>JAJGOT010000043.1:0-600000 GCA_022457155.1 Cladopsammia gracilis
TAATCACTTATTATTGAACCAATATAACAATGTTAGAACATGTAGCCAGGGCTTTAAGACCAGTTTACACATTTTTATACCATATAAAATAATACTGCCTGACCAATCAATGAAAATCAATGATCAGAAATGCCAATTGATAACCAATTGATAGTCACAAGTAAAATTTCCTTAATCACATTGATTGCTATTGATTGTCTTTGATCGCTATGAATTGTCATCAATATCTTGCAGTGTACATAGCCAGACCAATCAATAGTCACAAGTCATAACTTCCCTCGCAGCAAACCGAAGTCCAACCAACTGGGCTAATTCCATTTCACACAGCATTGGTTTCTTTCTGCTTTGTCAAAACAATCCATCACAAGATCATTTTGTTGACCATGCAATGAATAACATTGTCAGAACTTAAATGAATTTCATGTTTGAGTCTCTACTCATCAATCATAATACTGCCATTCGTGTTAACCGAATTCCTTGAACAGAAACGGGGTTCCTCCTAAACTTTTTTAAGTCACTTTCAGGTCGTGTTCTATTGGGATCAAGCATTTCAACCTAAACCGGTTTTGGTTGATTTGGTTGAGGTGTCCCAATAGAACACTTTTCAACCATTTTCGGTTTCAACTATTTCAACCATTTCAACCAGGTTCAGAGCTGGTTGAAATGGTTGATCAACCAAACCAACCAAAAACGGTTTTATCCCAATAGAACACGAAAAGAAAAACACCCAATACAACCAACCGAAAATGGTTGATCCCACTAGAACACGGCCTTAGTCACAAGGTTTTCTCCCTTTCCAGGGACATCATCATCAGATAGGGATGCCCTGGGAAAGGGGAAGATAATTTTTTAAGATAGATTCTGATGACAGGAAAGGCATTATTATGAGTAATAAGCCATTGACAACAATTTAAAACTCATTAATCGCAAGTGCAACATCATGTTATGGTCAACAAAATGCTGATGACATGATCATTTCTTTAACCACAAATTGAAACAAAACATTTCAATGTTTGAATTTTAAGTATTATATCAAACACAAGGAAGAATGTTTCATCAGGAAAATAATAAAGAGTAAATGAAGAAATAAAATCACCAAAATCTATGCTACAACTAATTAAGATCGGGTTTCCAAACCACTCCCACGCTTATGATTTTCTTTGTTAATTAATGAGTTTGAGAACCTATTTTGAAGGATGTCTGAGATCAATAATTATTATAGTAAACTTAGTCAAGTTATTACAAACCTTAAATATTGAGAACATTGATGTCTTGGACAGTGCAGATGAAAACCAGAAGTCAAAATATTAATGATGTTTAATATGGCACACTTTTTCTTCTCCTTGCAAACGGGAAAGCTGTTAAACTTGACTCAGTGACTTCAAAACACACTAAATGGGAAATAATCAACTTCTGGTGTCCATCTGGGACTCAAAAAACCTTTAAGTGAGAAAAGAAATGACTCTATTATGTCATATGCCCCATTCACACCAACGGTTAAACATGTTTAAATGTTGTTTAGTTTAACTACGTTTTCAGCCTCTGTCTAGAACGTTTTGAAATGTGTATGACTCAAACTACCTGGAATGGTAATAAAGTCAATAAAGTTTCTTTTGGTAAAGATATTACGGGAGGTTAGGTAGTGATTTTCGAAACCTGTTTTAAACTAAGCAACATTTAAACATGTTTAAGCGTTGGTGTGAATGGGGTAATAGACTGATAATTCAGTTGACACTTGCATGATTATCATTAATGTAATTTTAACCACAGGGAAATCCTGGTAGAAGAATCCAATGTTCAGAAAGTTGATTCACCAGTCACTGTAAGTGTTCACTTTATTTATGTGTACATTTTCTTATCATTTCTGGGATTTTTTTACATTATTTTGAACTTGTTAAACTTTGTATGAATAGCTCTTGTTAAGTGTATAAAAGTTTTGGGTGCTTTTGATTTAAGCTGTTGAAGAAAGCAAGCAAAACTGAAGTAACCCTGTGATAGACTAATTTCCCATCAATAGAAGGGGAGGGGGAGTATAGTATGTTATAATCAGTATCACATTCAGGGAAGGGGGAGTGAAGTAGTAAAGCCAAGTATACCATCCAGGGAGGGTGGGGTTGTAACTTGTAGTTATGTTACATGTAAGTATCCCATTCAGGGAGAGAGGATGGTGCAGTATCTATGCTCAGTACCCCATCCAGTGGGGCTAGGTGGCAAAGTAGACATAATCCTAGACACTTGTTGCCATGGAAATCAGAGATAAATGCTCACTAGAATGATGAGCTACTGAACATGGAGACATCATCAACCTTCTGTTATCGCATGTTGGAGTGAGCAAGATTTTTAGTACCATTTTCGAGCTACCGTGAACGGCAAACTTTTTTCCGCGTTATTACATGCTTAAAACGTTCAAGTTTGTCTGGTCAAACTGTTGCGTTTTAGAGGGGTTTACATGTCAAAGTTTGACAGCTCTGCCTCAATTGAGGCAATTTGAGGTGGAGCTGTCAAAATTTGACATGTAAACACCTCTAAAACGCAACAGTTTGACAGGACAAACTTGAACGTTTTAAGCATGTAACAAAGCGGAAAAAAGTTTGCTGTTCACGGTAGCTCGAAAATGGTAGTAATAACAAACTGTATTAGTGTCATCTATGTCGATTAAGTAAATTGGTCACCATCAAGAGATTCAAAAGCACTAATGTTTCAATTGTTAACTCGTTGTCAATCCAAATGAAGGGATTGTGTGTTGTGTGGTGTTGTATGAAACGTGTTGACATAAAAAACATTAGTTTTGTGAGAAGAGTCTGTTCATTTGAAAGCTGTTTTTTTTTTGTTTCGTGTTTTTATGGCTTTTCATGTTACCCTGATATAGGACACAGACCATTGTACTGTGTAGAATGGTTACAGATATTAAAATGCTGAGCCACTCAGATCATTGGCATTGACATTTCAGCTAGCTAACATATGTATATGTCTGATCTCTTTTATCAGGTATGTGGGGATATCCATGGACAGTTTTATGATTTAAAAGAACTTTTTAAGGTTTGTATGTTTAATAAATTAAACAAGGAAGAGAGGCAAGTGGCATGTGACTGTAGGAGCAGTACCCAGTGAGATACAATGTAGTGAGAGATGTTAAATTTATGGGAACACAAAGTCAATTTTGTGTAAGACTGCAACTTGAATTGAAGGGGTGAGTGGAATAAAGCCCTAAGTGAATTCTGATCAACTGCTAGATTCTTCTTACAGTCTGTCTTGTATATGCTTATATAACAAAAGGAGAATTTGGCTATAGATCAGGAGTCACTTAGGGCCTTATCGCAAACTGGAATAAGGCCTTCAGTGACTCCTGATTTGAAACCAAATTCTCCCTTTGTTACATGAGCATATACAAGACAAACTGGAAGGAGAATCTAGCAATTGATCACAAGTCACTTACAGCTTTATTCCACTCACCCCTTCAATTGGTCCCTTTAAAACCCTGGTCAAATGGTGAATGATAGTCAATAATAGTTCAGATGAGAGTGTTGATCCCAAACTACATGTATCATCTACTATTGTTTTACGATATATTTGAAGTCAAATGGTATTGTTGGGAATTGGTTATGATTTCAAAAACAATCATCGGAAATAATCAGATTGTGTGATTCCAGAAAATATCCATACCCCCACCACGGAGGGAATTGGAAATTCCGGAGGGGTAGGGGGGTCAATGGCCCAGGAAATTCCAAAGAGGAGGGGGGGTTTGGAGGCCAAATTCACGTCCGAATGGTCAGGAAAACGATTGATTTTTCGTGAATTTGTATTGACTCCGTAAGTGTCACTTACCAATTTTTGCGGGTCATTCTGAAGCTTAAATCGGACAACCTGCGTTTTTTCTAACCGTGCTGCAGTTAAGAAATGTTTTTTTCTTAAAAGTTCTTTGGACGCAAACAAGCAACGCAAAGACGAATACTCTTCGTGAAGCAGATAAACCCGCCATTACTCGTTACCAGTCTCCAAATAGTTGTCCGTGGTGCACTGGTAACCAGCTACCGCGAACGTTCACGATCGATACAAGAAACTCGAGTGCGTTGTCGATGAACAAAGTGACAAATCACTTGGCTTTTTTGAGGCTGAAATATGGCCAGGTAACAACAAAAAACTAGCTACTCGTTCATTTCTCCGTTTTTTCAAACTGATCGTAGTATTGCAGTTTGCTGACGATCGTGTTCATGTCAAGTTATGCAACGGGTCAGTTTCGTCAGAACATTTTTTTAGTAAATCGATCGAGAGCTTAAAATGCGAATCCCCTTCGAGTGCTAGCAACAGTGTGTAAGTTTTAGACAGGATCTTGTATGAAGAAATTGAGTTGATGTTATTTTTTAAAGCTAATTTACGGCGTTCATTTAACGCGGCTTTAGGATCATTTATAAAATAAATTAACAAATGAATGCGTATCGACACGCGGCCTTTGGTTTAGTGTTTGTTCAACTCTTGAACCCTTCTAAAGGAAGAAAAAAACTTTCCAGAGGGTATGGGGGGTGGACGATATTTCTGCGGAAATTCCAGAGGGGTGGGGGAGTCAACGCTTCCTTGTGAAAATGGAAAATCCGAAGGGGTGGGGGGTCCTGTTTGAAATTCCCTCCGTGGTAGGGGTCTGGATATTTTCTGGAACTACACATTATCTCAACTGATCTATCATCAATTGTAATCTGTTTATTCCATGCCCTAGACCTCCCTTACCATCTGGATAATTGTGTAATTCACGCAGCTCAGAGGTTTCAACATCAGAAACCACGTTGAAATGAGGCAATACAATAGTTCGAGGTAGTTGGTCAAAAGTCACATGAGCAAAGTCACCCACTGACTCCTTGCTTAACTTGCAATTACTATTTCACAACAAATAAACCACTTGTTTCTTTGTTTTTGGGTCTGACAGAGACTGTTGACTTCTTGCGACCATTTTGATAATCCTACAGTTGAGCCTGCTAATTGAGGTGGCTACAGCTGACCAAAAAACTTTCATTATCTATTTAACAAATAGATTCCATTTGGCCATGTGTCTGTTCAGTTATAGATCACAGATGACGTCAAAATGTGGTAAGAACAAAAAAGTGGCACACGAGCCGCAGGCGAGTGTGTCACTGATGTTCTTACCACATTTTGACGTCTTCTGTGATCTATAACTGAACAGACACACGGCAAAACGGAATCTATTTGTTTTATACAATGAACAGAAAAGTTAAAATAGTAAAATTACGAACTTGCCTCGTAGCGCTCGACTGTTCGAAGATTTGTTCCAGTTTAGGTATTTTTCAAGTCGCCAAGAACACTTTTCGTCTTGGTTTCTTCTTTTTCTTGCTCGTAAATGCTCCTGCTAAACATTTTTCGAGGCTTTCACTTGCTCGATCCAGAATAATCTCGCAAACATTTTCAAAACTGTGCGCCATGTTGGACAAAACAAAGCAAACAATTTTTCAATGACGTCAGCCGTGCGTCTGTACTCTGAGAGATCATAGGCAATGACCAATCACAGAGCGCGTAGTATTCAGTTCATTGTATAATAAACATGCACTTGGTCAAAATAGGAAAAACTATCAACTACTATCATGAAGAATTGGTACAACGCTGGAATTACCAAAATAAGCGACATATTAAACCAAAACAGTGAGTTTTTGAAATTGTACGAGTTTGCTCTAAAATTCAATCTTAATGCCCCTTTTACGACATACTATGGTTTGGTTAAAGCAATTCCAAATGAGTGGAAAGCCAAAAAGCCCAACTCTGAATTTTGAACACAATACACCAGTCAAAACCCAGACAACTAGATGTATTTACTCCTCTCTTTTAAAAGCCGTTTTCGTTCCTCCCACCGCTGAAACCAAAATTCTTCGCCACGGGTTCACAAAAAAGACCATTCAGAAAGTTTATCTCATGCCATTCGCCGTCACAAACGAAGTAAAAATAATCATGTTTCAATACAAAGTGATTCAAAACATACTCCCAACCCGCGTCTCACTTCATCGAGACGGCCTCCTAGAAAACCCTATATGCAACTTATGCAATGCCGAGAAACAAACTTTAGATCACCTGCTAATAAACTGCGCTCTCACAATTGATTTTTGGACCCTGTTTCAAAACTGGTGGTACCAAAAAACACGTGAAATAATAACGTTAACTACAAGCCATATACTTTACGGCTGGCATGATAGAACAAAGCATTGGCAAACACTAAACTATTGTCTATTAATTGCCAAATATTGTATCTTTTGCACAAGCCTTTGCGGAAACGTCTTAGATTTCGAATGTTTTATACTGAGTGTTCAAGAAAAACTTAAAATTCTTAAAGAAATAGCGACTACAAAAAAAGCACTTCCGAAGTATTATCACACCTGGGCACCACTACTCTAGTTTTTTACTTTACTTTTGTACATTTTTTTTCATATGTGTAAACTACGTAACTGCTATTAACACTGTAATAGCTCAATTTCTTTGTAATAGCCAAATATCTGTGTATATTCCTGTTAAAAAAAAAAAAATTAAGAATTTGAACAGTATCAAAGTGAATGATACATGTAGTTCATGATAGTTGACGATAGTGCATGAAAGTTGGTAATTTAATGAGAGCAGGAGTTTCAACTGCCATAAACTATCATCAACTATCACACCCCATTTGACCAGGTCTTAAGGATTATGTATTTAATCTTGGTATTTTATTCGTTTGCAGGTTGGAGGTGATGTTCCAGACACAAACTACCTCTTTATGGGAGACTTTGTGGACAGAGGATTTTACAGTGTAGAAACATTCCTTTTACTTTTAGCTTTAAAGGTAAGATGTTGTTTAAAACTTTATTCCAAAGTATACAACATGTAGGTATATTTGTAAGAAAAAGTTGCACATGAGCCACAAGAGGCCCACCTGACTGGAGCTTAACCCAGTTTTCATACATGTAGCATAAAGTAACAAAAGGTATTGCTACTCCCCCTAGATACATGTAGGATGCATTTATACACCTGGGTGGACAAAGACAATGTGAAGCAAAGTTTCTTGTCTTACATATAGCTTAGGATACAACTCAACAGCAGAGACTACTACTATAAATGTTTTTTTTTCTGATCTCATTTGAAGGTGCGATATCCAGACAGAATAACATTAATTAGAGGAAACCACGAGAGTAGACAGATCACTCAGGTATATCATTATGAAAACCATGCCAAATGTAGATGTTATCCAACTGGTCTGGGAGTTTATAATACAGTTGAAACTCCAGCAATCAACACCTCCCTTAGAAGGACACTTATCATGCAAACGTTGTTAGAGCTTGAGACTAACTTTTTAGGTTACTAGCCTAGTGACTAGTGACAGGTTTGAATTCACAAATCCAAATAATTTGTACTAGCCTGAATTGTACAGGAGGTGGGGGTGGGAATTGGGGTGGTGACAATAACGTGTCATACTGATTAAGAAAAAATCTAAGATATTGAAAACACAACTTGTTCAGTTTTACTAACACCTTACGCCCACGAACGTCCTAATGTGCAGAAAAACATCAAGAATATAAGACTAACACCTTGTGAATGTACTAACGTACAGAAAAACATTGAGATATCTGTTTACGGTCTATATTTCAGTTTTTGTGCTCAGTTTGCTTTTGCCATTCATTGGAAATAATTTCCAGTTTGGTTCCGTCTGGTACTTAAGTTATGATTCTCACTAGTGCAAATGGCTAGTGAAAGCAAAAATCCACTTGCCGAAACTGAATTTTTACTAGACTTTGGCTAGTTGGCTAGCCCTGGTTGTGCTATTGCCGTGCTAGGCCAATAGTAATTCAATAAAATTTAACAGCTATGTCAAACTAAAATGCTTACTAGAGGTTGTGACACTTAAAATATATATGTGTTTCTTTGATTTCAGGTTTATGGATTTTATGATGAATGTCTAAAGAAATATGGCTCCATTACAGTGTGGAGATACTGTACAGAGATATTTGATTATCTTAGTTTGTCCGCTATTATTGATGATAGGGTAAGGTTACTGATCATTTGTTTCAAAAAACATTTTATTGTGTTACTGTGGAACCCTGCCTAATCAAATGGCCACCCCATCAATACACTCACCTTTTTACTATGGCCAAGTGCTCTTAATTTGAAGAAAAGCTAAGTCGTACAAACATGAGACCACCCTTGTTTATACATGTATGACTGTATATATATATATATATATATATATATATATATATATATATATATATATATATATATATATTATGTACAACATCAGAAGTGTAATTAAGTTATTCATTCTTGGTTTGTTTTCACCTTGTAGATATTTTGTGTTCATGGTGGCCTTTCTCCTTCAATAAGTACCTTAGACCAGGTGAGTTTGCAAGCCATATTGGCCATCTATCAGTATGGTGGTTTTTTTTTTGACACACCAGTTTTGTTTGGTCAAACCATTTGGGACATTTTGAATATTTTGGTTCAAATCTAGTACTTAGTTCTAACCCCCCCTCCCCCCCCCCCAGAGTTCACAAACTTCAACTTTGTTTGGGGGCTGCGGGGGGAAATAGAGATGTGAGTTGGTTGATTTTCACTTCACTTATCTATTTGTAGGTACTTAGTTTGCTTCTTGTGAGCCTAAGTCATGTGTAATTTGGTGATGCCATGAGATTCATTTGAAGTATTAATTTTTTGTTTCCCAGATCCGAGCAATTGATCGAAAACAAGAGGTTCCCCATGACGGCCCAATGTGTGACCTACTTTGGTCAGATCCAGAAGGTAATTACATTCTTACCCCTAAATAGGGGTCCTGTTTTATATGAATATCCTCAATTAAAATAACTGTTTTGAAAAAATAAACTGTTTAAAAAAAAAGAAACCAGTTTAAGAAAATGGGTATGGATTTAAGAGGCCACGTCTGAAAACAGGTGTGAAGAATGGTGTAATTTGGTCTGAAATAGAGTCAGGATTTGAAGACCAGGCAGCACACCTCCACTAAAAATGCTGAAGAGTACCCCCCCCCCCCCCCCCCCCCCCCCCGCCCCCATTAAATAAGTAATACACGTTAATCTTTCACCTTTTTCCAACTGGCACATAAGGCCTCAAATAAGCAATTACCGGTACTAAATGTCAATTCTGATGTCATGAAAATTTCTTATGATCTGGTTAAAAATTTTAAAACTATGAGTTTTCAAAAACTGTCCTGTTGTCTTCAACAGATACAAAATGTGGAGAAAGCGAAGGAATGTAAACTAGAACGTTAAAAGTGTGAAAGTCAATGTTTATTTACGAATGTGTTACTGATTGGGAAGCAGACACAAGTTATTGTTGGCATCAACAGTTTTTGCAGTGTGCCAAGACTCAAGGGTCTTAAGATGGTGATAATAATTATTGCTTTTGTTAATAATTGATGCATTCTTAAAGTCAATGTGGTGGTTCTTGGACTATAAAGCATGGTTTGCAACATTAGAGCCTTTAGTGTGTATTTGACATTTCTGGTGTGTTCTTTCTTTCTGGTTTTAAATGACATTTTGGTTTCGCTAATATAACTCCAAGACATGCGGTGCAGGGAATTTTGTAGACAACATTGTATTGGTGTTTCTATCACAAAGAATGCAGTATCATCTTTCCATGACTCACTGAACTCCATCTACCCTCACATTTCTTTCACCATTGAAGGTAGTAGGACGGTTGTCAAAAGCTCATAGTTTTAAAATTTTTAACCAGAAAACGTTTTTTTGATTTTTGTTATTATGAATCCTGGTTACAGATCAGATTATTACTAGGTTAATGCAAGCCTGCAAATAATATTCTTCTCTGAGCAAGTCATTTGTCAGTCCAGGGAAAATGTTGACCTGACAAGAAGTACATGTAATTCTGGTTGGACAATTTTCTTCTTCATGGTTTATCTTTACTGAAAGTGAAAAATGCCTGGTGTTCAAACCTAACCATGGAAAGTTTCCATGATTCACAGAGAGAATTTTCTGTCTGAATTTAATTGTATCAGAACTACCCAGTCTGTGGGTCAGGCCAGGTTAAGATTTCACCAGTCAAAATGCCAAATTAACTGGAAATTTTTTTGATGACAGGCTGTTATTTGCAGCCTTGTAATGCATTGTTGTGATTATTCCATGGCTGTTTTTGGTTTCTTTAGACACACAAGGCTGGGGAGTAAGTCCAAGAGGAGCAGGATATTTATTTGGCAGTGATGTCGTTACTCAGGTATAGCACACGGTCATTTACTACTATCTTTATAAGTGAAAATTTGTCAACATATTTTTTTTTTCTATAAATTTAAACAGGGAGCTTTCCTGAAAATACCCGTAAAGGTTTCAGAAACTCCCTGCCCATATATTTAAACATATACAATATAATTATTATCATATGTATATTTGTAATTTTATGTACATGTATCTCCAGTTATATTGAATGTAACAATGAAGCAATCGGTTAATAATAATAAGTGATTGATTGATTGATCTGTTTTGTGTGATTGTCCCTGTATGGGAAGTCCTGAAAAAATGATAAGCATGTCTTAATATTATACCACTGTTGTCTTCTTTGTTTAGTTCAATGCTGCAAATGACATTGACCTGATCTGCCGAGCTCACCAGTTGGTTATGGAAGGATACAAGTGGCATTTTAATGAGACAGTTCTCACTGTGTGGTCAGCACCTAACTATTGCTACAGGTATATAGCAATCAGAAAGAATTTAACGTCCCTTTACAAATCTGAAATTTCATTTGTAAATCTTGTAAAACAAAATAATAGTACAATGCAAAAGTACTCCCAAGGAGGTTTTATTTGAATGGTCACACCATAAGATTTCATAGACAGATTCAAAAGGTAGAACTGAACTACATGTCTCCATAATCGACTCTGGTAGTGACAAGGTTAACATCCACTTCAAGAGCATGGCAGGATCAGTCATTGGTTTCACCTTGTTGTACACAGCATCTCTCAATTCACTTATTGTTAATTCACTTGTCATAACTCTTTAAAACCCTTCCCAGAAATTTTTTATCGTTTTCTGTTCGCTTGGGTGGAGGTGCAGTAGTATAATTGGCCAGTACACCATGCTTTTGATATAAAAAAGAAGCCTTCACATTGTTTCAAAGTCAAGACAATATTGTTAGACTGTGACAGTCACCCTTTTCCCCTCAGACCCAAGAACCTGCAAGGAGATTAATTGATTTTATAATTTATGAAAATAATGCTAAAAACAAAAAAGAGTTTAGGAGAGTAAGGAAAAGCCTGGCTTCTTGTGGCTATTAATTTGTTCATTATACTTGTGGAGTTCTCCACCAAACAAGAAAGAAACAGTCTAGAAAATTTTACGTCTCTCTTCACCCAGGTGTTTAAATGGATTATGTCATGCTATAGGAACTTTGTGGGCTGCCTGTGATTTTGTAGTGTGCATGTGGACTTTACATTACCTCTTTTAGCTGTATGAATTTACTGATAATTACAAGGTTGGAAAACTGGTAACTCTCTCATTAATTCCATACCAAGAAATATTGAACTTAGACTTTGACACTACAAAGAAATCAAACTGATGTCATTGCCTTGCAGGTGTGGGAATGTTGCAGCTATATTAGAACTGGACGAGCATTTAAAAAGAGAATTTACAATATTTGAAGCAGCACCTCAGGTGGGTTTATTTCACATCATTAATAAGCCTGATTTTTTATAGTTTTGTAGCTATGTCAATGTGTGAGGAGATGTTTTTCAGAAACAACAAAAAGCAAACAAAACATAAACAAAAAATTACTGTAAGTGTCAATGTCTTTAGGACAAAAGTACTAATTGAGGACATTTGAACGTCTAACCATTTTGCAGATATCATAGCAAGAGTAGTACCTTCATAGTCATTTATTTGGTCTGGTTGAGGATCGAACCCATGACCTCTTGCTCAGCAGATCAGGGCCCTACCAACTGAGCTAACTTTGCAGCAGTCAAAGTTCAAAAGACTTGGCCTGCATCTAAACTATGCTATCATTAGGAATGTTATTATTTTGCAGGCAACTTAATCATTTCATGCAGTTTTGAAATGTCATGATTATTCTTCATAATTTGAACGTTTCGTATCTTTTCTGTGGCTTAGCTTTATGATATTAATGATATTACTTATTTTTTTCTTATAAAGGAGGTGAGAGGAATGCCAA
Source organism: Cladopsammia gracilis (assembly GCA_022457155.1). NCBI lineage: Eukaryota > Metazoa > Cnidaria > Anthozoa > Scleractinia > Dendrophylliidae > Cladopsammia > Cladopsammia gracilis. Next base: position 12,145 of record JAJGOT010000043.1, read on the forward strand.
CCATTGCCAAAAAACCACAGCCAGATTATTTCCTCTGAAAGGACATCCCCTCTGACCTAGCATACCCTTAAACTGACCTAGCATATCCTTAGATATGTGCTTTCTGTCAAACAGCAAAACCTGACAACTGTCTCTCAGATTGTGGAATGATCAGCTGACATATCAGATCACATTTTCTTTCTGAAATCATTGAACAAAACATGGTGAAACCATCTTTTCCTGAGTGATTTTATGTGCAAAAAATCCCACAACAAATCCAAAAAAAATACTCTGACTAAAGCACTTGATGCACATGCATTTTAAGGTGTTTGTTACAAGTCAAAACTGACCAATTAAGAGGGTATGACAGGAGCTTTTAGAGCAGCTTTCAATTGAGTGTCGTAAAACCAAAACCAAAGAAATCACTCTGGCCAATCACAACAGCCTGCGCCAAGCACAGGAAAATGCGTGTAAATAAGTCACGATGCGTTTTGGTTGGTGGTGGGAGATTTTTTAGCCAATCACTCAGTGTAAAAATGTTAAACCTATGCAATTGCAAAGTTACTTTTGACACTCAATAGACAATACTTGTATTCTCGGTATTGAACTGGAACTAGCTTGCAGTCGAGGCTAATGCGGGGGAATATCATTAAAAATATTTGTGAAAAGATTTCCTCGCATGAGCCTCAAATGCAAGCTAGTTTCTGTTCAATACCGAGAATATGAATATTGTCCATTGAAAACCGCTCCATGCTGAACGCATTCTAAACAAAAATTTAATTAGTAATGACTGGCTCCATTTTGCTGTCTACCCCCAGTAACCCTATCGGTTATTTCTGTTTTCAACCTCCACAATTCTCTTGCTAACATTGTACCTTACAATCTGGGACTCGGGAGCAGGCTATATCTGACCATTCTTCCATTAAATAAACATTGTATATAAATAATTATTGCAAGAAACTGATATGTGGCTCCAGGAAATATCCATACTCCCTCCATCGAAAGTATGCAGCCAAAGGGGAAGGGAGGTATGGGTTATGTCTGGAACAACACAATGTACATTTGTACCTACTAATCCCACTTGAGTGAGAGCATTAATTTATTTGAAAAATCACTTCATGTACCTTTTTCTCATAATATCATAGCTATTGTTTGAACTGTATTGTAGTATTCAGCGTAAAAAATAGCATTTGTTTGTTGTTACCTTTAACAGTGCTACTGCCATAAACCGAGGCAAGTTGACAATGAAAACCAATCACACAAAAAAATTATGCAGATCAGAGAGTTTCAGCTTAGATCCAAACCTTGTTTGCACTAAAAAATATTAGCTGAAATAACAGTCTTCTACACAGATTTTTCTTGTGTCGTCATACAATACTTCTCCTCATTGCATAATGAATAGGAGACTACACAAAGAACTGAAGTTGCAGTTCTTTATGCACATTTCTGCAAGATGGTTTAGTTTATGTTGTCTAAGCCGCTCTCAGCTTATTGTAGTTTCGCTGTAAAATAGTACACAATCAAAATCCACATAATTATTTTAACATACTTTCATCTAACATTCTTTCATCTAACATTCGTCCTGCTTTTGGCCATTATTAGCTGCTGTTTTGAACACTTAACATGGGAACATAAAAGTGTCAAAACATGTATAGAGATGTCAACAGACCCATAACCTGGTATCGCTAAATACAGCTGTGGTTATTGCATTTTTGCAAGCTGTTTTCACTTGTTCAAATGCAAACGATGGTGAACGGAAACATATAGGTATTTAAATCCTACTTGCAAGATTTCATTCAGCTTCTTCATTCTATCAGAAAACTGGACAAACACTAGAAAAATATTAGAGCACTCCTCACCTAACCACAAGAAAGTATTGACTGATTGGCTGAAGTTATTGTTTTCACTCATAGACTCTATGGTTTAGAATCTTTTTTAGATTAAGAAGAATTTTTCACTTGGACTATGAATTTATTCTTAACACATACAGCTGTAGCCCTTTACTGTCAGATCCATAAAGTTTAAAAATTATGTAATTTATTAAAATTTAAGTATATTAGTTTGATTTACACTGTAGGTTTTATCTCAATTTATCAAATATGTGGCTGTGCCACAATTAAGTCTTATTAAGGTTTTAAAAAATCTCTCATTCCTTACCATGTAAGCTTTGTATTCAGTAACTACTACTGAGTCTATAACCTGTGAGCAGGCTCTCTTGGGGAGAAGGGCGAGGAGGAAGGCTATGAAGTCTAATGATGCAGATAGAGCATTTTTTTGCTTTCTGTCATTTGCTTAACAAATCCTATTATGTAAAGGTGACAAAGCTGCATAAGTCCTTTGTCAATGAATTTTGATTGTAATCAGTACAACTGTCTCCAGGGATGGGTTCCAGGGGTTCTGGGACCCACCTTTCCATCCTAATCTCGGCATATTAATGAGAATTGAGAACAGAATCCTTATAAAAATTGTGGAAGGAGCAGACTTTTTCATTGTGAAAACGAGAAACGGGAAGTTGGTGCTATTTTTCCTTTCTGAACATGACATGCACTATCTTGAGTGACTGATTTTGGACGAGGCAGAACCATCCATTGCAAAAAGGCTGGGTAAACCCTTGCTCTCTAAAATTAATGAAAACCTCACTGATACTGATCTACAGGTACTATACTTTAATCTGTAATTCACTTTAACGTGAAAGAAATCGTAATTAGACAGACCTCCCTAGCTGAGATAGACAGTTACTTTTGGTGCTGATAGCATCCATCTTAGAGAGAGTTGACTGAGTGTAACTCATTTCAGTGAAAGTTCATACAGTATTTTGGGAGTTCGTTTTTGATCTTGTTAAATTATTGGCAAGTGTTAGGCAGTGTTTTATTTAAAATGTAGTTTTTGTTTAAATTGCAGTACTGTAAGTAGGCTCTTTTGACATGTAGTATTTAATCTTAACACAGGAGTGCATTTCCATTGCTGTATATTTACTAGTGTTAAATTACCAGTTGCATAATTTATAGTTGGCCATCTTTATTACACATTACAAGTTTTTAACAATGTACCATGTTGTAGCATCACACAATTTGTCAGCTGTGAAATCTTTTATTAAAACACAAATTTCAGTAACTACTGGTAGTGGCTTTTAGTTTCTTGTTTGTAAGATTCTCTACCACCCATCTTAGCCTGTAAAAAGGGCTCTGTAAGCCAGGCTTTGATTGATGGGCTTTTGTCATTTTCCTCACTGTTACTCCATCTTGGTTACTCTTAGCCTCCAATGCAGATGTCATTAGGGCTTGTTATACATTTCTCCCCCACATGGGGGGGGGGGGGGAAGATTGCATGACTGGCCCTAAGAATGTTGTGTTGGAGGCTAGGTTACATGCACCTATCATTTGCAATTTTTTAATTGTATTAACACTTACAGTTTAGGACTCAAATGCTAGTGAGGAGAGACAGGTTGGGTTTGACCTTTCTGCTTCCAGTACCTTTTACTCCCAGTTCCCGGCACCTCCTTGGTGGGTCCAGCTTCTTTGGACTTTGTCAATAATTGCAAAATTATCCAACTTCCCGCCCTCGACCTTCCTGCCCCCTTCCCTTCCAGGTCCCCACCCCACAAATTAAAGCCACATTTTGGTACTCCCTTGGTCCAAAAAAAAATCTCGCATTTTCCTCAGTGAATGTTTCTAAAACCGCGCAAATTTTGAGATGTTAACGGAACCTAAAACCTGCATATAAAATCATAATAAACTGTTTTATGTGGGCATCAGACTCTATGTAACATACTTGTAATTAGTTTCAATGTAAAAATTTGATACACTGTATACAATTATTGGTTCTACTGACTAGATTTCTAGCGCTTAAGTGAGTGGTAGATTCACTACCAATAACAGTAAAATGTACAAAATTATGCACAATATTTGTCATTCTTTAGATATCTACCAAAAACATTGAGGACTGATAAATAAGTATAAATATGTTGGCATTTTTACTGGTAAATCTTCTGAACCAAAATTGCAAGACAAGAAAATTAGGCTTTATTTTGGAAATAAGTCTGCTTAAAGGTGTCAAAAAACCTGTCAAATTGAGCCCCTCTATGGGTATTTCTGACAAAATCGAAGTGGTGATAATCGCTATTGATAAAATGGCGATCTCAGGAACAGGAGCAATGATTTGCAGATGATCGGGGTCAGAAAGAAATTCTTAGATAAATAAAATAAATCACTTTGTTAAAGTGTCAAAGGTATTTAGCACACGAGTACTAATTGGGAACACTTTCCGGAACTAATGTGCCAGAACCAGATCAAAGAGGCTCTACGAGCCATCTTGAGAATATGAAACAACTTGGCTAATTTTAGTTTTTCTTGATGTTTACAAATAAGTGTATTCAGCTTACTATAAAGAAAACATCTTAGCGTGACATAAATGTGCAACATATTAATTCCCTAGCAGACATGCGAGAATCCACTCTTTCGGCACCTCATGCCTTTGCAAGCAGCCAAAATCAATTTGAGTGAATAAGCCTAAAATAAAGAGTAAAAAAAAAAACCAGTAAAATGATAAATTGCCATTTTAATAACATTTGCAGTTTACAAATATTAGCATATTCAGCTAACAAATAAAACATCTAAGGGCGGATTTACACGGTACAACTTTGTTGCACGCGACATGCTTAAGCCATGTTTATGACATGAGTTGAGTTGATTTACACGTTCATGTTGTAAGCATGTCGTAAGCATGATGTAAGCATGTCGCATGCGACAAAGTTGTACTGTGTAAATCGACCCTTAGCGTGACATAAATATGCATAATTTGTCTGAAACAAAACACAACGTATTAAATTCGCTAGCAGATATGCATATGCATGAGAGTCCATGCTTTCGCCGCTTCATCCCTTTGCAAGCATTGGGCAGAGATTTGAGCAAATAAGCCTAAAGCAAATAGCAAAAAAAAAAAAGAAAACCAGTAAAATGATAAATTTTAACTTGCCATTTTAATTCTATTTGCAGTTTGCAAATAAGTGTATTCGGTTTACAAATAAGAAAACATCTTAGCGTGTTAATTGCCTGAAACAAGACATTATGTAATGCATTGTCTGAAATGAGACATTATGTTTACAAGTTTATGACTGAGGGACATGGAGTGACAAATTTGCATATCTGTATCAGTATACTATATCTTTTTTAACACGCTTCGTGTATTCACAGGATAAAAACGAATCAAAATTGTCTGTTATTAAATTTTCTGCTATTAAATCTTCATGGGAAATCCAGATTTGCTTTAATGTTAGGAGTGGGTGGTTGATAAGCAAGAAATTGGTAGGCAAATTGAACAAATTTCCAGTATATATAAAAAAATGATGATTCAGTTTAAAAGTTGATGATTTGTAGAAACACTGTGATGAAATCTAAGTCTGTACATACCCATAGAGTGGCTCATCATTACATTGTACCTTTAAAATCAGCAACAATAACACATACCGGTAGTTCATGATAAAATATCCTGGGCCGAGTTGTTCGAAGGACGATAACCACTAATCCAGGATTAATTACCATGACAACTCATATGTTCTGTTGACAGTTAATCCAGGATAAGTGCTAATCAGGCTTTGAACAACTCGGCCCTGGAATATACACCAAAGAGCGCGAGGCACTACATCAAAAGAAATTTGTTTATTTACAACCAAAACAAAATTAGGTTTACCAGTACAAAAAATCCTTAAAATGAACCGTTTACTTTTTTATTTGAAAATGCACTCAGATATTTTTTCTTGACTAATACAAGAAGGTGAAGTTAAATTTTCTTTCAAACGAAATGGCAAAACAAACAAAGATCTACTTTAACAGGCTACACATCAGTCAACTAATGGTACAATTGTCTGCTCCATATTTCATGTAAACTGTAAGATACAATGACAATTATGAAAAAAGTTTTGATTATCAATAAACAAGCGCATAGTCAGTTGTGAAGTGTTTATAGTATCATTAACAAATTTTAGAATGTTTTTAAATTAAGTCACCAAAATTTGGTTTTCAGTTTTGTTTTTTTAAGTGCAAAATAGCAGATACATTGTTTTTTGGCACAGCCAAGACTAGATTGTATGGCGGAGAAAATGCTCTGTTTTGACCTTAAAAACATGGAATGTCAATAGACATTTATTTTCCAGTCATTTTAATCAATGCTACTATAAATCTTTAAATGGGCAGTTGTAAACTATAAACTATACGATAAATAAGTGAATAATTGTTTAGTCACACGAGATATTTCCATTCTGTTTTTTTATACTAATTAAACATAGCATCTCAAGCTTTCGAGATATCTGCTTTGCTACAAAAAGGATTCTGTCACATGTATACTGGTCAGAGTCTACGAGCCATCACTGTTGGAGACGCTTTCCTGGGGTTTCATGACATCTGGCAATTCTGGTGGGGTGGACAGAGGGGCAATGACCACTGGCTCAAACTCTCCATCTGAATTGAAAATCAAAAAGGTTAACTTCTAAGATTTATTTTGTTTCATTGTCATTGTTTTCACAATATAAAATTGGTCATAAAACATGCATTGTGATAAGATATAAACTGGATAAATAAGCAGCTGAAGGGGTTGGTTTGTAACTATAGAAACTGTAAGGGCCCCATTGTAGGTAACTGGGGAATGGCAATTAACTGGGTTACAAGGAATATACCGGGCGAAAAAACTTTTTTTCTTTCCACTTGTCCATTGGACAAGTGCCACTCAAATTTTGGTTGTCCAAAAGTGAAATTCACTCGTCCAAAAAATGAATAAATTTAAAAAAATGTAGTGGTAAAACAAATTTACAATGTACCATAAAAACTGGTGAATAAGCCACATTTGCCAAAATTTTTGCTCAAAATTCATGGGTCAGTGCAGCTTATCTGTGGGAACATCTGCAATAGATGATACTTTCCAGTGATATAAGTTGACCAGACTTTTTGAACCTTGAAATTGAACATTCTATTTATTTGAGGTGTACAACATTGAGCAAACATTCTTTAACTTTAGATGGTGTAGAAAAGTGAGTCCTGTTTCTAACAGAGCTGCCAGAGTGCCTCCAAGACCAAAAATCAAACTGAAGAATAAGGATCTGCATGAAACATGTATTCTCATAATGCACAAACGTCAGCATTGTGTTTATAAATTGTAAAATTTAGCCTCAAATTGTCAAAATACCTGTGTTGAAACAGTGCTCCCTATCTTTGTTGGATATTTTGAAGCTTTTAGCAATGAAGGAACACCAAAGACGAACAAATTCAAAGCCAAAGAAAAGAGTCTGTAAACAAACGGCCATCTTGGTTATCCTTAGTAACCAGGCTAAATAAAAACATGTGCTCAAGAAATTTGCACAGTCAGAAAATGGGTAAGTTTTAAAAACAAACAGAAATTCACGAAAACCAGGTTAGTTTATGAAGTCCAGAGATGCTTGGGAAACGTAGAACTCAGTGAAAAACGAGACAAATTTCTCCTGGTTAATAGTCCATTTTACAGTTGTGTGCTTAGTGACCTTGCCTTTGAGTGGAAGTGAGGCTGGACGTGACCTTGCTTTGATACAAACCTTTCTGCCTTTCATATGTTAATAATGCTGTTCTCATGCTAACTAGGTAAATTTACATCTGAAAAGCTCCAAGGTCTGTATCATAACAAGGTCAACTTTAACCTCGCTTCCATTCAAAGGCCAGGACACTAAGAAGACAACTGTAAAATGGTCTATTGTACTCGTCCCATCGGTCAAGTGCTTTTGGAAATCCACTCGTCCGAGATCAAGAAGTACTCATCTCAGACGAGCGAACGAGTGGAAGTTTTTTGCCCTGACATAGATACAAGATATTTCTGGGGACATTAACAGGGATATGGAAAAAGGAAATCTGGGATACTGAGCAACAACTTGGGATACAAGAATATGAAGTTAATAAGAAATTATACCCAAAATAAATGGGATATGAAATAAGGGGCCTAAACTGCGGTCCCACATCAGTTGGGAAGTGAAACAGTAAAATTTGGAACTAACTGACTTGAGTAAATAGGCCATCGTAAAGAGACATAAACTTTTCACTCCTAGAGTCAACTATGGAGACGTGTAGTGCAGTTCTAACTTTTGAGTCTGTGGACGAACTCCCATGGTGTGATCATTCAAGTGAAACCTCTTGGGCAGTACTTTTGCATGGTACCTAGACTTTCTCAAAGTCCCAAAACTAATTTTCAGTAAGTTACTGGTAGGTTCTTTCGTTAGAAGGGACTTTTCCCACTTGCAGCACAGGAAATTTACCAGTGGATTTTTCCACCAGTGACGTAAGAAGCATATTAGCAGATGAACAAGCAATTCCTGATCTACGTCATAAGCTCACGTGCCATCAACACGCTGAAAAATCAATCTTACTCGGACAAGAATATAAAATTTACACAAAATGGTTGCTGTGCTTGCCATGTACTTGATTTTTAAAACAATAGTTTCATATTATCGGAGTAATAGCATGCATTTAAAAGATATAAAATGGAAAGAAAAAGTTTCAAGAATACTCAGTTGCCATTGTAGTGGAAGAGCTTCAAGTGATGAAATTTTTCTTCCAGGAACTTCGTATGTTTATATCAATGTGGGGCAATATTTCTTTTTCGGACGTCAGTACCGAAGAAGTGGAGTTTTAAAGAATTTTCAAGCAGCTGAGGGACATCACGGTAAAAAATAGCATTTTTCAATGGGAATTTATGTTGATATCAATTTTGCTTTTAAAGATAAATTAATGAACATTTGAATAAATGTTTTGAAAACAAAATTTTGCTGATCTTTTTATGTGTTTTTGTTCATTCATTTATACATAAGATGAAAAGCGATTTTATGTAAACAAAATAAGACTTTATACATTATAACTTCACTTGTGTCGTCTTATGCAAAGATGTGCATTTTTTGCAATTTTGATTTCCAAATCAGTTTCTCAGGCAATTATATGCAACTGGTGTATTTTATTCAGAAATTAGTCATTCTAGCTATTCTAGACTAAGAAAAAGTTGTTTTTCTAAGCTTTTTTGCACCCTAAATTTACTGTGCAGATGGTCCGCATAATACCGTTTATGAGAATTGCTAAAATTGAAAAATTGTCCGGTCATCAGTGGGTTAAAAGTGCTGAAAGTGCTGTTTTGTTTTCATACCTGAACATCAGATCTGAAATAATTAACAAATATGGATTTGGATATGTAAGCTATTCAGTACGGGTTGTCCAAAGTTAAAAATGAGGCGTTGAAAGGGGTACAGGAACTGTGGTAGAGAGTTCAATATTTATCGGCAAAGAGACATGTTTCTCGGGAAAGATTTTGTGTGGTCCTATTAACATCATTCAAGGACAGTTTGTATCATTGAACTCATTGAACGATCCATGCTCCTTCATGAGAAATTAAACTTATATTCTTGAGGCATGTTTTTTCTCACTTATAAAACTATTCGGTGTCAAGTTGGGTAATCCTTTTTTTGTTTTTTTATTTTTCAAAATTAGCCAAAATGTCTTGTATTGTTTGTATTGTGATCAGTTATTGTTTCTCCTCACTTTTCAGCCAAGAGAACTTTGATGGTGTTGAAATTTTCCCTCACGGACTCTATTTTCTTCGCCAAAGTCACAGTCGTGTCGTTACAAGCTTACTGCTATCTTGACAAAGGTTTGAACCAAGTACTTTTTCTACGCTCTGTTTTTTTGGGTCGGCGAATGAAATAGCTTTTGGCGGTTACCCGAGTTTTAGACTTATAACTTATTTTATACAAATTACTTCTCTTGATCTTGGTGAGAGAACAACTTCACAAAAGGTTTTCTTAGTGGTTGAACTCCCATCTGATGCCAATCGAGTTCACAATGACTGCGACCAAGCCGTGTAATTTGCGAGGTGTCAATCACTTCTTCTCGCCAAAAATCATGCGTCTGATTCAAATTGTTGCAAATGAAACAAGCCGTCCTTCGTGACTTAAATTAATTCCACGTGCAAATTTATCGAATAAAACTAGACCAAAAATGTGAAGGTCGACTTTTGGCAAGTCTACATGGTATCATTTGTTTTTCAGTATTTTTACAAAATAAAATTTGGGATTTTTCTTGAGAGAGAGTTAAATACTGAAGTTTTGTTGTCAGAGCCACTAAAGGAATGCTCGAGAGGCATTTTACAAAGGCTATTAACACTGATGCATCATTACTTTATAATTTAATTAGTACTTTAATGGGCTTCTTCAGAGTTAAATCCACATTTTGAAAATGGAGCAAACATGTCACACTTGATACTATAAAAGATTTTTGTGTTAAAACTTGAGCAAAGTACCTTGGCTATCAGGTTTAACCTTTTCTATACATTTGCCTGTAAAAATTTCCTGCGACTTTGACAGGCTTTACAGACAAATTTTAACAGATAAATAGTTTACCTAGTATTTTAAGTTAACCATTCAAAAAATTATTTGACATCGGATTCAGTTTTTTTTTTCCATACAAACACTGTGACTTGTTTGACTCATTTTCAAAATGGTGAATTTATGTTTATTAAGACAGTGCTTGTCTTGTTATCAGCCGAGGGGTACAAATGTTTGACTTAAGAAAATATTTAACAACTAGTCACCGAAGTGGAGGTGGGTAGTGGTGGATATGTACCGAGCCGCGAAGCGGCGGGGTAGATATCCACCACTACCCAACTGTACACTGAGGTGAATAGTTGTTTTAGTATAATTATACTGAAACAGTGAGATAATATAACGAAAATGATGCTTTTTAACTCATTTATTCCTGTCAACAATTACAATTTTCGCGCACAAATTGCTGGCAGGTGAACAGCACTTGCTATTCCGAGTTTCAGAAGTGCGCCAACAATGCTATTCACTGTTTCAGTATATACTAAGTTAAACTATTCTGAAATAATTATATGAAATGGCTTTTACTGTTCAAATAAAAACAAATAAAAACAAATACTGAAAAAGGAAGATTTGTTGTGCAAGTGCAAACTGTTTTAATAAGTATATGATTAAAGATTAAAGGTTGTTTATGTTGACAAGGCCCAACAACATTAGAGTATTTGCCTCAGCCTAACTGGAAACTGGAAACTTGATATATATTTGGAAACTGAACTTCCTTTTAAAGCACATGGTCTCTTAATTATGTTTACTCGACCAAAAAAAATCAGAAGAATAAAACAATTTGTTTAAATCAAGAAAACAAGTGATTTAAATGCTATATGGAGCAAACAGCAGGTATGATGCAATTCCCGAACAGTAATAATTATCATAAGCTTACTACATAGCTTAACTTATTTCGTTCATCGCTCGACATATTCTGATCTTTCATGACAAGGGTATGTTTGCTAAAGCCAAAAACTTACGGATCTGTGGATTGCATGAAGTACGGGAAAAAAATAAAACGACAAAACACAATAAGCACTCATAAATCATTCAAACCGTCCATGAGCATTGGGGTAATTAAAGTTTTGTACATCAACTCAACGAACCTTCTCCCCTGAACGACAAGCTGATGAAAGCCGGAGATTGGGCCTTGGCTGTCTGGCTGGTAAAGCCACAATCTTCCAACGTTTTTGCATCATCGAGAACTTGATCGTCCTTGTACAGCCTCTGATCGTCAGGAGCTTTCTTCGTAATTCCTTCCACCATTTTCTTTAGTTCATAGACCGTGGTGGCTTCCTTACAATCAAGGAAAATGGTTGTTTTTTCACGACGCACCATCACAAAAATCTCCTACAAATCAAAGAGATTATAACGTAGATTAAGAAAATAAACGTTCAGCAACATTCTTTTATGCCAGAATGATCACTTAGTCGCGGAAAAGATGCCCAGAAACGAAAAAATCAAGCTAAAATATTTCTTTTTACTCACCATGATGGCGGTCGACTTAAAGTCTAGCCCAGTTCTTTTCCAGTTCGCTGTCATAAAACCGCCGCGCTAGATTCCAGTCTCCAACGCGATGACGTATCGTGTCGCTCGACAACATTGCAACAGAAAACAAGATGGCGACTTCGGGAGGTGATATTCCTTCGACAAGTGATCGAAGCTCGGCTTCTGGGGCGTCAAATAGTGAACAACCAAATGCAAACGCCAATTTTGAATGTAATATTTGTCTAGATACTGCCAAGGATGCGGTTATTAGTTTCTGCGGGCACTTATTTTGGTAAGAATTTTAAGTCTTCTTTCAGCTATTAAAATAAATTGATACACGTCCACACAGCTGTTTCTTTGATGTGATTCCGCGTTCGTAAACCTATACATATTGAAATGTTATGCTGTTTTTTCTACTTTTTAGCTGGCCATGTCTTCACAAGGTTTGTTGGTTATTTCATAGCTTAGTTTTAATTTCAATTAGCGTGCAATTTCTTATTTAATAGTGAATCATTGGAACCTTAAATTTCCTTTTCCGTGTATATTAATACACACGCAACATACTCCACATCAGTAATCTCACTCCTCAAACGTCGTAATAACTTGCAAGCTTCCTTTTCGTTGCTAATACTGTGTATCTCATTTTTTGACAATAAATAATATTGTTTTCAAATCCCTTGGGTATTTTACACACCACATCTAATGCCCGATACTCATTTTAAAGTATCTTAGGTTAATTAGAATTACAGATTTATTTAGTCTCCCCAAACATTTCACTTGGGTTAAATACATTGACACTTTAATAAAAGGTTCTATATATCTTTGCAAATGTGGGTCATCGTCTGTTACCCGTAACAAGCCGTAAACAGGTATAAACAACCAAGTAGAGGTCTGGGCTACTATGGATTTGTTTGTTTCAACCTTGTTCTCATGCATTCCATATTTAACGCAAGCCATCACACACCATCATAATCTATCACACTCTGTCAAAATCCTTCACACACCATCGCAGGCCATCCCACTCCATCGCATATCATCCCAATCCATCCCACACCATCACAATCTATCACACTCTGTCACAAGCCATCAGAATCCATCACACACTGTCACAAGCCATCACAATCCATCACACACTGTCACAAGCCATCACAATCCATCACACTCTGTCACAAGCCATCATAATCCATCACACACTGTCACAAGCTGTCACAATCTATCACACACTGTCACAAGCCTTCACAATCCATCACACACCATCATAAGCCATCACAATCCATCACACACCATCATAAGCCATCACAATAATATTGATCACACACCGTCACAAGCCATCACAAGTCGTCACAATGCCTCACGCACCGTCACTGACTAGTCCATTTAGGTTTAGGTTTAATAGACCGGATAAAATGCCCCCTACAAGTTTAGTAAACAGCTTCAAAAACATTCCTGGCAGGGTATATTCAATCATATCATTTCCAATCCTCAGGTAATAATATCAAATTTTTCATATAACCTCAAAGAATACCAATTCAAAGCAGTTTAGATATACAGTACATTGTTGTTAATACACTTTTCAATAATACATGTATGCAAACTCTGAAATTCAAAACTCACCCAACAGTTTCATTTTTCACAGCAAATTATGTCTTAGGAAGCATCATTGATGCTTTATGCAAAATGGTCAAAAGGTCATGTTTGTGGGTTATGATTGGTGGATTTTGATCCATTTTGTCAGTTTTTCTTTTCAGGGATCCAATGTTTGGGGTGTTTCTTGGTGTTGCAGAAGCCATTGTTGGTTAGCTTTTGTGTTGTGGTGTGGTTATTGTTCAGTGTCTTTTGAATCTTTTGTTTTACGTCATTTGGTGATCACACCATCCGCAACACCAAGAAACTACCAATGTTTGTCAATATAATAAGATTGACATAAACATAAAGCTTAGTTGAGCTATGAACTTCAGATTTTGCGTTTTATTGAAAGGTGCATTAAAGACCAAGCATGAGGTCCACATGTAAAAATATTGGCAGCCTACTTCATTTCTTTCTTTGCGTGGAGATCAGGACAATACCAGTAGCATTGGTTCAGGCCGGGGCTTTGGAATAGTTGTTCTCAACTAATACAGCCTCAATTTTCTGTTACCATTCTAGTGGTTAGAAACTCGACCCAACAAATCAGTGTGTCCAGTATGCAAGGCAGGCATCAGCAAAGACAAAGTGATTCCGCTTTATGGAAGAGGAAGTGCCAATCAAGAAGACCCCAGGTAAAGATGCCATGTTATGCACTTAAGAGCAGCCCACTTATGACCAGGATTGCATGGAAATATTGTTTAAAAAATTCTTTATATTTTCATTTGTTATTACTAAATCAACTTTTATTGATAAGGATACTTTATGGCACCAATCATAGAGTAGCATTGCCCCCTTTTCATGCAATTCTGGGCATTACTCAAGACGTCATCCCAGGGATACCCTGGGGAACTCCCTAGCATTTATAACAAATCCCCCAGGTTATTCTGTGGGTCTGTCACCTGGAGTTAATTCAACAATTATTATTATTAATATTCTCATTGCCAAACTAAATACGGGCTACAAAATTCTACAAATCCCACACATGTAGGATTACCCCAAATGGTCATTGATAAGTGCATAAGGTTCACAAATGGCTACTGGCTCATTTATGGCCAGCAGTCTGTAGATCATGTAATACTACAGTACATGATCTACAGTATAAACCACCTACCCAGGCTAAATCTGCATATTGCAGAGTATTATGGTATTTTTAAGAAAGACCTATTAGAAGAGCATTATAAATCATATACATATGTAGTGTAAAGTTATGAATGTTTGCACCTGTTTTATGCAGAGAAAAAATGCCCCCAAGACCTCAAGGAAGACGACCTGAACCCGAGAATAATGGAGTGAGTAACTTAATAACACTATCACTTCCTAGGCAGCAAAAGTCTTCTAGAGTACGATAGGAAAGTAATTTGTGGTTCCAGAAAATATCCATATCTCCCCCATGAAAGGTTATTCTATTTTCACAGGGGGAGGGGGATCTTAAAAGCCAAAGTTTTTAAGGAACGTATGAAGCTAAATAATAATTATTTAGCCAGGATTGGGGGTCCAAATTAAAAAACCTTCTGTGGGAGGGATTATGATATTTTCTGCAACAACACAATGCTAGAATGATCACACTTTTCAAAGTCATATATTTTGAATAGTCATAAGTCCAGTGAAGATGGGTACATTATCCCCATGGCTCTCTTACATTGATGCTGTGATACTATATAACTATTGTAACTGCTACCTGGAATGAATATCACTTTTGAGATCTTTTGATGGTAAAACACCACCACTATAGTTCAAATATTACAACCCACCCTCTCTCCCTTCATGATCTGCATGGGCCTTCTAGTACAGCATTGACATTTTTTTTTTAATTTTTTTTTTTTTTTTGGGGGGGGGGGGGCATGTTTTTCTAATAATTTTTTTCTTTTTCTCTGCATTTGTCTTCGTGTTGGTTTCAGTTCACACTGTTTTCAAAGCAGTGTCACTCATCATACCGTAATCCAAGAATGATAATGACAGAAAGAATACTGTATTTATTTGGCTATAAGCCAATCTTAGCTACAAATTTTTAGCCCAAATTTTTACCTTGACTGTATGATGTTTAAGAGTTTCAAGTACATAATCATTCTGTTCAGTTTTGCAAGACTTGGAAGCAGCAAGGACGCTTCATAAAATTATTGATAATTTACTATGGCTTTAATTTGTTACAATACTTGTTTGATATTTAAATGCTTTTTAACTTTTTTTGAAGAATCTTGTGTTATATTTCTTTTTGCAAAACAAAAACTGACATTGTAAATAAATTCTTTTGGTAAATATATGCGTGTTGTTTCTTTGTTAGTTGCTTGCCCGTCACGCAAACCCTCTGGAAATATATCCCGTTAGTGCACCCCGCTCCCCACTGGAAAATTAGACAAATTGACCACCTCCCCCCTGGAAAATCCAATCCCTTCTGTGGGGAAGGTATGGATATTTTTTGGAACTACACATTAATGAGTTTGGGAAGCCTATAAAATTTTTGAACATGGAAATTATAAAGGGTTTTCATATCAAAAGGCTAGCTCCTTCAAGTAAACTTTAATGCAAAGACATAACATCAAGTGAAAATTTAAAATGTTAAAGAACAGATTAGATGGTGTTCTGTAGTCTCCAGATGCACCCAGTGTTTAACTCTTTAACTCTCAGAGTCAATTATGGAGACATGTACATGTAGTGTAGTTCTAACTTTTGTGTCTGTCGACAAAATCCTATAGTGTGAGCATTTAAATAAAACCTCTTTGGCAGTACTTTTGCATGATACCATTTTGTTTTTCAGGTTTTTTTTACAAAATAAAATTTGGGATTTTTCTTGAGGGTTAAATGCTGAAGCTTTGTTGTCAGAGCCACTAAGGTTAAGGTTAAGAGTCACAGGTTTTTCTTGAATTTTTATTTTTGGCACTCTTGGGAGTGAAGGATTTAAATGGATACTGAAGAAATGATGAATGTGATCATATATCACAAGCATGGGGACAAAGAAAAAAGGCAGTGTCCCTAATGAAACCCTGCTTCCAATAACCATGTGAAGTTACATGTTCTAAATTCATCTGTGTTGTTTTTAGGCTTTTCCTGGATTTGGAGGATTTGGTGATGGATTTCAACTTTCATTTGGCATTGGTGCCTTTCCATTTGCCTTCTTTTCTACAGTAAGTCATCAGCAGTAATATTATTAATTTAAATAATAACAGTTTGATAAATAATTTGCTTTTGATATCACTTGTTTTGTCCAAGAGCTGAACCCGGGTTGCTCCAAGACAGTCTTTCATGGTGATCTTTTGATCAGAAGGTCTGTGGTGAACGTCCAGTCAGCAAAACTTCTTAATTTAAAAATGTGGCTAACTCAAATTACTTGCTTAAAATGAAACTTAATACTGGAGATAACCTTGTGATGGACAAGCATCCCATCCAAGAGAAATATGTTATTTAGTACCAGCTGGGTATGGTAGGCAAAATAGTAAAAAATTCACAAAGTTTATATTCATTCAAATTTACCGCTGTTATTATTATTCACAAATATATTTATTCACATTCAACAACTAAATTTTCATTCAAGAAATATATTTATCCACATTTAACGATGTATTTCTTATTCACGAATACCTTATTACACGAAATTTTCGCAACACGTTAATTTCGCAAATATCGCGATTTTAAAAAAATCGCGAAATTTAAGTGACGCGAACAATAAGTGTCGCGAACATAACATGACGCGAAAATTAAGTGACACATTATCAATAATCAATTTTGCAAGAACAAGTTCGCAACGTGGTATTCGGCAGAAGTCCAAAAGCAAGTGATATAGTGGAGTTAACTTTGAAGATTTGAATGTCGACTGAAGCTATCGGTTTTGAAACCAATTCATGCAACTTGGTTGGTGGAAATATATAACTTTTTCACCATCCCACAGGGAAAGGTCTTGAAAGGTTGGGAGAAAGCGGGAATAAAGGGTGCAGTAACTGGAAGAGAAGTGTTACCGCCTGTTGTTCCATATATAAAATAACTCGTGAGATTGGTATGCATGTTTCTGAACGGCATCACTTTTTCTTCAAAGTCCATAGGAAGGAATTTTCAATGTAAATGGATATTGTGGTCAATTGACTCAAGACCAATAATTCACGTACAAGCATTAACTGCTTGTGGACATTATGAGAACTGCTTTGTTGTTACTGTTGACATACAGTCCCGCCGTTGCATTTTTGTTAATTTTGACGTTGCACCTTTGATAAAGTCGTTTTATTTAATTCAAGGACATGTTAAATAACATTGCCAAGGAAATAAATTGTCTAACTCAAAAACGCGAAATTAAAGTGATTCAAAATATAAAATTTTTACAAAATCGCGAAATTTAAGTGTCGCAAAATATGCATACCTCAAAATCGCGAAATAAATGTGTTGCGAAAATTTCATGTAATAAGGTATATTCATTCACATTTACCGGATGTGTTCATTCACATTCATCGGTTTTTATTCGTTCACATTCACGATTGAAATATTCATTCAGCATTTTCTGCGCACCGCCTTTGCGCATCATTAGGTCCCAGATTCCGCCCTATCATTCCTGAACACAATATGGTGGAGGAAGGAAGGTCTATAAATGTAGGGGTAGACTCCAAACACAAGTGTAATACAGTAGCAGGATCTTTTTTCAGTAGCTCTCAATCTCCTACAAGAGTGCAAAGGGGAATGGGGCACTGCAGAAGTAGAAGTGAGAGAGAGCATCCAAATAAGGCTAGAGTATCTTGTAATAGCTCTCCAGCAAGTACTACCTATCGTCAGTATCAACAGCGCAGTACTGAATGAAATACTGGGAAATATACGTCTTTTACATGGACAATGGATCAACACGACTCATCAAACTGCACAAACCTTGCAGTGTATTCTGTGACCACCCCTCGGGTCTTCCGACCTGGAAGCTTTGGGCAACCTAGATACAGTATTCAATATCGAGGAAGTTCTTCTGCACGTTAGATCATCGGGTTTCACATAGACAAAAATAGCTCAAATGCTTCTTGTTTCACAGTGGACATTGACACGTCATATTGTGGAGTATGGGCTAGAGGAGATAACAGGCTTCTCAATGATTTCGGAAAAGCAACTAGTCAATCTCGTAGAACGTTTTGTGAGAAATCATGGGACTTTGGTTGGGTATTTCCGTGGTGTGTTTTTTATCAAGTGTTCATATTGTAAGGACAATTTAGATGCTGGTCACTGTAAGGGCTTAAAGGGTTAAAAGGAAACTGGAGTAAGCAAAGTCCCATGATCTCTCATAAAATGTTCTAAACCCTCTTTTTGAGGAAATTATAACATTGGTAGCTTTCGTCCGGGGCCTTAATTTACGAGAAAATTCAATGATATTAAGCTTTAAACAACAAATTTTTTCTGTAAAATTAGGACCAGTTTGTACACAGGGTCTGGATGAGAAAATCTGGACTGCTGGAGTGTGCATCATTAGCCAATCAGATTCAAGGATTTAGGACTCCAGCCCACTGAGATGCTTCAGAAAAACACAAGTTACAATACTCATAGTTGATTTATGCTAGACAAAAAAAAAAACAGACAAAAGGCCTTATGCCCTTTTGGCTCATAATGACATTTCCTTACCTCTTTATTTTACATTGCAGACATTTGGAGGACAAGGACAAGGTCAAACAGCAGGTGTGTTCTTCATTATCAAACATCATTAATGTTTATTAATGCTTGTATCATATGATTTTATTTAGCACCCAGGGTGCTTATTTACTTTTAGTAGCTCAAGGGAGGGCGCTTTTTGGAGAGGGGTGCTTATTAGGGAGTAGGCGGTTATTTCTTTTCAACAAAAGCATGTAAAAGATGTACAATTTGCATAGTCAGAACAATGGTTCACATAGTCAGAATATAATTCTATTTATACCTCATTGTCTTCTTGAAGATATCTGGTATTTGAAGGAGTTGTGTTCTCACATGGAAATACATGTAACTGTGGAGACACTTAGAAGAAGACAAGATTTTTTTGTAATTTGGTAATATGGCCAATTAAAGGAAGTTGAATGGCAGCAGTTGATCTTGTGATGCTATGCTGAATGGAGCACTTATTAATTAGGCTGGCTTGGTGCCAAGCCTGCCTGATTTATAAAATGCAAGCGGTGTCTGGGTCACTTGTTTATGCCTGTTCTAGAAAGTTCTAGAAAATTCTGTTTTAAGTGTTTCAATTTAAGACAGAGAGCAGATGAATTGATCAAAAGGTTGTTTGTGTAAAGCGTATTTGTTTATAGTAACTCGAGGGAATCAATTGAAACAATTTTTTAATTGATCAGAGGCTCCTGTGAGCCAACTCATGGATGAATTGGATTAGTGTAAGGATTGGTGAATAAAATGGAGAAGAGGAATTGGTGGGATTGTAAATAATTTTGTATTTGTCATATTTCAGAATATTTCAATGCAAAATTTGCAATTGACTTTACTTTGCAATTTAACCTTATACAATGTATTTACATTAAAAAGCCGCTAACAAAATTTGTCAACATCGCTTTAACAATTCAATGTCCATTTTTCGCAGCTAGTGTTCTTTGGCTATTATTTAATGCTATAAAAAATGATTTTCCTTTTCTGTTACGAAAGCAACGAAGGAAAGAATCAAACTCCTTTCCACTGTTGATTTACATATGTATCATCAGGGTTGTCATAAAGTTTCGAAGTAGCCGACTGTATTGTTGGAGTAGGCGGCCAAGGTTGGGGAAAAGACCATCTCTTCTAAAGAACAGCTCAGCTGAGTAGCCGGCCGAGATAACAAAGAAGTTGGTGATTTTCGCCGGCAGCCGGCTACTTTTAACAACCCTGTATCATGCGTGAAATCATGTAGAACTTCTAGGCATCACATTTCATTTAGCATAAACAATGAGGTCAAAGAGGTCACATACTGTTTTTCCAAAACGAAAGTATCTTTCTTGTTCGAGAGTTTGAATGATTTTTAAATTATTTTATTGTTATATTGACAAATTCAAAATACATGTAAGTTAAAATGGAGTAAAATCATTTATGTTCAATTCGGTTGAAAAAAGAAAAACAATAGCAGTACTGAACTTCTCGGAGATTTTTTATCTTAACTATTTTGACCCCTTTAACTGTGAAAATTCTCGCAAGTTTAACGAATAGAACCAAAATTTGAGTTTAATCAGTTTAAAAAAGGTTGTTGTTGTCTTGTCTTGATCATGGCGTGTGTGAAGAATGACAAAGTCGTCACCAAATTAAACCTCCACCAATCAGCTTTTTCTGCAGACTTTTTCAATGGAGACATTCAAATTTCTGAGACATCTTTGCAAGCTCTCACTCCTTTCCCTCCCTCAAACCTGAAACCCCAAGCCCGAGCCCGAGAGCTTGTTTACAGGATAATGTTATCAAAGTGGTTGTTGACGTAAAGATCATGTTGTATTTTTCGTTTGTTTAAAAATGATGTTTTCCAGTTTGCATCATTGAAAATTCATTATGATTTTTAGCAGTAGATGTTATCATTGCCAAGCAGTGAACGATTTGAAAGTCACGTTTTATTTTTACTTGACAAAAATTGAAGTTTAACAGCTTGTGTGGCTGATGTTATGAGAGGTATTGTCAGAGTGATGGTCATATGGTGTTTTTGATTTGTCAAAAATTGAAATTTTCTAGCTTAAAGCCTGATTTTACTACTTGTAGAGTTTTGGTTATTGGAATAAGGTACACTTAAAACAACACTCAAGGAGGGGGGAGGGGGTGGGGGTTATTAGAAAGGGGTGCTTATCAACAAAACAACACTCAAGGGGGGGGGGGTGGCACTTATTGGAAGGAGGGCGCTAAATCAAATCATTATGGTTATTGCAACTTCACTAATTGTGCTAACAAAATCCCTTTCCTTTCAATGTAATATTTTTTTGATGTCCTTATCTCTTACAGCACCTGCAGGATCACCACAAGCTGAAGATGAGCAGTTTCTCTCTAAGCTCTTTCTTTGGGTTGCATTCCTATTTATGTTTTGGCTTCTTATCGCGTGAGACTAATCACAGAGTTATATGCATCTATGTGTTACGGTAAACAGACCATACTCTTCCAAATTCTTCTATTGATTTTCTATATTTCTAAGCCAGTGAAAGAGTCATCAACTAGATGTGATAAGTCAGACATAATCATCAAATTATGGCAGTGGTATGGAACTGTATCTGTCATAAAATAATATTTACGTCAGAGTTGTTTTAATTAGTTAACTCTGAAAATGGTGCAAGAAGAAATCATTGAGAGATCTTGCAATCGCCAAATGACAAATTAAAACAATGAACAATACGCACACCACAACACAATAGCTAACCAACAGTAGTTTCTGCAATACCAAAAAATACTCCAAACATCAGAGCGTGTTTCAGCATGTTTTTTGAAAGTTTGGTTATATAATTCATGCTCTGATTGGTTGCTTGACTCTTACGTCAGATTGTGAAAACATGGAATGGTGTCACGTAACATTGATATTATTAGCTTTATAAGAGAAATAGAAAATACCAGTAGCTGCTCTGTGCTGGCATAACCTGTTGCAAATACACAAGGGAGTTGGAGAGAATTTGAAAGAATGTGTGCAAAACCTTGCCTTTGCACTTACATGTACATGTAAGGCTTAAAATTTACCACCTTTCGTTATTTATCACCACACGATGCTTTTGACATTGCCAATCCTAGCAGGATCTCATGTCATATGAACCTAGTATAATTATGGCCTAGTTTACCATGAGTCTCTACTAGCTTAGCCTGTGAACAGCCGCCTCCTCCCCTCAGAAAAAAATCGGTGAGAGAAGCTTCTCTCCCCGATTTTTTTTCTGAGGGGAGGAGGCGGCTGTTCACAGGCTATACTAGCTCAGTGGTTATAGCTTCAGACCAGTGTATGGAAGGTCGTATGTTCAATTCCTGTCAGGGACTCCACATTTGTGGCGTGATGAACATTACATCTTTCTCAAGTTCTCTCTTGTTTCTGTTGGGTTATATAAGCACTTGCACCATTTATTTTTTAGTTATTTAAAAAGTGGCATGTAGAGCAGGATATCCTGATGTAACACATTCTCTCCACTGCATTGCCACTCTATCCAACACAGGACATATTTTCTCCAAACTAGCCATTGTTATAAAACTGTAACAGTCTCAAAATAAAATTTAGTTCAATATTTTGTAGTTAACTACTTTTGAAATACATCAAAATACAATATTTAGGAGACAAATGCTACATGTTTTGGTTATGTTTATTCAATCATGTACATTTGTAATATATCATTCTCTTGTATTTTGACCTGCTCAGATATCCACTCAACCCTAGAGTTTGTTATTAATTTTATGAAGTGAGAAGGTGATGTGCTTATCTTTTCTGATTGTATAAAAGAGCATCAATAATGTAAAGAAAATAATATTAGATAAATTGTAGATAATCAGTAATTTTTGCTTAGTTTACTTTAGCATGAATGTTAATTAAACTTGATTTAGTTTATCCCTGGATGTTTTGTTGTGAGTGTGGGATACTCGATACTTGGAGGTTAAATGTACCTCTGGCGTCACTTGTACTTTCCTTTCTAGAAACCGCATTTTATTGTGTGTGTATGTGGGGGGAGGGGAGGGGGAGAAGAGGAACCTGGACCAAGGAGAAACTAGCCTGTGTATAGCCACCCCCTCCCCACAAGATAAATCAGAGAGGGGAGGGGAGGGGGAAGCTGTACACAGCCTAAGGAGAAACTGGTCAGGAACTCTATGGGAAAATAATATTTTGCTATGCATTCTTATTGATATTCTCTTTCACAAATGCAATGCTGCTGCTGAGAATGCTCGAAAAACACCCAAGATTGGGAGGTACCAGTAGTATAATTGTAAACAAAAATTATGTACAGGAAGCAACTAGGAGTATTCCTACTCCCTTCTGGATGGGATGCTGGTCCAATGCAGGGTTACCCCCGGCATTTTGTCGCCAGTACCCATTTATACACCTGGGTGGAGAGAGACAATGTGGAGCAAAGTTTCTTGTCACATGACGGCAGAGACCAGGCAATTTAGACAAACAAATCACCAAAATCACATTGCAGAAAGAAATACTATCTTAACCAACTTGAAATGCTACTAATTGTACCAGTTTTATGACTTAAATTAGAAACTTATTTCTATTTTGCAATGTGATTAATGTCTAAAGTGGTCCAGGGTGGTGCAGACAATAAAACATTTTTCATTCTTTACAATAATCATCAGTGTGTAAACCTTTGAGAAACAAATCTTTTCTGAATTTTTTAAAGATTCTATATCTCCAGTTATTTCACAGTCTTAAGCTGTGTTGAAATCTGTAAAAATAACCCGGAAATAAAAACCAAAAACCCTGATCCAACTGTTGGAGACGTGTTTCCGTGATGTTCATAACAAAACAAAACTATTGTCACAGGTTCACAAGTTTTACTGAAGCTTGACAAATCCTTGCAAATCTTGCAAAAAACTTATGTAGTGATGCTGCTCTAGAGCTGTACTGTAGTCAACCGGAGTCAAGAAGCCACTGGCAAAAGGCATTGTCCACTCCTCGTTCAGCCAACATGTTCAACAACATAACATACAGGTTACTATCCATGTTTTCTGTCTTTATCTTTATCAGGGGAATCCATAACAGACACATTGATAACATGAACCATTTCTGGTTCGCCTTCAATTCCACTATCAGAACTTAAATCGTCACCAAGGTCGGTGTTAAACTCAGTAGAACTTCAGTGTGTGGCCAGTTTTCTTCGTGATTTCCACAGTAAATGATGGATATGACACAATCTTTCCTGAGAAAGCTTCTTAATCATCACTGTTGGCAGCACCTCCCTCATCTTGAATGATATTCTCATTCAAATCAAATGACAACACAATCTTTTCCCCCATTGTCTTCTCTCTCCAGTGTAATATGAGCGCCATCCACCATGGGCTTAAAGAGCATTGAAGGAGGGACTTTGGAAGCATATTCTGTAGTTGCTCCCATTTTCTTCCTCATTCTGTATTCTTCTTTTAGGAAATCCATCAGTTTGCTATCCACTTGTGTGTACTTATGCATTTCACAAGCACAAACTTTGGTACAAGCACCTGGAATCGCATATCTGACATATCTAAGATTCTGCGAAACACCACGTGCAGTTGCTGCGACCTTGCCCGACAAGAGCTTTTACCGGAAAGCAGCCTTGTAGTCCTTCTGGAGACTGAACAATCGTAGGAGTCCAGCGATTGTCGGGGTCGACATATCTATTTTGTGAGCTATATAAAAACGAGTCAAATTTAACTGCAATACTATGATGGTCAGAAAGAACTAAAGAGTAAAGAAGGCCTACTCTGGGACCTTAAGTCGCCGTAACTTTAGGCGACTTTAAGCGATTTAAGGCGATTTAAGGCGACTTAAGGAAAAATTAGTCTAAAATATTGGCGACTTAAGGCGACTTTAGGCGACTTAAGGCGACTTAAGGCGACTTTAGGCGACTTAAGGCGATTTAAGGCGACTTAAGGCAACTTAAGGCGACTTAAGGTGACTGAAGGCAACTTCAGGCAACATAAAAGTGTTTCTAAAAAGTGATGAAACAAAAGTTATTGACAGTCTCTTCATCACTATACCTAAATACCAAGCCACTGGTCTCTGGAGAGAAATATGAGACAGGATTCAAGCCAGGTCCGATCGAGTCAGGACTTAAGTCAGTTTGCGACCAAGGACTCCAGTTCAGGTTAGACATAGAGTTAGGGTTAGGGCTACAGCTTGAGTCCTGACATGAATCCTGGCATTCATGATAGTTTGTCTCATATTTCAATAAACAAAATTATCACAATCAGTTCACTTGGTCTCAGATAGACTTAAGTGACCGTAAATCTCCAGTTTCCAGATTTTAAAGCCCCTTTTAGCTATACTGAGATTCAAATTATTACAATAACAACAACAACATTATATAAATAATATGAATGATAAATTGTATTATGAACATTAATTAGCCAAACAAGAGGCAGGAACAATATTACTTATCTAGAATGAGAAAGAATTCAGTTAGCTGCTTAAATGTTTTTAAGATATTGCAATACAAACAATAATCGTACAAAAATATAAAGATCATATACACTGCCAAACAAAATCTTGGAAAAAAATTCCAACTTTTTCACTTAAAAATGGATACCTGATCTGAATCAAACTAACATACATTTTCCTTGACTTATTTATACAACAATGAACAAAGGCATCGAATTAGTTAATTAAAAATCACTTCTCGATTTCGCATATTAAATAAATTTGGTTAATTTATCTGCCACTGTTGTGGCAGTTGCACAGTCAATTTTGGCTCGAAAGCTTGGCAAACGACATCCAAAACTGTTTGGTCAGGCACCCAGCCAATTTGTTGTTCTCCTGCCTTAGTCCAATAGAATATTCCAATATCATATTTGGTACCGTAAGCGAGGGTCCTTCTCAATAGCGCATCTTTCCCATTTTCTCGAACTATTTGTCCGGCTCCTGAAAACTTGGATGCTCCATTGACAGGGAACCGAACCCTCGTAGGAGACTTTCTAGCAGGGTTGATTAGTCCTGCTTCTTGGCCCAAAATGCTCTCACACTTTTCCACCTGGCAACATTTTAATTTAACCTGTCAAAACAAAACTAAATGGTGTTACTGATGAGGCCGTTGACAAATTTACCGGTGTAGAAGTTAATTATTACCTCAAAAATTTCCAGAAAATAATGGATCACAAACGAATGCACAGCAAATGACAGAGTTGACAATATTTACATTGGCGTCCACCATTTTGATTCTCCCAGAATTCCTTTCCAATCGTAGATGGTTTCCATGCTTCGCGCGTTTCTTTTCCTCCCGCGCGCGACTAGCTCCCGCGCTCGCTTAAAATTTACATCTACCTCACCTTGAATTTTCGCAATACAAGCAGGAAGCCAGTCAATGGCTACAAGAACGATTTCAAAAATTCCAGGCCAGCTTGATTGACAATCTACGCCACGAAGGTAAAGCACGTGAGTGGTAGCCTAGAGGGAGCCACGAAGCCTAGTCAGGCTGTACTGTAAGGTGGGAATGTGTTTCAATTTCAACAACAGCAACACGTCACTTCAGCTTTATTGGCTTTGTTTGCCGAATCATTTGATTGCTAATTTTATGAACATGAGTGCGCGCGCGCCCGCGCGCGTGGTTATCCATTCCAAAAAGAAGTCACGTGGTCAAAACATGTGGCGGCCATGTTTGCTCGAGTGAGGCAAATTCCTGCTGGAAGCTGCTGCAAATCCTTTGCACATTCCTGCTTAATGGTTGATAACAAGAAATCCTTTTGACCTTTGTGACAGAGAGCCATCATAGTAACATAATCAACGCAAATTTTGCAATCTTGAGCGTATAGGTTGATTTAAATTCTTTGCTTCATCAAACTGTCAAGAAGATGACATATACAAGTTGTAAAGAAACTTCAAGTTTTCAAACGTTCAGTTACGATTGGTTGTAAATAGAATAATGTTGGATGGCTAGAACGCAGCTTAGAGGTTGTATGTGGGAGAAATGGCCCATTTTTCGTTGCTCTTTCACGTTGGGTAAGTAAGCTTAAAAGTTAAGTACATGTACATTTGTACACAGTTACATTGTCTTTGGTGACCTCTTTGGTTAAGCTTATGATCTTTTCAAGCTTACTTGCCCAATGTAAAAGTGATAAGCAATAATTGGACTTCATCCCAAAATACTTTTCAATTTATTGTGATCTTAGTGATCCAAAACAGCTCTCACTGTTGTCAACCCTGAAGGTGAAGGAATGCCTGCACCATTACAGTATATCAGTATTGACTGCTGATCAGCAGTGTTTCTTTTTTATGATGTTGCTCATATTAAATGTTGATTATAATATAAGTCACAACTTCATCCTTTCAGCAACACTTTGTCCATGAAATATAAGTAAACCTATAGAAATAGCTGTCAATGTTTTGAAGATGAATGAGTGTACCCTCCTTGGGGATGGACCATTTTATTTTTAGGGGTGGGGGGTTGGGCATTTTGTTTTAGCAAGCATGATTTTTTTTTTACCATCTTGAGGCTGTGGAAGAATTTTTTTGTGATTTTTCCATACTTTTCTATACTTTATCTGTGCGTGATTTTTTTTCTTGGTATTTGCCCCCCCCCCCCCCCCCCCCCCTCAAAAATAAAATGGTCCATCCTTTATAGGGTTCAGCAAATATAATTGAAGCAACTAGGGCATGGTGCATGACTATTGAAGCATGATGTTTTACTGCATGGGGCCATACCCATATATCAGGCAACCTTAAGCGGCAAAGGGCGACTTAAGGCGACTTTAGGCGACTTAAGGCGACTTAAGGCGACTTAAGGTCCCAGAGTAGGCCTTAAAGAGCAGCAGAAACTGGCAGTGTAAAATTCCAAATAAAGGCCATCTGAGCCAGGCGTTTTACCCGCTGGCAGACATTTCATTGCTTGAGTTAATTCATTGAGAGTAATTAAGCCGTCACATAATTACGAATCATCAGGAGAAAGAAAAAAAAGGCAACGAATCAAGTAATTCAGCCTGGATATTAAGATCGACTTCTTCCTTATGTATTTTGTAACGTTTCGGCATGTTAACCAAAGTATGTAGCATGTGGTGCACATGCAAGGAATGTACAGTATGCATGATTCAAGTTGTTTAGAAATCTTGTGGGATTAGCTTGGCTATTTAAGAGATTGTAAGTTATGCAGAAACCATTCGAAGGCATCTCTTTATACTTGGTTTTTATTTTTGTGATGTCCGATTCTGAAGAGCTCGTTCAACTTTCCGAGACTACTCCTACTTTGGAGCACGAGGATCCTATGACAAACGCGGATACGCTTAAGCTGTTCTCTCAGTTACTAGACTCCAAGCTCGATCAGAAGTTTGCGTCCTTCAAGCGCGAACTTGAAGATAAAGATGAGATTACTCAGACCCAGGTTAAGAAGTTGAAGACTGAAACGAACGCGTCCAATACCTTTCAGTTAAAAGGGAATAGAACTTAATTTGAATTTAACGTCAGCATCTTGGACCAAGTCGAGTCGGCCACCAAAAACCCTGCTTCGTGCAGGTAATATTTCATATGCGAGTTCCGATCTCGAAGAAGCAAAGAAGCTTATCAACAAGCGCAACAAACTTGTTCGTTTCGCGGACAAGAGCCCTACTGGCTGGGCTGCCGTTGAGGAATATGAACCTGACGAACTCGCCGATGATTCAGAGGAGAGAAAAAATTCCGTTCAGCCGAGAAGAGGGCGCTGGTCGAAGATCTGTGAAAGGAAAAGAAAGTTTCAACCCGCTCGAGTCAGAGTTCCGCCGCGTGAGTCGTCAACGACAACTCAATCTACTGTGTCTCCTGCTCCTGGTCAATATTCTATCAATCAGCAGCAGCCATTTCATTATTCCTTTCGTGCCAGACAACCAGTTCCCTCAGACAAATGTTTCAGTTGAGGGCAACGCGGACATTGGTCAAGTTCCTCAGTTTGCCCCAGTCGCCACAACCTCACTCGAATCCCAACGAGCACCAAACCAACAAACGGATGATGGGTCCAAAGACAGGTACGTTGCTGACTTAAAACGTTCGGGACAAGATGAGTATCCTTTACTTGAATCTGTAGTAGTTAATTCTCTAGGTGAGTGTGACCCAGTTGACATTTGCTGCCAATCGAGCAGCGATCATATTTTTCATGATTCTCCGGAACTCTGTCCTGACTATCAGGAGGACATTGAGAACGTTAAGTGTTAAAGGTAGACTGAAGCATAATATTAGTTTTTGGGAGGATATAGGCGCTTCTTGGTTTGTTCGCCAAACAATTTTGGAGGGCTACAAAAAAAAGAGGCTCACATTATATCTTAGGTATTCTACTTTTTTTGTTTAGAAATCCAGGATTAAGTTTGAAGACGCCCAGACTATGCTCAATTCATTTATTGACGCGTCCCAAAATTGGCTTTATTCATTTGATATTAAATCTGGATATCAGCACATTGATATATTCCCCGCAGACCAAGATTTTTTGGGGTTTTCTTGGTGTTATACGATACTTTAACCGGTTCACTGTTTTGCCATTTGGATTATCTACAGGACCTTATATTTTTACTAAGTTATGAGGCCTCTTATTAAATACTGGCGTAGCCAGGCGTACAGGATAGTCGTTTACTTGGATGATGGTCTAGGGCTATGCCCATCTTTCGCGCGTTGTTGTTTAGAGGCCTTAGCCGTTAAGTCAGATTTGGCTCGAGCCGGGTTTGTTCCTAATATGCTTAAGAGTGTTTGGTCCCCAGTACAGTACCTTAGATGGTTGGGGTATATTTGGGACCTCAAGAACAAGACGCTTTCTATCCCATGTGATAAAATTAATAGGCTGTTTATTTCTTTAGAAAAGGTACTTTTCCACACCACAATATCCGATAGGCGGTTAGCCTCTGTTACAGGTAGTATCATTTCAAATATGCTTGTTAATGGCAATGTCTGTAAGCTTATGACCAAAAACTTGCACAGGGCTTTGGATCGCAGAACTGGGTGGGATTCCTCTGTGCTTTTGGATTCGCCTGCTTGTAAAGAATTAATTTCTGGCGCAAAAATTTAGTTCGCCTTAATTCTAGCCCCCTTTTTAAGAGTGTTCGTCCAGTTACTGGGGTTGCGTATTTAGATGCTAGTTCATTGGGCTGTGCCGCCTATGTATCTATGGATGATTTTCCAGTGGCATATAAGAATTTGGACTCATTGAAGATGAGCCAAAGCTTCATTTGGAGGGAACGTCATTGTGTTTATTTTGCCCTGCAGAGTTTCACACGACGTTTGTCGAATAGTTACCGGTATGTAAAATGGTTCACCGATAATCAAGCAGTCCCTTTGATTGTTGATTCGGGCAGCATGAAAGAGCATTCACATAACATTAAGTTAGCTGTGGACATTTTCTATGTCGCTAGGGACTATAATATCTATTTAGACGTGGAGTGGATACCTCGTTCTCTCAACGATAAAGCGGATTACCTTAGTAAAATCGTTGATTATGACGAGTGGGAAGTCAAGGAAGGATTGCTATTATTATGCGCTCACGTCCTACTGGGGACAGTGTTCCGTTGATTGTTTCGCAAGTTCTAAAAATTGCAAACTTCCTAGGTTCTATTATAGTTTTTACAATCCGTATTCCCTAGGCGTGGATTTCATTTGCTTTCAGCTGGGCTGGAGAGTTCTGCTGGTTAGTCCCTCCTGTCATATTGGTGACCAGGGTTACCCGCCATGTCTGTTTTTGTCAATGCAAAGGTATATTAGTGATACCTTATTGGCCATCCACACCTTTTTGGCCTTTTTTGGTGGATTCTCGGGGATCCTTTAATTCAGTTGTGATCGATTATCTCTTCGTGGAGAGCGGTAAAGATGTGTTCCTGTATGGGCCCAATAAGAGTGCTATTTTTGAATCTGAGAATTTTAGCACACCGGTGCTTTTTCTATTGCTCGATGGAGCTATTTGATCGCTAAGTTTGTCTTGACACCTAGCAACATAAGGCAAATAACATAAATAAGTAACAAATAACAAAATAACAAATAAATAACAAATAAGTAACAAATAAATAAGTAATAAATAACAATAATAAATAAGTATAATAAAAAGTATAATAACAATAATAAACAGTAATAAATAAGTAATAAATAACATAAGTCAAAAACATAATAACATAAGGTATTTTTATGCCCTCACGTCCTACTGGGGACTGCAGTGTTTCGTTGATTGTTTCGCAAGTTCTAAAAATAACTTCCTAGGTTCTATTCTCGTTTTTACAATCCGTATTGCCTAAGCGTGGATTAATTTGCTTTCAGCTGGGCTGGAAAGTTCTGCTGGTTAGTCCCTCCTGTCACACTGGTGACCAGGGTTATTCGTCATGTCTGTTTTTGTCAACGCAAAGGTATATTAGTGATACCTTATTGGCCATCCGCACTTTTTTTGGCCTTTTTTGGTGAATTCTCGGGGATTCTTTAATTCATTTGTGATCGATTGTCTCTCTGTGGAGAGCGGTAAAGATGTGTTCCTGCATGGGTCCAATAAGAGTGCTATTTTTGGATCTGAGATTTTTAGCACACCGGTGCTTTTTCTATTGCTCGATGGAGCTATTTGATCGCTAAGTTTTGTCTTGACACCTAGCAACATAAGGCACTGGCTTTTTGTTGGTATGAAATTATTCGACTTTGTATCACCGCTATTAGTGAGCGAAAGTTTATGTTTGCATAATGAGTTTTTTCTCTCCCGCATGTTTACAAGGTGGAAATGCATTTGCAGTTAAAATTGGTCGTCTCTTTGATTCCGAACTTCGGAGGTTAGCATCATGCCCGTTAGAGTCTGCCTGTTACGGTATTAATTGGGCACACAATTTGTACGGGTTTCCCACGCATTGTAATTCTAGTTTAGTTAGAAATATCCTGGAAGCGGGGAACAGGAGGCTGGCAAAATCTGTTTCCAAAAAAGAGCCTGTTACTCCTGTTATGATGAACGAATTGTGTATCAAATTTGCAGGCCCTTCCGCCAGTCTCCCAGATTTGCGTTAAGCTGCTATTTGTGTTACCGCTTATGCTGCGTTTCTTTGCTTTAATGAATTAGCTGCTTTGCGTTGCTGTGTTGTTAAATTTTGTGATAACACGTTTGTAGAGATTAATGTAATTAAGAGTTTGGGCTCTTAAACATTAATTTAGCTTTTATACTCTTTCTTTATTTTCGAACGCGAGCATCAATAAACGAGATGTTCGCCCCTGGAACAGTGTGTTGTGTTTATTGAAGATTTATTACAAAATATTTTATATTCGTTTCATGGTGATTAGAGTATAACGAAAAAAGTTTGCGGTAGAAATCAGATTGAATACGTTCAATAGAACTTTGATCTGAGAATTCAACACCATTTTCATCAAAAACCGAAACAAAAGAATTTGCCACAGCACGCTTCTTTTCTAGTTGGAAAAAATAACGAGTTGGTTTGTCACCTTCTTCGACCCATTTTGCGCGACTCCGAATAATAGCACCCTCAGATTCGCGTGAAAGTAAAGCCGCTAAATCATTTTCGCACTTTTGGATTTCATCAGCAACAGAGGCGTCAATCGAAAAGCAATTTTTGAGAGAAATTAGACGTTTAGTTAAAGAAACCCGTGAGGCATTTAAGTTTTTGCGCCTGGAATTAGAAAAAGCAATCGCTGACAATTTTAAAGTGTATTTTAAATCATGCCACCATTGCGTTAGAAGGGGAAACAGATTCTTAGTGAGCCTGTGTTTATGAATTTCAGCTATAACAAAATCATGAAAGCTAGAATCTCCCAAAAGCGCAATATTGAAACGCCAAATGCCAGAACCGTGAGGACTAATCTTACTCAAATCAAATCATGATTTGAGAAAGGGCACGGAGAGGTACTACATGAATTAACATTAGCGAAAAGGCTATTACAAATAAAAAAAATTATCTAAACGAGAAGCCACGGAAAAATCAGCACTAGACCAGGTAAATTGTTCCTCGTTTGGATGCAATTTCCGCCATACATCACATAAGCGAAAATCAGTACGCAGAAATTTTAAGTCGGCCTTCCCGGTAAAGTTGTCACTTAGTGCGTTTAATTTATCAAAGCGATGCTCAAAGCAATTAAACTTTAATAACAAGGGATCCAGAAAGAAAAAAGGAATGCAAATTTTAAAAAAAGACTTTTCTCACGGAAATGACATTTGGCGCGTAAATGTTTACAAAGTTGAGCTTTTAAGGGCCAAACTGGACCATAATACTCAAAACCACGACCATCCGAATCATGTAAGAAACTTAGATTTTCCCACTAAAATTAGAATTCTAAAGAAAACAGCGACACCAGCGCTACGGCCCACTGAGAAAGACCAAAAACATTGGCCTTTCCACAGCTTCGCAATCTTATCAGCGCGTTTAATAGTGTGAACATGTGTTTCTTGTAGGAAATAAATATCATAAGAGAGACGGTTCAACTCGTTCAAAACAATTTGATATTTACGCGAGCTTCGAAGCCCGCGTAAATTGATAAATCGACGCTATTTTGAATGTTATGGCTCAGTGTAAAAGGACACACATAACGGCGACTCCGATGGTCCCGACTGACAACATGCCACTCGGAATCACTGGAGTCGGTAAATTGTTCTATATTACTGGTGCGCTCCTCACTTTTACTACGGCTTCTACTGCGGTCCCTCGCAGGTTCTCTCCTCCGATCTCTACCGTCTCTCTCCCTAGACACAATCCTTTGCTCCTTAGGCTTCTCATTCTCATTTGGTTTCTCATTCTCATTTGGCTTCACATTCTCCTCATTTGGTTTCACATTCGCTCTTGATTCCTTTGGTCGTTCCGGCGCTTTGGCAGCCTCGTTTGGCTTTGCAGGTTTTTCAGTGACATGCTGTCTTGGCCTCCGGTCTCTTTGACTTTGCACAGGCGCGGGTGTAGTTTTCGCCTCCTACCAACAACTTCAGAATAGCTAGACCCATCTACTTTGGCGCTGGGTGTTTTGGAGCTCTCCTGAACATCCATTCTCCTTACGCTTTGTTGAGTCTCACTGGCACTGGATTGCTGTAAAGAAACCATAACAATGTTCCCGCTGAATAGAGCATAAGGGCATTTCCTCATTATGTGATCCGCAGAAAGACAGCACGCACATAGAGGGTCGCAATAGCAATCCTCTACACGATGCCCGGGCTCGCCGCAGTTAAAACAACGAACATCGCGACAACCGTACGCCTCGTGGCCTTGGCCGTCACAACGACGGTAAGTGCGAGGTTGAGAAGAATAGCTAACATGAACAATTTCACCCGCGATTCTAACCGAAGAAGGGATGTGAGCATACAATTTCATTCCAGCCGTCCAAATGCCGTTAAGTTTTCCGGTCACTTGGCCGACGTCCCGTCTAAATGACAAAACTTTCCCGTAATGGGATAAACGCCCGATGATCACAGTATCTAGCATCTCGTCACATGCCTCGTATATTTTCACGAACACAGTCTGCGAAACCGCATCGGTGACTCCGCGACTCAGCCGATTCGGTTGTTTGTTCTGGTCCAACGACCACCGAGAGCTAACTGGCTCGAAACGAATTGAAGGCGAACCAGCAACAAGATCTTCGACGGCCTTCGGTAATTCATTTTCATCTTCTTCGCGCTCGGGCGGCATTTGAACACCTCGGCGACAAGACTTCGCACGATCAAAAGACTCTTGACACACTGCGACTCGTTAGCACTGCTATTCACTCGGCTTGCCACTTGTTTACACCTTTACGCGACTACTTTATCGATTATTCTCGATACAAACCCTTAAACGACCCGAAAGTCGTTTTTAGGTGCCCTTTACTGCCACGGCGTATGCAAGCATCCCTTTAAGCGCCAGCTCCACACAACACATGTGGTAGCTGTTGGCTGGGGACAGCACGGCCGTCTTCCCACGGCGTGCGTATTGGGTGGTGGATCAGCATTTTTTGCCGATCGGTGTGCCAGTAAATTTTAAGAATTTTTTTATAACACAAGGCAGAGAGGTGATGCCAGTATTTACAGCAACAAGTCAAGCCTCGTACGTGTCACGCTCATCCGACGGCAAAACTTGCTCCACCTGTAGAAACATGTGGAAAACGTGAGCTCTGATCAGAGTGATAAGGGAGTTTTAATTAAATCAATAGAGGTCGTGGCATTAGGGAGATTTGCAGTTGAGTGTCGTAAAACCGAAACCAAAGTAATCACACTGACCAATCACAACAGAAACAGAAAATCCAATGAACCAATCAAAAATTCGAAGCAAATACAGGTAGCGGCGCCACACAGCCATCTAAAAGCACAGCCCACCACACAAACTGAGGATGGTAGGACTGTGCTGAAACACAGTTCAGTTCGGCTCCGGAAGCTCAATGAAAGCACTACTTCCGCCTACCGCCTTTCCAAGCCAAGTTTGCAGTGTTTATTTAGTAATTTCTTTCTTTTCATCTTATCTATGGTGGACGATTTTCTCCGAGTCGTTGACGAATTCTAGATTTGTGGTAGAAATCTCGTCACGTCGAGAACGCAGTACTTAAAAGTTTGGCAAATCTTTCACTGATGGTTTCAGCTTTCCATGTTTTTTTCCCGTCTGTACTCTCATAGACCTTTCCCGCATTCCACTCCAAGTGAGCACACACAATGAAACGAGGTCGAGGCTTGGGTGGACAATTTCATACAAATCACTGCATTTTGTCCACCCCAGCCTCGAGTTGGTGCCTTTGTTCACAGGAATGCGGGAAAGGTCTATTGACAATAATATATATAGATAGGCTGAGCCTAACAGCGTCGCTCTATGAACAGAAAGCCGATGATAAACTTAACTGAGGTGAAAGGTCGGAAGCACAAGAATTAAGATTGACGACCGGGCTATTTTTCAATTTTAGCAATTCTCAAAAACAGAATTACGCGACCGTCTGCACAGTACATTTATACCGTACAAAAGTTCACTAAAACAACTTTTTCTCCGTCAACATATTTGCATATTAAAAGGCCAAGTTGAAGTTAGAACTATAAAATCCAAGTCTTGTTTTGTTTACATAAAATCGCTTTTCAACCTATGTAATGAATGAACAAATACATAAAAATGGACAATACAAATCTTCTTTCAAAAACTTTTATTCAAATCTCCATAAGTTTATGTTTAAAAGCAAAACGCGAACCATTTATAGCGTTTCGAGGCTGAGCTGTCTTCCATGAAAGAAATCAAAACGACTGAATTTGTTGAGCACGTTTTATAAACAATTCTCCAAAACTAGCGAGAACACAAAGAAAAAGTCCATCAGATCGATATCAACATAAATTCCCATCGAAAAATGTATTTTTTTCCCTTTAAGTCCCTCGACCGCTTGGAAATTCTTTAAATCTCCGCTTCTTCAGTTCTGAAACCCGAAGTGACAAACATCTCCTCGCATTGCTCCCACATTGATAATATATATAGATAGGCTAAGCCTATAACAGCGTCGCTCTCTGAACAGAAAGCCGATAATAAACTTAACTAAGATGAAAGGTCGGAAACACACGGACTTGAAATGCGCAAATACAGGGCACTTAATTTTTTTGTTTCAATGATTTTTGCATTTCTCTTCACATATGTTCACTTTTCAACAAGCGTTTTGCTATATATATGCAATAAATGACGTTGATTGCCATTTCTATCCAATTTATATTGTACCTCTATTAAACGGCCAACCTCTATTAAGCGGCCAGTTTTCAAAGTCCCGAGGGTGGCCGCTTAATAGAGGTCCGACTGTATAAAATCCAAGACTTGTTTTGTTTACATAAAATCGCTTTTCAACCTATGTAATGAATGAAAAAATACATAAAAATGGACAACACAATCTTCTTTCGAAAAATGTTATTCAAATCTACACAAGTTTATGTTTAAAAGCAAAACGCGAACCATTCATAGCTCATTAAGGCCGAGCTGTCTTCGATGAAAGAAATCAAAACGACTGAATTTAAGCACGTTTATAAACAATTCTCCAAAACTAGCAAGAAGACAAAGAAAAAGTCAATCACAGATTGATATCAACATAAATTCCCATCGAAAATGTAATCTGTTTTACCTTTAAGTCCCTCGCTTGCTATCTCCGCTTTTAATTCTTTGGTTGTGAAATCCGTAATGATGTTGTGTGGCGTCATACGCGCATGTTTTGCGACGTAATACGCGCCCGCGAACTAACCCTGTCCAACACGGGCGCACGGCACACGCGCGCCCGCGAAACATTCCGCTAGCCATGACCATGAAAAATGACGGGCATAGGTTCTATGAGTATGGGGCTGCGCAGCCGGGACTTCGGCCCGGCGAGTGCTCCGCTAAAAACGTATGAAGTTCCTTGAAGCAAGATTTTATCCCTGAAAGCTCTTCTTTTTCTACTATAGCGGCTTCTGAGTATCCCTTAATTAGTATTCCTGTCTTGAGTAGCAAACCGCGAAAAAGTACAGGAAAATAGCAAAAATGAAACGAGAAAGCAAAGGACCGTGAACGAAAATGCTGCTTGTATACGCAGGATCTGTAAGAGATCATGCCATTGTTGCGTTACTTTTTCTACGCAGTTGTCAGCCCTTGCTTCTTATAGGAAAATAACGACTTTAATTTAAACGGTTTTCTCCGCTTAGTAAACACATGAAAACAGCTGACGTGACAGTCGACCGGGTAACCGCGCGAAAAACAAAGCCTCGCTTTGGTTTGAAAATTGCTAAGATCCCGGATGTTATATGGCGTCATACGCGCATGTTTTGCGACGTCATACGCGCCCGCGAATTAGCCCTGCCCAACGCTCGGACACACGTGTACAGATACCGCCCGCGAAACATTCCGCTGGCCATGACCATCAAAAATGACGGGCATGGGTTCTATGAGTATGGGGCTCCGCAGCGGGCCTTCGGCCCGCGAGAGCTCGGCTAAAAAGCAAAGGCTCCTAAGAGCCAACCCGTGAATAAGAAATGCTAACACGCAACGCAATATTTCGGTAAGCTTATGTTTTCACACTGACACGGTTCGATATTTTTTTTAATTTAACCGTAAGGATTTTTGACGAACGCAAAAAAAAAGGAAATCACTTTCATAATGTCCAGTTCGAAAAAAAAAGAAGAGTCACGGGCGAACGCAAAAAAAAGGAAATCACTTTTATCGTGTCCAGTTCGAGGAAAAAAAGAAAGAAGAGTCACGGGCGTGAATTGAACCCGGGCCTCCCGAGTACAAATCCGGCGCCTTAGCGCACGAGGCTATCGAGGAACACATGCTCAGTTGAGACTAAATTTTGTTATTTAAAGGTAGATACGCATCAAAACGCGTGTCTTGATTAGAAAATCCTTTTAGATCGATTTTATGTCGCATTTAAGACTCCAAATGAGAAATATCTTTAAGCTTATTGTTGTTTATATTCGTTTACAACAAATTACAACAAATGGATTCACGCTGTTCTCTTTACGAAACGCATTCGTTACAAATTATTACGTCACGATGAGCGAGTGAGTGCTCATTTGCATATCTGTCTCCGTTACCGATAACCCGTTCATTACGCATGCGCGTATTCACGGGTTAAAAAATGACCAACGACTGCGTTAGGATTCTCACAGTTAATCGTTACGATTGAAAAAAGTTCATTGCCCAATCCGTGACAATCATATTTCAAGTACAACTGAAAACCTTGCTTAAACGTGTGACATTACTATAGAAATTAAAATATAATATCAGCAATAAAACCGAAATAAAAACCCTACTTAAACCTGTGGCATTGCTACAGAAAATGGAAATATCTCCCATGAAACTGAAATTAAAATCCCTTCTTTAAACGTGTGACATCGCTATAGAAAATAAAAATACACCTAATTGCAATAACGTTGTCAAAGCAAAAAAACCAAATAGGAATTAATTAGCATATAATCATCATACCTTGCAACATTCACAACACGTGTATACATTTATTAATCATGTTATTGAGAGAAATCATTTGCATGCAATTCGAGGTTGATTCATCTAGCGAATTTCAAATCACATCACATGATCAATTAAATTCTTTTTTTTTTTGCATTCTGCTTTTCGCTTTTTGCTTTTTGATATGACAACGTACGTTATTGCAATTAGGTGTGTCTCCCATGAAACCGAACTAAAAACGTTCTTTAAACCTGTGACGTCGCTATAGAAAATGAAATTAACCCCCCGTGAAACCGAACTAAAAACGTTCTTTAAACCTGTGACGTAGCTATAGAAAATGAAATTAACCCCCCGTCAAAACGAATATAAAGCCCTGCTTAAAGCTGTGACATCGCGTTGGAAAACTTTGCAAGCAAGGTGCTACGTGGTAAGTACAAACTTTTGGTCCTTTGTTACTAAGTTCTGTTATTTATCATATCAAGAAAGGGGTATTCCAAATCAGCCTCAGTCATCTTAAAAATTCGTAATTAATTAGACCACGAACTAGAGTTTTCTTTATAAAAATGTCGCCTCAAACTTTCGTAACATCGGAAAATTCCAAGCCTTTTGTTTTCGGTTGGATAAAAGATGTGTTTTAGGGTACAAAATAAGACCAGCTGGGATGTTCTGTAAGAAGAAAGCAGCTGGTAAATTCCAAGCCTTTTGCTTTCGGTTGGATAAAAGATGTGTTTTAGGGTACAAAATAAGACCAGCTGGGATTTTCGGTAAAGAGAAAGCAGCTGGTAAATT
Organism: Cladopsammia gracilis; assembly: GCA_022457155.1. Taxonomy (NCBI): domain Eukaryota; kingdom Metazoa; phylum Cnidaria; class Anthozoa; order Scleractinia; family Dendrophylliidae; genus Cladopsammia; species Cladopsammia gracilis. Next base: position 51,731 of record JAJGOT010000043.1, read on the forward strand.
CTGGGGATAAGATTCCTTTCCCTAAAATTTCTGCCTCTGAAATATTCAGCAGGGAATCGAAAAGCTCCAACTGTAATAGTATAAAAGACACTAAAACGATATGGAAATACAGTACAACGCCATTACAACCGTTTTCCTAAACATTCATTGTTGGGTTCCTTGTTCAAATATTCAGCTGAGGGAATCGAAAAGCTCCAAGTGTATTAGTATAAAAGGCACTAAAACGATATGGAAAAACAGTACAGCGCCATAACAAGCGTTGTCCTAAACATTCCTCGTTGGGTGCCTGTTCAAATTAACAGCAACAACTTGGAATAAATATAGTCGACACTTCCCTTTGAGACACCTAAAAAATAAGGCACCTTTATATCGGACCGTTCACTTGGTCTCGAATAGACTAAAAATTCATATGAACTCTATCGTTATAATACAGACACATCCACGCGTAATACAGACAATTGGGTCGGACCTATTGATTTTAAACTGTTCTAAACAAAATTAGATCTAACCCGTCTAGGTGTACCGAAACTCGGTTATAGAAGAATGTTAAAACATTTATTAACTGGCTCGTCGCTCGCGACGAGTCAGTTCTTAAAATACCCTTTTTTTTTTTCTGTCGTGTCACCTGCCCCGGGAATCGATTTTGCTGCGGCCAACACCGTACCTAGTTTACTTCCGGTTTTCAGAAATCAGTGATGTCATCGAAACGACAATTTACAATTGAAATATTTACCGTTCTAATTTCGACGGAATTGTTAAACATTGGGCGCTTTCCATTCAACCAAAAATTCCGGAAATTCCGGGTTGGGAAGCGAATGGAACGTAAATTTCCCGGAATAAAATTCCGGAATTTTAGGACAACCTCGCGAGGTTGTCCTAAAATTCCGGGAAATCGGAACAACCGGAAAATACCGTTCCATTCGACCATTCCTGCTCGGCCCAGTTTCTCCGAGCCGGAATCAAGATGGCGTCTCACTATCAGTGCACGGCGTGTTTGTTTTTCACCGAAAGCTTACAGCTCTTACTCGAGCATGATTACTCACGTAACATAGCTAGTACAACAGCAGAAAATATGGCCACAACTAGGACTGGTAAGTAGCACAGAAATGCTTATAAGTTTATGTATTAAACGAATGTAATAAGTTACGAGAAAGTAGTCGCCGAAAAAAAATATCATCGTTCTCGCTTAAAATATCGTTCGTTTTAACTTCAGAGTCGTCTAACAACTCCAAAGCAAGTAAAAGAGGCAACGAGTCCGCCATTTGTCAGATTTGTTTTGACTGTTTTGCTTGGGTTTATTTTGTATTTTCGCGCGAAACTTGAAACGTGATGGTTTGGAACAACCAACCGGAAAATACTGTTCCATTCGCCACGCGGAATACCCGGAATTTGAAACCGGAATTTTTGGTCGAATGGAAAGCGCCCATTAAATCGCTGTGATTTCAGAATGTGTTCTATTTCTAGTAAAAGGAAAGCGGGTTGAACTTTTCTAACCAAATCAATTGTCAAACAGTTGAGTTTAGAAAGCACGTCCCGGCAAGTCAACTAATGAGTAAACAATTCTAAAGCATTACGCCATGGAGTCACGTTGAAATTCCGAACATCTCGAATTTATGTCACGCTATGGTCGCGATCGATCATGTTGATATTGTTAATTTATTCGAAATCCTATGACCGATTCTCCAAAATGCCTGTGTTTAAACAATCCTGATTCCTTGTAGCGGGTGGTTCCAAGGATTTTAAAGCGAAAAAAAAATGTACAAAATTCTGAACTTATGTTTTTTCTAACAGTACCGAGCCGATTAGAGAAAAAAAAATAGAGACCTGAAATTGTAGCCTACAAAGGGAGGGACTTTTTTTGTGTGGAGGGGAGGGGGGGGGGGGGGGGGCGGTGTGGGCAATTTTTCTGATCATGAATTTTTTTCCGTCTTGATGTTGTGCAATAATTTTTTTTCGGGATTGTTCCATACCTTTTTTCCATTGGCTCTCTGTGCATTATTTTTTTCCTTTACTTTTGCTATGCAAGAATTTTTTTCTGGTAATTGCCCCCCCCCCCCCCCCCCCCTCCTCCCTCCCCTAACAACAAAATAATCTGTCCCTAAGGAGTGCTTGAAGCGGGCTGTGGAATGTAAATGTAAACGTAGACTGGACTGTGCATATGAATATATTCTAGATTGTAAACTGTGGATTGCTAATATAAAACTCTAAAATGAAAACCGGGTGAAAACTGAGACAAAACGAGCCAGTTCGAAGCCCATCGGGCTACTTGTTTTCTGAGGTTTCAGAAGAAACCATAAGTTTACACGTTTCTGTAAGTTTTAAATGTTCGATTAGTTTGGATTGATCACCCAAATAACAGAAGAAGGACTTCCTGACGTCTGTTGCATGGTTCCGACAGACTGTTTTTGACAGATTTAAAAAGGTTGTAACCAACAAAACGGCTGCAATTTAGAATAACAGTTGTGATTACAGTTCCTTTTAGCAAAGAAGTTCATACATAATCTGAGCATTTTGTAAACTTCAGTCATCACAATTGTACAAATTCCTTACGTCTTTTTTCCTGTTTACTTTTGTTTGACTAGGTTCGCGTGACTTTTCCCGACAAGGCGAGAGCCGATAACAATAGTCACGCGAAACAAATCCGTCACGCGAAGCAAATACTGGAAGGTCACACGAAGCGCCCATTAGTAGAACAAAGTCAAATCACTGTATACCCTTTGCAAGTGGTTTTAACCTTCAATTTTCAGCATTAGTACTTGTAGATATTATCTCTTTTTTCCAATCGATTTAAATTATCATGTCAACATTTCATTTCAGTTTTAGTAACACAAAAAATTCCCTCATAAACAGCCTGGCCTAGACTGTTAAATATTCATAAAATTTCATGTTGTATTTTAGAAGTATGACGTCTTAAAATATAATAAACTGTTTTCGGTTTCTCGGAATGCAGGGAGTAATCCCAGATTAAAATAAATGAAAATCTACTTTGCAAAGCGAGAAGCGTTGTGGCAAGTATTTTGTGGCCTATTTACCACTTTAAGAGTACTTCTTGTCATTTTCGTAAGTATGTATCTACGGCTGTGACAAGAAATAGCAACACGATACCGGCATAACTCGATCATTTGTTATTGCACATGTATACTGAACTGTTTAGTTCTGAAATCTCATCAAGGCGAAAAATTTAAAACCAACATCAAATCGTGTAAAGGAACCAAGTTTATCAGAAACTAACCCCTCTGTCACACTCGCTCTAACCTTTCTTGCTTGACCAATTTTTGTTTACCTAGCAAACTCCTAGCTCGTTACAGGTGTGACCGAACTAGCGCGGCACTGCTTGCTTGCTTGAAAAAGAAGGTGGAGTAGCTTAATCTTCAAAAGATCCGCAGCTAAGCTTAAGAGCACTCTGAAGTGCTCTTGAGTTGTGCTTGGTAAACAAATTCAATTGCTTTTGTTCGAATTGACCAATAAGCAGTGTTTTTGACATCTTGACCTTTGTGGTTGACTGGAAGTTTCAGTCGAGCGTCAAGCGTGAGTTTTGGCTTTCGTTTTCGTAGAGAAAAAAAATTTTCACCTTGCATTTGAAAATGTCAAGAACGACGTCGCCTTATGACCATACCAGTTCATTGCCAATTTGGGTTTAGCGAACTTCCAATTTTTACTAATTATACAAGTACTTATTCACCGCCGCCGACGCCGCATGCCACGTTTCCTCGACCATTCGTCGAAGGTTTTGTACCGAACTCAGTTTTCTATACTTTCCGCTATGGTTACTGTTCCACGGCGTACAGTTTCATCCAAAGCCGAGAAAAGTGACGAAAATGCACTTTCCCCGTTAGTTGGAACGAGTGAAGCGAATACGTCGTAAAGCTTTCAGGCGAGAGATTTATATTCACAAGGCGGAGAATAAAGTACAGTCTTCTCCTTCGACGTATAGCCCAAAATCTTCTTAGACGTTAATAGGCACAATTGATGTAACATAAAATCGAAAACCAAAAGCACCAGATGGTCATTCATTGCGTTTAACAAGCAACTCAAGCAAGCGGTAGATTTAAATGTGACCACGATGCACTTGCTTAAGTTTCTAGCACCTGCTCCGGCTTGCTTGACTGACGTCATAAGCAAGCATGCTTGACAGCGATCTCAAGCGCGAATGTGACCGAGGGGTAAATACACATAGTAACTTCAGTATCACAGATCACATAAACACAGCAGATGAGTGTAAGCCAGTTTTAAGTCAGTACCATTTACATCGCTGGCCTTTTGTTAAATTAACGAAGTTCAATACTGCCAAGAGACTGTCCTTCGTTTTCACCTTCTTCTTGCAGAACAGAATCAAATGAACGGATGCTTTTCGCAATTTGTTTTTACCTTTCTTAAACCAATTTTAACCATTGGTTCATTTTATTGCATTTTAAAATCACGCGGGGTTGCTATGTTGATTAGGAATGGTTTCAATTGCTCGATCCACAAAACAATCTTAGATCCAACCGGACGCTTTATTAGTCGTGCCCTTGGCTACGAGCCAAGCGCACGACTTATAAATTCGGTGGTAAAAAAGTAAAAAGTTCCCATTTTCAAGTGGTTTATAGCCTGAGGCGAAGTGTTAGTGACGTCATATCAGTCGATATAGCAACTTCAAGCTCATGGATGATTGGATTTACTTACAATATAAGAAAAAGGAAAATGGCAAAACGAAACATATCAAGTAAAGGGAACTTACATTATTGCCGGGTTTGGCGAGAGTTCCATTCGATAACGATTTCAGTCGTTTTCTTTCTTTTCGAGCAACAGATAAATGGAAGTAATATGAAAGTTAAAGTTGACCTTGCATGCACGAGTGATTGCGGAAGACTGATTAAAGGTTTCAAATGACGTACAGTGTAATAACGTTCGTGACGGATCACCTAGTGTGACCGGAAAAGCAACTGTACATGTAAAACAAATCATAACAATATATTGAATGAATTCTCGTACCTTAGGAGCACTTACAAGACCCTTAAAGCTTCTTAAAGCACGACTTCACTACTCGAAGAGTTGTTGTTCTTGTTGTATTAAAAGTGGACATTGAGGATAACGTGTACGTGCTGGTTAATATTTGTGCACCAAGTAAAGATAAAAAAGCTACAAAAAGAAGGTTTAGATAGCGATAAAGGCATCATAAGTGGATGTAATTTCAATTATTCAATAAACATACTGGACAAAACAGGTGGTATAATGACTTCAACAAAGATGGCCTTAGTTATATCCAAAAGCTTTATCTGGAGTCAAAGATCACCAGAAGTATTTTGTCGACTCGATAGTGCGAAAGCGAAGCGCTATATCGCCGGATAGCTAGCCGATGAGGCCGTAGGCCGAGTTGGCTAAAATCAGGCGATATTGCACAAGCTTGAGCACTATAACTGTTTTATAATTCAGCACATTGGCAACAAACCACAGTTTTCAGAAAAAAATTCATTGAGATATACAACCTTTTATTAAGTAAAAAGGCTTACAACAATATTTTACCTCGCGCCATTTCTTACACAACTAGTAGCAAATGCCAAACATTTTGCCAAGCTAAAGCATACACAATTTGAGAGTTTCTACGAAGAACTTTCGTCTAAGTAAAGAACGGGACAGAGTAGTGACAACACAAATTAAAACACAGTAAAATGGCATAGAAATTCTTGGTTACAAGTCTTTCGTGTCTTAAAAAGTTCAATTCAGAATCAAAACAAATTAAACAAGAACAACAACTCTTCGAGTAGTGAAGTCGTGCTTTAAGAAGCTTTAAGGGTCTTGTAAGTGCATGTTGCTATGATTTGTTTTACATGTACAGTCGCTTTTCCGATCACACTAGGTGATCCGTCACGAACGTTACTACACTGTACGTCATTTGAAACCTTTACAGTCGAGCCAGATCAAGCGTACTGTTATGTCCTGGTAAATGGAGCGAAAGATAACTAAGGACGGAGAAAGTACAAGTAGACGAACGACAACAACATAACACACTTTAATCCACGTGCTCTTGCTCGGACATGCGCAATACAACAATGACGTAACAAAAGCCGATTATATAACATCTCCCCCTTTAAGGGAAACAGTCTCTAATGTAAGGATAGTTAATCTAAATGTCAAAAAACAGTGTTAATATCAACAGTCAACTGAAGTGTCATCACTTTAGTTCATAATCCTTCAAGTAGCTAGGAGGACCACGTGTCGTCCTTCTAGGGTAACGTTCCGCAGCACAAGTAGGGGTCGAAACTTCACATGAAGAACTTGGATTAACCAAAGGCGTCTCCTCAACATTAGCAGGAACAGGAATCTCCGACAAGGAATCTCTTGGGGATGGCCTTTCAGCAAAGAAATGTTCACAAGAGTCCATCAAAGGAGGTTCATCCGCATCGGCTGTAGGAGGAGCTGAAGTACATGGAATCACTGTATCGGAAGCAATCTCGCCTGGTTGATCCAGACTGTACATCATCTCATTTGGCTCAGAACGGCGCTGAATTTCAGAAGAGCTTGTGGGTCGGAAATCATCTGAAGGTCGACTAAGTAGCTGGTCCACATGTCGCTTTCAAAGGTTACCTAACACCTCCACCATGTAATGTAGTGAACCCAGGACCTCAGTGATAACTCCAGGAATCCACTTCTCCCCTCTCCCATAATTACGTGCCAGAACAGTATCACCCGTATGGAACTGGCGCAGGCCTCTCTTTGCAGTGCGATTCACCATGGAACTATACTAGCGAGTTTCAACATGCTTTTCAACTGAAGGAATCAGCAAATCTAGGCGAGTCCGTAGTCTCCGTCCCATGAGCAGCAGAGAGGGAGGTTCACCAGTAGTAGAATGTGGGGTGTTTCGATAAACTAATAAGTACTTGGCAATTACAACATTCACATCAGTGTTAGTAAGCTGAGCTTGTTTGATTGCTGATTTCAAAATTTGGACAACCCGTACAGCCTGGCCATTTGTGGAGGGTTTGCAGGCAGCCAAGGTACGATGTAAAATTCCATTGTTAACACAGAAGTGTTCAAATTCTCCTGCGGTAAACTGTGGACCATTATCAGAAACGAGGATTTCAGGAAGACCATGCCTGCTGAAAATATCACGTAGAGCCATGTTGGTTGTTTTGGCGGTAGTATTTGTCATCTTAACAACCTCTGGGAACTTGCTGTAGGCGTCAACAACAATGAGGTAAGTACACCCAGAGATCGGTCCAACAAAGTCCACATGAATGCGAGACCACGGTCGTGATGGGAACACCCAGGGATGGATTTCAGCTGTAGGAGGTGCAAATCTCATAGACTGACAGGTGTTGCAGTAAGAAACATTTCTCTCAATGTGGGAATCAATATTGGGCCACCAAACATAAGATCTTGCCAAAGCTTTCATTCTAGACATTCCAGGATGAGAGTCATGCAACTCATGTAAGACCCTCTCTTGCAGCGAAGAAGGAACAACAACACGAGTACCTCATAAAACACAACCCTAATGGATGCTCAATTCATCTCGTTTGCTCTTGAATACTGTAAGTGTGGGATCCACTACACTTGGCCAACCACTGATGGTAAAATTGTACACTTGGGACAAAACTGGATCGACTTGAGTCTCCTTCTTGATCATTTGACTGGTCACATTGGTTACAACTTCAGGTTCCAAGAAGTAGCACTCAACATTTTCACATTTGGGAGACCATGTCTGAGGTAACGGAAGACGTGACATGCTATCTGCATCGGCATGTGTGTGAGTGCTGCGATACTCGATCTTGTAGTTGTATGATGCAAGGACCAGTGCCCACCTTTGAAGTCGAGCTGCGGCATGAGCAGGAACTGGGTTCTGCGGCCCAAACAGAGAGAGTAACGGTCGTTGATCAGTTAAAATTGTAAACGAGCGACCATACAAATACTGGCGAAATCGCTTCAATCCAAAAACGATGCTGAAGACCTCCTTTTCGAGTTGCGAGTAGTTTTTCTGAGCATGAGTCAAAGTACAAGAAGCAAAGGCCACAGGTCGGAATGGTCCTTTCATCTGATGGGACAGAACAGCACCGGCGCCATAAGACGAAGCATCACATGAAAGAAAGAGAGGTAGTGTATCATCATAATGCACTAATGTTTGTGAAGTAAGTATCAGTTGCTTTGCAGCCACGAAGGCATCTTCTTCAACTTTGGACCACTTCCACGGTGTATCCTTCTTCAGTAGATTGTGTAAAGGCGCGAGTACGGTGGCATGATGTGGCATGAATCGAGAATAAAACATGATAAGCCCCAGGAATGACTTCAATGCTGTAACATCCTTTGGTCTAGGAGCATCATGGATGGCTGTAAGCTTATTTTCAGTAGGATGTAAGCCTTTGCCATCTATCTTATGGCCAAGGTAAACCACTGACTGCTGAAGGAATTTGCACTTGGCCTTGTTCAATCTGAAACCCGCTGTAAGAAGACGTTCCAAAACTAGAGAAAGTGTACGGAGATGGTCCTGTTCATCAGTTCCTGCCACCAAGATGTCATCAAGACGACTGACAGCCTTCGGAATGTCTGACAGTAAGGTATCCATTATTCGCTGGAAGACAGCTGGGCCAGAATGTATACCATTTGGCAGTCTCTTAAATGAAAATAATCCAATGTGCGTGTTAATGGTGAGATCCGCTTGTGACTTCCGGTCAATGGGTATCTGGTGATATGCTTGTTTAATGTCTAACACACTAAACACAGTGCACCCACTTAAGGCTGAATGCATATCTTCAATTTGAGGCATAGGGTATGTTTCCACATTGGCACATGCATTGTATGTGACACTGAAATCTCCACAGACACGTATTTCATCACTAGCTTTCTTTCCAACTACCACGATGGGTGCAGCACTAGCAGCAGAAGTGACTCGTTTAATGACACCATGTTTTCCCATTTTCAGCAAGGTGCTCTCCACTTTGGACTGCAGAGCATAAGGAACAGGCCTGGCCTTATGAAATTTGGCCTCTTTGCTTTCATTTAGTAGAACAGGCTCACCAGTGTAACAGCCAAGTTCGGGCTGAAATAATTTATCGTATTGTTGAAGAACAGAGTCCAATGTATGGTTTCCAGTAATTTCAGACCTAGACATGGCGTTTACATCATACATCATATACAGCTCGTCTTCTTCAGACAACGGTTCTTCGGATAACTCCCCCTCAACGCACATAGCATTTATTACACGCTTCTTACAGACTCGAGCAATATGTCCTCTTACATTACAGTTACGATACACAGCACTTTGAAATTTGCATTTAGCTCTAGTGTGGTCAGCATTTCCACACGAAAAACAAGTGTAAGAAGTCGGCTGGTGAGGCGAAGCTGAATTTTGACGAGGCAATCGTCGCGAAGAAAATTGTTGACGTGAATTCCCACGGAAGGCGGGTAAAGGCGAAACAGGAAAATCCTTGGAAACTGAATTCACAGGTTGTGACACTTGTTGTACTTGCAGGGTCTCTTTGGCTGCTGCTTCATCAGCTATGGCCACTTTCAAAGCTTCTTGAAAGGTGCGATCTTCGCACAAGAGCTTTTTACGAGTAGCTGAATTGCGAATACCACACACGAACTGATCTCGAAGCGAACGGGTCAAAAATTCACCAACGATACAGGTCGAAGCCAGATGCCTCAAACGTGCGCCGTAAACTGAGACGCTTTCGTTTTCTTCTTGGCAACAACGGTGGAATCTGTACGATTCTGCGACCTCCAGTCGTTTAGGTTTAAAATGTTGTTGTAGTAACTCACATAATTCCTCGAAAGTTTTGTCTTTCGGGTTCTCTGGGCTGCACAAATCACGAAGAACGCCATACGTATTCTTCCCGATGATAGAAATCATCGCGGCCACTTTTTTGTTCGCCGCTGAAATAACTGCTGCCGATGCATCTGCTGGGTATTGTCCAATATTATTAACAAAGAAGAACTGATCGAGTCTCTCAGAATATACAGTAAAGATCTCCGTAGTAGGATCAAATTCGCCGATCGTTCCCAACAGCGGCGACGCCATGGCGGCGACAACAACCACTTGGATGAAAACACGAAACAACCAAACCAGATTAGAATAAATCATATGTTGAACGAAGTAATTCAGGAAATTATCCCATCCTCGTCGCCATTTGTTTTGTCCTGGTAAATGGAGCGAAAGATAACTAAGGACGGAGAAAGTACAAGTAGACGAACGACAACAACATAACACACTTTAATCCACGTGCTCGTGCTCGGACATGCGCAATACAACAATGACGTAACAAAAGCCGATTATATAACACGTACCCCCTAGATTATATTAATGAGTTGATTATTTGAATATTGACCTGTTAGTCGTTTCAAATAATGCATTCATATTTGAAATGTTCGAATCAAAATTCGATTGCTAAATGCTCCTTATATGGTTGATAAGTTCATAATTTTCGATAAACTTTATTCTCTGTTTGTGAAAGAGAACTTGTTCAAAACATTTCTTCGAGTTCGAGTTTTTTTTTACAAATTAGCATACAGCACATGCACGAAAATGAAATTGATCTTGCCATACAGCGAGACAAACGGCGGGGAAGACGCTGAAGTTAATACACTGTAATTGTTTGACACTTTTATGACACTACAATGATAAAGAAACACAGTACAAAGCCATTACAAGCTATTAAAAGCTGAAACTGTATCAGCTTTCACATGATTTCCTTTAAGGCACTAAAATGATAAAGAAACAAAGTACAACGCCATTACAAGCTATTACTGTAGTTAGCTTTGTAATTTGTTTAGGTTAGTTAGGTTAGCTAGGTTAGGTTCCTGATGATTTTACCGTGTTTAAATAAAGATTTACAGTTTACAGTTTACAGAAACTGTATCAGCTTTCACATGATTTCCTTTGAGGCACTAAAATGATAAAGAAACAAAGCACAACGCCATTACAAGCTATTAAAAGCTGAAACTGTATCAGCTTTCACATGATTTCCTTTGAGGCACTAACATGATAAAGAAACACAGTACAACGCCATTGCAAGCGTTTTCGTTGGGTGTCCCTGACTGATATTGAATAATAATATTAATAATAATAATACCTTTATTAAAGTGTCAAAGTTATTTAGCGAAAATAAGTGCCAAAAGAGTGTTGCATCAGAACGTGTTATAGAGGATAGAAAATGTGCAGATAGCGTCTATTTTTTCTGATGCTTTGATTATTATTTTGAGTTGTGCAGTTTTCTAAGATTCTAAATATAACAGGAATGAAGCCGAATTTGCGTGTCTTTGTTTCGTAGGAACGATCTCTTTCGTTTCCGCTCACCGAGCATTTTATTAGCTTCTATTTTGAACACGGTGAGTCCTTTCCTAAATCCAATTGCATGGTTATTTGCCAATAATTGTGGCAACTTACTGCTTTTATTTTGCGCACCGTTTATGTCGATTTATTTGTAAAGAGACTAAGATTCGCTAAATTTCAGCTACATTAAGGTACTATAAGTGTTTAAACGAAATGAAAGGCTCATTTAACTAATCATAGTCTATATTTTTTCGAGCTTTTATTACACGATAGTCACCTCCCAAATTGTTTTCACTAGTGCACGGTCAGAAGGGTGTTATAACATGTTATCCTGGTGCGTATTCAGGTATTCTTAAATGTGTAGAAAAAATCTTTTCCGCGAAATGTTCGGCCGTCTACAAAGCGTCTAAAATTCTTTGAAGTTCAGCTGTATTAAGCGATACGTTGCAAACTGAAATGACGGGTTCATGATCCGAGAAATTACCATGGCATGGGAGAGGATGAGACAGAAAGTTGCACTGCGGAAATTCCTTATGAGGGACACAGTGAGGAATACACCCAGATTTCTGGTGCACAAGTACATGAAGAAGAGGGCACTAGTAACCGAAGTTACCCTCAACGGGCAAAGCGTACGCGTACGTGGCTTACGTTCGACTTTTCTTGCAACCCATCATGAGGTAGATTTATCCGAGTGGAGACATGCATGCATGTGAGAACCTGCAGTCAGCCAGTACAGTATAATGCAACCGCAAGCACTGTCATATCTACATGCACCCCCAACAACAGAGCCATTGTTATGGAGCCTAAGCCAGTTATACCTTACATGTATCCAAGAGGAGTGTCGTACCAGACATGTTAAACATTTTCTAGTTTATTTAATTACTGAAAGACTTGTGCTGAAAGGGCCACCCTGTTTAAATAAAGATGTCTTGACTTGACCTGTAATCTTGTTGTTAAAAACAACAACAACAATTATGTTTCGTGTATTTCAAGCATTCAGTAGTTTGAATGTCTCCACAATTATCCTAAGATAGGCGGCGTAAGAAAAATAACTATTTCATGATTCACACATTTTCTTTTGTTATTCAAGAACCTTTATTTAACTTACAACCCAGGTGATTAGTAAACTAATTGAAAGTCCGGGGAGGGCTTGATAAAGTAGCAGGGAAGAGCGGGGCTAATGAATTGAAATTATGAATATAATGAGGGATTTATACAGATAAATCTCTCGTTGCAGGGATTTATACAGATAAATCCCTCGTTGCAGGGATTTATACAGATAAATCCCTGAAACGAGGGATTTATCTGTATAAATCCCCCATTAATAGACATAATTTCAATTCATCAGTTCCGCTCTTATCTGCTACTTTATCACTGCCCTCCACCGACTTTCAATTTTAAATCCACTTCATACGCTATTAAGTGAGCCTACTTAACAGAATCAAATTGTTCCTCTGGATGAACTTAATATCTTAATTTTATACAATGTAATAAATCAACTACTTCACTTCACTTCAGGAGAGACTTTGCGATATCTAGCTCCGCTTTCGCCTTTGCTTGAGATGATTTCGTTCCGTTCCTCTGCCCCATTCAGACCAAGTGCGAACTGCCCACGACGTCTTTATTCTTGTATTTGGCGGTATTCGAGATTCCTTCCTCTTTTCAAGTTCGCCATCGTCTACGATAAAAATCCGCCTGTGTACTTTTGTGCCTTTCGATTGCCCTGACGGTCCCACGTTGATGTTCTGCTCAATTCCTATTTCATCTATATCTAGTATCCCGTCTAAAACTGAATCGATACTAAATTATGGGAGTAAACTATCTTGCTAAAAGCCATTTTGCGTCAAAAAAATGTCCTCGTCGCTTTCTGTACAGTCTTCCATCATTGCAACCAATACGTGCAAATGAATATTTTAAACAGAGTGAACTGTTGTTATTCAAACCCGTTGGGTAAAGCATTATTACGAATGTAGCATTGTTTTTAGACGGCTAGTCCCAAGGTATCACGTAACGGCAGTTTCTCATGGTCTTGTGAAATATCGCACATGAAATCTCTTTCATTGTTGGCGCTTCGATCTGACGCAGATGTGAATTGACTAATTGACCAGCTTTTGTTCTCTTGGAGGAGGGATTTATATGAAAGATACCTCATGAATAATATCATGAAATAAGTCAGATAAACACCTCGAACGTCGGTATTAATCCTACGGCCTTCGGGATGTATATGGATTAATACCTCCGTTCTCGGTGTTTATCCCTTACTTAAACATTGAGTATGGACAGATAAGAGCTATTGAGTGGACTGTTTAAAGACGGGCCTGATCAACACACTCCGATATTCAAACTGTTAAGGAATCGGTAAAGAGAAAGCACTTTTAACGATATTTCTGTGTTACGTTTCCTCTGTCAACGATGCCATTTCTTTTAAGACGGGAAGGCGTAAGGCGGAGGTTGTATCCAGTTTAATCCTTGTAAAGTAGAGATATTCGCATTTGAATTTGCTGTGAGGGCCAATCAGTCAGACGTTGATGGCTGTGAGGGCCTGTATTGTACGTGACGTCACGAAAAACCATGTGCTCGAAGAAGCAATCGGAAAATGGAGTATTATAAACAGATTTACGGTATGAAAACTTCACGAAATACACGAGCTTCCTCGCCATCTAACATTAACACTGGTTCAATTACCTTTTCGTGCCTTATAGAACCGGAGATGACACGTGTCGTGCACATTATGGCACCGCGGAAGACATTACCTAGGGAGTGCCGTATAAACGTCTGAAAAGAACCACGGAGCCTTTTCGAATCAGAAGTACTAAATGAAGTTGATATTGGTAATGAGAAGTTTAAAATCAAAGCAAAATTGTAAAATATTCGGGAGTATTTCCAATATTTAGACTACGGAGTCAAAATATACATCTAATGTACTGGAGCAAAAATTTAATTTTAAATAGTTTTTAATTGAACTAACAGTGGTAATTGAAGTTAACGACAGCAGCAACAGATTAACAATTTAACAGGTAACAATTTAAAAGCCCTGTGAGGTATTTTTTTTGTCGGCTAAAACTTCTCTGAATTTTGCATATCTCTTGACCAGCAATATTCAGGAGTATGAACCTCAACGATAGAGTACGTTTTAGGGTTCTTTTCACCCGAGAAATATACACACACATAAGCACACATAATAATTAGGTAGACTACTAAATTCGATTAAATTTTGATTAAATTAATATAAAGTTAACAATTGAGCGATGGAGTGCACTAAAAGAACTCGTTCATTGCGCACGCTCAGTTTCTTTTTCAAATTGCATAATTTACATTAGAGTTGTTGATTGTTACATGCCTTTTTGCTTTCATACATAATTCTAGATATGAATGAATAATGAATAATACATTTGAAACTGCATTTGTACTTTAAATGTCGTGTCAAATTTATGTAACTTTTGTTACATTTATGTCAGGAGAGAATGCGCACTCTTCTTGGCTTTTAAACTAACAACTGTTTCTTATAGTTGTAATCGAGTAATGTAATATTGTTGTGTTTAAATAATCATAATTTTAAAAATCTGTGCCACTTTCGCACCACGTGCACTTAAATTCTAGACTGTTTGATTTTTTCTCACTTCTATTCATTTTCGTTTTGTCTCTTCTAGAAAAGACTGTCATGGAGGACATAGACAAAGTTGTACAAGGCATCACGATTGCCAATTTCCTTCTCAGCACCAATCGTGTTCTAAAGGCCATCCAGGTAATGAAAGAATGCTTGATTATCCTTAACACAAAAGCTCTGGAAAAAGAAACCGAATTCGTCAGATTAACTTCCGAAGTGCTATATTGCCAGTTGTTCAAAGGGTACCTTCTTATTTACAATCATACGAATGCGATAAAATGCGGTAGAAAGCTTCTGGCCTTTTTGCGCGTCAGTGGCGAAAAAGCCGAAGAAGGACAAGTAACCTTGCAACTAGCGGGATTGTATAAATGTCAAGCTAAATATAACGAAGCAAAAGAACTTTATTCGAATGCACTTGCGACCAAAATAGAAATTGGTGACATAAGTGGAGAAGCCACGTGTTATGCAAACCTAGGAACGGTGTTTCAGTCTCTTGGTGAATATGCCAAGGCTGAAGAACATCTAGAAAAAGCACTTGTGATCACAAAAGAAATTGGCGACATAAATGGAGAAGCCACGTGTTATGCAAACCTAGGAACGGTGTTTCAGTCTCTTGGTGAATATGCCAAGGCTGAAGAATATCTCGAAAAAGCACTTGCAATCAAAATAGAAATTGGCGACATAAGTGGAGAAGCCACGTGTTATGCAAACCTAGGAACGGTTTTTGGATCTATCGGTGAATATGCCAAGGCTAAAGAACACCTAGAAAGAGCACTTGCGATCAGAAACGAAATTGGTGACATAAATGGAGAAGCCACGTGTTATGCAAACCTAGGAACGCTTTTTGGGTCTATCGGTGAATATGCCAAGGCTAAAGAACATCTCGAAAAAGCACTTGCGATCGTAAAAAAAATTGGCGACATAAATGGAGAAGCCTCGTGTTACGCAAACCTAGGAACGGTGTTTGAGTCTCTCGGTGAATATGCCAAGGCTAAAGAACATCTTGAAAGAGCACTTGCGATCAGAAAAGAAATTGGCGACATAAATGGAGAAGCCACGTGTTATGCAAGCCTAGGAACGGTGTTTGAGTCTCTCGGTGAATATGCCAAGGCTAAAGAACATCTTGAAAGAGCACTTGCGATCAGAAAAGAAATTGGCGACATAAATGGAGAAGCCACGTGTTATGCAAGCCTAGGAACGGTGTTTGAGTCTCTCGGTGAATATGCCAAGGCTAACGAACATCTAGAAACAGCACTTGTGATCACAAAAAAAATTGGCGACATAAATGGAGAAGCCACGTGTTATGCAAACCTAGGAACGGTGTTTGAGTCTCTCGGTGAATATGCCAAGGCTAAAGAACATCTAGAAAAAGCACTTGTGATCACAAAAGAAATTGGCGACATAAATGGAGAAGCCACATGTTATGCAAACCTAGGAACGGTGTTTGAGTCTCTCGGTGAATATGCCAAGGCTAAAGAACATCTTGAAAGAGCACTTGCGATCAGAAAAGAAATTGGCGACATAAATGGAGAAGCCACGTGTTATGCAAACCTAGGAACGGTGTTTGAGTCTCTCGGTGAATATGCCAAGGCTAAAGAACATCTAAAAAAAGCACTTGTGATCACAAAAGAAATTGGCGACATAAATGGAGAAGCCACGTGTTATGCAAACCTAGGAACGGTGTTTGAGTCTCTCGGTGAATATGCCAAGGCTAAAGAACATCTAGAAAGAGCACTTGCGATCAGAAAAGAAATTGGCGACATAAGTGGAGAAGCCTCGTGTTATGCAAACCTAGGAACGGTGTTTCAGTTTCTCGGTGAATATGCCAAGGCTAAAGAACATCTCGAAAAAGCACTTACGATCACAAAAGAAATTGGCGACATAAATGGAGATGCCACGTGTTATGCAAACCTAGGAGCGGTGTTTAAGTCTCTCGGTGAATATGCCAAGGCTAAAGAACATCTCGAAAAAGCACTTGCGATCAAAAAAGAAATTGGTGACATAAATGGAGAAGCCACGTGTTATGCAAACCTAGGAACGGTGTTTACATCGCTCGGTGAATATGCCAAGGCTAAAGAACATCTCGAAAAAGCACTTGCAATCAGAAAAGAAATTGGCGACGTAAATGGAGAAGCCACGTGTTATGCAAACCTAGGAGTGGTGTTTCAGTCTCTCGGTGAATATGCCAAGGCTAAAGAACATCTTGAAAATGCACTTGCGATCAAAACAGAAATTGGTGGCATAAATGGAGAAGCCACGTGTTATGAAAACCTAGGAACGGTGTTTCACACTTTCGGTGAATATGCCAAGGCTGAAGAATATCTCGAAAAAGCACTTGCGATCAAAATAAAAATTGGCGACATAAATGGAGAAGCCACGTGTTATGCACACCTAGGAAAGGTGTTTAAGTCTCTCGGTGAATATGCCAAGGCAAAAGAACATTTCGGAAAAGCACTTGCGATCAGAAAAGAAATTGGCGACATAAATGGAGAAGCCACGTGTTATACAAACCTAGGAACGGTGTTTGAGTCTCTTGGTGAATATGCCAAGGCTGAAGAATATCTCGAAAAAGCACTTCCGATCAAAATAGAAATTGGTGACATAAAAGGAGAAGCCTCGTGTTATGCAAACCTAGGAACGGTGTTTAAGTCCCTCGGTGAATATGGCAAGGCAAAAGAACATCTCGAAAAAGCCCTTGCGATCGTAAAAGAAATTGGCGACATAAATGGAAAAGCCTCATGTTATACAAACCTAGGAACAGTGTGTCGGTCTCTCGGTGAATATGGCAAGGCAAAAGAACATCTCGAAAAAGCACTTCTTTTGCATAAAGAGATTGGAAACATTGAAGGTGAGGTAGTAAACCACGCTAAACTTTCATTTGTAATGATGTTGCATGGAAACATACATGGAGCGATATCCCATATCTTTGACAGCATTTATAAAATTGAGGAGATGCGCTGTTTCCAGAGAGATAATGACCAATTCAAGATATCGTTGTTTGACGTGTACGTTGATTGCTACCGGTGTCTAACTGCATTGTTCTTGTTAACTGGGGAACCTAATGAAGCTTTCTACACTGTAGAGCTTGGACGAGCCAGAGCCCTAGCAGACTTAATGTCAGCTCAGTACTCGTTGGAAATAGAAATATCAGTCAAACCACAGACATGGGTTGGTATTGAAAGAATCATGGATAAAGAAAGTAACTGTTCTTGCCTATACATTTCATATTATGCAGATGCTATATTTTTGTGGATTGTTAAAGCGGACAAACCGATACGTTTTCGGCAAATAAACGTTAATGACTGTTTTGTTAACAAGGGAAAGGATATGCATGTAGAGGAGGTTTTTGGAAACGAAATCTACAGAAAGTTTCATTCTTCACCACGAGAGCAATGCGAAGATCGATCATGGTTTCCTTCAAACGTTACCCCCCTATCGCGTAAATCATCTGAAGAAGATACTGTGGAAGCTTTTCGCCTGATAGAAGAAGAGGAAGACGAGAACCAGCAACCCGACCCTACTCTTGCTGAGTGTTTCAAAATGATCATCGCTCCCGTGGCTGACTTACTTGACGAAGACGAAATAATTATTGTTCCTGATCGTTCTTTGTTCAAAGTTCCATTCGCAGCGTTAGAGGATGAAAGAGGAAAGTGTTTATCAGAGAACTTCAGGATCCGCATTGTTCCTTCTTTGACCACTCTCAAGCTCATACAGGACAGTCCAGCAGACTATCACAGTCAGACTGGCGCACTGATAGTGGGAGATCCTGATGTTGGTAGGGTGCTTTACAAGGGACGCTGTGAGAAACCAATACCATTGCCTCGTGCAAGAGAGGAAGCAGAGATGATTGGAGGACTGCTCGGAGTTCAGCCTTTGCTAGGAAATCAAGCAACCAAGCAGAGGGTTCTTCAAAGGATTCATTCAGCGAGTCTGATACATTTTGCCGCTCATGGTGATGTCGAAAGAGGAGAAATTGTTCTTTCCCCTCAAAAAGCCACCAATAGCAGGTTTCCACAAGAAGAAGACTACTTGTTGACAATGACTGAAATTTCACAAGTTCGACTGCGAGCCAAACTGGTAGTTCTTAGCTGTTGTCACAGTGCAAGTGGGCATATAAGAGCCGAGGGAGTTGTTGGAATCGCCCGCGCGTTTTTAGGATCCGGTGCACGCTCAGTGTTGGTGGCCCTGTGGGCCATAGACGACCTTGCAACAAAGCATTTTATGATTCGTTTTTACGAGCACCTTGTTCGAGGGGAAAGTGCCAGTGAATCTCTTCACCAGGCCATGAAGTGGATGAGAAGTAACGGCTTTTCTAAAGTGAGAGAATGGGCGCCATTTATGCTGATTGGAGATAACGTGACATTTGGTTTTCATAAGTTAAGGTTAGTAGAAATTTTTTAATACTACTGGGTGTATAAATACGTAGTGTTTAGTAATAATAGTAATAATAATAATTGTAGCAATACAAAATTCTCGAAGTGATTGGTCATCCGCGCGCCTATTTTTTACGTAACTGGCGCGTAGTCACGTGGGTGGCCAATTACAGCTGTCCAATTACAACTTTTTGTAACTGGTTAGCTGTAATTGGACATCTACGTTGCGCACGCATCAATCAAGTGCACTTAAACGGCTTCTTTTCTTGCTGTTTTCCTCCTGGTTTCAAACTGATAGAAAATATCCTTGTCGTTTTAAGTACAAAAAAGTCCACATGAAATTTTTTATCTCGAATTTTCGTGTCGTATAATTCAGGGGTTATCGTGGTCGTAATTTTAAATCGTCCTGGCGCCATTTGAAAATTGCTTGCCCAATAACTCCCTAAATTATACTCCACTCAGTCCAATTACTATTACTATTACTACTACTACTACTACTACTACTACTACTACTACTACTACTACTACTACTACTACTACTACTACTACTACTACTACTACTACTACTACTACTACTACTAATAGTTTTCGCCCGAGCTGCGAGGTCAAATTATTAACCAACGGTTATTCTCTTTTTAAAGGGGGAGTAAACAGTAGTTAGACGTTGACTAAGATTTAGATCTCGTTTAAAATATCGGTCCATTCTCTCAAGAAATGTACCATAGAAACGGTCCAAAAGAAATTAACTCGGCTAAGTAAGCGTTAGACAATGAACGCGAGTGTTCTATGAGATATAGGGTCCCGAGTTAGGGATGACCGTATAAGTCGTCCTTGTTATGGAAGATGATAAATGTAGTATTTTTTTAAATACGAATATGATTTTTACATGTTATTAAACCCACCCCTGCCAACAAAAACGTCTTTTGTTATTAAGTTGCAGGTAGTCACCAAGTCTAGTGTGTGGCTGGCAAATAGGAACTTTTCTTTGAAGAAGGCATCTGCTCATACATTGAACAGTTGACCACGTGATACATAAAACACGCAATCACCAGAGTTGCAAGACTTGTTTGAGCAACCGCTTTTGTGTTCGTGCGCTCTCATTCGCTGTTGAGCCTTCTTGTGGGTTCCTGTTCATGTACATTGCGTATTAGAGGGAGTGTATTACGATTTAATTGCGCAAATATTTCAATTGCTCGGCAAAAAATATTTAAAATACTAAAATAACAACTACCTCAAATAATTCAAGCCAATTCTGCATTAAACGTTGCAAATACGTCACGGATTCGTTAATTTCGAGGTCGGATTGCAGGAACGAGTACTAAGGGGCATTTATTGTTGGCCCGTACCTAGATAAACTATTAACTTCACTTAAGTGCGAAATGCACTGATCCTTTGTTCAAAGGGTTTCTTTGTGTAATTAATTGTTAATTAATTGTTTTGTATGAAACAAGCATGACAGTGCCCTTTAAACGTTTCATAATTTTCTACCTTACAGGTATATTTTTTGTACTTTGAATTACCTTATTTTAGATGAGATATTTAGTGCATCGTTTATTAACGCTGCTTGTGTCTCCTAAAATGCCTTCATGCAAAAAAGTTACCTTACTGTGTATTATACTTTTTTATCAAATAAACGCTGAGGCGCATATTAAATTTTTCCATTTCTTAATGCTGTGTTTAATAAATTACGAATAAATTTTCCATGTTGAACAGGCGACGCGATGTTGTTGAGGGGTGTGGTGCCTATCACACAATTAGTTTAAGGCCTGGGTCAAGGTCTTTAACCAGGAAAAATAGTTTGTTCTTGATAACTTTAACAAAGAGATTGAAACATTCGTCAGGGGGACCGAATTGACTTTACCGTATGCTTGACATACAATTGGCGAATGCTCACAAACAATGGCTCCATTTGAGCATATATGCCTGAGAACTACACCCCAGGGTATGGCGTTACCCCCTGACGAATTGTCAAATTTAATTACCATTCGTAAACAACGAAATCTAAAATCTGCGGGCAAGACCATAGGGCGAATGCCGCAGTTTCAACAAGTTGTTTATCAAGCAGGAAAACACCTAGAGTGACCAAAACCGGTTCGTAAGTTGTACCAATACTACCAGTTTCTTGTCGTTACATGTTTTAGAAGCAAAATAATATATATATAATCTCGGTAAAATTAAGAGGAGAGCAATATTACATATTTAGCGCGTTTTCGCCATGTGTGTTGGTCTAAAGACTGAGTCAGTAAATTTTAATGGTTTGTAGCATTCGCAATCGAACTTGCTGTAAGATATAACGCATGCCTATACAACATATTCTTGGTGTTGAGTGTCCATGATTATTATTTTTCGAGGCGCAATAAATATTTATTTCACCTCGGTGGAAATAAGCTCCTAAGTTGCCAGCATTTCTGTTGCAGCGTTTCTGTTCCGACGAATTTTTTGTAACTTGGCCACATTCTAGACAAAATCAAAGGAAGTCGATTCGCAAATTTAGAGCCAAATAAAACGGACCAATTTTTTTCTAGGAGGGCCTCAATATAAAATGAGGGGTTTGCGCAAATCCTGATTTTGGCTCCTGATATTTATTTCAAAGAAAATTGATTCATATTTATTAATCCATGCTAGTAGTTATTAAAACCAGTAGTGTAGACCACCCTGAAAGTACTAAATCCCCACATTTTTCCGAAAACCCCCGTCATTCAATTTTTAGTACCGAGTATTTTCAAACCCTGATTAAAACTGTGATATTGATTTCTATGATTTATATTGATTTTCATTTTAGAAAAATTTTTTTAAAACGGAAATAAACAACTCTTACACATGAAAACATTTTGTAAGAGTTGTTTCTACTTAACTAAGTTAAAAAAAATTCTAAGAATTAAATAACTTAAATAACTTAAATAAATTCGTGAAATGTAATATTTGTTTGAAATGACTGAACTGTAAAAAATTATGACCTCACTCGCTCGCCTTCGGCTCGCTCGCTCGGGGGGTTTTCGGAAAAATGTGGGGATTTAGTACTTTCAGGATCAGCTACACTACTGGTTTTAATAACTACTTGTTTCGTTGTTTCGTTGTTTCGTTGTTTAGATATAAGGTTTTTAGTATATTTGGTCAGTGAATTTTATTGACAGTGATTAACAAAGTCTTGAAATACAAACACTTGCAGTTTGTTTTGACTATGGTTGAATATTTAATGATTTTACACATGAATAATATAGTTGGGGTTTTACCCAAATAAAAATAACGACTAACGCGTTAGCCGAAAAAAACTATTTAAGTTAAACTAACAACTACTTACGTCTTAAACTTTTTAATGTATTTTTTTTCAATCTTCGATGAAGTAGGTGTTAATTCTATCATTTCTTGATCTAAAAGTTTCATATCAGATATAAATTTCTGATAATCGAATTCACCACCTCTCATTGCTGTTCGTAAATTAGTCAACACTTTTTCATAAGTTGTAAATCCAAATTTAACCATATCTAATTTACCTTTGTAATTTTTCATTTCATGATATGTTTTTAATATTATTCCAGCTCCAGTTAAAACACTTAAAATAATAGGGTTTAAGGTTATTCCACCTGTTATTGCACCAACTGAAGCTAGTAACACAGACGAAATATTCATAATATAATTTATTTTTTTGTATTTACTTTGGCTGTTTTTGTATATCCATGTTTTTTTATGATAAAAAGAGTATAAATCCTTTAATTGTTTGATTTTCTCAAGATCTAAAGTTGAAGAAATATGATTGAATTCAAATATATCTTTTTGTTCTTTTTTATTTCTTAATGATTTTATTCTTGTGATTGTCATTTTTATTTATAATGTTTATAATAAACTTTTACTGAATACAAGAGTAAATGTAATTTGGTTAACATTTACAATTTGATCAGTTCCCCTTTTATTAATCGCAATCCAATAATGACTTGTTCGAGTTAATGGAAAATTGATATCTCTAAAATATTGATAATCATTTCCATTAATTGAAGACAAACTTTTTGAATTTCTACTATCAGATACTTTCAATGTTATATAAAAATATCGACTTGAAACATGTGATTCAGTAAAGAAACAATCTATTGATTCCAATTTACAATTGAATGGTATATATAAAGAAGTTGATATTGAATTGAAAAATAGATGGTTATTTGATTTTGATTTATCAAAATAAGCAGTTATAAAAAAATAAGATCTTAATGATTTCAAAAAAGCTAAACTAACAGGTTGATCGTCTTTTGTTGGATTTTTAATACTAATATCATGATTATTCATATTAATATCTGTTTCCATCACCATTTTCTGATTTTCAAAAATATAAGGAGAATCATAAACACTTGACTCAACATCATTAACATAATTTTTTACACCATAAATAATCAAATAAGCAGGTGCTTTTACTATTGGTGATGATTTTGATCCATCACATTTTAAATCAACCATTATATATTCAGGTGGGGAAATTTGCCATTTATGTATATGAATTATGGATCTGCTATATCCTTCTTTTTGAAAAATTTTTGTTGATTGTTGAGTAATATTCAAACTTGTCGAAACAACATTAACACTTACATTTTGCATTGTGACAGGAAAAAACTCAATACAAATTGTATATTCTCCTTCTGGTAATTTATACATATTAAAACCTAATCTGGAAATATATTTATATTCAGAATTAATGTCAAGAAGCATATCATAAACTTTTTTGTTAAAAATATGTGGACTTTTATTTAAATTAGTAAATCCAGTTACAGTAATATTACTTTCTGATGAACTTTCATTAACATCTTCCATTAAATATCTGAATTCATCTTTTGGATGAGAGGATGCTGAGATATGAGATTTATTTACATAATTTTCTAAATATGAAACATTTACTGCAGAATTTTTTTCACTTGAATCTGGAGTTGCTAAATTAGTAATCTTTTTATCATTCATATTAAGATTAACATTTGTAGGATTACTTAATTTATGAAGATCTAATTGATGTATTTGATTATTTATTTTTACAGTTTCTTGATCTACATATTGTTTATTAGCTGCATGTTTATAATATGTAGGAATTTCTAAATTTATAATCTTTTTATCATTCATATTTAGATCCTTATCTGCAGGATTACTTAATTTAGTATCTACATATTGTTTATTTGCAACTTCATGATCAAATGTAGGTAAATTTGATAAATTAAATATTCTATGATTATTGATATCAATATCATTTTCCATTGGAGAGACTTCTTTACGTGATAAGAAAATATCCTTTACATCATTATAAGAAACTAAATTGTTATAATTTTGTGTTAAATAACTAAAATTTTGTTGCTTACTTTGTACAACATTATAAAGTTCTTTCAAATCAATATTAGTAGAAATATTTTGCGTATGAGGAATACCACTAATTCTTCCATCAACATATGATTTATTAGCTGCATCTTTATCATTTCTTGGAGTTGTTAAATTTATTATTCTTGTATTTTTTGCATCATAATATCTACCTCCATTTAATGTTAAAAAAATACTTTTTCCATAAAACAAAGAAAAAGCATCATTATCACCTGCTGATTGAATATTTGTTATAGCATGAAAATTCATATTTAGATGATCTTCCATTGGATTTTCTTCTTTACGATTTAAGAAAATATTATTTGCATCATTATAAGAAATTAAATTATTTTGATTTGTTTGTAAATAATCATAACTTTGAGGTTTGCTTTTTAAAACGTTGAAACTATCTTTCATATCTATGTTTTTAATAACATCATGAGTATGACTTGGTACAACAGGATGATATTTCTTCAAAGTTATCACATTTACAGCTGATTTATCATCATTTTGATCTGTCTCCAAATTTGTAATTAATTTCCTATTCATATCAATTTCACCAGGAAAAATTAATTTATTTCCTCCTAAATCAAAATCACCAGTCATATGAGTTGATCCATCTAAGTTTAAAAAGTGTGTTTTAGCAGTACCATAATTAATAGCATCCTTTAAATTTACTGGATTATCCACATTTACTAATTTTTTGTTTTGAATATCATAATCGCCTGAAGAAGTTAATTTAAAACCAACACCTGGTAAACCTGGTTTTCCTTGAGTTGTTTTATAATTACTAGATTCTGATAATAATCCATTTGAGTAACTCATTTTTTTTTTATTTTATATTTATATAATATCATTAAAATTTTTAAATATTTCTTTTTTTGGTTTATCAATATATAAAAAAGAATAAGGATCTTTTGTAGCTAATCTATATTTCTTTTTATCAACATTATTTTCACGACATATCATAGAAATTTCATTATTACTTGGAAATTCATAAATACAAAAATGAGAACAATTTAGTCTTATATCTTTTGGAGTTTTGTAATAACTTTGTGAAAGATAAATAACACTACAATTTTTATGCCTTCCATTAATAAAATAATCAATCAGTGGTTTTTGATTCTTTTCACAAACAAAATCATCAAATATGATTACTTTTTGGTTATCATCTGATAATTCAGTAACTGGTAAAATTTCATCATTACTAGGTTCTATAACTTCATAACCTGCTTCTTTATTAATTGATTTTTTAAATTTTCTTAATAAATACTTATATTTTGGTTGTTCTAAATTTTTAGCATATAAATATATTTTATCATAATATAATAACCTAAGAATCATATCTAGTAAAACATTTGTTTTTCCAGAACCTGAAGGACCACAAATAAGCATTCTGAAATTTTGATTTGGCATGAAATCATGTAATTGCTTAAAATTAGAAATTAAGTCATCATCTAGATCATAGTTTGGTATTTTCATTTTATTATAAATCATAGATAATTTAAAAAAAAAATAATACAATCATAATAATAAAAATGAGTTTATTGAAATGGAAAGAACTTGCTAAACAAAAATCTGAGTTGGGAAATAAAATTAATTTTGTTCATGATAGAATAACAAAGAAAAAATTAGGCGAAGAAACAAGTCAATTAGGCTATGAAAAAATGTTCAAACCTATAACATCAAAATTAGATGAAATAAATATTAGTAATTTAGAACCATTACAAGAAAGCAAAGTAACAAAATCAAAAAAAAAGAAAATGAAAGATAAAACAGACATTGATTATTATCCAGAAGTAGATCCATATGAAGAAATGGATATAGAAGGTTTAATTGATGAAGATGAAGACACTGATGAAATCATTTCACCACCACCAGATTTTGGTGATGAAGTTCCACCACAAGAAGAAAAACAAATACCTGAAGATTCTCCACCAGATTATGATCCTGGATCATATGTAGAAGAAACACAAAGAAAAGCTTTAAATAAAAAAGAAGTATTTAAAAGTTATGGTTTACCTATTCCTGAAGAAAATATTGGCAAAAAATCAAAAGAAGAATTACTTGAATCTTGGAATAAAGTAATAAATAACATTGGAAATGTAAAAGCTAAAAATACAAAAGATTTGAAAAAAATAATGAAAGAAAATTCTCCTGAAAATGGAGAAGAATTATTTAATAAATTACAAGAATTAAAGAAGAAAGAAAATTCTCCTGAAAGACAAGAAGAAATAGAAATTTTAAAAAAAAATATGAATGAAGTATTTTTTCCTGAAATACAAGAAGAAATAATTAAAAATTTAAAAGAAAGAGATAAATTAGATTTAGAAAGTAATATTATTACACTAAGAAGAGATGAATTAAAAAAAACTGGTAAAGGTCTTAAAATAAAAAAAGGTGGAAATGTATCATTTTACAATGATCCTAAAGAACTTCTTAAAAAACTTGAATTAATTGTAGGTTCTATTATAGCTGGTAATACAAATATTGAAATGTATAATATTGGAATTGCAATTTTAGACATCCTTTTGAAAACAAAAGTAATAAATAAATCTCAACATGAAAAGATTTATAAAAATTATTTTAAACAATAATATATTATTATTATAAAATGGATAGAGAAATAGTATTATCATCATATTCTGTTAAAACAGAAAATGGTAACAAACCTGAAAATTTCACAACAAAATTTAGTAAACCAATTGTTTTAGATAGCAATGCACAATATGTAATTGGTCTTAATCGTGTTATTAATATGAGTTTTACATGGTTTAATATAAATGCTGATTATAAAAATCAATTAA
The DNA here is from genome assembly GCA_022457155.1 of Cladopsammia gracilis. NCBI lineage: Eukaryota > Metazoa > Cnidaria > Anthozoa > Scleractinia > Dendrophylliidae > Cladopsammia > Cladopsammia gracilis. Next base: position 79,088 of record JAJGOT010000043.1, read on the forward strand.
TTAGATACAGTTCTGATAATGGTAGAACATTTCATGATATCAGTTTTCCAGGTGGGGTTTGGAATTATGTTTATATCAATGCATTTATTAAACATATAACTGCAATAAAACAATCTGGAAAAGAAGATGAATATCCAATTAGTATTATTTTTGATGAAACAACTTTTAGAGTAACAATAAGATTGAAAGAAAATTATCAACTGGATTTTACACAAAGTAATTTTTATGAATTACTAGGATTTGATAAGAAAATTATAAAAGATAAAATAAATGTGGGTCCTAGAGTTCCAAATTTAAGTCAAGATACAGATATTTTAAATATACATTGTGATTTAATTAATGATTCACTTGTAGATGGTCAAGATAGTGATATTATTTATAGTTTTTCCACTTCTGTTTTAAGACCATCATTTAGTTTTACTCTTGAACCAAAAAGAATTACTTATAATCCAGTAAATAAAAATACTATTAATAGTATAAGAATTTACATTACTGATGGAAAAAGAAGATTAATTGACCTCAATGGGGCGGATACATCTTTTTCATTATTGTTGAAAAAAATAATATAAATCTAATAATAAAAAATGAAATCTTACGAATTTTCTCGTTTTTATAATCCAAAATTAGGTAGATTTATGTATAAACATAAAGGTAATGGTATGGTTGTTGATAATATTTTAAAACCAATTAGAAGTGTTATGACAACTGTTTTTAAAAAATTTGCTAAACCTGTGGCTAAAAAAGCATTAGAAGCAGGGATTTCTCATACTGGAGAAAGATTAGGTAAAAAGATTTCTGAAAAATCTGGTGATTTAATAATGAAAAAATTAGGTAATATGAGAATAAACACTCCTAAAACAACAAAACAAACAAGACAATCAACACCAAAAACACCCCTAAAACAAGAAGAAGATACTAACATTATTTTAAATAGATTAATATCTGGTAATGGATTAAAATTTTGAAAATAAAAAATTATATAATCTTATAAAATAAAATATGGCTTTCAGATCAAGTGAATATTTAGAAAGAAATGAAATGATAAGATTTCAATTAGATGATGTGATAAGAATTCCAGCTAATGATCAATACCAAGTTAAAACTGGTTATAAATTCACAATTAATGATAGAACAGCACTTTACGATTGGTATAACGCATATTTTGAAGTTGAATTTCAGTTACAAAAAAAAGCAGATGGTGCAGCTTATGATGCGGAAAGAATTACAGTACTTAATGGTTCACATAGTTTAATTAATCATATCATGCTTAAATCTGCAGGTAAAATAATTTATGATACTAATAATTTACATAAAGTTACTTTTGTTAAAAATTTGTTAGAATATTCTGATGATTATAGCAGATCAGTAGCTAAAAACAGTTTCTGGTATTTGGATACTGATGCTACAACAGCTAATACTAATTCAGGATATGAAATTAGACGACTTTTAACAAGAGAAAATAATAATGTTAATACTATTATACCATTAAATAGATACTCTTTCTTTGAAGAACTTGAAGATAAGATGCTTGTACCTATGCAATTACAATTCAATATTGAGCTTCAAAATGACAGTGAATTAATTCATATGGCTAATGGTACTGATGATGGAAGAGTTGTTGTTACAAAATTTTTACTTTGGGTACCAAAATTAACACCAAAAGACTTATTATATAATAAATTTGTTAGTTCATTCATGAAAGAAACAAAATGGAAATATTTAAGGGAAATGTATGAATCATCAGCTCCTACAAAATCATCAGGATTTTTCCAAATATCAAGCAGTATTGATAATATTAAACATGTTTTTGTTTACTTGAAAAATATAAAAGCTGCACAAGCTGAAGATAATCCTTATCTTATGAATACTTATAAATTGAATGCAGCTGATGCTAATTCTCACTTACAAAACTGTAGATTGGAATATGGAAATGGAGTATTTTATCCAGAAATAGAATATGATAGTGAAGCTAAAGTAAGAATATTCAATGATGTAATGTCTTATGCAATGAGAAAAAATGATTATAATACAGGAACTCAACTTAATATAGCTAATTATACATCTCTATATGGTTTGATATATTTTAATCTTACATATCAAGCAGACAAAATAACTAGAGATCCTAAACAATTAATATTCAGATATAGATTAAGCAGAAATGCAACTGCTGACTTTAATGTTCATGCTATAGTTTTATATGAAGAAATGGTGAAAATTGATAAAATTGGAAATGAATTAGTAATTGTATAAAAATTATAAAAATTATATATTCTAATAATAAAATTAAAATGACAACTTATCATCCATACAAAATAAATTTATCTGACAATCAAAAAAAGAAACTTGCAAAAGCATATAAAACAAACACTCCTTTAACATTTAGATTAAAAAATAATCAAACAAGTGGTAATGATGAATTACTATTAACAACTAATCAAATTAACAAAATTAAAAAAGCTAAATCATTAGGAAAAGGAACAGACATCGAGATATCAAAAACACAAATTAGAAAAGTAATGAGACAGGGTGGAAGTTTATTTAGTAGTATTATTCCATTAGCCCGTGCTGTTGCACCAACTTTAGCTAAAACACTTGGATTATCTGCTCTTGCTGGTTTAGCAAGTGAAGGAGCAAGTCAAATTGTTAAAAAGATAAGTGGTAATGGTCAAATAGGTGGTTTTTTAATACCACAAGATAAAATAAAAAAACTCATTGAAAATAAAAATCTACTTACAAATAAACAAAAACAAGACATATTAAACGCTCTTCAATCTGGAGGTAAATTAGTGATAAAACCAACTAAAAAACAATCTGGTGGATTATTAGGTACATTACTAGCTAGTATTGGTATACCTCTTGCTATTGAGGCTTTTAAAAAAATTACTGGAAAAGGAGCACCAAGAGTAGGTAGACCAAAAGGAAAAGGAGCACCAAGAATAGGAAAAGGAGCACCAAGAATAGGAATGTATGAACCACCCCCACCTTTTATAGGTCAATGGGGAAAAAATACTATTGGTATGGGAAAAAAAAAGTCAAAAAAAACTACGAAAAAAGGAAAAGGTCTTTTATTAGGGAAGGACAGTCCATTCAACAGCATTCCAATTCTCGGAACAATATTATAAAACCAAAATTCATAAACAAACCATTAAGTAATATTGATTTAATGAAATGGATAAAATATTTAAAAATTCCAAATTTCAAAGGTATATATTCAAGAGATGAAAAAATGTCTATTAATCATAGTCCATGTATAATAAATCTTGATTCATATGAAAACGTTGGAACTCATTGGGTTTGTTGTGTGAAAAGTCATGATAATAAATTTATATGGTATTTTGATAGTTTTGGAATGGGTTATCCTGAAGAATTTAAAAGTAATGGTAAACCAATAATTTACAACTCAAGTCAATATCAAAATATTAAAAGTGTTCTTTGTGGTTATTATTGTCTTTATTTTCTTCATCAATGGTCAATGAAAAAAAATTTTTATGATATATTAAAACCATTCAGTTTAAGTGATACTATGTTTAATGAAAGATTTATTAAAAAATACTTTGAATAATCTTTTTTATAACAATGATTGTTATAAAAAATCAAATATATATATTTCCCTTTATCAATCCTTTTAATATTCCAAGTTTTCTCTTTATTTTCAAAACTAAAGTAATTATCTTTAATAATCTTTTATCTTCATTAAAATTAGTATAAACAATATGATCAAATATGCATTCTATCATTTCATTTAAGTTTTTTATTTCATTCTCTATAAATACAGATCTACTACTTTCTTCCATTTTTTATTTTATATTTATATAATCTTAATATAAAATGAAATCTTATTGTGTGAAAGAAAAAAAACAAACTGATTGTGTAGAACCTAGTGGATATAAAACAACAAAAAATGGAAGATTAATGTTTTTCTGTAAATGTGCTTCTTGTGGAATAAAAAAAACACGTTTTGTTAAGAAACAGGGAAACTAAAAAAGCCTTCTTCTTCACAAACATCTCCTCTCAAAACATCAGAAGGAGAAGGCTTTGGTGAATTAGCATTAACAGGTTTAACTCATGCTTTACCTTGGTTAGGTAAAAAAACAGTTGAAATGGGACGATATGGAGCAAGTGAATTAATGAGAAATAAAAACATGCAAAAAAAAGCATTAGATTATGCTTTAGACCACGCAAAACCATTTTTACAAAAAACAACTTCAGATATGATGGATCAACTAAGTACTAAAATAAGACCAAAATTAAAATATAAAACAAATAGAAAAGATTTAGACTTTCAAGGAGGTAGTGTAGATATTCATAGCCTCATTGGAAAATTGCCAAAACCAAAAGGTGGTTGGACTCCTGGAGAATACAAGTATATGGGACCGTATAACCCTTTGAATGAACAATTAAGATATGATCCTGAAACAGGTGAAGTATTAGAATGGATGGTTAAACCATATAATAAAGTAGATGAAATTGCTGCTTATCATGATATATGTTATGATATGGGAAAAAATAAGAATGAATGTGATAGGCAAATGGTTAAATCTTTAGATCAGATTCCATACGGTGAAATACCGAAATGGGGACAAACAGCGAGATTTATTATAAATGCTAAACAAAAACTTGGTTTGGGTTTACCAAAGAAGACAAAAAACGTAAAGCGGCGTTGAGTAATAATAGTGATTGGACTCAACAATTAGCCGATGAATTACATAAACCAATCACTAGAAATTTTTCAAAGAGAACTGTAATATCAAATGGGATTGATGAAATCTGGGCTGCAGATTTGGTTGAAATGCAAAAGTTTAGTAAATGGAATAAAGGAATAAATTATTTACTGATGGTAATAGATATTTTTAGTAAATATGGATGGATTGAACCATTGAAAAACAAAAAGACTGAAAGTGTTAGTAAAGCATTTGATGATATATTTAAAAAAAGTAAACGTAAACCAAAAATGCTTTGGACAGATAAAGGTTCTGAATTTATCAGTAAACATTTTAAGAAGGTCCTTGAAAAGAATAAAATCAAATTATATCATACAGAGAATGAAGAGAAATCAAGCATTGTTGAAAGATGGAATAAAACAATGAAAACCAGAATGTTTAAGATGTTTAGTGTAAATAACAATACTGTTTATTGGAACATCCTTGATAAATTAGTTAATGATTATAATAAAACAAGACATTCTAGTATTAAAATGACTCCAATTCAAGCTAGTAAAAAAGAAAATGAAGAAAAAGTTTATGCTAATTTATATTCAGATTTAATTTATTTGAAACCTGGAAAAATAAAATTTAAGGTTGGAGATTTCGTTCGTATATCGAAATATAAGAGACCTGTATTTGATAAAGGATATACTCCTAACTGGACAGAGGAAATATTTGTGGTTAATGAAATATTAAATACAAAACCTATTACCTATAAAATTGTTGATTTAATGGGTGAAGAAGTAAAAGGATCTTTTTATGAAAAAGAGTTACAAAAAACAAAACAAGAAATATATAGAATTGAGAAAGTATTGAAACGAGACACCAAGAAAAAGTTAGCTTTAGTTAAATGGAGTGGATATCCTGACAAGTTTAATTCGTGGATTCCTTTGAGTGATTTAAAAGATTTTTAATACTATTGTAGTATTAAAAATTGTTTCAAGCGACATAAAAAAAAGCCTCAAATGAGGCTAATACTTTAATGCAACAAATTTCTAATATTACTTTCTATTATTTTAACATCTTCATCATCAGATTCTTCATCAGATTCTTCATCAGATTCTTTTACCATTAATAATGATTCTCTTGGTTTTAATGGTCTAACATAAACTTCATGAACTTTTACTTGAATAGATTTAACATTTCTAGAAATATAAATACTCTCAATAATTAAAGCTAATTTTACTTTACAATATTGATTTAGGTAATCAAATGGATCAACACTCTTTTGACCTTTAGTTTTAAACAAAGAAAGAATTTTATTAGATTTTTCTGAATAAATAAGTTTTGCATATAAAACTGGTGAAACACTTTCATCATTTACTGTTTTAGGTCTTCCTTTTTTATCAATAACTTCTTTCTTTTTGTAATATAACATTTGAGATAAATCTTGAGATCTTTCTACACCAATTGTTTCTTCAAGATGATTATAACAAAGTTGTTGAATATTTTCTAATGTTTTAAAAAACTTCTTTTCTTCTTTAGTTGGTTCTTTTTCTTTTTCCCATAAACAAACAGGAATAGTATATCCAACTAATTCTTGTGATTCTTGATTCTTTCTTTCAGATACACCAAAACTAAAAAGTAAAGGTGTTTCAATTATGAGAGGACCTTTAGAACCATCAGGATAAGTTGTTTCGATTTTAACACGTTTATACTTCATTGCAGAATTCTTTACTTTGTATTGTTTAGCTTCGTGAAAAATAAGATTTTCTTTAGAAATGTTTTCGGGAGATGTAAGTTGCATTTTATTTTATAAATATTTTTTTTAAATTTTTTTTTTTTAAAATTATAAATTTCGGCATAAAAAAAAGCCTCATTTGAGGCTAATAATTTTAATCAGAATCAAGACACATACTTTCTAATATATAATCAAACAAACTTTCTCCTTCTCCTTCTTCATCTTCGTAAACAAAATAACTTTCAAATTTTTTAATCATTTTCTTTATTTGTTTATATATTTCTTCATTATCTTCTTTCAAGGAAAATTGACACTGATATTCAAAAACTTGTTCATGGTATAATGATTTTCTATATTTTTTTTGTCTTAACAAAAGACTTTTAATATTGTCATAACTTACTAAATTAGAATATATAAAATTTTTTAAATTTTCATAATGAGAAATTCTGAATTGATCAGCATAGTCTCCATCATAATCATCATCTTCATTATATTTGACTTTTTTTATATATTCATCTTTCATTAAATATTCATTCATATATTTTATTTCACTTCTGATTCTTTTCAAATATCTTCTTTTTAGTTTGTCTATTTCTTTATGTTTTATAGATTTTTGAAAATATTTCATTATATCATCGATTTTTAAACTATCTTTAGAATTAATTTTTCGCAGAAGTTCCTTTGATCTTAACTCAAAATATTTTTTATAATTAGCTAATATATTATAAAAATGAAGATCAATCATAAACATTTTACCATATAACATTTTATCAGCATATCTTATGCCAAAAAGAGTTATGGGAATTGGTTTTCGTTTCGAAATAACAGATTTGCTTTGCGAGGACATCATTTTTTTTATTTTATAAATATTTTTTTTTTTTTAAATTTAAATTTTTTTTTTCCGCTACAACTTAATTTCAAAACTCAATTAAAATTATGATATTATAATTTCTTTTTTAACTAATTCCCACCATTCTTCATAAAAAGCTTTTGTTTCTTCTGAAAGTTTTAGTGGTAATAATTCATCAACATTACTATAACCTAGAATAATTAAAATCTTTTTTATAATAAAAGTGATATTAATAATTCTCTTTCTTCCAAATTGTGTATTTACTTTCTTAATTAAATTTGCATTATCAATTTTATAAAGTATTTCATTAATCTTAGAAATATCATCATTTTTTATATCAAAAGTTTTTTGTATTTCATTGATCTTTTTCTTAAAAAAATACTTTCGTTGATATACTGATTTTTTTCTATAACAACATCTTTCCCAATCAGATATATTAACATCATAATTTAATATTCTTTGAATTTGAAGACCACAATCATAACAAACTTCAGCATAATCAATAATTTCTTTATTCTCATGTTTGCATTTTTCATATATTGGTTTATTTCTTTTTTTCTTTTTTTTGATTTTACTTTTTTCATAAGATCTTAATATGGAAGAATATAATTTAATCTCTTCTTCTGTATACATTATAATCTTTTATTTTTTTTTAAATTTTTTAAATTTTCTCTTTTATAAAATCTTTCTCTCTTATACCTTTTATATCTAATTTCTTCATCAAAATCTTCTATTGAAAATAGCCTTCTTAAATATATTGATAAAATATCTTTTTTTGTGAAATTAATCATTTTATTTTATAATATTATTTTTTAATTTTTCCAAAGGTCTCAAAGCTAAAGTATTAATTTTATTTTTACAAATCAGTCTTTTATCATCATTTGCAGATAATGCTACTTTATTCATTTTCATAGAATAAATTTCATGATCTTTACTTCTAATTATATTCATTTTTCTCATTTCTTGTACTCCAGAAAATAAACATTTCTTATAATCTTCAAATGTTATTTCTTTTTTAATAATATTCTTTTTAATTCCTTTACATTTCTTTTCTTCAACTTCGTTGTCTTCGATGTCTTCAACTTTAAAAGAATAAAGCTTAGGTCTTAGACCAACAAAATGTGTAATTTGCCTACCACAAACTTCATCTTTAAACATACCTATTACTTTCTTATTAATTCCAATTTTAATTCCAGATTCATGTTTTTCTGGATAATCACTTGTATCAAACTTTTTTTTAATATCTTTTCTTATATCATGATAAAAATCATCTGTTTTAATTTCATACATTAATGAATCTGTATCTGTGAATAATAATTCAGCTTTATTTCCATATTTCTTTCTAATATAATTATAATGAAAATCATACATATGAAATTTAGACAAATCAAGAATAGCTTGACCCACATAAATCGGTTTATTAAAATATATTTCTGTCTTTTTCATATGAACTGCAATTAAATTAGAATCAAATATTGTTGAGTGGTTAAAATTAGGTTTTGATGATAATTTCTTTCCTTTTTCAGCATTATCAAGAAGTATTACATTTTGTCTTTTTCTAATATTTTCAATTGTTTTACCAAAAACTGAATTATTCATTAATTTCAAAAAGTCTTTCTCAAAGGAATTTTTTGATTGTTTTCTTAATTCTGTATTCTTTTCTATATAAGGTTTCATCCATTCAGATTGATAAAATGATATTCCTCTGTGTACTTTTTTAAGCCTAAGTCCTAATTCAAGACATTGTCTAAGATTTCTATAATGTATTACATAATTCTTTTTATTGTAAAAAGATCCAACAAGTTTCTCAACGGAATCAAAATCTAACTTCTCTGTAGCAAGTGGATAATCATTATGTTCTTTCCATAATTTTTCTGGATATTCAAGATCTACTTCAAATATATAACCATGATTTGTAATTTTCTTTTCCAAAAGTTTAATTACGTTTTCTTTTGAAAGATTTTTCATCCATTTAAAACCATGAGTTGGAAGTTTTTGAATCATTGACCAACCATAAAGATTATTAGCATCAAGATAAGTAATAAATTTTGATTCTTTCTTTGGGTTATAATTTTTCATATATTTATTATTTGCTTCTGAATATCTTTTTGATATATGAGTAATTCCACCTCTAATTCCTTTTTCAAACATCATTAACATATCATAATCATGCAATAATTGAAGTCTTTGTTTCGTTTCTTTAAGACAAGCATCCCAAGCTAATCCAGGTGATGTATAATAATGAGCTGGATCTAAATTATAATGTTTCAAGCATGTCTTACGAAAGTTTTCAAAGACATCAGCTAAAAGTAATACATCTGTTTTAAGATATAAATCATGATAATCTTTAATAGTTTTACATTTAAATTGTGACCAAACGTTTTGTGCATGGTTGTAGTCCTCATCAGATATGTCTTCATTATTTAATTGTGAATAGAATTCTTCTTTTGGAGGTAATTGTGTTTCTTTAAATTTTTCTAAAGAATTTACATAATCATAAGGATATACTCCTTTTCTTATTAATAATTCAATATTATTATATACTTTTTTTGTTGAGTGAAAATCATTTGGTTGTAAATTTTTAACAAGATTTGCTAAAGAAGTTTGCATAAATTTAAATGAATCAATAAAACGAATTTCAAAATTTAATGACACTATTTCATTTGTCTTTTTCGATTTGTATTCATCAACTTTAATTTTCTTTGAAAATGATATATATTTCTCTTCCGTTGATGGAATACAAGATAAATCTCCTTTTAATCTTGATAATTGTTTTATAAAAAGATGAGAATCATATCCTTGAAGATTGTGAAATACTACTGGAAGTATTAAAGGTTTTCTACAATTAAGATTACAACTACTATGAGCAGTTCCTCTATATTCACCAGAGAAATGACAATGATCTCTAACTTTTCGGTCTTCTTTTTGAAATGGTTGTTCACAAATATGGCAAACAGATGAATTAATAAAATCTTGTCTATTAGAATTTGTAAATATCATTTTCTTTGGGGAGGTGTAAAAATTTTTATACAACGTTTTAGTAATTGATTTTAACTTTTTCACAAATATTTTAGAAATATCTTCATATTCTGTTTTCTTTGTGTAAATTAATGGATTTGGTTCTATTTGAATATCAATATTATCTAATGGTTTAATATAAAGACAAAATCCACAAGGCTCATGTTTTTGATATTCCATTGTGAAAGAATTATTTGGATCTGGTTCACAGTTTTCCATTGGTTTTGTGAAACATTCAAAATCAGCATAAGCTACAAATGGTAAAGGTAATTTTTTATTATAATTTTTAAAGAATAGAAATGAGTTTTTAGCAGGCATTTTTACTGCAACTGTTTCATTATTAGAACAATAGCTAATATGTTTATCTAATAATTCCTCTTTTGTAAAAAAAGATAAACATTTTTTACAATAATATTTTTTATAATTACTTTTACTAACTTGTGAATTAATAAATCTTGAAAAATTTTTAATAAGTGTATAATGTGATTTTCCAGAGTCTTCATAAAGAAATAAATCTATTGAATTATTACAATCTTTATCATTCATTCTTAAAGGATAAAATTTATTGTTTTCATTAATTGAAAATACATTTATTCCTGGAAGATTCGGATTTTGTTTTTCAAACTTTTTAATATCTGTTAATTTTACTGGAAAATCTATACCTTTAAAATTAAGATCATTTTCATATTGTTTTAAATCTGATATCCTTTGAGGATGTCTATATTTAGGTTGATGTAGGTGTCTTAAAATACACCACATGAAACATTTGTTATCTTTTCTATTTTCTAAGTTAATTATCGCTTTCTTTTTTGAAATAAAATCAGGAAGTTTAATATATGTTGATCCTTTCAAAGGTTTGTAATCTATAGTATGAATTTCTAATGATAAAACCTCTTTAAAATACCAACCTGAACCATTTCTTTGATAAATTAAAACTTTATTAAGAATTTCTTTAATTATTTTAAACAAAATCTCTTTAACATCTGAACTTTCAAGATTAATATGTGTTTCAGAATTAAAATAAGCTTTATCTCTAATATATATAGGTCTAATTTTATCTTTTTCAAACTCCACTCTTTCCATTAAACAAACTAATATAAATCTAACTTTAATATTTCTATGATTTCTAAGAAAATCTTTTAACTGTGAGACTTTTTCTTTTAAATAATCATTAGGAAAGATGTTTGGTTTTCCTTCAATAACATACTTCTCAGTAAAATTATCAAGAGCAGATTTTTCAAGTTTAATTCCAATTTGATATTCTCTCACTGCTTTTTCAATAGCTTTTCTTAAATATTTTGGAGTATCTTCTGGTATTTTTTTATTCTTTATACATTCAAGAAAATAATCATCAAATGTTTTAATTTTCTTTGGTTTTTGTTTAGGTTTCATTTTCTTTGGCTTTTGTTTAGGTTTAATTTTCTTTCTTAGTTTTGATTTGGCATTTTTAATATCTTTTCTATGTTTTTCTATTTCCATAATTTCATCAATCAATTTTTCTTTCTCTTGAGTTTTATATTCAGAATACTCTGTTTTCAATTTAGTTTGTTTATCTCTTTTTATATTCTTTAATTCTTCGATTGAAAGATTAGTTAAATCCTTTGAAGGCATCCTTTTATAATATGTAAATATTATTTTTTTTAAATTTCAATTTTATTTATTTTCGCTACAACGTAATTTCAAAAATATTTACACTCCCTACAGACAAAAATTAATTAAATCCAGGCTTGTTTTTTTTCACGCTGTTACTTAAATTTTAGATATTTTCATAAACTGAAAGCAGGTGTTAAAATATTATGAAACTATGGTTACAATCTGTAGTCATGTGATTAATATTAACCAATCAAAATTGACACATTTTTCATACACATTTGTGTGCTTCATGTGTGTATCTCATTCACATTTGTGTATTTCATTTGTGTAAAGCATTTGTGTTCGAGTTAAAAAAATTCCTTCTTCATCTTCCTCGACTTAATATGCCGTATTCACTGAACCAACTCATTGAACGAATGAATACTGCTTCTAAAGCATTGGAAGACAATGAAATTTACATCAAAGAAAACCTATTTACGGCGATCACAATCAATACGGAGGAAATTTTCAAGAATATGCATAAAGCTGATTTAGATGAGATGAAAAGTCACTTTGAAAAAATGAAGGAAGCTTGTGAAAGATTTCAAACCTCTCTTAATCATGAAGAGTCCAGACGTCGTTTGAAGAAAGAAATTGAGAAAAAGCAAAAAACCGATGAGGAGAAAGATACAAGAAAAATAACACACAAAAGAAAAAGACAGCAACTGAGAATTGATGAAGCGAAAAAACCTTACAAGATGATCACACGCGCATCGACGTAAATAGAATGATTTTTTAACTGTATCCTTGGATAGAAGTATATGAAGATTTCAACCTATTTACCACCGAATTGAAAATGTTAAACTCAATTTCTCTAGAATATTCCGTGAATCATTAAATATTTAACCATAGTCAAAACAAACTGCAAGTGTTTGTATTTCAAGACTTTGTTAATCACTGTCAATAAAATTCACTGACCAAATATACTAAAAACCTTATATCTAAACAACGAAACAAGTAGTTATTAAAACCAGTAGTGTAGCTGATCCTGAAAGTACTAAATCCCCACATTTTTCCGAAAACCCCCCGAGCGAGCGAGCCGAAGGCGAGCGAGTGAGGTCATAATTTTTTACAGTTCAGTCATTTCAAACAAATATTACATTTCACGAATTTATTTAAGTTATTTAAGTTATTTAATTCTTAGAATTTTTTTTAACTTAGTTAAGTAGAAACAACTCTTACAAAATGTTTTCATGTGTAAGAGTTGTTTATTTCCGTTTTAAAAAAATTTTTCTAAAATGAAAATCAATATAAATCATAGAAATCAATATCACAGTTTTAATCAGGGTTTGAAAATACTCGGTACTAAAAATTGAATGACGGGGGTTTTCGGAAAAATGTGGGGATTTAGTACTTTCAGGGTGGTCTACACTACTGGTTTTAATAACTACTCATGCTTCATTGAACAAGGAGATACAAAAAGAATTATTGCAATAGAGTAAAAAAACAAAGAAGTTATGATCAAAAGTTTGCTGTTGGGAAATTGCATCCAGGTCACAGATGAGCGCATTTTGCATTTCGAGCGAGTCACCTTAATTGAATTGAGACCATCTAAATAAGGGAGAGAGTCTTCACAAGCCAAATGGCTCACAACTGCCCGGGATTAACCGGGTTTCTGTAGCATGAAGCGACTGAGGGCCTGTTTATCTAGAGAAACGTTGTCCCGGGTAGGCGAGTCTCCCGCCCACTCGAGCTACCATGGACGAGCCAAGTTTTCATACTTTCCCTTAAATTACGCGGCGAACTGTTTATATGAGAATCTTAAAGTTGGCTCGGCTAGCCGGGTCACCCTCTTTCGATGGCAGGGAAACCCGGCTGGCCGAGCCAACGTTTTCTCATATAAACGGTTTGGCTCGGCAAACCCGGCCAACTCGGTCAACTATAGATAATCTGGGCATGCGTGGGCTAGTTGAGTTACAGCAGTGCTCCGTCACGCGTGACCAGTAATCCACAAAACTGAAATGAACATCTGAATATTTAATTCTTTGTAACGTCCGAGATTTTAATGAAACCTTGAAGATCTCTCTGGAAAACACTTTGAAATTCACGAGTTAACGGAAAAATAACTTCGCTACACGCATAAAAAACCTAATATTGTACGGATATGTAAGATTTCAAATAAAATGATATTTTTTTGTTCTTTGTTTCCGAAATTGCGGTTTTCCGAATCTCGGCATGAATTTACAAAACCGATGCGTAAACTTCAAAACTTCATTCAAATTTTCAAAAATACTGGTCACGCGTGACGGAGCATGGATGTAAATTACTGGGACGGACAACTTTTGGCTTGGTCGGGCGGGACAACATTTTTGTCATGCGAACGCTCGGTAAAGTCGTCCCGGGTGGGCGGGTGACCCTCCTACCCGGAACAACTTTTCTCCATATAAATAGGCCCTGAGAGTATTACTACTTCACCCTGGATGGGATGCTAATCCATCGCAAGGTAACCGCCCGGCATTATGTCACCGGTACCCATTTATACACCTGGGTGGAGAGAGACAATGTGGAGTAAAGTTTCTTGTCTAAGGAAACAACACGGCGGCAGAGACCAGGCCTTGAACCACCGACCTTCAGGTTGAACGTCCGACGCGCTAACCACTAGACCACCGCGCCTCCACAATTTAAATAAACGTAATTGAATATTACTCATCTCTAGTCAGGGGCGTATCCAGAGAAGGGTTTCAGAGGTTCCGGAACTCCCTTTTTTTCAGCATTAATAAGAACTGAGAACAAAATCCTTCCAACAATAGAGAAAGGAGCAGATTGTTTCAATGTGAAAACGAGAAACGAAAAGGTTGGTGCTATTTTTCGTCATGAGTTAACATTTCACTTCAAGAAATATTTCCTTCCTGAACGTGGCATGCACATGCCTGTGTAACTGCACGGTCTTGAGTGACTGATGCACATGCCTGTGTAACTGCACGGTCTTGAGTGACTGATGCACATGCCTGTGTAACTGCACGGTCTTGAGTGACTGATGCACATGCCTGTGTAACTGCACGGTCTTGAGTGACTGATGCACATGCCTGTGTAACTGCATGGTCTTGAGTGACTGATTTCGATTTCGGACGAGATGACATCTATCCCCCTTTGCAAAAAGGCTGGGTATGTTCCTGCTAAAGCAGTTCATTCGTGCTTCGATATTTTCATTGGTTTATTTCAGTAAAGAAGAAGAATAAAGGTATGCCTTTTATCTTTCGCATTGTTGTAGAGTAGAGTTGAACAAAGTAGCGATATTTTTTTAATCACCATTGCAATTTACCAACTGGTCTCATTAAAGTTACGAAAGAAACTTCAATTGGTGTTCTACTTTAGACAGACATTTGGGCAAATTTCTGATTCCAATTTTCAGTTGAATATGCGGGCTGGACAACAACAGTCATAACAATACAGCCAAGAAAGAACAATTCCCGATCACAAGTTAGTTTAAGCATCCTGCTTCGTGAAAAAAGATAAATATTTAGAATAGTTTTATGTTACATAGATGGCTTGTGTTCAGACGTTTTACCTTGCAACTTTTACGTAAAAAATATACACACAACTAAATACAAGACAAAAAGCATCAGCATTCGATCTGACTGACACTGCCAACGAACGAGTCTTCAATGGACCGATTCCATGATTCCATAAACTTGAATTTAAGCACATGGAACATTCCGAGGTAATGACTGTAGCCTGCACAACAGGCGCTATTGGGGTGCTCAAGAGGATTTTGGGGCGCGGGCGCGCAGCGCTATTTTTTTGTTTCCCTTCCCTCGCGTGTCTTCCGCTGCGCGCTCGCGCCCCAAAACCCACTTGAGGACCACCAAAAACGCCTGTTGTACAGGCTAAAATGACTGTTGTTCATCATCGATGATTGTCACTTAACAGGATATATCGAAGAATTCTTGCCTTGTTAATGTGTAAATTGCAACATTCAAGGAAAATTTGGATTGATGAAACTAGTTCCAAATCTTGACGTACGCACCATCAAATTCTACTGACAAAATTTGAATGCGTACTAGACAGTATCCTTCACTTTGAAAACTGTGTTAATACAGGTGACAAAAAAATGAGTCAAAACAAAGACAAAACACCGTAATCCTAGACGGTGAAGATATAGTAAGTTTTGGTTTAAAGCGCAAAGCAATTAAATAATTAAATGTCAAATTGGTAAAAAGCAAAAAGGCCGATCCACTAAACGGTCCTATATCCAATGGCGAGATGCTAGAAAAGTCAATTTGACTTAAAAGTTCCTTCTTTATTCCATTTATCACCCCATTGATTGCCTTACGTTTTCTCCTTATCCTTGAATCATGAGTTCATTGTCGGGAGGAGGGGGTGAAAGGGTACTTTGTATATTTTTGGGTGGTGGTGTGCCACTGGGACTCTGAAACCCTTACCCTGTAATAGACCACGTGCAGCTGCATTTTGCAACCCTATTATAGACATAGTACCAAAAATCACCCTCCCCCTGTTGTTGAAAACAATTATAGAGCTGACTGGATCATACCACTGAACCACACTAAGCAAGGGACAACAAACCTGACTTGGCATTCAGTGATCACAGCAAAATAATGAAAGAACACAGACGAATATCTTTTTGCACCTAACTTATGCAGATTCCGATCTGGCCTTTTTTGGACGTCAAACGGCAGGGGCGGATCCAGGAATTTCTGAAAGGGAGGGTCCGGGTGCATGTTTCCCGGAAAATTTTTCCTATTTTACCCTCTAAAACGCCATTTACGGCATTCCTGAGAGTCGAAAAGCGTTTGTTAAGTCAAAAACTTGACAATCAGTCAGTTGGTGGAAGTGAAACAACTACGTATAAAACAATTTTATTCTATTATTTTCACCGGTCTCACCTGCACTTCTATAATGAGAATGGTCTGCAGTCTAAAACAAGGTCAAAAACCCGCTACCCAAACTTAAATCTGTGAGGAGTCAGAAGAAGACCGCTTTAAGCCTGAGGGACGAGAGGAGGGAAAAAGGGGTGATGCAAATGTAACGAATTAAAATACAGGCCACCATTCCCGGGGGGGGGAGGGGGAGAATACGTTTGAAAACTGAAAGAAAAACATTAGGGAAAAGGTGGATCCCCGAAACCAATCCCCCCCCCCCCAAAAAAAAAATAAAGAAAGAAAATGGTAATAGGTAAGATTTACCCCCCAGGGAATGGCGGCCCTTGCGCCCGGTAATCCGAGAAGGTGTAAGTCACCCCTCTAGGCACCGCCATTGGGAGAGGGAACTAAATTTGGGAGGAAGACCAAGTTGGACCGTATACCAGGGAACAAATAAACAGGTGGGAGAAATGACTCATAAAACAGAATAAAATAAATAACCTATGAGAAGCAAAGTACTTTAACACGGTAAATTGTGATTATAAATTAAAACTCGAAAATTAACAGAAGAATTAAATAAACAAGCGGAACCTTCTGTTAACGCGCGACCTGTAAGTCCGCGAGAATAAGAACTCCAATAAACAAGCGGGACCTTTTGCTAACCCGCGAATTAAAAATCAAGCGGGACCTTCTGTTAACCCGCGAAAATAAAATCAAGCGGGACCTTCTGTTAACCCGCGAAAATAAAAATCAAGCGGGACCTTCTGTTAACCCACGAAAATAAAAATCAGGCAGGACCTCCTGTTAGCCCGCGAAAATAAAAATCAAGCGGGACCTTCTGTAAACCCGCGAAAATAAAATCAGGCAGGACTTTCTGTTAACCCGCGAAAATAAAAATCAAGCGGGACCTTCTGTTAACCCGCGAAAATAAAATGAAGCGGGACCTTCTGTTAACCCGCGAAAATTCCAATAAACAAGCGGGACCTATGTTAACCCGTTTAATAAAAACTGCGATAAACAAGAGGGAGCGAGTGTAAACCCGAAAGTGAAAACTCGAGAGTACAAAAAACTTAAAATAAAACGCACGTAAAAAGGCAACAAAATAAGATATATAAATAAAATAAAGGTAGTTTCTTGGTGTTGCGGATAGTGTGATCACCAAATGACGTAAAACAAAAGATTCAAAAGACACTGAACAATACCCACACCACAACATAAAAGCTAACCAACAATGGCTTCCCCAACACAAAGAAACACCCAAAATAAACAAAATACAAGTTACCTATGTGCGAAAAGCACGTGGAAAAACGTGCCATGCCGAAAATGAATACCACGAGTAAACGAGCGAATAAGACAGAAAACAAACTCGAATGACATAATAATACTAAGCTAGAAACCGGGCAAAAACGCGTACGAGCAGTAAATAACAACCGAAATACAACGGCACATGCTACATAGGCGAAACACGATAAGACAAGGAAATAATGAAATACCTAAAGTTGTTCGGTTGCATTTGGAAGTTGGCCTGGCGGTTGTGGAAGACGGTGGCGCAACTTGCGGGACAACTGCTGGAGCGGCATTAATAGCGTGCTGGTCAACTCTTAGCCTCTGAACGGCAGGTAGTGGTTGTTGAGGTGCGTCAGCCATGGCGCGACGAAAACGGCACACCGCGTGTTAATGATTCTTGAGAACCGAACAACAAGACGTGTACAGGACACGGGTGTGCGAGAAAAGAGAGCGAATTTATAATGGATTCTCCTTATATACGCTACGGTGAGACCGCTGGCAATAGTGCCTAGGTAAATCATTCATTTGCAAATAATTACCTTCCACGGCCTTCTTAAAACAATAGAAACAATAGACCGGCCCAGACTTGCCCGCTATATTCACACCCTGAGTTTAGAAGCAATAATATTGCACAGTATAAAAAAAATCGCTTTTTATTCGTATTTTCGGCAACATTCTTATAGCCGCTTCATCGCTAGACTCTATATCGATTTTCAGTTTCCCAGCCATCACCCACTTTAGTTTTAATTTCTTTACCGGCAGTTTCAAAGTTTAAACTTTTAATTATGCGAACACTCAACTCTAAATTTGCATGGAAAATTAGAACCTCAGAAAACTTAACAAAACAGCCAATTACATGTGCGTGCTAAAACAATAAACCCCCACTTTGATTAAGTTAAAATAAATTTAATAACAACAAAACGCATTAAGGTTACATCAAATCATTTATGTCAACAAAAGCTGTTTTATTTAGGACAACTCAAATCCATGTTCTCCATAAATAATAAGACTGAATCAAAAAATATTAGAATGAAATTACTTTACGGACGTAGCGCGAATTCACTATAAAGTCCATAGCACAGTCCTAAAGCTTTGTTGGCTTTTTTCGGAAGCGTTTGGTTCATCTTCGTGTTCGTAAATCCAATTTGTTTTAGCTTTCGAATAATGTGGTGTCATATATAAAAAAGTAACTAGATAACCGTGTCTACTGTTGTGATCAAATGATAGGGTACAGCAAGGGTACAGGAGGGGTACAGGAAGGGTACAGAAAGGGTACAGGAGGGGTGCAGGAAGGGCACAGAAAGGGTACAGGAGTTTTCACCACCACAATTCTATTATTTTCACCACCACCACCACCACCACAATTCTATTATTTTCACCACCACCACCACAATTCTATTGTTTTGACCACCACCACCACCACCACAATTCTTTTGTTTTCACCACCACCACCACCACAATTCTCCACACCACCACCGCCACCACCACCACCACAATTCTATTACTTTCACCACCACCACCACCACAATTCTCCACACCACCACCACCGCCACCACCACCACCACCACCACCACTACCACCACCACAATTCTATTATTTTCACCACCACCGCCACCACCGCCATGCGGGGTCGATGGTGGGTCAATGTAGGGTCGATGTGAGGTCGATGTAGGGTCGATGCAGGATCGATGAGGGGTCGATGTAGGGTCGATGTGGGGTCGATGTGGGTCGATGTGAGATCGATGTGAGGTCGATGTGGGGTCGATGTGAGGTCGATGTGGGGTCGATGTGGGGTCGATGTGGGGTCGATGTGGGGTCGATGTGGTGGTGGTGGTGGCGGTGGCGGTGGCGGTGGCGGTGGTGGTGGAGGAGAATTGTGGTGGTGGTGGTGGTGGTGGTGGTGTGGAGAATTGTGGTGGTGATGTAAATAATAGAATTGTGGTGGTGCTTCTAAACTCAGGGTGTGAATAGAGCGGGCAAGTCTGGGCCGGTCTGTTGTTTCTATTGTTTTAAGAAGGCCGTGGAAGGTAATTATTTGCAAATGAATGATTTACCTAGGCACTATCCCTAGTAATTGACCAGGCACTTATTAGTATGCGGGAAATCCAAATTAGTATGCGGGAAGGCATATTGTGACGTCATTGACTAGACACCTAGTCAGCTAGTCACCTAGTCAGCTAGTCACCCAGTCAGCTAGTCACCTAGTCCATCGCGGGGCTTATCTTTGCTGGCCCTATACTACTGTTTTAGCCGTTTACAGCCAGCCGTTCAAAATTTTTCTTCTGCCGTTCAGCCGTTCAACTTCATCCGTGCGAAATTTTTCTTCTGCTGTTCAGCCGTTCAACTTCATCCGTTTGAAATTTTTCTTCTGCCATTCAACTTCATCCATTCAAAATTTTTCCTCATCCGTTCATGGTATTAACCGTTTGAAACGGCTGGGCCATCCGTTTTTTATCCGTTCACTAGCCGTGCGTTTTGCCGTTCGAACGGATAGCCGTGGAAGGTCACATTTTGCGCTTCGGGTCATCGTTTTCTCCGCGCTGTTGATTGGCTTAATCGATTTTTAGTTGCAATGTATTGTTCGTTTCCTGTAATCCAATTGGTTAGTTTAGTTTAAGTGGCCCCGGTAACAGTAGCAGCACAGTAAGCGCTTCACTGCGCGTTCATCCCACCAACGAAGAACCTTGCCGACGTCCATTCAGGCCAAATCCCCACAGTTCGCAGGACAACAATCACTCAATCTCTTCTTTCGCCTTAATCAACAACATTCAGTGCAAAGATCTGCTACTGGCGTTTGCTTTGCGTGCGGAAAACCCGGACATTGGCGGTCTTGCTGCCCCAATCTGCAGATTAGCGCTGCTCAGTCTTCGAAATGACTCTGTTCAGACATGGAATTGGACGAAGATTACGATCAGGAGGACTCTTGCCCATCATCTCTATTTTTTGACTCCGAAATACAATGCGAATTCAAATCTGACCAGGAATTCGTGTCGGTCAAAGGGAGATTATATCGAGCAATTGAATTCTGGAAGGGTATTAACGCGTCGAAATTTATTATCGATGTTATTCAATTTGGATACAAATTGCCGTCGTTCTAAATTCCCACGTCTTTTACTGCCAAAAATAACGCTTCAGCTTTGAAGGAATCTAGTTTCGTTGAGAATGCCATAAACGAGCTCATTAGTCAAGATTGTATTACTGAAGTTTACGAGCCACCTTTCATTATTAACCCTTTGTCTGTGTCAACGCAAAAATCTGGTTAAAAGCGTCTAATTACTCATGCGCAACTAAGCGCATGAGGTGTAAAATGCCCTCCGTTTCTTCGTATTTTTGGTGTCACATTTGTGCATGCAAATTTATGCACGCATATTTTAGTGTACGCGAACTCGCCCCTGCCTTCCCTAGAAAGTTATTTTTGTCCCCTATTGTTATCAAAAGGCTTCAGGGAGGTTAAACCAATCAGAATCGGTCTACTGCGCACATGTTTGGATTTTAGGAGGGCCTAGAGAGAACCGGTTTGTCACTCGGAGAAGACTATCGGATTTTCAAACAAATATGGACGTTTTGGTACTCTACACTTCAATTTTTCAGACGTTCATTGTCCATTACCAAAATGTAAACCCGCCTTTTAACACTTCGAAATGGAAAGAGAAAGTTCATAAGACGATTTGTATGCCTTTGAAGTGGCGGTTAGAGAGCTGAAAGCGATGGAATATTCCTTTGAGGATGAGCTTCCATTTATTACAAAGCAAGGGCGTGTCTTCAGAATTCGTACTCGAAGCGCGAAGTAGCAGACTTTTCTAAGAATAGTCAAGCTTTCCTGGGGAGCTACGGTAAAGAAAATAACATTTTTGAATGTCCATTTACTTTGTAAGAAACATTTCATAGACTGTTTCTTTGTGTTATCAGTGGTTTTTGAGAAATATTTAGAAAACTTGGCCACATTCGGTCGAGCAATTGTGCGAGGAATTCTTCGACATATGCTAAACAAATTTGCTTGCGTGCTCGACAGTTTCCTCGATGCGATAATTTAACGCGTTTTGCTCTTGAGACTAAACTAATAGATATTTGAATAAAACTTTTAACTGAGAGAATTCGTTGTCCTTTTTCCTGTGTTTTTTTTTTATTTTAAGAATTGGTCTGAAAAGCGATCTTTTGTAAACAAAACCAGATTTGCATTTCGCAGTGCTAATTTCCTTCGCATCGCAAAATCCTGAATGTCTGTGTAATTTTTGATATTTTTACCTTCAAGTTAGTTTTGCAGGCTATTTTTCATACTCAACATATGTTCCTTATTCGAAAATTGTTCACACTAGTTCTA
The DNA here is from genome assembly GCA_022457155.1 of Cladopsammia gracilis. NCBI lineage: Eukaryota > Metazoa > Cnidaria > Anthozoa > Scleractinia > Dendrophylliidae > Cladopsammia > Cladopsammia gracilis. Next base: position 101,400 of record JAJGOT010000043.1, read on the forward strand.
CACTGAGGAGATGTTGTTTTATGAAGTCTGTGTTCGCTCTAATTCTTGTGCGCGTTGCCCAGTTTATTTAAATAGACAGTCGCGTATTAAATTATGTTTTTGAGATTCCCTAAAATTGAAAAGCAGCTCGGTCGCTTACTGATTTCATTGCTCTTAAAAGTAGTCTTTTCAAATATGACAGAAAGAAGTCACTGTTTGGGAAATATTAGACTAGTGTGGATTTCATCGGGAAACAAAATTAAATATTCACGGCGAGTACAGAAAACGTGTCTCGACGTGTTCTTTAGTGTGTCACGCAAAATTCGTTTTAGGAGAGAAGGGGTGCGTGACCCATTTAAAATAAACTGTAAAACTTTCTTATGCAAGCGCATGAGTAGACTACCAGTGTAGCCTCTTGTTTTAGATCTGCGTCACATCAATCAATTTATTTACAAAAGAAAATTCAGATGATGCAAAGACTTGAATGTTGCCAACGAGATTTTGAATCCGGGAGACGATATGTTTTCTTTTGATCTGAAATCAGGTTATCATCACGTTGAAGTTTTCCCCGATCATTGAAAGTATCTTTCTTTTTCTTGGACATTTTCTTCCGGTCACACTAGATATTTTCAATTTTCAGTTTTACCTTTCGGTCTTAGTTCAGTACCTTACCTGTTTACGAAATTGTTTAAGCCGTTAATTTAGAAATGGAGATCTGAAGCCAAGGGAATTGTTGTTTACTTAGACGACGGTCTCGGCGCTGCTGTGGGTTACAACAACGCTAAGATTGCGAGCCTACAGGTCCATGCCGATTTGTTTAGCTCTGGTGTCCTTCCTAACGAAGCCAAATGTGTTTGGGAGCCAACTCAGGTAATTACTTGGCTCGGAACTGTCATCAACACGACCACGTCGGAAATTTACGCTACAGATAGACGCATCACGAGTTTGCAGGACGATTTGAGCTCCATACTGGCCCCTTCTTCTTTTCGCGTCCCAGTTCGTAAGATTGCTAGCGTTAGCGAGAAAATTATTTCACTTGCCAACTGCATGGGCAACGTCTCCCAGCTTATGACCAGAAAACTATTTGCTATGATCAACACTGCGTCGACATGGAACTTTTACGTTCACCTTTCACCGGAGAGTCTGGCTGAATTGATTTTCTGGAAAACCAACGTAACGAGCCTTAATGGCATACCTATTTCGCCAGCCCGTCATGAGCCCTCTAAGATCATATATTCCGACGCATCAGCATCAGCCTTGGCTTGTGGAAGTTTTATAGATTTGGACGGAAAAATATTTCATCAAAACTGGTCCGACTTCGAGAAAGCGTAAAGTTCCACGTTCAGAGAGTTGCTTGCCGTTTTCCCTGTCAATGAAAGCTTTCTCGGAGACCTTAAAAGCTCAGTCAGTTACCTGATTTACTGAAAATCAGAACGTTGTCCGTATCGTTAAATCTGGATCTAAAGTTCCGGCATTACAACAACTTGCAATGGGCATCTATCTGAGCTGTCTGTTCAACGGCGTTAACATCGACATGCAGTGGATACCAAGGGATCAAAATAGTATTGCAGACGATACAAGCAAGTTTACTGACTATGACGATTACACCATTAATGACACGGTTTTAAATGCTCTCGACGATTTATCGGGTCCTCGTACCTGTGATAGGTTCACATGTTCATACAACGCTAAAGTTCAATGTTTCAATTCCAGATTCTACCAACCCGGTTCCAGCGGTGTAAACGCCTTTGCCCAAGATCGGTCCCATCACGACACGACAACTGGCTGTGTATTCCGGTTTACTTAACGTGCAAAGTCATCAGCCATATGAGATCTTGCAGCGCTAAGGGAACTCTCATCGTACCACTTTGGAAGTCTGCCCATTTCTGTGTTCAGATGGTTTCCATTGGAGCACCTTTATTCATGATTGGGTCATTCTACCTAATTTGCCTAATTTATTTATGATGTAAAGCCAGAAACTCTAATTTTTGTTTTAAGTAATGATCCGCATAAGAAGGATAGCGATGAACGGCAATGCACGATGGAATGTCAACTTTTTTCATTGTTACAACTAGTGATCTCATTGGCCTAGACTCAAACACCGCTAAAAAGTTAAGGTTCAAGGTGCATTTTGTCTATTTTTTTTAAGGTTTCAAGTTATTTGAGACCCAATCGCACAACATGCAATTTTTAAAAGATGTTGTATTTGAGGAACTTCATCAAAGAAGCAAAATTATTAGCTATTGTCTTCTGCTATTCTGATTGGTTAAGCACGAACGCTTCCTAAAATTTATTTGACGCAAATGGATTTTCTTTATTTTTATCATGAAATATAATTATTAACCATCAGCTCCTCCTCTATTCTTGAAATCAAAGATATTCTATGTGAGAAAGAGCCAATGCCGCAGAACAATGAAGTTTGCTATCGTTCTTATGTGGAGCATTACTTAAACCCGTGATGTTTCTTTCCTTAGCACTTCGTATTGACTTTAGTATCGCTCCTAGGTCGGGTTACGAGTCATCTAGTGAGAGCTAGTGTTCGTGTTCCAAGTGAATGCACAGAGATGTAGCTATTTTGCAGATTTCCTACTGAATGTATTTAAACCAGAGTCAAGTTTTGAGGGGTATTTTTTCCTAGCTTGAATTACCTATTAGAAGTGTTATGCTCTACATGGTTTCAATGTTATGCCATAGATGGGCATAATGAATGCCCTAGATGGGCTCAGCGTTATGAAATGCCCTAGATGGGTTTCAATGTTACGCCCAAGAGGGGCACGAATTATGCCCTATAGGGGCTCATCCCTAAAAACTTAGGCAAAACTTAAACGGGATTTAATGTTTGTATTATGCTTGTCGAATCAGTTAGTCAATTCTTAGGATGGTTTTCTGTATTTCACAGCAGGGTTGCAAGCGCAATTTAAATTTAGTTTTCATTTTCCGATCGTCCTTACATTTTTCTTTATGATTTCGTCTCTTACATTATATGTGTTTACTCTTGTTCTTATATATCCTCTCGTCCGCATTTTGGTCTTCAGGAAGCCCTGACAACGTTCAAGTTAACCAGCTAAAACGGAATCTGAAATTCACTATCCTTGCTTCGAAAGCCACCGGGTCATCCCAAAACTACCTAAGAGCCTTTAATAGATGGCGAGACGTGTTTCGTATTCCTGATTTTCCGGTCAGACCTTTGGATTGCGCCCTATAACTGCAACATCTGCATGAGTCCTCAAATTCAGTGTCTGCCATCAGTTGTGCTTTCTACGCTTTTTATGTGAGTTTGTGTCGTGTCGCAGAATGGGAATTAATTTTTAACTTTTAAAAACAATGGAAATTAATTTTTAAGATTTCTGTTAATCGTAACGGGAAGAAATTAACCGTTAGCCGTAAAAAGGCCAAAATGTTTACCGTTAACAGTAAAAGCCACCACCCCATTGAGACCCTCATGATTGCACCTTTAGGAGCCAACAAATGTCTCAAAAGTTATAAGCAACAAACAATTTATTTTTCCATTTCACAAACATTAACTAAGCAAATGCAACTAAGTAAAGCAGCTCAAAATAGACGGAGCGATTATAACGCACGCATTTTGGTTTCAGATAAAGGCTACGATTGACTGTTCTTCTCATACAAACAAAAGCAAACTTGATTTTAAACTAAAATGTAATCCACTTCAATCCTTGCAATCCTGCACTTTATCTCCAAACTATTACTTTTGTTTTGCTCTATAGAATCTTTTTCTCCAGCTAAGTTGAAAATTTTTTTGGAGATGAGCTAAGCAAAATTTTTTCTATTTCGGCGGGACATTGTCATCAGTATTCATTTATGAAAAGAGTATGTACGAAGGGCGACGGCTGATACCGAAAATGTCCGAAATATTCACGAACAGCCAAATTTATTTTTCCATTTCACGAACATTAACTAAGCAAATGCAACTAAGTAAAGCAGCTCAAAATAGACGGGGCGGTTATAACGCACGCATTGTGGTAACAGATAAACGCTACGATTGACTGTTCTTCTCATACAAACAAAAGCAAACTTGATTTTAAACTAAAATGTAATCCACTTCATTCCTTGCAATCCTGCACTTTATCTCCAAACTATTACCTTTGTTTTGATCTATAGAATCTTTTTCTCCAACTAAGTTGAAAATTTTCGTGGAATTTCACGATATAACGTGGAAATAAGCTCAGCGAAATGTTTCTATTTCGGCCGGACAATGTAATCAGTATTGTTTTTTGAAAAGAGTATGCAAGACGGGCGACCGCACAACGGGCGACGGACGACGAAGGGCGACGGCTGATGCCGAAGTATCACGAACAGGCTCCGTATTGTTTCTGCATCAATAGACCTCTTTAGCTTGTACATTTTGTTTTCCCAATGTAGGTCATGTGATGTTCCCCTAAAGAACTGTTTCTTTAAATTTTGTTTTCTTCACGTGCATATGTATGCATAATTTATGAAAAGACAAAGAACAAATTCCCTTGAGAACATCACATGACCTACAATGGGAAAACAAAATGTACAAGCTAAAGAGGTCTATTATTACACCTTTTGCATCCAACAAATGTCTCAAAAGGTTATAAGCAACAAACAATTTATTTTTCCATTTTTTACAAACATTTATTTCACAAACATTTCACAAGCATTTCACAAACATTTCACAAACATTAACTAAGTAGAGCAGCTCAAAATAGACGAAGTGGTTATAACGCACGCATTTTGGTTTCAGATAAAGGCTACGAATGACTGTTCTTCTTATACAAACAAAAGCAAACTTGATTTTAAACTAAAATGTAATCCACTTCAATCCTTGCAATCCTGCACTTTATCTACAAACTATTACTTTTGCTATGCTCTATAGAATCTTTTTCTCCAACTAGATTGAAAATTTTTGTGGAATTTGAGGCAGTAGTATGTAAGGAGTCAGTCAAATTACGTTTTCCCTGAAGACCCAAAATAAGCCGCCAAACGCCCGAGTTACCGGCCCACAGGGCTCATTGCATTCGCCCTGTGGGGTGGTAACTCGGGCGTTTGGCGGCTTATTTTGGGTCTTCAGGGAAAACGTGAATTTGCCTGACTCCTTACATACTACTCCGGGCATTTATTTTTTTAAGCTGTTACAGACCCTAATAAATCGTTATTTGAACAACTGGTGCCGCGTGATTATCAATTGAACAAAGGGGTCCCCTGTGTATCTAAAAACCATATATATATGGCGAGATCCATGAACAACGAGCGTGACGTTTTCGATAATATCTCCCAGCGCGAGCTTATCGCTTGGCTCGACGCTCAAGAAAGAAAACCTTCTTTGAGAGTTCCTCGCAACGAGGACCTCGCTGGATTTGATCCCTTAGATCGAGAGCGTATGGGTGACTTTCGGATGCCTAGTCGGATTGTTGAACTATATGATCGCGGTGAACAGGGTGAACAAGGCAGACCGGGCCGAAGACAGAGAATCATAAACTGGCGCTTTACGCAGGGGCTAACAAGACCTCTTGTACCCCAAATGATGAACAAAATCAAACAATCTGTTCGCAGAAGGCATAAAGTCAAACTTACCTGGGCCTACAAGCTGCGAAACATCGAAACCGGTAAACCTATCGTTTACTATACAAACATCAGCAGTCCTTGGTTTTCTAAACTATCGCAAACAAAACGATGGTTGCAACAACAAGAAGAGCTTCGTCTTCAAGGTGAAAAAATCAACAGGCCTGCTACGAAATGGGTTTTCGAAAGCGCTGTCTTTGTTGAGGCCAAAGCGATTTTAGATAATCAACCTTTACAAATCGGTCTTGGCAGGTTGCCCGACTGGCTTCGTAACAAAAGAGAAGTCATCTCTCTTGACATCTACAACGACGATCTTTGCCTCTTTCGGTGTTTGGCTGTTCATCAAGGTGCCTATATAAATCGGTGTACTCGCAGAGCCAGAGCCTTAGCGCAAAGCTTCTTTGCTCTTCACCGTAGCGGTTGTCCTAATGGCAATGTTGTTACTTTACAAAAGTTTCACTTGCTTGAAAGGCACTTTAGACAAGGGATTGCCGCTTACACTGTTACAGATGACGGCAACTTTGTTTTGAGTTACACACCTTCGCGCTACGACAAAGTCGGCACCCCTACGATGACTATCGGTATCTACAACGCTCATGCCTTCTTGATAACTGACATAAACAAAGTCACAAACAACTACACTTGTGGTGATTGTTTGGCAAGGTTCACAAAAGCCTGTAACCTAGCGCGCCACGCCAAGACGTGCACTCGCGGGCAAACTAATATTGCCTGTCCGGGAAATCAGATCCTTGCTCCTGAGTCAGCTTTTGAAAAGGCTTTTTATCCAGAAGGCAGTTTCGGCATTCGGGCAACTTGCTGGCTAGAGTATGAGGCTCGACAGCGTGGCATCCACATCCACCACCACAGATGTGGCCATGGAGGCGAGCGCGCCATTTGGCGCTACAAAGTTGATGGCTATCACCCAGAAAGCAAAACCGTGTTTCAGTATCACGGCTGCCACTGGCACGGTTGTCGAGAGTGCTTTCCTACACCTGAACAAAGAAACGAAGTGATCACGACTGACCGCCAAGGCAACACAATCACAAGGGAGCAAGCGTTCGTAAGAACTGTGCAAATCAATCCGTTCTTCACGACACTTGGCTACAACTTGGTTGAAAGGTGGGAGCACGAGATGCCCCGGCCCTGGTGGCACGATCGCATCCCCCCTAAAAGAAACGAAACGTATCCACACGCTATCGTCTACGACTTCGAAGCCTATCAAGACAAGACTAAGGCAAGTCAGCCGACCCGGGATCTCTCTTACGAAAGCGAGCACGTGCCTATCTCAGTCTCTATTGCAGACACGTTGGAGCCTGAGCCAGAGTACATTTGCTCTAAAGATCCCCAAGAGCTTATCCGTCTGTTTTATCAATCTCTGGAGCGCCGGGGCAACGCAATCAGAGATGATATAGCTCAAAAATACATGCCGCCGGATCTTGAGGGGTTAACGGAAGACCAACAAAAACTCATCAAGCAATGGTGTGAACAGGTCCCAGTGGTCGGCTTCAATTCAGGCCGATACGATCTGCACCTTATCAGAAAACACTTTGTTTCTTATCTCGGGCAAGAACACAGCGTCTTTGCAGGGGAGAAACAGAGACAAATCATGTTCATCAACACGCCCTCCTTCAAGTTCCTCGACGTCACAAACTATCTGTCCCCAGGCATCAATTACGACAAATGGGTAAAGACGTATGGGGCGAAACAGACAAAGTCCTGGCTCCCATACGAATGGTTTGACAGTGCTGACAAACTTGACTACAAGGGGCTTCCGCCATACTGGTGCTGGTACTCACAACTCCGAAACTCCTTTGTTCTTTCTCCAGAGGAGTACAAACAATGCGAGCAGGTTTTCAAAGAGCGCGGCATGAAGACCTTCGGAGACTGGCTGGAGTATTACAACAACCTCGATGTTACTCCCTTTCTTGAAACCCTCGAGAAAATGAAAGCGTTTTACACCAAGCTCGGGGTTGACATTTTCAAAGACGTTGTTTCGTTGCCTGGGGTTTCGATGCAATACATCCTGAGAGGAACTCTGAGAGGCCGTAACCGACCCCAACTATTCGCCCCAAGTGCCGAAGCCTATGCAATGCTGAAAGAGGCTGTGGTTGGTGGACCTAGCTTGGTGTTCACACGTAAACACGTGTGTGGCGAAACCCGCATCCGCTCACACAAATACGACCTAGCTCGCATTGTCAAGCGTATTCTAGGCTTCGATGCGAACTCCCTTTACCCTAGCACCATGTTGCAGGAAATGCCCTGTGGTAAAGAGAAAGTCGTGCAGTACGAAGATCCAGTAGAGGCCGCAAGAGACTTCTGGATTAAGTTGATTACGAAGCAGTGGTTCGGCTTTGCCGAGGTCGACATCGAAGTCCCTCAGGCCTTATGGGAGCACTTCGAAGAGTTTCCTCCGCTCTTTGTAAACCGCAGCGTGGGCGAAGAGGACGTCCCTCAGCACATGAAGGATTACCTTGCTAAAAGCAACAGAACCCACTTGCCCGGGCAAAAGAAGCTGCTAGGCGTGCTTCAAGCAAAAAAGATTCTGCTTTACGCCCCAGTGCTAGAGTGGCTTTACAACCACGGACTCCACATAACCGCTGTTTACCGCACGATCGACTATACACCCATCAAGATCTTCGACTGGTTCGTCCATGAGGTTGCAAACAACCGAAGGAAAGGCGATGCTGACAAAGAAAAAGCCTTGCTCGCAGAAGTGTTCAAGCTTTTGGGCAACAGCGCTTACGGCAAGTTCATCGAAGCTGTTGAGCGACAGACAAGAGTTGTGTACACCAACGACGAAGACACTGTCGACAAACACCTGCGCTCAGCCTGGTTCGAAGATCTCGAGGAGATCGGGGGATCATACAAGATCGAGTTACGCAAAAACAAGGTCACCATAAACCGGCCTTTTCAAGTCGGCATCGTTGTCTATCAACTTGCTAAGTTGCGCATGCTGCAGTTCTACTACGATTACCTCGATCACTATCTCGACAGGCGTGACTTCGAGCTTATCCAGATGGACACGGACAGCATGTACTTCGCCCTTTCATACGACACTCTCGAAGAAGCAGTTCGACCAGAACTTCGCACCCAGTTCGAAAGGGAGAAAAAGACCTGGCTCTCCTGGGACCAGTGGAGCAGCAGAGAACCCGGCTTGTTCAAGCTTGAAAAGGAAGGCACTCGAGCCATCGCTCTATGCAGCAAGTGCTATTACGTAGAAGACGAGGAAAGCGGCGAAGCCAAGATGTCCTCCAAGGGGATCAACAAGAATCAGAACGAGCTTAGCTGGGAAAGGTACGAAAGAGCCCTTGAAGGCTACAGGGACATGGCAACAAACAGAGGCTTTCGAATGCACAACGGGGCCATGTACACGTACGAACAGCGCAAGCTAGGTCTCAGTGCCTACTATGACAAGCGCTGGGTACTGCCAGACGGCATCCACACAGAACCGATCGAGTTTCACAGCCCAGCGGGTGGCAACTAAGTACCCGGCGGCACAACCATCAACTCCTCACGCACAAACCCACGCTTGGGTCCGTCGTACAGATAATACACGACAGGCGCATCTGGTTTGGTGACAACCTTCTCGATGTTGTAGACCTTCAAAGACCAGATCGGATCAGTTGCCCGTCGACTACCGCCCTCAAGCTCACCGGGGTAATACAGATATCTCATGTGGGCTCCATGAGGGAGCTTCTTTTCGGAGAAGCCCACAGGTCTAGCATATGAGGTTGCGGGCTTGGCCGAGGTTGCCTTCTCTTTGATTGCTTGTGCAGGCTTCTTGCCAGTCAATCTGGTCACTTCATTGTTCAAGGCAGAGACAACATCTGGCAATCTTTTAACCCAAGCAGTCGAACGGCCAGAGGGCAGATTCATTTCAACTGCGTACTGGTAACCAAACAATCGTTCAGCCAGGGTTCTGTTGAATCTTTCAACAATCCCTTGGTCTCTGTGGATATCAACACGTCCACGACGAATGGTTGTTTTATGAGCCCCAGTCTCTTTAGTCACAGCCCCCATAAACTCTGTCCCCGGATCGACTTGCAATAGTTGTGGCCATTTCAAAGGCCCGCGTCTGTAAATACGTGTAAGCGCCTTCGAAACTTCATCAGACTCTTTCGAAGTCAAGGGCTCTGCTGCTTTGTAACGGCTAGCTACATCAACAACTGTCAAAGCATATTTGTAAATCTTTCGCCCATGAGGCAGTTTGTCGTGAGGTAAAAACAGTAGATCAGCTTGATGCACAGCATTAGGAGTCTGGACATCAAACTTGGGCCGAGGGATATGGCGTGGTGCGGGGAGGTAAACTTGCCAAAGGGCTTGTTTGACAAGCCATTTCTTTGCCGCCTCTTCAGAGACCTTGGCTGCTGCAGCTAGCTTTTTGACAGCAGCAAGGCCTTTCCAGTAGCCTTTAGGACTGTAATAGATCTTTGAGAGTTTGGCTTCCATAGGGATGGTATATACTTATGTATTGTGTTGCCGATTTTTTTACAGAAGGCGATAGGCCGCATACCCACCTGCAAGCAAGGTGCCTCCAATAAAAGCAAGTTCACCAGTCTGCTGTTGTTGGCTGGGTTTGTAGAAGTCTGAGAACTGAGGCTCTTTGTAATCTTTGATTTGTTTATCAGGTTGCGATTTATGCATCTGGTTATACAAGACCAGGGCTTGGTCAGTGGTTTGAAAGTTTTGGCTAGCTTGGTGTTTTATCCGATCGTTGGCTGCAATCCAGTCGAGGAGCTTAGTGCGGTCCTTTTGGTATTTGGCGTAAGCCGCTTGGTATTGTTCCAGAGCTTTGTCATGCCGGATTTTCTCAGCCATTGCTGACTTTCCATTATCACCAGATAGATACTTCGCGAGATAATTGCCGCCAGTGAAAGCTGCAGCATTCAAAACAGCGCCAAGGGCCATTATTGCAATGCTGGCCATTGTGGTTGTGTGTATACATATGGTTTTACATGTTGTCTGGGAGGATTTTCTGGTCCTCGAGATATTTCTTCAGCGCGATGCTGCCAGCCATGACGGCTGTGAACTTGACATAGTTCATCAAGCTTGCACTGGGGTCGGCAGTGAAGTTTTCTTTGATGGTCTTTTTCCCAATCCAACCAATACCAGCGACAAGGCCAGTTATTGTTGCGGCGTCGAGGATAGACTTCACAAGCTTATTGTCAGCCATGGTTTGTGTGCAGTATACATATGTGTTATTTTTTATTCCATTTTTTTGATTCCTTGTCTTACTGGAATTCGAGATGGGGGTTGTTCTGGTGGTGGGGTCGGTGTGTTTGCTGGTGGTGGGGTCAGTGTGTTTGGTTTGTGGCCAAGCTTTTGCATTATGGCTTCGCGTTGGTAATACACACCCATAACAGAGACAATCAACCCTCCAACCCCCAGAATATAAAAGATTGAGTTGCTGTTAGTGTCAGTTGTTGTGTCACTTGTTGAGGGTTGGTTTGCAGAACTGGGTGCGGCCTTTTGTGCTTCGGCCTTTTTCTTTGCTTCACGGGCCAGGCGGTTGCGCTCTGCTAGCCTTTTGCCAGAAGCAACACGGCCTGGGTTCTTTTCTGTTGCAGGCTTTGTTTTCGGGACCTCAGAGGTAACGCGTGCAGGTGTTGGAGTTGGCGTTGGAGTTTGAGTTTCTTCAGGGATCGTCTCGAGTGGTGTGTCCATAGTAGGTATATATATATATGATTTTTGAAAATTTGGCCAGGTGTGCTGACAGGTTCCACCTAGGTTCCGCCCAGGTTCCGCACAGGTTCCGCACAGGTTCCTTCAAGGTCCCAGCCCAACTTCATCAAAGCCCTCGAGTGGATAACCTTCACTGTCTCTGCTTGGATGTGTGGGTTGTGGTTCCAATTCTATTAAGTCAGGCTTGTGATCAGGCTCTCGTTCAAACTTGACGTGTTTTGTTGTGATGAGAGCAGCATTGGCAAGTGCCAGCCATCGGCCGCATCTCAGGGCAAGACCTCCAGCAAGATTTGACAGCTCCTGGTAGATGATGTAATCATTTTTGAGTTCTTTCTGTAATTCCTTGACATCATCAAGGTCGACCACCATACCAACTCCTTTGGACAAGAGCATTATGGCTGAATCAACTAGGCATTCTGTTGTCTTGTTGCCGACATAGGCCTCGTACCTTTTGATGTACTTGTCAACGTCCTTGTCTGACAGGCGCTTCACATGATCGTGTGTAAGCTGCACGCCGATAGATTCTTTGGCCTTGCCGGTTGAAACAAGGATTGCCAGCTTCTCACGTTTGGCAGGAATGCCATCGTCACACACGAGACCTGTGGGAGGTGCGGTATCAGGGGCAGCCTCCAGCATCTGCATTACTTCGCTCAAGTCGACCTGGTCTTCAGCTGCTTGTGCCATCATCAGGGGTATATATAATGTGTGTGTATTTTTTTAATTTTCGATAATTCTCTTGATTGCTGGTAAAAGAGTTTCAATCTCCCGTATAAGCCCCGCCATGGTGTCTGGCATAGAATTCAACCGCAAGGGATATCTGTTGAGAAGCATAAGGCGCAGATTTTCCTCACTAGCGGCTTTGATAATTTTGTTTTGTGCATCAAGTGTGTGTTTGTGTAATTCATCCAAAAGCTGTGAAAGCACAGTGAGCTTGTGTAGGCTGGTTGGCACATCCATGGTATATATATGCGTGTGTATTTTAAATCTTGTACTCAATTCCATACGGGTACCTAAGAGAGAAAACCAGGTGGGAGAACTTGCGGGATTTGAGCCTTGCGATAAACTCTTTGTACTCCTCGTGGGAGAGCTCGCCGGCATAGTCTTCGAAGATGGCCTTAGTTGTCTTGCTGGAGGGTGTGTAAAAGAGCACGATCGCTGCAATGTTATCACGATATGGCTTAGCTATGCTGGTGATCTGCTGTGTCAAGACCCACACGGATATGCCGTCATGCCTTGCGCTGAACCCCAGATTGACCAGCTGGCTCGTGCGGCCTTTGACATCTTTTGAGGCTGCGCAGTCATCGAGAATGAATAAAGTGTTAGTGCCTGTGAAAAAGAAGCTCGCCAGCTTCAACCAGTCTTCGATTTCATGCTGTTGGCAGATAATCACAAAGATGTGCGGATCGCGGTCCACGAAGCCATTGTATGTCTTGTTCTTGACAAATGTGGGGCAGAATAAAACAATGTAATCAAAACAACCCCTAAAGGGGCCGCGCAGTTGGTTTAGAAGATAATGTGTCTTGCCAGAGTTAGTGGGGCCCACGATTAGTGCATTGAATGGCAACTTTCTTGGGTCCATAGCCAACGCCTATATTAGTTTGTTTGCAAACAATTGGTTCATGTGTAGGTGGAGAGGGCGCCTTTGCCAGAAGTTTTTCTATTTCATTGTATGACAATGGTCCGGTGGATGGCAGGGGAGCCGGCTTATCATAGAAGTTGATCTTGCTTGTGGCCATGGTATATATTTATATGCGTGTGTATTTTAGTACTGTACAGATTCCAGCTGCCTGCTAATGATGTTCAACTGTGAGTCTGAGATGGTGAAAATGTGGCAGTTTGCATTTCCCGATCCTGTGCCGTTTCGTTCAATCTCGAGTTGCACACCATCCTGTGTGTTGACGAGCCGTTGGCCGTTGCCGTGCAGAGCTGGGTCAGCCATGGACCGCAGGTCAATCCAGAGACCAAACTTGTTGCCTGTGAGATATTTGGTCAGGTTCATGTTGGGCCTGCCGCGCGTGTGAAAGTGTCGGGAGATTTCACCCCACATGTCAGTGCCGGAGATACCCTCGTTGTAGACCCTGTTTAGAACCCCATTTACGGTTACCTTCACTTTGGTGATGTCGGGATTGAAATAGTTCTCAGAGTCCCTTGCACCCGCAACATAGGGGTTGATGAACAGCAAGAGGATGCCCTTGAGAGACCTGCGCTGTGGGTTTACCCGAAGATTCATCCGAGTGTCTCCGCTTTTTGAGAATGGATGCACCCGATCTCGCATTACGAAGTCATAGGCGAACCCCTTGCCGCTAGTATAAGTGCTTGTTGCTTCGTCGGCCAGCTCCTTACTTCTGATCGTCTCGTACTCCAGCTGGATGTTTTCCAACTTGTACACGAGCTTGCTTGTGTCTGACCCTCGGACAACTTGGCTTGCGGGGGCTAGGGTTAGTTCGAAGACCAGATCACTGTATAGAGCCTGAGGGTACATGATTCCGTGATCAGTTAAGATTTGGTGATCCAGTTTGATGCGATACTTATTCTTGTATATTGTCTCCAGTTTGTTCTCTGCATCCACGCCGGAAGTCTTCTTGTCGCCAGCAACAGAGCGGATCTTACACAAATCCACACTCTGTATGCCCTCCATAAGCATGTTGTCCCGCTCATCGGTTGATTTGAAAAGGTCTTCGAATATCTTATAGATGTCGTACCCAACTGTGTCCTCGACGGTGGTGGCGCCAAACTTTACAACGAGCCTGTCCACCAGGGCCCTAGAAACATTTTGTACGAGAAAGTTGTTAGCATGACCCCCGGCTAGGTTGATGTTAAACACAAGTGCAAGCGAGCCGGACACAAGGACATCATGCTCGCCCAGCTTGGGCACCGAGACGTACAGTTTCCCGCCTGGATTGGCCTCAGAAGGGTTGAATGTGATGCGCTTAACGGTTCGCTCTGCCTTCATGGCACCCACTGTCTTTTCACTGTGAGATGGAAGTAGATTCGGTTGCACAGCCGCCGCCATGGTATATATTTGTGTTTTTGAAAACTTATTTTATATATCATCATGGCAGAAGGCGGATATGATATACCTGACGAGGCAAAGGACACAGACCCTCTCATCCCAGACACAGGAGATGACGATGATGGCGGTGACAACCCATTGGATCCATATCCTCCTCTGACAGAAGAAGACTACAATCAGTGGGCACAGTCCTTAAAAGACACCGACACCGACACCTCGCAATCCTTTAAACCAGGTGGCACCACGCAACCTTTTGAACCAGGGGCTGCTTCCACACCATCTGGTGAACAAGTGCCTATGGCCACAAGAACAAGGTTGCCCCCAGAACAACAAGGCTCCCACACTGAAGAAACCTCTTTCATTACAGGAGATACTCAAGGCCGGCTATTGTTAACAAAGGAAGTTATGGCCTTTGAGGAGGTTGAGAACGAGTTTCCCAGCATAGACAGAAGTCAACTTAATTTTCGGTACGAGCCGAAACCAAAATCAGGTGGAGCCATCATAGAGGTGAAATATCATACCAGAGACAAATGGTATCCTCTTTACACAAAAAGCCGTGGGGCTTCCGAAAAGACTTTCAACGCTTCTCTTCCCAAAGAGATCAAAGCTGCTCTCGGAAAGTCTGTGACTGAAGAGTTAAATGAAACAAATGCTACACTTGAAGCAAATCGAAAAGAAGTGGAAGCAAAACAAAATAAATTACAACAAGCAAAACAAGCGGCTGCGGATGCACAAGAACTTCGCCGCGACATGGATGCCCTCAAAAATAGAAGCAAAGATATTGCTGACCAGATTCAGGAACTGGAAGATGCACATGGGCCGCTGGATAAGGAGGCAATACAAAGACTAAAAAATGAAAAGAGAGCTGTTGAAGCTGAGCATCAAGCTAAACGAAAACAACTGGACAATGCGCAAAAAGCCGCTCAACAAGCAGACAAACTAAAAAAACAAATCGACAAACTAAAACTTGACAGTAGGGGATTAGACAGACGCCAAGAGGAGCTTAGAGGAAAACAGGACGCTGTGAAACCACTAGACGAACTGAAACAGTACAAAGAAGAGCTTGAACGGCAGATCGCTGAAGACAAGCGCATCATAGCGGATGAGAACACTTCTCCCTCTGAAAGAGAAGCCGCGGAAGCCCGGGATGCTGAACGTGAAGAAGAGCTAGCAAGGGTCAACACAGAAATTGAGGTGCGTGAAAGGGGCATGTCTTTGAGAGAGCGGGTTAGAGAAATCTTCAAGAAATACGGATGGACCCTGCAAGCGATTGTTCTGGCAGCTGGCATCACCATAAGCGCTGTGGTACTCGCCACCTTAAATGGCCTGGCAAAAGCCACCAAGGCTATTGGAAATGGACTTAAAGAGCTTGGCAAAAAGGCAGCCAACGCCCTGCCTGGCTTGATTGGCTCAATTGTGAGTTTTCTCTTCAAAGCTGCTGGGTCGGTCATCTCCTTTCTGGGTGAACACGCCTGGCTGCTGATCCTTGCCGTGGTGGCCTTCCTTGTTGAAAGGGTCACCAAGCGTGCGAAGTCATAAGCTTTGCGCTTATCTAAACCACACTATAACGCCTGCTAAAGCAATCGCACCCACACCAATGAGTGCCTTGTTTACGTGATGTGAGTCGGGCTGTGAGTCGGGCTGTGGTGTGGGCTGTGGTGTGGGTTGTGGAGTGGGTTGTGGAGTGGGGGCTGGTTTTGGGTCTTTTGGTGCGAGGCCCTGTGCCTGTGTGGCCTGTTTATGTATCGGGTTTGATGGATGACTGTTTGGTGGATTTATTTTTGTTGGTCCCCCATCCATGTGGCGAAGGGAGGCTTTTTTTGTGCCCAGGTTAACATCGTTGTTCACACCCAGCTTCATACCTTGCGTTGCCTCCTTGAGATTGTTGTTGTACCCCACCACGCTCTCTGTGTTGATAATCATGCGTGATGGCATGAGCCAGCTTCCGGGCGCTGTCGCAAAGTCTAAGCGCACTTTCGTTGCTTGGATGGCAAGTTGATATCGCTGTACGCTTGTTGCGATGTCGTTCAGTATTATTGCCTCCTCTAGATGGGTGAGGAATACTCTCTGCGTTTCGAACGCCCGGCCTCCTCTTCCAATGATGCTGCTGCGAGTGTTTGCTTGTGCACCCAGAATGCAATACACAAAGGCCTCGATTGACTGATTCATACGCGCGAGCCCTGGCTGTGTTAGCCCTTGTGCATAATTCGGCACAAAGTGCTCGAACTGACTAACAGCGCCCTGGTCGTTACGAACGAAGTATATGCCGTTTGCTCGATAGTTTGGGTCTTTTCTGTCTGTGACGCGCTCGTCATCAAACAGGGCTAGATCGGGATCAGGATAGTTGTAATCAGTAGAGTAGGGGCCCTCACCAGGAACCCAAATGTACACATTGCCAAGACCGTGATTTTTGCCGTATGTGAAACGGAAGTCAGAATTGGGGTCTACACCGAACTCTTGGCAAATCCTCTTGTATGCGTCGATGTTGAACTTGTTGTCTTTCTGGTTGAATGTGGGGTCGTCTGGCAAAGCACTCACGCTCTGTTCCCCACCCAGCTTGTAGAGTATTCGTCTTGTTGTGAAATAGACGTGAAACCTGTAAAATGATCGGAGCTGCGGGGTTAGGGAGAGAGTCGAGTTCTTATCAAACAGAAGGTCGCGCGAGATCCCGCAGCCGGTTGTTGCACACCACAGGGCGAAGTTCAGTTGTTGTGGCCAGAAACTCATATGCGGACCACCGAGCCACTTCCTCCCATATTTCGCGGTTGTGAACGAAATTTGTGTGTCTCTGAAAATGTTTCTGTATTTCGTTGTGAAATAATCAGTTGGCGTGACATAGATCTTTTGCGCTTCGTCGTTCAAGACAGAGCCAATCATCATGTCTTTATCGATTGAGGTGGAGAAATCAACAGCCGGGATTGGTTTTTGTGTGTTTCGGTTTAACGTCAACTGATAGGGGAAACCGCCAATATACTCTAAACCAAGCGCGTCTTTCAGGGCTTGTGTCCAATTCTTGTGCGGTATGTCTGCGGGCATAGCCCAGGAGCCTGGGCCCTTTATGAAAAGCACTTCTCCTGTGGCTTTGTGATTTTCGTCGAAAGAAACTTCTGTTGTAAATCTTGACATATCAGCGTGCGGGAAACGCCTTTTGAAGTCTGAAATAGCCTTAGCCTTGGCGGCTGTAGAGAGTTTTTCAGCCTCCGGAGAACTAAGCCAAGCAAGTTGCGGATTTACTGTGGGTGGTGTTGGCTGTTTTTTTCTAATATACCTTTGTTCTGGATAGAGGGGATTTGGGGGACGAGGAAAAAACGGGGGTGGAGGTCCGTAATCGTGACCGCCAATGTTCAGACCGAGATTTGAACCGCGTCTGCCAAACATGATTGAATATATATATTTAATTTAAAATATATATATATACAATCATGGTTATGCTAAGAATCTTCACACATTCGAACCCCCACACAATCTACTTCGATCACCCTCTTCCGAAGCCGAGTTTCATTCGGCTTATCGCTTTCTGGCTTTATAATTCGTGGCATAATTTGAAAGAAGACGCAACAATAACATGGTATACAACTGGCGAAAATAAAAAAGGGACTGTCTTGAAAATACCCAAAGGACATTACGGTTCAAACACTCTGAAGACTTGGGTAGAGGAATTATTTAAGGGTCAACCAGTAAAGGTACATATCATAACCGATGAACCCTTTACGAGAATGCATGTGAAAAAACATTTTCCTAATGATGTAGAACTTAGTCCTAATTTGGCTAAATTGTTAGGTATAAGTACTAAATTACAGAGGGATACATACATTAAAAAACTTACATCACCAGCGATGTTTTACGTTCACTGTGATCTTATCGATAAAGAACAAACCTTACTCAATGGAAAGCCTTCAGATGTTTTGGGGATGGCGGAAATTAGTTTAGACGAAGGTTGGGGCAGCTACAGTAAGTTTCCGTACGCTTTTAACAGAGAAAATGCCGCATATCTTAAAACATCGTCTGGTGAATTTGTAAACAGTTTAACAATTTCAGTCAAGGGCGAACACGGAGAACTTTTTGATTTTAATGGCTTACCTTTATTTTTTGAAATAGAAATAATATAAAACTATATACACAATGGTTGTGTTGACAATCGTCGCGCCTTCGAACCCTCACACCATCTACTTCGAGCACCCGCTTCAGAAACCGAATTACATAAGACTTGTCTCTTGTTCATTTTACAACTCGTGGCATAATTTGAAAGAAAATGCAACTATTTCAACAACAATAAATGGCTCCAATGGATCAACTCCAAACGTGACATTACTTCAAGGGCATTACACCATTGATAGTCTAGCGAAACAATTTAACGACTTAGCCACCAAACATAGAATAAAATTACAATTATCAACTACTATAAATAAACCAGTCGGCTCAATGGTCATTCACAATGGAAGTAAAGTAAAGTTTAGTGATAATCTGGCAAATTTACTTGGCATAAGAGCTGTATTGTTTCAAGTAACATACGTCAAAGGATTAACATCACCAAGCACTTACTTTATCCACTGTGATCTGATCGATAAAGAACAAAACCTGTTCAATGGTAAGCCTTCGACTGTCTTGGCTAAATTTGATCTTCGAGGTGAGCCATATGAGAAAGTTTTCTATGAATCAACACAGCAGAACATGCGTGACGTCTCGTCTGGTGATTATGTAAACAGCATAACACTGTCTGTAAGGGATGAACACAATGCCCTTTTTGACTTCAATAACATGCCCCTTGAATTTGAACTTGAGATCAATTAAAAAATATATTATATATACCCCTGATGATGAGCTCGGCTAACGTGTTGCCATCAGCTCCTGAATACAGCGAAACTCCATCGCTTTACCCAGACTTATCCAACGGTGAAGGCTTCAGACTCAAAAAAATCTCTGACTTGCAAAAGGAGCTTGAGTCGGAGGCTAATCATTACAGACAAGTTGCTAAGAAATACAAGCGAACACATACAATTGTTCACGGAACAGCAGTAAGTTTTGGTTTTATTTCTACAGGCTTGTCTACAGCCACAATCGCCACAGCCCTGACAGGAGCCGGGCTCATCGCCAGCCCGGTTATTGCCGGCGTGGCAGCTATGACAGGTTTTTCAGCGGCCAGCCTCACTATGCTTAACAGGCGGCTTCAGAGAAAAATTACTAAACACGAGAAAATATACACACTCGCCCTTGCAAAACGAAACTCTGTCTTTGAGCTGGTTTCAAAAGCTCTAACTGACAAGCGTATCAGCGATTCAGAATTCAAAATAATCCTCCGTGAAGTTGAGAGCTATTATGAACTTAAGAACGAAATACGCTCTGGTGAAGCAAAACCCTCACAAAACAAACAAACTCAAACTCAAACGCCAGATCTTGACAAGATCAGAAAAGAAATCCGCAAGGAAGAACAAGAAAAGATTCAAAAAAAACTCAATCGTCTTACCGCTGTGTCCAAGTCAGATTTGAAAGACTAAATTCGGGTTTCTCGCTTTATCTAACAAAAGAACGCAATTGCGTGACAAAGCGTGACACATGACGTGACATTGTGCGTGACTGTCACGAGTGACATTGCGTGACACATAACGAAAAGGGACAAAACCCTCGTCAGGGGGTGCTCTGGTGGCTGTTTCGTTTTGCCTAGCCTAGGCTAGGACTTAACTCCGGACAAGGGAGTTGTCATTTTCCCATTTAGCCTCTGGGAGCGAGGTCGAGTTCTCCTAGGAGATCTCTGTTCGAGCACCCCCCTGTATCAGTTGGGCCGGGGCTGGTTCACCAGGGGGTCACTAACTGACGCAGCAACCCCACTACCCCTGGTCTGACATCGCATTAGCCGTAAGCAGGATTCAGTGGGGGCCAGCCACACCTCCCTGAGCTATACCGAATTACAGACTTAATATATGGTGCGAACAGGTCTTTATATTCGACCGAATTGCCGTGCTTTCACATGTGGTAACTCATAAAGAACTACGCATGCGCAAATATAACCGAAAAGTTGTATTTTTCTAAATATAGGCTTTACATAATAAATACCGGAAGTCACGATCGCCAAATTGAAAAAATAATTATAATGTTTAAGCATGACTGACTTCACCGCACGGCTCAATGAACTTGACAAACAACACAATTTTGCCATCCTTCGCTCGCTATATGGTGGTGATTATAGGAAAGAAATACACCGCTTGTGCCTGCCGGAAAAACTTTGCCATATCTACGAAGATATGGGGTTGGCAGAGATGGGGAAACAATATCTACAAGAACATTATAACGCCTTGCAGCGTGAACGTTGGGCCCGAAGATTTCTGGCTTGTTATTCTTGCGGCGGCCCATTTTTACAATCAAGCGATTCTTGTGAACTTTATTGCAAAAAATGCGGTCGTGTGGAAGTGCTAGAGGATTATGCTCCGGCATATACGGATCAAAACATTTTGTACAAACCAAGACAAAGGCAGTCGGCACGGTGTTATGCGTTTGGGTACGCTTTAACACGAATTAACAAAAGGATTGGATTGACTATCGACCAAATTGATAACACGAAACGTATCTTCAAACTTATAGAAGCTCGGCTTCCGAGAATCTCTTATACGTTTGTGCTCTACAAAATCCTGGACATTACAACGCCGCTTGAAGAACCACAACGAGCGATTGTAAATTACCTAAGGCAACAGATGTCAAACAATATGATAATTAAAAACGGCCGTTTATGGAACAATGCTTTCAAAGATCTTGAGTAAAAGTTGCCGCTTTCTCAATAAGAAAGGCTTCTAACATAGCACTGTCATCGCCGATGTTGTCTTCAAAAGTTTCACCAGGTATGGTTTTGTCAAGGTGTTTTTGTTTTGATAAATTTTCATGAAACCGGTTGATCGGTTCGTGAATAGTTTCTAAGAAATTTAATTGTTTTGTTTCCCAAATTGTTGATATATCAAGGAGCTTCCATGAAAAGAAGGCAACTGTCTTATAATAGTTTGGAGGCCAAGCTTCCCTGAATGTCATTCTGCTTATTTCCTTCAAAAAATCTAAATCGCTTCGTTTCTGATACTCATCATAGCTAATATAAAACCAATCACCGCTACACACGAAATCTCCAGATGAAATTCCTTTCATAATTCTTTCAAACATAGCTGTTGATTTTGTTGCGCCGAGGTCAAGTAATTTTGTCTGACCCGGAAATATTTTTTGTTTGGAAGATAGAAGATAAATACCACATGCACGTGCTGATGGTTTTTTCGTTTTGTGTACAACCCCTTTGTTTAGAAAGGAATTATGTTCAAGGCTAAGACCAAGCTGCTTCAAAGAACACATTCTGAAATAGGCATCTACAAACAAGCCTTTGTTAACTCTCTCACCGCTGAGAGCAAGGCCGGTTTGTATTTGATCACGATACTGTTTAGGAATTTTTTGGCATGCGATCTTTCTGGTGTAAGGGCACTTAAACTCTAACAAGACAATTGTCTCGTCTTTGTGTGAGAAATATCCGTCTGGGCTGAAAGAAACCTTTCCAAAAAGAGGGTGCCCCTTTGGAAGATTTATAGAGCTCTTATATCCGAAAACTTTGACAGAATGTTTCTTCTCAAAGTATTCACGGACTAGAAACTCAAACAATGTGCCCCAAGAGCAGGCCACATTTTTGCTCATGTCGATGGGGTTTACCTTCTTGCGAATTAGACTTGACTGACTCTCGAATGGCGAAGACCCGGTCAAGGCAGAGATCTCCGAAGCTCCGATTGTATTTTGTCTGGCTTTGACCCATTCTTCTCTCCTTTGAACCAGACCAGTCTCGCGTGATTTAAGGAAGGCCTTGAAAGCTTTCACGTTCGCCATGTGGGTTGGTATATGCGGGGGTATGATTTCTCCAATTGGTGATAACCGAGCCAGTTATGCACAGGAATCTCCTCCGGGGGACGAACGCAAGGAACTATCAACGGATGAAAAAAGGTTTCCTTGTCTTAGAAGCATAAGACAGTAAAGCTGTGCTGGTGACATTTGTTGTAATAGTTGTTCTGCGTAGGGGTCAACATGATCTACATATCTTATGGGTTCTTGTTGATCAGAAAGAAAGAATTGTGATCCTGTTTTACTTCTTCTTGTCATCTTTTTTCTGCTTTGAGTAACAACGCCTTTTCTTCCACGGCCCATCGTGTATACAAGGGTTTTACCTTTCTCCAATTGATAATCACGCGGCACCAGTTGTTCAAATAACGATTTATTAGGGTCTGTAACAGCTTAAAAAAATAAATGCCCGGAGTAGTATGTAAGGAGTCAGGCAAATTCACGTTTTCCCTGAAGACCCAAAATAAGCCGCCAAACGCCCGAGTTACCACCCCACAGGGCGAATGCAATGAGCCCTGTGGGCCGGTAACTCGGGCGTTTGGCGGCTTATTTTGGGTCTTCAGGGAAAACGTAATTTGACTGACTCCTTACATACTACTGAGGCTCATCCCCGGTGTAATATCTCACAGCTGACATCACAATAGCAAAACAATACTGATGATGCAATCCAAAATCCAAATACGAATAGGATGAACAAAAGAAAATCATAAATTATATTACACCGGGGATGACCCGAATTTGACGATATAACGTGGAAATGAGCGAAGCGAAATTTTTCTATTTCGGCGAGACATTGTCATCAGTATTCATTTATGAAAAGGGTATGCACGAAGGGCGACGGCTGATACCGAAAATGCCCGAAATATTCACGAACAGGCTCCGTAATGGTTTCTGCATCAATTATTGCGTCTTTAGGAGCCAACAAATGTCTCAAAAGTTATGAGCAACAAACAATGTATTTTCCGCTGGTATATGTCCATTTTCTGCAGGTTTTCTGTCACCTTCTGATTGGTTCCTCTACACTATAAAGGCGTCTGTGTAGAACGCATTCTTTCTCTCTCTCTCTCTCGCATTCCTCCTTCCGACGTGTTCACCGTTCACTTTATCGCTGAGAAACCTCCGACGCGGAGTCGGGTTGTAGACGAATCGAAACTTAGAGATCCTCCAGCGAACCCTAAGCCTCAAAGTTCAGATGCAGCGGAAAAGAAGAGGACAGATCCCGAAAGGTCAAAGTTGGGTTCGCCGAGACATTTTAAGTCTGACAATGATATTCAGTTTTTTCGCGGTAATATTTTTTCTTTTATCGCCCTTTACTTTGTGATTTCTCGGTTGGAATGCCTGAGCATCCAACCATCATATATAGTGTTGTTTGTTTTGTATGTGTTACATTTAAGTGGAAAATAATTTAGGTTCGTTTGAGCGAAGCGAATTAGACCGTAAATTTATTTCCATTTCACAAACATTAACTAATTATGCTAATTATTACCTAATTATAATTATGCTGCGTTATTTTTTTCACATGGTTTGGCCATGTTCTCTCTGGCAGATAGTTTTGCTATTCGCTCCAGTCCCTTACTGAGCGAGTATAAATAAGAGCTCTGCATCTAATTTCGGCCCTGTTCAAGTAAGAAGCCTTTGGCGCTGTACGTTACCTTACTATGACCGACGAGCAAGTTCCTGTGGCGGGCGCAGTCCAAGCAGCTCAAGCGCTCCTTCAGCCTGCCCGAGCGCCTGATCCTGGCCCAGCTAATCCAGGTCCAGCTAACGCAGAACACTTACAGGTAATTTTATTTCTTGTTTGTCAGGCCTTATAGCCGCTTTTTCGCCTCTCCACGTGTTCGCTGGTTTTCATATCCTCGCTCTGCATTTTGTCCCGTATCCGTTTGCATCCTTTCCTTCTATAGTTTTTCCCTTCCCTACAGCTTGTTATATTTCCTCGCCTTTATATTTCGTTGTTTAGTTGTCTATCGCTTTGCGTGCTTTGCCTCACAGACACCGGGTTTGTGCAGTGCTTTTTCTTTCGGTCCCCATTTAGATTGTACGCTTATCTTAGTTTGTTATGCGTACTTTGCCTCGGAAACTTCGGGTTTGTGCAGTACTTTTGAGTTTGTACGCCTTTATTTGTCACGTTTTGTTATGCGTACTTTGCCTCGCAAACATCGGGTTTGTGCAGTGCTTTTTAAGTTTGTACGCCTTTATTTGTGACGTTTCGTTATGCGTACTTTCCCTCGCAAACATCGGGTTTGTGCAGTGCTTTTGAAGTTTGTACGCCTTTATTTGTCACGTTTAGTTATGCGTACTTTGCCTCACAAGCATCGGGTTTGTGCAGTGCATTTGGAGTTTGTATGCCTTTATTTGTCACGGTTTGTTATGCGTACTTTGCCTCGCAAACATCGGGTTTGTGCAGTGCTTTTTTAAGTTTATACGCCTTTATTTGTGATGTTTTGTTATGCGTACTTTGCCTCGCAAACATCGGGTTTGTGCAGTTGCTTTTGACGTTTGTACGCCTATAATTGTCACGTTTTGTTATGCGTACTTTGCCTCGCAAACATCGGGTTTGTGCAGTGCTTTTGGAGTTTTAATATACACCTTTATTTGTCACGTTTTGTTATGCGTACTTTGCCTCGCAAACATCGGGTTTGTGCTGTGCTTTTGAAGTTTGTACGCCTTTATTGTTACCCGGTTTTTCACACTCCTTTTATTGTGCGTTCCCCCTTTTTAGTGCTATTTATGATTTACTTGTTTATCTTGGTGTTATATCTTCTAAGCTTAGGTGCTTCGTTCGTTTCCCGTTTTCGGTTCCGTTTGTTCATTATTGCCCTATTGTTTATGGGACTAGTTTCGTTCTGCGCCCTCTCCCGCGCAATTTTTCCCGTGGTAGCCTGAAAGGGTGTCTAATGCCCTAGTCGGATTAGTGACGCTCAGGTTGCCACCCCTTGGGTGGGTTCTCTTGCGACATTCCTGCGCATAGCTTTTTACTTTATCTTCGTTATGTTACTCCTGTCTTCCACTCAAGGGCTGGCAACCTTTGTGTAATTCATTCACTCCCTCTTTTGGTCTATTCCCAGGATGACCTCTTTGCCCAGCTCTCTGCCAGGATTAGAAGTCTAGAGCAGGCTAGTAGTGCTGCGATTCGATGTTCCCGCTCGTCTCTCTAAGATAACACAGTACGGTTTTAGAAGGGAAGAAGATTTTGACAAATACGATGCGTTAGCCATGTCAGAGCAGCCCGCTACCGCCGCTAAGTTGGCAGGGGATCACAAAGCCTCAACTTATGATGCTATAGCCTGCACCCTAAGGGAGAAGCTTTCTGTGCCTAAAAACAGTTT
This sequence comes from Cladopsammia gracilis, assembly GCA_022457155.1. Taxonomy (NCBI): domain Eukaryota; kingdom Metazoa; phylum Cnidaria; class Anthozoa; order Scleractinia; family Dendrophylliidae; genus Cladopsammia; species Cladopsammia gracilis. The sequence continues at coordinate 126,801 of JAJGOT010000043.1, forward strand.
AAGGCGTATTTCGTGGCCCTGCTGGCTGACAAGGACTATGCTAAGGTTCTAGAGGCCGTCGCTAAGGTTGACAAGTCCTTTAAGACCTCTACCTCCGCTCCCAGCTCCAGTGGCCCCGCAGTCCTCCCTTCCGCCCGTCCCGGTGCGGCCAGAAGTCCTAGAGTTTTCTGTTACGCCTGTGGCGCGCCTGGTCACATCGCTTCTAGGTGCTTCAAGAGGTTTAGTGGCCGCCGTTACCCACAGCCTCGTCCTCGTCCCATTAGATCACCCCACGACGGCCAATAGCTGAGTTAACTGTTTTTGTTGTGGTTCGTCCGCGGACCCTATCACGCCTTTTTGCTCAATTGTTAGGTGTTTTCTATCGTGTCTGTTGTTTGTTCAAGAATTATTGCTTGTAAGCAGTTTGTTTCAGATTATTTTAAGCGTTTTTCACTGTCCTAGGCCATGAAATAAATGTTTATATACTTGTACGTTTGCCATGTCTATTTTCGTCTTATCTGTTGCCTTTCCCTTGTTCCCTTTTAGCTTGTTTTCGCTGTTGTAGTTTGTTCTACCCCTGGGTCCCTGGGTCTTTTATCGCAGTCACCCCTACCCTCTCCGCTCCGTATTTTGTCATCTCGCCTTTGGTTACCCTCGGGTTATGTTTCTCGATCGTTGTCCCAGCTTATTTGGTTGTCGCAGCTGTTTTATTCTCCCCCTTTTTGTTTTTTATTTTCCAGCCTCCATCCAAGCGCGTTAAAACCTCTTACTCCATTCCGGAGTGGGAGCATGTGGATACCTTTGACCCTTTATCGGTCCATCTTAATAGTATTTCCTGGGTGCATTACGATGGCAAGGCCCTGGAGTTCGATCCTCAGTCCCCACAGTCTTTCAATGGTCACCTCTCATTAGATTGGGTTAATAAAGTCATCCAAGGCGACTTTGCAGCAGATGTTACGATGCTTGCCTTCCCAGACCCTGCTAGATTCCTTGCTGGCCGGCTGCACGACCACCTGCAGGCGTGGATCGATTTAGCTAGTTCAACCTCGTTCCCACTCGCCAGCACTGTTCTTGATTGGGTGGAGAATAAAGTGCAAGTTCATCGCTTTTTTAGACACTTTAGAGGCAAATTCAAGGGCGAATGTTTTGACTCGGCCCTTCCACCCTCGCGGCTGTTCTACAACCATGCTTCTTGTGCGCCTTTCGCTAAGTTCATTGCTGATGCGATCTTACAGCGCCTTGCTACCGGAGCCACATCAGTCTGGGGCAAGGTGGGTGAAGTGGATCCTCCCCACCTTGTTATGTCCCTCACAGTCGAGCCCTCGAAGCCCAGGCTTTGTAACGACAACAGGTTTTTGAACTTGTGGATGATGGATCAACCGTTTTCCCTCGACCATCTTCATCAACTTCCCCTATATGTTAGCAAGGACTCGTATCAAACTGTGTGCGACGACAAATCCGGGTATGATCACATCCTCCTTTCATCGTCTAGTAGAACGTACTTCGGATTTGAGTGGGACGGGTGGTTCTTTACTAGTAATACAATCCCCTTTGGCTGGAAGTTGTCAGCCTTCGTTTACCATTCCACAGGCCTGCTCGTTTCGCATTATTTTCGTTCTATTCGCATTCCGTGTTCCTTAACATTGATGACCGCCATACATCGCAGATTCGTTTGCCCCAGGATTCAAAGCTCGCGAAGTCCCTTGGTCCAGATGAGCTGAACTTCACCAGTGCCCACATTGCTTCTTTTTTAGTCTGTTATACACTGGTCAATTTAGGTTACTGTATTGGGCTCCAGAAATCCATCCTTCTACCATCCCAAACAGTTCCTTACCTTGGCTTTGAGTGCGACTCCCGTTTGCAGGTCTTTCGTCTTCTCCCAAATAAGAAAGAGAAGTTTATTGCTCTTATCGAATCGATCTTAAGTTCCAACCAAGTTACCCTGGCGGTTTTGCAGAGGCTAGCGGGGAAATGTGTATCCATGTCTATGGCGGTGCCGGGCACCAGGTTATTTACGAATGAAATCAACATGGCAATCTCGCGGCCTTCCCGATCATCTAGATCTGTTCCCATGTCAAAGTCATTGCGCCAAGAAATTCAACATTGGCTTTTCCTAAAGTCCTGGAGCGGGTTTCTGCCTTGGCGGTCGGAGCGACACCACCAATTTGTCATGTACACCAATGCTTCTTCATATGCCTGGGTGGCGTGTTAGTTCCCGGCGGAGTATCTCTTGTCGCTTCTAATTATTGGCCTGACGAGATTTTGTCTTCTGATATTGCTGTCAAGGAAGCTCTGGCTCTCGGCAATGCGATTGAGTCTTATGCAGCAACTATCCAGGACTCCAGAGTCGACATTTATGTCGATAGTTCTGCGTTACTTCATGCCTGGAACAGCCAAGGTGCTAGGTCCCATGCCTTCTCGGACGCTCTGAAACATATCTTCAGGGCGCTTTTGGCTACTAACTGCAGTCTTCGCCTCTCCCATGTTCCTTCTGCGCGCAACGTTGCCGACACCCTTTCACGGTCTCTTTCCCTGGCGGATTCACAACTATCCGATAACTGCTGGTGTCAGCTACACGACGCATTCGGGGGCCCCAATGGTCATTCAATTGATCTCATGGCTCTTCCGTCCAACGCCATGCGTGCCCCGACCGGCGCTCAGCTTCCGTTCTTCTCACCGCACCCTGCACCTGGTTGCCATGGAGTAAATATGTTTAGTCAGCCACCTGACCTTCACCCGCCTCACCTGTTTTCCAACCCCTATGTTTTCCCGCCCATCTGTCTCATTCCCAATGTTCTCCGCTTCTTGAGTTCTGTTCGCGTCTCGTTTACTATTGTGGTTCCAGATGTTCAGCCTCGTCGCTTCTGGTGGGCTCTTCTACCCCATGGTTCTCCTTTTGGTCTACTTCTCGCCCGCAAGGGCGAGGTTGGCGCCTTGTGTCCACCCTCCAAGAGCGGTTATGATGATTCCTGGCCTCTGCCTTGGGATTTGTGGGCGTTTCGCATCGACCCTTTTTAAGAAGCCCAGCGACTATGCGGTTTGACGGGATCTTTAGACATCAGGATTTCCGTACTGTTTTTCTCGTATTCCTTCCACTCGTGCTTGTAGCAGTTTGCCTAACATTTTTGTTAATAAAATTGTTTTACTCGTGATTATGATTGCCTTTTGTTTACATTTTCGTCCTTTGTTACCCTTATTCTTGGATTCTGCCTAATTCTATTTCCACTCTGTTTTGTCTATAGGGTTTCCCCCCGGTTGCGCGCATCTTTGTTCCTGCCATCCAGTGTCCAGAATGCAGGTACCCGAACGATCAGGATTTCCGTTTTTGCCAGATGTGCGGTTTTCGGAGGCCTGTCCTTCCTCCCGCCAAGCCTCTTCCAATAACCCCTGATGTATCTGCCATAGACAACCGTCTTGACCAGTTGCAGAGTGTTGCTTTGTCTTCTGCTTACGCTAAACAGAAAGACACCCTTAAAACGGATTTTTCTAGGTTTCTGAGTTCTCTCCCGGGAAACAGGACGCTTTTCTCTGCCACGCCTAAAGATATTTGTCGCTTTCTGGCTTGGAAAGACTCGAGGGGAAAGACGCAGGTCCATATTACCTCTTGTCCTCATCTAGGGAAGCATAAAATGCATAACTGTGGTTGCCCTGTACGCCTCTCCTATGCAACGGTAGACTCCTACATTGGGAAGCTCCGGGCAATCTTTAAAGACGCAGGAAGAGAAGGCGACTGGGACACTGCGCTAGCCTTAGGAAACCCTGCTGCTTCTGCTGAAGTTAAGGCTTATCTTAAGGCTTTTACGTCTGAACAGCTCCAGGCTGCAGTCACCCTTAAGCAATCTACGCCGCTCTTCCCTTCTAAACTCGTTTGTCTCTCCCGATATATTCACGACAGGATGGCAACTCCCGGCATCACTGCTGCCCAACTTTTTGTTTATGCGAGAGACGTTGCTTTCTTTAAAGCGTTATTTTTCAGTGGGGATCGAGCTAACGATCTTTCTCTGGTTAAGACCCAAGAGATAATGCGGTTTCCGCGTAACAATGGATTTCTGTTCAATCATGTCTGGAGTAAGTCGCTCAGGGACGGTTCTTCCAACCTTTTTGACATTCGTCGCCGTTCCGATTTATCCCTTTGTCCTGTAAAGGCCATTGAAGTGTATGTCGCCATTTCATCCGTGCTTAGTGTAGATCTGTCTGCTGGTTATTTGTTTCGACTGCTCAGCTCTACGGGAAAGGTCCTCAATAAGCAAATTTCCAACTCAGCTTTACAGTCCCGGCTCCGTTCGTATCTGCAAGGCGCTAGAATTTACGACGGTGAAACTCTGCACAGCTTTAGAGCCGGGGTAGCCATCACTCTTGCCTTATCTGGAAGCCAATTGGCAGACATTATGGATCACATTGGTTGGCGCCACGCTCCTACTGCATCCTATTACATGAAGGTTGCACAGGTCCTTCGTCCTGGAGGACCTTCGGAGTTGCTGTCGCGCCATGTCCCTTCGGTCGAGTCTTTAGCGGTGTCATATGCTGACCTTAACAGTCTTACGCATTTCACTGTCGCCTTTCCCGTCACCCCTTCCTCTTAAGATTTTGGGTGGCGGTTTGGGTTTCTGGTTTTAGTTTTGAGTGTTGGCAAGTGTCTCGGGTTATTTGGTATATTTTTTTTGTATTTTAATAACTTTTTATTTCATTCCATTTCATTAAAGTTCGATTACAATTAACACACTCACACAAGTTCGATTACAATTAACACACACACACAATACACACATTACATTCACAAAGACAGTACCGATATAAAGTAATCCATTTAACAATATCAGCAATTGCATGTCAAGTGCCGACCAAAGGACATTCATGATCAGTTTTTGTTGTTACAATATTCACGCCATTTCCGTAAGTGAATGGACATTTTGTTTCGCGATTTGGCAATGATAGTTTCTATTTGATAAACCTTATTAAATATTGCCAGGAAAACTCTAAGACCAGGGATTGTTTTGGTGTGTCTACAATTATAGATATACTGTTTACCAACCAATAAAATATGATTCAAGAAGAGCTTGTCTTCACATTCCTGTATACCAAATAATATATCCTTATCTGAAAGGTTGTTTACTACTACACCCAGATCGCTACACCATTTAATAACTTCAGCCCAAAATTTCACGGTTTTTTGGCAAGATACAAAAATATGTTCGGGGGATTCATTCGCCATATCACACAAAGAACATAAAGGTGACGAAACTATACCAATTTTATATAAAAAGGCATTTGTGGCCAGAAATCTGTTTAACAGTTTATATTGAAACTCGCGCGATTTTGTATCGAGAGCCGCTTGGTAAGGTAAGCTATAAATTTCTTTCCAGTTTAAACTTTCATTTTCAAATTGTTCAATGTATTTCTTTTCAGCGGTAGGTTGGACGATGACCCTGTCCCGCATTTCTTTGTAAATACTTTTCGAATCAGCATTGCTTAGTAAAACATTTTTTCCAGACAAGGACAACTGCGTCTGCTCATTTAGATTGAAAGGAACAGGAGAAGTAAATACACTCCTCTTTAACGCATAACGCCATTCATATGGGAGAGCATCAATTACTGAAATAAGCTGAAATGCATCCAAAGGCGATACATTTAAGTCTAGCATTCTCTTCGTTATGATTTCATTGTTTTTAGAAATAAGATCCCCAATCCTTATAATTCCTTTGTCTATGAGTCCTTTGTTATAAACAGATTTACCACCAATAGAAATAAATCTATTATTCCATAAAATAATTTTTGAAATATCCACCGCGTCGACATTGCCTGGACTAACTTTATTGGCCATCGAACATTTCGAGAAATCGTGTAAACATTCTTCATAAAAGGATGGAAGCTTAATGGGCAGCATTTTTACGTCAAAGTTGCAACAGAGGATAAATTTACCACCAACCGGCTTGAGGTAATGGAGAATAGTTTTCCAATTACTTTGATCATCACTCGCAAGCTTTTTGCAGCAAAGTATTCTCTGAGTTTTAATAATGGAATCCAGATGCGGAGCTTTTAGTCCGCCATTTTCAATATCGCCAATGAGTGCATGACGTTTCACTTTATCTTTGCCTTTCCATATAAAGTCAAATATAATTTTGTTTACCTCGTTTACAAATTCCTTATCTATACAGATCAGACTAGCACGGTATAAGAAAATAGGAATAATGAATGTTTTAACGATTTGAATTTTACCAATAATAGTAAGATCCCTCCATCTCCAGATTTTTAACTTATCTTAAATGGATTTGGTGATTTCTTCAAAATTAAGTTTGCGTCTAAGACGACGATCATAGGTGAAATACACGCCTAAAATCCTTACGAATTTCTTTATCTTTATGTCCCTAAACGGAGTGTGGTAAAGATTTGGCGGCACAGAAGTAGAATTCCCTAGTAATATATATAATATTTCCGATTTATCATGATTTATTTCGAGGCCAGAACATTCACCGAAATGCAACACAAGTTCGAGGAACTTTATGAGAGATTTATCATTCTTCAAAAAAGCAGTCAAATCATCAGCGAACAGCCCTAATTTGATTTCTTCATCTTCAACCATAATACCCCGAATGTTATTGTTGGACCGTATCGTTGAAGCCAAAGTCTCTAACACAATAATAAAGAGATGCAGAGAAAGACGATCTCCCTGCCTAACACCACGCTGGATATCAAAATGTGCAGTTGCGAAGCCATTACTTAAAACACAACTAGAAATATTATTATAAAAGGTATGAATCCATCGAATAAATGAAGGGCCAAAGCGAACGGCCGCTAGAGTGCGGAATAGAAATTCTCTACTCACTGAATCAAATGCCTTTTTAAAATCTATGGCAATTAATCTTCCGTTGATTTTGTATCTCTCAGTATACTCTAAGATGTCTTCTATTGTTCTAACCGCATCAAAAATAGTCCTACCTTTAACATAGGCACATTGGTTGAAATGTATAATACTAGGAAGGACAGATTCGAGTCTTTTAGCGATAGCCTTTGATCCTATTTTAACATCAACATTAATCAGAGAAATTGGTCTCCAGTTAGAAATATCTCTTTTATCCTTATCTTTTTTCTCTAATAATGTTATGATGGCCTGCTTTTGTGTATTTGATAATTCACCGAAGTCATAGGAATCATTGAGGCTGGCTACTAGTAGTTCCCCAACAGTATTCCAAAAACACTTATAAAATTCCGCAGTTAATCCATCATTACCTGGAGATTTGTTGGATTCAAAAGATTTGAGACTCCTAACACATTCATCCATTGTTAATTTACCTTCGCATACTTTAACATTATCAGGAGACAGTCTAGGCATAAGCGGATTTTCCAAAAAAGAATTTATCAAGATTTCAGACGGCTCAAGATCATCCTTTTTGTAAAGATTAGAATAAAAACCCTCAATAACCCCCAAAATCTTTTTGGGATCTGTGACTGCAACACCTTCATTATTAAAGACCTTACGAATTGAAGATTTAGCCTTTCGATGAGATTCAAGATTTAAAAAATAAATATTTATTGCTTTTTTCTCCCTTTTCATACCAAGTTGCCTTCGATCGAATAATTGCACCCATTGCTACTTCTTCATAAACAATATCATATTTCATTTTAAGGATTTCCAGTTGTTCTATATTCTCAGAAATAGGGCTATTACTGCATTTTTCTTCCATGTCTTTAAGAGAGTTTTCAATATCAAATATTTTTTTCCTTCTTTGTCGAGCCTTTTCTTTGCTATATTTTATCGTCACCTGTCTTATCTTATACTTAATTAAATCCCATAGAACTCTTTTATCGATCACCTCTTTAAATTCATCTAGCCAAACCGGTACACTTCGGTTGATCAAAACTACAAAATTCTCATCATCAAGTAAGCTAGCATTAAATTTCCAAAACGAAGGGCCATGTTTTTGCTTCTCTATGTTATCGATATGAAGAAAAATCGCAGAATGGTCAGAATTAATTGACGGAATAATGTCAGTTTTTTCTATATCTTCTTGACAGACATCGCTAATTAACCAGTAGTCTAACCTTCTCTGAATAAAGGGATTTTTTTGCCTCCAGGTAAAACGTTTCGTTGTAGGATTTCGAATTCTCCAGATATCAACAAGGTCAAAATCAAGACACAAATCTTGAATACTTTTAACTGAAGCCTTTTGAATCGGGTTGCCTCCCGAACAATCAAGATCTGACTCTGTTTGGGTTTCTGGTTTTAGTGTTGAGTGTTGGCAAGTGTCTCGGGTTATTTGGTATAGGCTATTTAACGATTATCGTCTGGGCGCGGTCGCATATCTCCATCTCTTATTCACGAGCGTGAAAGGGACTGTCGCGAATAGTATGCTATTGCCACCTAGTTTAACGCAACAGTGGCATGATATTCTCAAATGTTTTGTTCATTGTGTATGGCATAAGCTGTGCACGTGGACAGACATATGATCTTGAGGTAATATCCGGAGTTTATAACCAAGTGTGCATTAGTAAAGTGCTAACTCAGTCAGGTTAGTCACTGGAACTTGTTGCTACACTGTGCTGATGAGCCACAATAACGGCGAAATAGCTATCGACAGTTGCATTTAAACTTTCGGTTTGGTCTCAATCATGCCATCGTTGCGTTACTTGTTCTACGCAGTTGTCAGCCCTTGCTTCTTATAGTATAGGGCCTGTTTATATGGTCTCGGGTACCCGAGACAACCCCCCCCCCCGACACAACTTTGCCGAGTGTTTATATGAGAAATGTTGTCCCTGCTGACCGAGTGAAAGTTGACCCTACTTAAATATTCACAACGCTGCGTAAATATTCAAATCTAAATACAACTATCGTATACCTGTTCTTTTGACTTTGTTTCATTCATTCGATCACTGTGGGCTTTGCTGATTTACATTTTACTTCTTTAATGCGAATTTGTGTTCTTAAACCTAAAAACTTGGCTTTCCGTGACACGCAGAACGCCGTGAGTTGTCCCGGGTAGGCGAGCCAAAGTGTTTATATGAGAAAAAGTTGTCCCGCCTGCCAGGGTTACCCTACCTGCCGAGGCGAGACAACTCGCCCAACCGAGTTGTCTCGCCCCCCCGAGACGAGTCACGATTCTCATGTAAACGGTTGGTTGAATTTTTCAAAGAAATAAGTGAAAAGTTAGCTCGGCCAGGGTAACTCGGGGGGAGGGTTGTCTCGGGTACCCGAGACCATATAAACAGGCCCTAAAAAGCAGCTCAAAATATACGGAGCGGTTATCACGTACGCATTTTTGCATTTTTTGTTTCAGATAAACGCCACGATTGGGCTCATCCTCGGTGTAAAAACTTGCCAACTCACGAGTAACGTAAAACAAAGAATACAAAAGGTAGTGAAACAATAGAGTGGAAGACAACAAAGGTAGAAAACAAAGGAAAAAGTCACAGGTTTTTACACCGAGGTAAACCATACGATTGACACTGCTCCTTAAACAAAGGCAACATTTATTTCAAACTAAACTGTAATCCACTTCAATCCTTGCAATCCTGCACTTTATCTCCAAACTACAACTTTTGTTTTTCTCTATGGAATATCAGTTTTATCCAACTAAATTGTATATTTTGTGGCATTTTGCGATATAACGTGGAAATAAGCTGAGCGACATTTTTCTATTTCGGCGGGACAGTGTCATCAGTATGCATTTACGAAAAGAGTATCCACGAAGGGCGACGGCAGATACCGCAAATGCCCTACATATTCACGAACAAGTTCGGTAATGTTTCTGCACAATTATTGCACCTTTAGAAGCCAACAAATGTCTCAAAATTTATGAGCAACAAACAATTTATTTATCCATTTCACAAACATTAACTAAGCAAATGCAACTAAGTAAAGAAGCTCAAAATAGACGGAAAGGTTAAAACGCACGCATTTTTGTTTCAGATAAATGCCACGATCGACACTGCTCCTCGAACATACAAAGGCAACATTTATTTCAAACTAAACTGTAATCCACTTCAATCCTTGTAATCCTGCACTTTATCTCCAAACTATTACTTTTGTTTTGCTCTATAGAATCTTTTTTTATCTCCTGTAAGTTAACGTTTAACTTACAGGAGTTTATGTGGGCTAACATGCATTCTTTATGCATTTTTGTTAGCAAAAAATGCGTTAGATACTATTAATAGACTTTTTAGTGAGTTTGTGGGGACATTCCTAGTGCATATTTGTTAGCAGATTTGCGTTAGATATTATCAATAAGAAAACAAGAGTCGAGTTGCACATTTTTTGAAAGTGGTTTAGGGAGGGGATGTTTGTGGTTTGACAAAGGGATATATTTATAGGTTGATGATTTTTTTGAAAGGGGTTTAGCGAGCGCAGGTTTGTGGCGTGATGAAGCGATATATTCATAGCTTGATTTAGTTAGCTGAGATTTTAGAGAACGTTGGAAGAGGGCAATTTATTTGGCGATATTTTATTTTGTAGAGGTCTGAGGAGTATTGAGAAAGGGAAGGGTTTTAAAAGAGTTTGTGAATTGGGTTTGAAAAGCTCTGAAAGCTTTAATGTAAAATGTGAGGGGCATGAAAATGTTTATGTTTTTAAAGTTAATTTATGTATATCTGTTCAATTTTAGGTTTATCTCGGTATAAAAACCTGTGACTTTTTGCTTTGTAGTTTACAGTATGCGCATTTTGAATTAACCATTTAAGCGCCAGTAGTGATCAGTACCAAATTTCTCCTTGTAGTATCAATGTACTACTAAGTACAGAGGTGATAAGAATTATGATAATGATCACCCAAGATGAGTTCTCTTGATCCTTTAACAATTTCTCCTGATTTGTCTTATACGAAATGTATGGGGACCAGTAAGGAAAATTTGTGTTTTGAGTTGAATTAAATATTGACAGCAAAATACTCACGAGTCACTCACAGACAGTCGAGTCCGCGCCAGAAATCACTGGCCTGAATGAACGAAAGTTCTGGCGCTCTCAGCTTAGACATTCTTGAGACATTCTTTTAACCTTTATCTCAATAAAGGTCAATAAACACGTCGATTTTAATTAAATGCGCAAATTCCTATAGAGTGTGTGCGCTCAGGTGACCCTTGAATTACCGTCCGCCATGTTGGAGGACCACTTTGATGGGTTTTCCCTGTGTTTACCTTCTAGAGAGCGGGCAGTGCCAGCGCTTTTGAAATCATAACTCGCGTTTCCTTTAACGTTGTGCTTTTTTGTCATTTGTGCTAATGTAAATCCCAAAAATCCTTTTCTTTCGATAATTAGGGCCGTATGTGTTTCGATCAATTTTTTGCCGGCCCGATTTTTTTAAACCTTGAAAACATGGTCACTTTTATAGCTGCACTAGTTTGAGAGAGTAAAGGACTATACAAAACAACAGTGTTATTACTGAATGTGAATATTCATTGTGAAATTCGGACGAAATGTTTCGTAATGAAAACAGCGTCTGCGATTGAAAGAAACAGCTGTGACGTCCTTAGGGCTCGTCATGCAATCTTTCCTCCCCACGAACGTGGGACGTCTATTAAAGAACGTCTGCGTAGGAGGCTATGAGCGACGTGAACTGCTGTTAGTTGTTAGTATATGTTAATGCTCCGTACTGTTCCTGACAGTATTTATAAATGTCTCGTTTATATTAAGAAATGCAAACCAAATAAATGTAAATAATCATCAGTCAATATACATGTATTGCTATCATTTTAATGTGAAACTTTGTGAGAAGTTGCATAATATGAGGATTCTAACTTGGTAAAGTGGTTGATCTTAATGTAGAAAAATTGTGCTCATCTCATGTATTAAATGAGAGGAAATTTAGAAGCATATTTCCATACCTGTAGGAAATCAGGATTTTTATGTAGCAGTGATTAAAGAGTATTTGGATGGTATATGTACTTGAATGAAACCAAATTTTATGAAATTCTTATGTAAAGGTCAAGGGCCCGGCTGCATAACTAAGTGATCTGAGATTTTCTGCAACCATTCTCTGCGTTTCGGAGGATTTTCTTGCGCGTTATCATGGATAACTCGACCGAAGGTGCATTAACGAGTACACTTTATTTATATATATACGAGTATAAGAATCTTTTTATGAGAAGAATATTGAGGCTGAGCTTGGCGAATATACCCAAGGCTGAGATTTTGTTAAGTACATTTTTTGCGTGCTGATGGAAAATAAATACAATAAAATCACATAATATTTTAAATGAACTTTAATATACCATTGAAAAGTATGGTAAATTCTTTCGTTTTTCTAACAAAACTAGCTATAACAAAACGATAAAAACTAGTACTAGACATTCATATGATCGACATATCGGCAATTCGGATAAAAGTTACAAAAGATATCCATGACAGTTGGTCGTTTTTTAATATTCTATAGAAGTTTGTAGACGTCCATGAATGACAACTAGACGCTTTATAAGCGTAAACTGGGCTACCCGTATGTATTTATACAAATCGAAGCCTATTCAGTTTAATATACTTACTGCTCTTGATGAAAAAAAAAAGGCCTATATCTGAATTTCCTGGTGGTTGTTATTAGTTTGAGTTATCTTGTATCTAGCTAAATTTGTCTTTGTAACTGGTTTTTGTTTCCGACACTTGAAGCCGTGAATCTTTTGTTTATTTTGCCTGCTCCGGACCCGGGGTCAGAACAACTTTTCCAATTGAAAGTTTTGACGTATTCCCGCCATTTTTAAATATCATAATAAAAATATTGAATAAAACTTGTCAATTTAATCAAAGTTAACGACAGAATTGATAATTCTGGAGGAGAAAAACAAATTTAGCCCTTTGAATCAAATATACTTTTTCACTGGTTGTGGTGAAAAAATTTCGCAATTTGCATTTTGCGTAATGTCAAAAGTAATTTGAAACCTTTCAGTAACACAATGTGACCATTTCATCTCGCAATCAGACACAACGAAAATATTCAAGTTTTATTCCTCTATATCTGTAACACAGAAAAGAAAATTAAATGAAAAAGTGATCGCTTTAAGGTTATTTTCGCCCGAGAAACATTCACTAGCGCAAGCGAAACTCATGATGATTGGTTTCTCAGAAATAGTACAGTATTCGGTGGAAAATCTTCAAATCTTCTCGTGTCTTTTTGTCCTTTTTCAGCAACGCGATTGTTTGACAACGAGAAATGGATCACAAGACACGTGCAGTTTACATCTTATAATGGTGGTGAATTTTTCGCAGCTGAAGTTTCTGTTGGCTGTTCTATCCTTCTTCAACCTGGCGAAATAAAAATTCATGAAAGCAAACAATGTCAACAATCGAAACAATTGAGAAATTAATTTGAACTTATAGTTTCGGTTTCTTTCCGCTTCAAAAGCGCAAGTGCTGTGCCGAGAGTGAGCGAAACGATCAGGCTTCGTTCGTTGTATTACAACAAAATACTTTTTAAAAAACATTTCATTAACTACGAAAAAGGATTGAGATTGAAGACATTGAACTCACCGAGAGCTGAGGAAAAACGTCCCAGTGTATGTTTACGTTCTTCTTGGAGAGTGAGCACATGGTAGGGGGGCTATCACAACGGTGATTTTATGTAGAGGGGGGTGTCTGTTAAAGAACCGGATAATTTAATAAATTAATGTGAAACTCGACGCGCCATAGATTTTTGTAAAACTACCGCTGTATTGTATTGCGGGCGACTTTTGATAATCGGACTCTTGTGTAAACCTCGTGGTCTCAGTTAAGCGAATAAAACAGTAAGTTGACGAGGAAATTACGGTTCTGTTGCGTGGATTTTGACCGTTCTACCGTTAGAGAACAAATTTTGGTCCTTCGAGCCGGATATGTGGACTGCAGGCCGTAATTTCGCCAGCGACGAGTAAACAGACGATCGAAGGAGACTTGTGTGGACTAGACAAAATGGCGGCAAGTGCTTTGACTCAAGAACACGGAATTACAAGCGAAGACAACACCGTGTATTTACCGACCTCTGAGAAAGAAAAATCGCCAGCGTTAGAAGAAAAAATCTCCGGACAAGGAAGCCAGAAAGATTCACAGAAAGAAATTGAGGACATCGAAACCGGGAGCACTGTGAGTACAAAAATACAAACATTGCGTAACAATAAGAAATCGGCGAAGACCAGATTGACCAAAGCCGAAAATCACCTTAAGGTCCTACTCGAGAATCAACCACCAGGTACAGAATTACCTAAAAAGAACACCATACGAAGAGGAATAAACAAAGTGAAGTCGGAATCATGTGTTATCGAACAAATTATCAGTAGTCTAAAAGTGATTTATGCCACGAGTGGAGAACTAGAAGGAACTGACCCAATTATCGAGGCGTTAGACAAGGAACTCGAAGAGATTATGGTTTCAGTAGATTCTGTTATTGAGACAGCAGAGCAAACGGTACAGGCGAGACTAGAAAATGGAGAGGATGAGTCTGTTTTGCTTTCCTCATCAAAAGATGATGACCAGTCTTCAGTGTTGTCTGTTTCATCTTCATATGTTAAGCAAAAGCAGCAAGAAGCAAAGGAAGCCACTGAACGGTTGCTGGAAGTGGAGAAAGAACAAAAAGATAAAGAAAAGGAATTAGAGAAGCTGGTTGCAGAGCTTGAGCTAACTAAACAACGAACCGAAGAAGCAAGAAAATTGGCGGAATTAAGTCAGTCCAGAGCTAAAGCAGCAAAGGAGGTATCCAGCCCTGATGGTAAAGGTACTGTGCAGCCGCCAGCTGATCCCAAAGACCTTGTTCTGCTACACAATGGAACCTTGAACAGTCGTAAAGGCGACAAGGAGCAACCTTTACAGAAGGCACTGCCTGTCAAGTTAAAAGGTGTTGATCTACCCACTTTCTCACGGGAAGACAAAACAGACTATGAATCCTGGAAAGCAGCGTTCATGTCCATAGTTGACCGACTGGATATCCCTGTGGGTGAGAAGATGCTACGCCTACTAAACAGTCTGAAAGGAAAAGCCCTGACACTTGTGAAGGACCTCGGGTACTCGACACATGCTTATGAGAGAGCAAAAGACAAGCTTGATAAGAAGTATGGTGGAGAGCGGCGTTTACAGATAAAGCACTTGACAGCACTACGCACATGGCCAAGGGTTCGACCTCGGAATCTTGCAGACATGGAGGAATTTCAAGCCGTACTAGAAAGAGTAATGATAGCATTGCAAGACAGTGGACCAGGCAGGGAGTTGCAAGGACAGAACTTGAACCTTAAAGCCAAGGAAAAACTTTCGGAAGACGACGTTCAATCTTACAAGTATTGGCTTATTGATCATTCTTTAGAAGATAATTTTGAGTCGCTTGTTGAGTGGGTAGAGCTTAGAGTGCAAATAATGGAAGAGGCTAAGGAGGAGACAAATGGAGTTCGAGGCGACCGACCTCGCGCCAGAGGGTTTACGACACGCTCTCAAGCAAAGAGTTGCATTGTTGACACCTGCAAATTAGACCACCCACCTTGGGTTTGCAAAGCCTTCAAGGAGCTGCCTGTCATGAAGAGAAGGAAGTTGATTGGCAGCACTGGCCGTTGTTATCGTTGCTTGGCGGCTGGTCATCACAGCAAGGAGTGTCCTAACGCTAAGCGATGCGGAGTCAATGGATGCACAAGCACCGGCCACAGCAGCTATCTTCACGACAACACTCACGGTAAAACAGAAGACCGGTCACATGACCAACTGCGAGCCGACGCCCCACCGTTTCGACCGCCGGAGCAGCCTCATTCAGGAGTTAGAGCCTCGCAAGGTACAGAAGCAAATGGTAATGGCTCAGCAACAGACCGGCAACAACACCCTCGAGAACAGACATATAGCACTAGACATACTGAGCGTGTTTCACTGATGATTTTGCCAGCCCTGATCAGCAATGGCAATAAGACACTGAGGGTAAATGTCATGCTGGACCCCTGTTCGACCAGTTCCTACATTTCAGAGGGGGCTGCCGAAGAGCTCTAATTGCATGGACAGTCGTTAAATTTGACTATCGCGGGAACAGGAGGGACAGAGATTAGAAAGCGTTCACGCCAGGTGGAACTGACAGTTGCAAATCTTGATGGTAGCTTTTCAAGTCCCTTACTGGCTCATGTTCTCGACAACATCGCTGGCGACACTCCAGCTATTCCCTGGACGGAGCTGAAGAGAAAGTGGCCACACCTACGCCATGTGCCTTTTGAGAATGTATCCCGACGACGTCAGGTTGACGTAATGATTGGTAGCGACCATCCAGTTTTCCATCACGTGTTGAAGGAAGCCTGTGGAAAGCAACCAAATGACCCTGTTGCACGTTTGACCAATTTGGGCTGGGTGTGCTTTGGTCCCACATTGGTGGAAGAGTTTCGTAAGAACTCTCATTCACATTTCACGCGTACATACCGAAGCAGTCAAGTTAACAAGCCACCGCCACCCGATGACATCTTGCGTGCATTTTGGGAGCTCGAGTCCCTGGGGATCAAAGACACCACCGAGCAAATGATGACAGCTGAGGAGAGAGCAGCAGTTGAGCGAGTCGCTGAGACCTTAAAGTGTAATAACGGACGATACAAGATTGGAGTCCCCTGGAAAGAAGGCGAGCCGAAGCTGACCAATAATTATGAAGTAGCATTTGAAAGGCTCAAGAGTCAAGAGAAGTCCCTTAGGAGAAAAGGCCCAGAGGTGATGAATGCCTATTCCAAGATCTTTAACGACTATGAGAAGAAGAATTACATACAGAAAGTACCTGAGTCAGAAGCTGAAGACCAATGGTTCCTCCCACACTTTCCAGTTATCAGAGAAGATAGAGTTACAACAAAGGTCCGTATTGTCTTTGACGCATCGGTGAAACATGGCGGAAAGAGTTTGAACAGTGCCATACGACCAGGGCCAAAGCTTCAGAAAGACTTAGTTGATGTACTGACACGTTTTCGCCGGGCACCTGTAGCTCTTTCAGCTGACATTTCTGAGATGTTCTTGCAAGTTGAGCTTCAAGACAAGGACCGCCAGTATCACCGGTTCCTGTGGCGTGACTTTGAAACTTCAAGAGATCCTGACATTTATGAATTTACACGACTACTGTTTGGAAACACTGCTTCGCCATTTTGCTCCCAGTATGTCCTTCAGACACATGCGAAGACACATGCCTGTGACTTCCCCGAAGCAGCAGACACTGTAAATGACTCAATGTATGTTGATGATGTGCTAGACTCGTGTGAGACAACACAAAGTGCTCAGCAGTTACGACGTCAGTTGTCAAAACTGTTGGCCCTGGCTGGGTTCAAGTTAAGGAAGTGGTCCTCAAATGAACCAATAGTCATTGAAGACGTCCCTTTAGAAGACCGACTATCTACTCTGGAGATAAGCAAGGACGAATTGCCTAAGACCAAGACCCTTGGGGTCATGTGGGAAGCTAACAAGGATGTGTTTACTTTCCAAGTGAAACCACCTGATGTCAACAAAGCGCCTACCAAGCGAAATGTGCTGAGTGCAATAGCCAGCCTATTTGATCCGCTCCAGTTCTTGGCACCATTTACGGTGAGGGCGAAAATCCTGATGCAAGAAGTATGGATGGCTGGTGTTGACTGGGATGAGCTGTTACCTGACGACTTAAATGCCAAGTGGGAGAAGTGGGTGTCGGAACTCCCACAACTGTCGGATTTTACTGTCCCCCGTTGTCTTCGCCTAGCAAATCCACAGAACACTGAACTCCATCTCTTTTCAGATGCCTCTAAAGACGCCTTCGCATCAGTTGCTTACTTAGTCTGCCGATACCAGGACAACACTCCATCGTCTCGCCTTATTGCCTCAAAGAGTCGTGTTTCTCCAGTAAAAGCGATGACAATTCCCAGGCTAGAGCTGATGGGTGCCGTCCTTTCAAGTCGTCTGGCACAGAATGTCCTGAAGGTGATCCCCGTGAGCAGAGTCGTCTTCTGGACCGACTCAGAGAATGTTTGGTACTGGGTCCGCAATCAAAGCCGCGAGTTCAAGCCATTTGTTGCTAACCGAATTGGCGAAATTCAAAGAACGACAAGTCCGAGCAGTGGCGACACATACCAGGAACGCTAAACCCAGCCGACTTACCAACAAGAGGCCTTTCTGCCAGCGAGCTAGCGGAGAGTGACGTTTGGATGAAGGGACCAACCTTCCTTAAAGATGACGAGTCAACCTGGCCAGCAGTACTTCCATCGAAAGAGAATGCTGAACAGACCAGTGATTGTGAAAGACGAACGAAGACCAGGACACATGTGACCAAGAGCTCTGCCAGTGAAAGCATTGACCCAAGCCATTACTCAAACCTGAAGCACTTAGTTCACGTGACAGGATGGGTACAACGGTTCCTGTCCAATTGCAAACTTCCCAAGGATTTACAGAGAAAGGACGGAAGCCTTCTGTCAGATGAGATAACAACCGCAGAGACCTTCTGGATAAAACAGGCTCAAGCCCAAGCCTTCCCTGACGGGGAAAATGAAGGGTCGCTTACACGATTGAACCCTAAGAAAGATGACAATGGCTTACTTCGAATGGATGGACGCTTGCGCTTTGCTGACGATCTTCCCTACGACACAAGGCATCCCATTCTCCTGCCAAAGAATCACCCCATAACAAGACTAATTGTCGTTGATGCACACGAAAGACTTGGCCATGGATCTGGAGTTGAACATGTTCTTACTGAGTTGCGGAGTTGTTTCTGGATCATAAAAGGAAGACGGGTGGTGCGTAACATTGTCAACGCGTGCGCTGAATGTAAACGTCGTTTCACCACAAAGATTGGTGGTCAGATGATGGCTCCGTTACCCAAATCGAGATTGCAGTTGCCGTTACGAGCATTTGAAAGAGTTGGTGTTGACTATGGAGGTCCATACTTGGCAAAACAAGGACGTGGCAAGACCAGAGCAAAACGCTATTTGTGTCTCTTTACTTGTCTGGCAACAAGGGCAGTACACCTGGAGATGGCTTACTCATTAGACACTGACTCGTTCATAAACGCGTTTACCCGCATGACGTCGAGGAGGGGGATACCGACCTATGTTATCTCGGATAACGGAAGCAATTTCGTCGGGGCAGAACGTGAACTGCGAGAGTTAGTGGACGCCCTTGACCAAGATAGGATCACACAGGAAACCAATAAGTTTCATCGCATCGACTGGAAGTTTAACCCCCCGTCTGCCCCTCATTTTGGCGGCGTATTTGAAGCGATGATAAAAAGTGCAAAGAAAGCGATCAGGGCCATTCTTGGTGACGCAAATGTCAGTGACGAGGAGCTTCAGACAGCCATATGCGGAGCAGAGCGGTTGCTGAACTCCAGACCAATCACGTACGTCAGCTCAGACCCTCAAGATCTTTCACCACTCACCCCGAGTCACTTTCTAGTTGGAGAGATGGGAGGATCGTTCGCCCCTGAGGCTCTCGATCAAAAACAGGTCTACAACCCTAGAAAGAGGTGGCATCGTGTGCAACAGCTTCTGGCGCAGTTTTGGAAGCGTTGGCGTAAGGAGTTTCTTCCCAGCCTCAATACTAGAAACAAGTGGTTTCATCCGAGACACAACTTAAAAGAAGGTGACGTTGTGTTGATTGCTGAATCTAATGCCAAGCGAGGAGAGTGGCCTCTCGGTCGCGTAGTGGAAGCATACCCTGGTGATGACGGTCTGGTGAGAGCTGTAAGAGTCAAGGCAAAGAACAAGGAGTACATGCGTCCCGTGCATCATTTGTGCCCTCTTGAATATGCTGAAGACAATGCTGATGAGTGACATATGAGAAACTGAGATGCCCGGAATTAATGGAAGCATGCAAACTGAAACGATAGTCATGAACTTTGTGTTAACCTTAGATTTGCTATAGGAACATTGATTACATATGTTGATTTGAACATTGTTGAGAAACAACAGTGATACTTATCATACTCTCCCATGGACTTTTAGATTTCCATTTTTGCATGTTACAAGCTAGCGAATGCATTGCATTCGGGAGGGGGATGTTAAAGAACCGGATAATTTAATAAATTAATGTGAAACTCGACGCGCCATAGATTTTTGTAAAACTACCGCTGTATTGTATTGCGGGCGACTTTTGATAATCGGACTCTTGTGTAAACCTCGTGGTCTCAGTTAAGCGAATAAAACAGTAAGTTGACGAGGGAATTACGGTTCTGTTGCGTGGATTTTGACCGTTCTACCGTTAGAGAACAGTGTCATAATTGCAATTTTGTGACACAGGAGAAATTCAACGTAAACCAAGACTGGTCTCCCCCTGCGGGGGGTAGCCCAGTTAGTGTATGTACATAAAGTGTAAAATAAATATAAAGGCATGGGTGTTATGGAGGCTTCATGAAATACACTGTACTATACTCTGCAATCTAAGAATGTACACAAAAATATTTTCAGTCAAAAGTCGGCAAACAAATAAGAATATCCAGCCCGAGCATTAAAAATATACATTCTTATAAAACAAAGAGTGTATATAGGAAACACAAAGAAAGAGTAAGAAAATCATTTGGAATGCAGGAAACGATTGCAGTACATCACACTTAAGGTGCTTTATGCAACCGGGCCCAGACATCTCAACCAGACCACAAGTACAATCAAACTCTTTATTAGGGCACAAAAGGGACAGAACAGAGTATCCATATCTTTATCATTTGTATGAACTGTTGTGTGTATTTCTATGAACTGTTTCTGTTTTATTGAGGTGTCTGTGAGAATGTCTGTTAACTCAATGACAGTATAGCGTACAGCCGCCCTTCCTTTGAAGAAAAGCTAGCTATACACATGTTCAATGACAACTTCCCCCTTTATTTTGTGGCTTTAAGCCTGAAATAAAAAACATATTTTTGGCAGGCTAAACCTTGTCTCAATAATTTATTTTACCTGTTTCACAAGCCACATGACCCGTCAGAATATTCACCTATATTGTATGTCTAAAGCAGAAGTAAGAAATGTCTTGAAAGAAGTTGTGTACTAGATCCAGCATGTAAACCTGTAAAAATAGCCCTTCAGTTATAAGGGAAGGTACGTTTTTTATTGGGGAGGGTGGGCCGGGGTATTTTAGAAAATTTTGGCGAAAAAAGTTGTGTCCCTCCCACTTCCTGGAATGGATTAATGCATGACCCTTCACAAACACCCACACAAAAACATCTGAGGTCGAAACTGACTCGCTAGGTGATGTGGTAGATCGAGTTGTCGGTTCAAGCTCGAGTAGCTTAAGTGACGAATCGTCGCCGGAGAATGATTTCATACCAGAACCCTGTGCGGAAACATTACCGCTGTCAAAATATGGACGAAAGCGGGCACGGGTTGAGAGAGACGATTGTGTTAGTTGGGAGAAGATAGTTTTTTAATATAATTTTTCGACACCTGTAAATAATTTGGATTGTTCTTGGCTGGTAGCTTTGCTTGTACATACAAGTTTCAGACAAGGTTTAGATTTCCAAAGACTTCGCATGTTTGTTAGCAAATAAAAGCGACATGGAGTAATTTTTTCCTTGCGAAAAAAGTGTGACCCTCCGCCGGCTGTGAACAAAACCTCAGGTTTGGCCCTCCCCAATTTGTAAAAAATTTACTAATGACCCTCCCCTCCAATATAAAACGTACCTTCCCTAAGGAGTGCTCACCATTTGTAGGAAAAAACCGGTTAAGGTGACCGTTAGATAATGGTAATTGATTTTCCAAATATACCGACCAACCGATGAGATTATCCTGGTACCCAGGCCGTTCACTCAGTTTATAGCACGAAATTCCACTGATTTCTGCTTTTCAGTCAATATGGCGGACGCAAGTTTTCTTGCAGAGTCATCGAACTAACTGAAGATTTTGAGGTGGAAAATCAGTGAATTTTTTGACGAAGAAGAAGATCTCGTGCTGTTTTCTGCCGTCCGCTGCTTTATGAGACGAGGTTTAAACAAAACTTGGTTATTTTTGAGGTACCTATTCCCACCTACGCACCGAGTGAATTTCGGAGTCATCTTCGAGTGACAAGAGGCACGTGAGATCTTGTGCAGAGAAATAATTAACGCTGGAAGGATTTCAACCGGGAATACGAGAGGTAGGCTGCCTATTCCTCCGGTAAAACAAGTGGCGTTTCTGTGGTCCAAAGTGTCGGAGATGAACAAGCAAGAACCACATTGTTGATGAGACGCCATATGGAAAAGACAACTAAAACCGCGCGAAGGTCCTTCAAGAGAGCCTGGAAACGGAAGTATCGTTCAAATGGTACGGATAACGAAACGGAAAAAAATAGTGGAGGTAGTCCACAACTTCCGAACAGATTTTCCGGAAATTATCTGCTCCATTCGACTTTCAACCGAAATTTCCGCCTTTTTGGCTAAATGGAATGCGCGCAAGATATCCATACAAAGCAAATAAAGTAAGCAAGGCTGATATTGCGTAGAACACTTCACGCGGTAACGACATGATACGGAGCCCAAACTGAAAGTCGATGTAGTAGCAGCCTTGCTTACTCTATTTGTGTTCACATTTTTGGCTAATTAGATTTTCTCTAGATCCTACGTACACCAACAGCTTTCGTGTGCGGTCCTTTGCCAATTATTCACTTTTCATACAAAGCAACCACGTCTGACAACATAATTTTCTCACGCTTTCTTGCATCATTCTCACTATTCGGAAATTTAAGACATTTACGGTATTCTCGCCAAACGGTCCAAAAGCGTTCATCATGTACGGTTTACCCCATTTCGATTGAAAATGACGTGATAACGGCTTAATAATGACATCGTCCCTCGTGATCACTCGAAATAACTCCTGGACACTCTTCGTCACTAACAGTAACAACAAATGAGGATTTAAACTCAAGAAACCGCGTACCCTTACCTAAATGCCTAATTGTAACATCCAAAACAATATTCAGACATAATATGACAGCAATGCATGATGGGAAGAACTTACAGGAGATTGCCCATAGGGCACTTTGATCTCAACTAGAGTGATTTTACTTTATCTGTGAAACACTATCTAACAATTAGTGTGTGATAGTCCAAATTAAACAAAAGGAAACAATGGAATTATTGTCTAATAGTGCGTACTATTCTACTAACTATTTCACAGATGAAGTAAAATCACTCTAAAGGCGCTGTTACACTAGGCAATATTTCGTGCAACTTGTCTCGCAACAACTAAAAACCGTGCGTTGCGATGCTGCGAGACAAGTTGCCTGGAGGGTGTTACACTAGGCAATGTTTCTTGCAATTTGTCTCGCCCGACGGTGAAAGGAGCAATTTCATTGGCTAAAGTCACAAAACGTTGCGACACAAGTTGCAGGAAACGTGTTACACTACGCAACGCTTGAAAAAATTCGTTGCGGCGTGGCGAGAATCGTTGCGGAAAGTAGAACCGACTTCTACTTCTCGCAACGATTGCGGCAACAAAAAAATCGCGAGAAATGTTT
Organism: Cladopsammia gracilis; assembly: GCA_022457155.1. Lineage (NCBI taxonomy): Eukaryota > Metazoa > Cnidaria > Anthozoa > Scleractinia > Dendrophylliidae > Cladopsammia > Cladopsammia gracilis. Next base: position 150,099 of record JAJGOT010000043.1, read on the forward strand.
GTTGCGGGGTATGTTACACTGGGCAATTTTTCATGCAACTTGTGTCGCAACAAAATTGCGAGACAAGTTGCACGAAACATTGCCTGGTGTAACAGCGCCTTAACAGCGCCTTAAGTTGTATATTTTGTGGCATTTGACGATATAACCTGGAAACAAGCTAAGCAAAATTTTGCTATTTCGGCGGGACATTGTCATTAGTTTGTATTTATGAAAAAAGTATGCACGAAGTGCGACGGCTTATACCGAAAATGCGCGAAATATTCAGGAACAGGCTCCGTAATATTTCTGCATGAATAATAACACCTTTTGGAGCCAACAAATGTCTCAAAAGTTTGACCAACAAACAATTTATTTTTCCATCTCACAAACATTTGAGATGGAAAGTCTTCGCACAATGATGAGTCTTCGCACAATGATACGCATTTAGACTGTTTTGAGAAATTATTATCTAACTTAATATATATAGTTAGGCTAGCCTAACAGCGAAGCCCTCTGAAGAACCACTGAACAAGCTTAACTAAGATGAAACTTTACTTAGGTGAAAGGACGGAAACACAAGAATTAAGATTGACGACCGGGCTATTTTTCAATTTTAGCAATTCTCAAAAACAGTATTACCCGACCGTCTGCACAGTACATTTAGACCCTACAAACGTTCACAAAAACAACTTTTTCTCCGTCTAGAACAACCATTACGACTATTTTCCGAATAAAATACAGTTGTTGCTTGTCAAAAAAATGCCCGAGAAACTGATTTGGAAATCAAAATTGCAAAAATACACAAACATATTTGCATAAGGCGACGCGAGTATAAAATCGAAGTCTTGTTTTGTTTACATTAAATCGCTTTTCAATCTATGTAATGAATGAACAAACACATAAAAATGGACAACACAATCTTCTTTCGAAAAAATTTATTCAAATCTCCATTAGTTTATGTTTAAAAGCAAAACGCGTACCATTTATATCGCATTGTACTCTGCGAGCAGTGGAACGAGAGAGAAACCATTACGAGCATCCGTTAGTTCCTTTGATCGAGCCGCCGTCCAGCGCCATGGACGAATAAATTAACTTTGAACCGGTAAAACAAGTTTGCAAACTTGTTTAGCCTCTCACGCATGCACTCATCCACGTAACTGCGTTTAAGCGAGTATAATTTAAACAAGTTTCAAAAACGCCGACTTTTCACGCCATAAATTGCTCGTTGAAACAAAACAAATTCTATAGAACATCTTTTTAAAGTTTTTCCAAGTTACAAACGTCGAAAAAATGAGTAAATAACGCAAACTTGCCGAGTTTTTAGCCCAAAAGGTGTTTCAAATTATGATGGCGTGTTCAGCACGCGCATAGCGCAGCTCGATGTAAACAAACCGTTCAAACAAACAAAAACAGATTTTAAACCCATCTTATCTTTAATTTGCGATAGAAAGGATCGTTGCATTGAATACAGTGTTGTTTAATCTGCCAAACTTGACAAAGTAATGAAAAATTTTCGCCCTACCTTTGAAGATAATTGTTTTCTAGGCAAGGAACCATTAAATTGTAATCAAAAGATGCACATGATATGCGCATAAATCTGTGTAGCGCGTTATCGTGAATGTAGACTAAAAAATGTTTTCAAATATAGCGCTAAAAATTAGTTTCTCAGACGTTTCGAGGCTGCTGCCTCTTCATCAGTGAGTTTAAACGCAACATTGCGTTTAAACTCACTGATGAAGAGGCAGCAGCCTCGAAACGTCTGAGAAACTAATTTTTAGCGCTATATTTGAAAACATTTTTTAGCCACCATTAAATTGTCACGGGAAATATTTTTCCCGCGAAACGAGAGTAACTGACGTCAAATGCATCACGTGGGGCGTCACGTGGCTGCGCACGCTCGATGGAAAAGCTAACGGATGCTCGCAGTGGTTTCTCTCTCGTTCGGCGTAGCTCGGCGTAGGAGAATCCACTGCTCGCAGGGTAATCGCATTGAGGCCGAGCCGTGTCTTCGATGAAATTCAAGAAATTAATACAACTGAATTTAAGCTACACGTTTATAAACAATTCTCCAAAACTAACGAGAACACAAAGAAAAAGTCAATCACAGATTGATATCAAGATAAATTCCCATCGAAAAATGTAATCTGTTTTACCTTAAGTCCCTCGCTTGCTTGGAAATTCAAATCTCCGCTTCTGGGTCTGAAATCCGTAAAAATCAAACATCTCCCGCATTGATAAAAACGTAATACATGAAGTTCCTCGAAGCAAGATTTTATCCCTGAAAGCTCGTCTTTTTCCACTAAAGCGGCTTCTGAGTATCCCTTAATTAGAATCCTTGTCTTGAGTAGCGAACCGCGAAATATTCAGGGAAATAACGTCTTTAAAACGGTTTTCTCCGCTTAGTAAATTCACAGCAAAACATCAAATGTTTTTCCAGCTGACGTGACATTCGGCCTTGCAGCCGCGCGAAAAACAAAGCCTCGCTTTGGTTTCAATATGACGTCGTACGCGCATGTTTTGCGACGTCATACGCGCCCGCGAGCTTACGGTAGTCCTGCGCGACGGCGGCGGCGGCGGTGGGGCACACGCGAGCCCGCGAAACATTCCGCTAGCCATGACCATTTAAAATGACAGGCATAGGTTCTATCCCCTGGTTCTATGAGTATGGGGCTGCGCAGCCGGGCCTTCGGCCCGGCGAGTGCTCCGCTACTAACTGGCTAACTAAGTACTTAAGTAAGAAGTAGGCGACTTAACGGCGGGAATGCAGAAAGGTGTTAATTGATATTGTTGACTGAAACCGTCCACCTCATTGGCTAAAACGTGAAAATCTACCATAACTTAACCAGGTAGTGCATTTATTACTCTCTAGTTTACTAATTGATTCCCTTTTAGTGAAAACTATTCTGAGTTTTAATGCAACCAAAATTCTATGTGGGAAACATGTAAAATTAGAAGCCTTTCTTGGCCATTGTTTGGAGTTTCACGATTGGATGAAATCTTGTAGCACAAAAGAAACATCACTTTAAAATAAAGTTCCAGTACATTTTATTTAAAAAACATGTTGTCCATAGGTTGATGCATTCTCAGTAAAAAAACCTAAATGATCTCATGTGGGGAAAGCGAAATGCCGCGGAACAATAGAGCATTGCCTAGTTCTTACACGCATTGTTACTTAAACATAAAACTAATAAAAAGTGGAGATTGCTTCCTTAAAGAGTGTCATTGATTTGCTTAATGCACTGGGGAGCTGGTTCCAAGTAAGAATTGTTCTGGGGTAAAAAGGTTAGTCACAACTGGCAGTTGAGTTTTGTGGTTGAGTTGGATAAGTAGAATGCTAAATGACTCAAGTGATGCTTGGAAGGCTATCCCAAATGCTTTCTTTCAGATATGGTAGGTCTGGCCTTCTTGCTCAAATGCAATTATAACACCAAAAACTTAGATAGGAATGTTTCATCTTTCTACCTAGAAATGCTTGATTATTTCAGAGAACTGCGTTCTTCCTTTCACGACCAGTACACGGGGCTTGACACTAAAGTTTCACTTCACTTTCCATCATGGAAAGTGATATTCATATTTTAATTTCCATATTTACAGTGCGACCACACGAACCGAGGCCACCCAGACAAATTTTGAGACAAATTGAAATTAGCCAATCACAAGTCAAGATCTAGACAATGAAATAGCGCAAAATTATACTTGACCAAAATGCTGAACTGTGAGATGTGTTGCGAACCTTTGATATCCATAAATTCTTCATTACCTAAATGATAATAATGAAGAATTGTCACGATTGTATAAATCAAGCTAGAAAATTTTATGATAATGTCTGGGTTGGCCGGAATCAAATCCAGTAGTAAAGAAATTTTGAACAATCCAAAGTAAACGTGACGGCCGCTCATTTCATGCAAACCGGGCGCCGCGAGCGATTTGCAGTTTCGGTGATTACTAAACAGAGCTGTCAACAAAGTTTTCATTTTTCGAAGACGTTTTTATGTACATTCATTCAAGCGGTAATTTCTAGCTTTCTCTCCGGTTCCATTTCAATTTGAGAGCGATTCTTCATACATCTGAGAGTTTTGATTTGTTATTTTTTTCACTCTCCCCTGGCACCTTGTGTCTCGAGAAAATCACAATTTATAGTTTAGGACTTCAAAGCTTCAACCCGGCCTGTACATGTATAGTAGGGAACAGAGAGGCGACAAACGGATTTTATACAAAGTATTAAACGTGAACATTTTATATAAAATGTAAAATAACCGCTTTCAGTGTACGGTAACGAGCGGATCCGTACGGATAGTTCGCAGTTGTTTCTCAGAAAATAGTGCTATTTTGTCCACGCGATTTTTGCCGTTGAGTTGAGAAATCGGGAGCAAACTGCAGTGAATTATTCGTTTGAAGAAAGGAGGAAAAAAACTTTCTTCCTTTGCGAGTTCTATTTTTTGATCGCGCGTCGGAATGTGTTACCTCCTGTCTCATGTCACCTGTGCGACTGTGATGCATCTAATTTATTCACAGAAAACCCAAGCGTAATGTTTGCATATTAATGATATTTGAAAATATAAGACATTGTATGGAATTTCGAATTCAACGTTTTAAGCAATATATAAAATCAAAATTGCTGAATAAAATCGTTGAAACATTTACTGGTGTCGTATTCTATCTTTATACAGTGTTTCTACGCTATTTGAACGATTTTTAGTCCATTTATCTTGCCTTGTATAATATAATGGAAAGGAAGGAGAGTTCGGAGCTTTCGGCGTTCGACACGTTTTTTTATTTTTTTTTTTTTTATAACTTTATTTATTCACGGAGTCCTTATCACTAAAAAGTGGTCTTCTAAAGAGCCGTGTACATTAAACCTAGTAGAAAAAGTTAAGACTTAAAAATTACAAAACTCCTATAATAAATGCTAAACTAAGTTAAGAAAATACTAATACACAATAGCGGAATAAAAACTATTTAAAGTAGTGGCCTGCTTAGCCTCCGCTGACAGACTGTTCCATGTTACTGCGCCCCTATAACGAAAACTTTTCTTAAGGGCCTCAGTGTTCGGTCGCGGAATAAACAGGTTATGTTGCGCGCCTCGAAGATTATGTCTGTGAATGGTATTGACGCTGGTGAATTTATCAGACAGATATTCAGGTACAAGGTGATTTACAGTTTTAAACATTAAAGATTTCAGTTGTTTTACACGTCTGTCAGCGAGGCTATCCCATTTAAGGGCATGGAGAATCGGGGCAGATCTGGCATCCCAACTAGACCCTGTTATTATGCGTGCAGCCCTGTTTTGTAGTTTCTCTAGTTTTTGGCTGAGGCCATTACCGATACTGCCCCAGACAGCGCTGCAATAATCGAGATGCGGGAGAACCAATGACTTGTAAATTGTGACAAGGGTACTCTGGGGACATATATGTCTTAGCCTCCTCAGGGCAGCAAGTACTTTAGCAACTTTACCGACAACTTCGAGGATGTGAGCCTCCCACGAGAGTGTTTCATCAACCTGAACGCCTAGGCATTTGTAACTATTAACTCTTTCAATTGAATGCCCATCAAGGCATATGTGTGGTTCACTAGGGAGCAAAGCGATTTTCTGCCTCGTGCCTGTAAACAAACATTTAGTCTTGAGGACATTAAGACTTAGACGGTTGTAATATATTAGGTTCCAGGCTCCTTGTATTTTGCACTTGCGCAGTACATTAAAAATGGAGGACTAGCACATGGTTCGTTTCATGCTGTAGTTTCACGACTTAAATATTACATTTGGCGACGAGGATGGCGCTCGTGGGGCAAGTAGGAGAATATATCGACGGGAAAGAAGATATTGCCAGTTATATAGAACGAGTGGAGTTGTATTTTGCGGCGAATTACGTCGAAGCAGATCACGAAGTTGTTACGTTTCTAGCGCTAATTGGAGCAGATGCATATGGCGTACTGAGGAATTTGTTAGCCCCTGAAGTTCCGAAAGAGAAGTCTTTTGATGAGTTGAAAGAGCTTTTGGCTTCACATTACTCGCCTAAACCTATATTGATCGCAGAACGTTTCAAATTTCATCGTCGGAACCAGCATGAGAGTGAAACAGTCGCACAGTTTGTGGTTGAGTTGAAGCGACTGGCGTTGAAGTGTGAATTTGGAACTTTTTTGGAAGAAGCGTTACGGGACCGTCTCGTTTGTGGATTGAAAAGCGTGCAAATTCAGAAGAAGCTGTTGGCAGAGAGAGATCTGACTTTTAAGAAAGCGTTTGAAACAGCACAATCCATGGAGTTAGCCAACAAAGAAGATTTTCGAGACACTAGTGTGCCAGTGGACGACTCCGTCAATAAGGTCGGCAGGTATGCCAGTTCTGGGCATTCGACTGGGGAAGCCATGAGTTGTTTTCGTTGTGGTGCAAAGCATTCTCCATCAGGGTGCTGGGCCAGGTCGGTACAATGTTACAAGTGTCACAATAGGGGTCACCTTGCTAAGATGTGCGATAAGAAAGGGAAGATACAACCCACGCGTTATTTGGAGGTTGATTCACCCATGGGTACTACTGAAGAGCAGTCCGGACTGGGATTGTACACTCTCAAGTCTAAAGGACAAGGTGGATCAGGGTTTCAAGTTCAGTTGTTGTTGGAGGGTAATCCAGTCAGCATGGAAGTTGACACGGGATCAGCGGTGTCCATTGTCTCTGAGGTGGAGTATCAGAAGTGGTTTAAGCATCTGAAATTGCAGCCAACGCAGTTTCACTTGAAAACCTATTCTGGTGAGTCATTACCCTTGTTGGGGGAAATTCGAGTCGCTGTGAAGTATCAGACCCAGGAAATGCAACTACCCCTGGTGGTCGCTCAAGGGAAAAAGCCTGTGTTGCTTGGGCGGAACTGGCTGGAGAAATTGAACCTGGATTGGTCCACCATCTTCAAGGTGTCTCATGTGCCTGCTGTGGATGATATCGTAGCTAAGTATGAAGCCCTGTTTGAGAAGGGGTATGGACACATCAAACCGTACAAAGCCTCCATTCAGGTCCGTGAAGGTGCACAGCCCCTATTCCTGAAAGCAAGACCCGTCCCATATGCTCTTAGAGAAAAGGTGGAGCAGGAGTTTCAGAGACTGGAGGATGAAGGGATTATCTACAAAGTGAGTCAAAGTGACTGGGCTGCGCCAGTGGTGTTGGTTCCCAAGAAAGATGGTTCACTGAGAGTGTGTGGCGACTACAAGATGACAGTGAACCAATGCGCCGATGTCGACCAGTACCCTTTGCCTAATACAGAAGATTTGTTTGCGACGTTAGCTGGGGGACAAGTATTCAGCAAGATTGATCTATCTCACGCCTATCAGCAGGTAGAGCTGGATGAAGACTCGCAGAAGTACCTAACAATTAACACACACAAGGGTTTGTACCGTTACAAACGACTGCCTTTTGGAGTCTCCAGTGCACCAGCTATTTTTCAAAGGATTATGGATCATCTTCTGCAGGGGGTTAAGTTCACGGTTTGCCGTTTGGATGACATACTGATTTCAGGGGGTTCCCCTGAGGAGCATTTGGCAATCCTGGAGGAGGTTTTCAGGCGCTTACAAGAACATGGCATCAAGTTGAATCCAGCGAAGTGCATTTTCTTCCAGTCGGGCCTCGAGTTTCTTGGCCACTGGATTGACAAGCATGGCATTCGTCCCCTCCCTCAGAAGATGGATGCAATCATGCAAGCCAAGAGTCCGACCAACGTCACAGAGTTGAAGTCGTATCTGGGACTTCTTAACTATTATGGGAAGTTTCTACCCAATCTGGCGACTACACTGCATCCTCTTCATGACCTTTTGCAAAAGGACAGACCTTGGAAGTGGACGGAGGAGTGCGAGAGAGCGTTTGTTAAGAGTAAGAAGCAGTTACAAGATTCTCCCTTGCTGGTCCATTATGATCTGAAGAAATCACTTCGGCTGGCCTGCGATGCATCACCCTATGGGGTAGGAGCGGTTATCTCCCATGTTATGGAGAACGGCGAGGAAAAGCCTATTGCTTTTGCATCTCGAACTCTCACAGCTAGTGAGCGTAACTATTCCCAAATAGAGAAAGAAGCCTTATCCATCGTGTTTGGAGTGAAAAAGTTCCATTCGTATCTGTATGGTCGGAGGTTTACATTGCTTACAGATCATCAGCCGCTGGTCACGATTCTTGGGCCAAAGACCGGTGTACCTCCTCTAGCCGCGGCGAGAATGCAAAGGTGGTCTTTGATTTTAGCAGCTTATCAGTATGAAATTGAGTATCGGAAGTCTGCTGAACATGCAAATGCAGATGCCTTGTCAAGACTGGTACAGGCTTCTTTAGAAGAGCAAGAGGAAGAGGAAGAGGTGTATTTGATCAGTTACTTGGAAGAACTTCCAGTTACAGCCCAAGACATTGCGGCTGCAACTAGAAAAGACCCGGTTTTAGCTCGTGTGTACGACTTCACTTTGCATGGATGGCCCCAAGCGCTCGATGATCCAGTGTTGCAGCCTTACTTTTCACGAAAGCAAGAACTTGCTGTTGACCGAGGCTGTGTGTTGTGGGGTTTACGTGTGATTATCCCTGAGAAGTATCGTTTTCGTCTATTGGATGACTTGCACCAAGAGCATCACGGAATTTGCCGGATGAAGTCGCTGGCGAGGGGTTATTTTTGGTGGCCGGGATTGGATGCTGCTATTGTTGAGAGGGTTCAGCAATGTCATGTTTGTGCTGCCTTGGGCAAGTCCCCTCCAAGGGCACCATTATACCCTTGGAAATGGCCTGCTAAGCCATGGGAGCGTATCCACATTGATTTCTTTGAGAAGGGCAGGTTGAACTTCTTGATTGTTGTTGATGCCTATTCGAAGTGGTTGGAGGTGATTCCCATGGGTTCCATGACCAGCTTGAAAACCATTGAGGTTTTGCGCTCGTTGTTTGCACGCTACGGAATACCAGAAGAGTTGGTTTCGGACAACGGGCCGCAGCTAGCATCGGAAGAGTTTTCTCAATTCTTGAAGCAAAATGGAGTCAAGTTTACCCAGGTTCCACCGTACCATCCTGCATCTAACGGAGCTGCTGAACGTTCTGTACAAACTGCCAAAACGGTTTTGACCAAACAAGTGCTGGATGGCAAAGCAAATTCCCTCAGTCTGGAGCATAGGCTGGCCAACTTCCTTATTCTGAATCGTAGCACACCTCACACTATCACTGGACAATCTCCCGCTGAGCTGTTTTTGGGACGACAGATTAGGAACTGTTTCACATTACTGAAACCCAACCTTAACAGAGCCGTGGAGGAGCAACAGTTGAAGCAGAAAGAGCATCACGATGAAGGACGAGTGAAACTCCGAGAGTTCAAGTTGAATGAAGTGGTCTTGGTTCGTAATTGGCGGCGTGGCGTTGAAAGGTGGATCCCTGGAAGGATCACTCAGGTGAAAGGTCCGCGCACTTACCTAGTTCGCTGTGAGGATCAAATACGTTTTGTTCATGTGGACCATTTGAAGAGTGCTCGCTGGAACCAGTCTTCAAGCTCTTGGGAGGGCGAGGAAGATAGTAATTACGCACGAAACTTGCCAAGTTCCCAAACCGAGGTGAAGAGTGGAGCGTGGAGTCCCTCTGAACCACTGGTTAGTACATCCGAGGCAGGAGGAGTTCCGGATGCCGGTGACGTGGAGGAACAGGACACGACTGAGGTGACACCAGAATCATCATTGGGAGATGTTTTGGAGGGAGCAAGCCCCTCAGGGGAGCCATTGTCCCCGTACCCAGCATTGAGGTACCCGAGTCGGGAGAGGAGACCTCCACGCAGACTCATATGTGAAATGTGAACATTCTTAAGTAGATGATGAACGCTGAACATTGTTTATCTGTTAGACATGCATGTTATTGTTGGTGTTGTTATGCTAACAAACCCATTTATTCGGGAGGAGTGTAATATATTAGGTTCCAGGCTCCTTGTATTTTGCACTTGCGCAGTACATTAAAAATGGAGGACTAGCACATGGTTCGTTTCATGCTGTAGTTTCACGACTTAAATATTACAACGGTTAGAATCGAGCCATTGTTTCAGATTTCCTAAATCGTGAGTCAGGGATGAAAACAACTCTTCAGGGTCTTTGGAGGCAAAGGTGAGATTTGTGTCATCGGCATACATTCTCACATCTGATAGAAGGTTACAGTTAGGGAGATCATTAGTGTACAGTAGGAATAGTAGGGGGCCGAGGATTGAGCCTTGAGGCACCCCACAACTTATGAAGCTAGTTTCAGAATTTACGTTATTTATAACTGTAACCTGAGTTCTATCAGAGAGGTAATCTCGGAAAAGATTTAGGCTTGCACCTTTAAACCCATACAGCTCCAATTTTGACAGAAGGATCCCATGGTCAATGGTATCAAATGCCTTTTTTAAGTCAATAAACAGAATGGCATTCGTCAAACCATCGTCGATGTTAAGATACCAAAGTAGGTGGTAAAGGAGACTTCTGAGACACCCTCAAATTCCCCTGAATTTCACACAAATATTTCCTGCAGATTTCAACAAATAATACATTATTTTTCATCAGTTCAATTCAACAGATACCACGCAATTCTGATGAGTTTGAGCAGATTTGACAAATTTGTGAATTGTGTGAAAACTGACAGAAATTGTTGAATTTTTGAGATTTGTTGGGTCTGAAATATTTGTGTGAAATTCAGGGGAATTTGGGGCTGTCTCAGAACTCTCTTTTACCACCTACTAACGCCCAAATTAACACAAGACAAAATCTTGAAATTGGCCAATTTCAAGATTTCTCCGCTGAATTTTCACAGAGGAAAATTAACCATTTTCCAAAATCTCACGCTCATTTGGGGAGAATATTTCTTCCATACTCCAATGCCCCAACGCTAGATCAGTTTCATTTTCCAAAATTTCATGCTCATTTTGGGGGAATATTTCCCCCAGTCTCCAATGCCCCAACGCCAGCGTATCAATTCCATTTCCCAAAATCACTCTTTTGTCATCTTCCGCACTCAACGCAATTTTGGTCATGTTTTCCGTGAATAAATGGTGCCCTCTGCTGCGAAAAATAGTTTGCCTCCTGAGTTGCTTTTGTTTTGTCCTCAAACATTTCACAAAGTTTGCATGTCTCAAACTCTTCCTGATCATGCATTTTTTCACTCCTTTTGCCTTTTGTTCCTCCGTGGTTTTTGCCTTTTGTTCCTCCGTGGTTTCTGCATTCTTCTCCATCAGGAGAGAATACAGTTTTGGTCTCAGGGCGACAAATTCTGTCAAAATGGCACCCTCGCATTCATCTTTCATCAGCCCAATCTTTTTCTTGTTCCCCGGCACGATTGGCATTCCATTCAACACTGCTGGATGCTCTGGGGAAAAATCATTTGTGTCAAACCATTCTGCCACATCCCCCGCAATGTCAGCAAAGAAATCTTCCGTTTCAATTTCCAGCACCAAAGAATCTGTGTCGGTATACAGGAGAGAAACATTTTCCCACTTTTTCTTCACATATTCATAGTGAAAATCATACATCAAAAGTTTGGACAAATCCAAGATTGTCATCCCAACAAAGATGGGTTTTGACATGACCACTCGCGTTTTCCTCATCTTGACTGCAATCAGAAACTCATCGAAAATTTTCACATCGGCGAAGTTGCATTTATTCACCAGCTTTTCTGCCCTTTCCGCATCTTTCACCAGTTCAATCGTGACTCGGTTTCTCAGGTTTTCCATGGTTTTCCCAAAGACTGAGTTGTTCATGAGTTTGAAGAAATCTTTTTCAAATTTCGTTTTTCCCTTGGATCTCAGGGCAGTGTTTTTGTCAATATAACATTTCATGAAATTTGCTTCTTCAAATTTGATTCCTCGCCTGATCTTTTTCAACTTCATTCCGGCGGAAAGATAAAACGCCAGATTGCGACCGTGCAAAACCATGCCTTCTTTGTCCCTCAGATTTTGCGTGAGTTTTTCAATCCCACCCAGCGCCAGTTTTTCCGGAGCCAGGGGAAAATCATTATGCTCGTCATGCAATTCTGGGGGATAAATGAGATCAACTTCCAGAATGCAACCTTGACCTTCTTCTTTCACAAACTTTTCCCAGTTTTGCAAATCTTCTTCGCTCATCCATTGGAATTTCCCAACTGGAAGAGGCTGCGACATGGCCCATCCATAAAGGTTGTTTGCGTCCAAATAAACCAGGAAACGAGATGGATCTTTTGGATTGAAATTTTTCATATATTGGTTGTTTGCTTTCGCAAATCGCTTGAATGCATTTGCGTTTCCTCCCCTGATTCCTTTTTCAAACATCAACAACTGTTCCACATCAGTCAAAAGTTCCAACTTCACTCCGGTCACTTTCAGCATTGCATCCCAAGCCAACCCAGGGGTGGTAAAATAGTGCGCGGGATCCAGTTCATAGTTTTCTTCGCAAAGTTTTCTGAAACTTTCCATGACATCTGCAAGCAACAGCACATCCGTTTTCAGATAAAGATCGTGAAATTCGCCCATATTTTTCACTTCAAATTCTTCCCAGACTCGCTGGGCATGGGCAAAATCTTCATCTGAGACTTTTTCCTGATTCAATCTGGAGAAAAAAGCGGCTTTCTTTGGCAGTTGTTTCTCAAACTTATCAAACCCATCCATGAATTCATAGGGGAAGACTCCTTTTCGCCGCATCAAATCACTTTTCTCACCAAAAAATCTGGTGATTTCTTTCAATTCTTCTTTGGGGAGATTTTTTGCCAGCGATTCCAATCCTTCCAGCGTGAATTTGAAGGAATCCAGAAATCGAATTTCATGTTTCACTGAAAATTCTTTCCCTTTCTCCTCATTCCATTCTTTTTTCAACTCGAATTTCAGGGAAAAGGAAATATATTTCTCCTCGTTGTTGGGGATGCATGTCACGCTCAAAACTTCATCCATTGTCCCCAAAGCTCGCACAAAAAGATGAGCGTCATAGTTTGCCAGATTGTGAAAAAACACAGGGGTGAATTTTGGCCTTTGAAACTTCAGGTTGCAAGATTGATGCGCTGCTCCCCTGAATTTTCCTGAGAAGTGACAGTGATCCCTCACCTTGGACAGACTTTTTTCTCCAAATTCTTCTCGACACAGCCAGCACACTTCCGCTTCTCGAAATGATTTCCATTCTTGGTTGGTCAGGGGAATCATTTCCTTTTTCGGCAAATTCAAGTGAGCTTCTCTCACTCGGGAAATCAATTCTCGAATGAACTCTTTGGGAAGTTCTTCATTTTCATTTGCAGCTCTTTTCAACACAGGCTCCATTTGCAAAAACGGGGAAACGAGATGAAACGCAAATCCGCAGGGAATATGCTCGTGGGTTTTTTGAGTTCCCCCCAGCGGTTTCAAAATTGACTCAAAATCTGCATATCCAACAACAGGCAGATGCATCATTTTTGGGAAGTTTTTGAAGGAACAAGTTCCTCCTGGAAGTTCAATTCTCGCGGCTTCAAAATCTCCGCAAATGGTTTTGTGTTTCTCCAGACTTTCCACTCTGGGAAATGAATTGAGGCATCTTTTGCAGAAAAATCTTTCATGCCCATTTCGCGAAACTTGAGAGCTTGCCAAGCGGGAGAAATTTTTCACCAGACAATAATGCGTTTTGAATTCTTCTGTCAGCAGAATCAAATCCACATGAAGTCCCCTTTCTTCCTTGGTGATTCTCAGGGGAAAAACAAATCCATTCCAGCCAAAAACGTTCACTGAAATGTCAGGATTTTTGGCCTCAAAAAACTTGATTTTTTCCACGGCCATGGGAAATTCGCAACCATCCCAATTCATCTCTTCCGTTTGTTCTCGCAAAGTCGGTGTGATTCTTTCCGGATGAACTTTGACCATATTTGCGGCTCTGCCCAAGCACCATTTGAAACACATCTCATCTTCATTTTGCATGTTGATCACGGCTTTCTTGTTTGCCAAATCAGCAGGCAGTTCAATCCATCCAGATCCTCGCAGGGGGTTCCAGCGCACAAAATGAATTTCCAAACGCAAAACTCTTTCAAACATCCAATTGGATCCCCTGCGATTGAAGTTTTCCAGATTCTCAATCATTTCTCTTTCCATTTCATCCAGAATCTCTGGGTTGTTCCCCAAATTCCTTTTCTGCCGGGAATGGAAAAATGGATTTTCAATCACTTCCTCCCCAGAAGCCAAATTTGTTTGGGACATTTCCACATTCAAAACGCATTTCACTCTTGTTTGTGGATTTTCTCGCAGGAGCCTGAGAACCAACCATCTTGCTTTCCGGAAAAAATCTTGGGGAGAAATGGAATCATCTCCTTGAATAAAAAATTGTCTCGCGAATCCTCGCAAAGCGGATTGCCCTTCTTCCACGGCTAATCTCTGTTCCCACAATCTTCTGACTTGTTCTTTCAATCTTTCCACTGCGGGATTGGCTCTTCTCCGAACATCCGCGTCATCCACACTTTCCAACCAATTTGTCCAATCGATAACCGTATCTACATTTTGTTCAATCGCTCTGGGAATGACTCTGGGGGGAACAATTCTTCTTTCCGGAATCAAAAAAGGCACATCAATTTCTGGATTTTCGTCATCTAGGTTGGCTCGTCTTTTTCGAGTTTTTGGCTGATTTTTTCCCCCTCCTTGCCAAAGATTTTCAACTAAAAATTTCATTAAGTCATTTTTCTTCAATCGCGACCAACCTCGCAAGTTTGTCGATCGCGCAAATGATTGCCATGCAGCTAAAGACATTTTTAATGGAGAAAAAAACCTTTTTTCCCCATTTAAAATGAAGTTTTCAATTCAGGAAGTGAGCGAAGCGAACTCCGGAGGGGAAGGAAAAGAAAAACAAACTTTTTTCACATTCAAAGAAGCCAGCGAAAAAACGGGGCTTCCCTCCAAAACGATTTTGCGAGTTCTCAAATCGGGCAACACCAAATATACCAGAAGAACCGATCAAAAAGTGTTCTGGATTCAGGAGGAAGACGCAGAACCTTTTATCCGGATTGACGGGGAAGATTTTTTCACCGCAGAGGAAATTCAGGAACGATTTGGGTTATCACGCACAGTTTTTTTCAATCAACTCTGCAAGAAAAAAACTCATTTTCTGGATTCAGGGGAAAAATCGCACGAAGTCACTTGGGTTTCTCCCAGATTGCAAGAATTCATCTATCTCATGAAAAAGAAAGCTGCATTGGAAACGGCGATGCACGCGCACCCCAAAAAAGGGCTTTATAAACATCATAACCTCTGCCAGGCTGAGATGAACGACGCCCTTGTGGATTTGCAAAATGCGTTTTGAATTTTTTCTTCATTGGAGAAAAAATGACAAGTGAAAACAAATCCACTCCTCAGAAAGAGGCTGAAAAAATCAAAGAGGAAATCGTTTGGGAAAAAGCGTGTGACGCAGAAAGAAACTTTCAAAAAGCGGTTGATATGGCCACTGGTTTTCTCCCAGTCCGATCGGAAGTGGACCGCAAGTTCATGGAAAAATGGATTTTCGCGTTTTAATTTATTTTTTTATCTCCTCCCAAAAAATGAATCCCGAGAAAATATCTATCCCCGACTGCTCACTTGGAGACCCCGTGAAAAAATCTTCTGGAAAAATTAATTTCTGTCTTCTCCCCTGCCTCCACATGGACTCACGGTTCAAAGTGAAACTCCAAACCAAATTCAAGATTTTCCTTCATGAGGGTGAATCGTTTTCTATGGGCATCACTATTCCGAGCGAGTTCATTAGTTTCTTCAACAATCTGGAAAAACATCTCAACTCTGCTGCGATGAAAAAGAAGCAGGCAATCAAAGAGATTTCCCCGTCTTTTGCTCGATTTCAGGAGGGAGATTTCATTCTCGTGAAAACTGACAAATCCGAGCAGAAAAAGATTTACGCAAAAATCTATCCCTCCAAAATTCCCACAACGGATTTCTCCTGCAGATTTTGGGAGCTGTGCGCGGATGGGAAAAAGAAACCCATCTTGAAGCAAAAAGAACTCATTGGCTGTCCTCTCCGCGGGCAAGTTGTGTTTTCAATCAAACATCTTTTCTGCGGAAATGTGAAAGCGATCACATGCATTGTGGACGAAGTTTTGGTGGAGGAAATAGTGCAGGCTGCCTCGGAATTCGATGAATTTGAGGACAAAAATGAGGACGATGAAGTTTGATCTCGCTGAAATCAGGGAGAAAATCTTTTCCAGAATTCAATTCTGGAAAAGGCAGAACTTTTTTTCAGATTTGTGCAGATTCGCAGAATTTGCAATGAGTTGATTCAGTCATCATTTTCTCAAACAATTCAGTTTGTTTTTTCATATCTGCGGCAATCTCTTCAACCCACTTTTCCAAATTCACATAGCTTTCCATCAGCAGGTCAATGGAATCAATTTCGTCGTCACTTTCACTCAGTTTTTTTCTTTTCGCATTTGAATTTGAAGGCATTTTCTTTCCAATCATTTTTTTCCTCAGGGGAAATTTTCAAAATCCATTCAGGGGAAATTTTAACCCACTCCGGAAAATGAAAATGAATCCCCTCCGGAAAATGCATTTTGAATTTCAAAACCCCTCCGGAAAAAATGGATTTTTCTGGAGCAGATATCTATTCCAGAAAAAATGGATTTTTCTGGAGCAGAAAATGCCTTCCGGAAAAAATGGATTTTTCTGGAGCAGATATCTATTCCAGAAAAAATGGATTTTTCTGGAGCAGAAAATGCCTTCCGGAAAAAATGGATTTTTCTGGAGCAGATATCTATTCCAGAAAAAATGGATTTTTCTGGAGCAGAAAATGCCTTCCGGAAAAAATGGATTTTTCTGGAGCAGATATCTATTCCAGAAAAAATGGATTTTTCTGGAGCAGAAAATGCCTTCCGGAAAAAATGGATTTTTCTGGAGCAGATATCTATTCCAGAAAAAATGGATTTTTCTGGAGCAGATATCTGCTCCAGAAAAATGAATTTTTGAATTTTGAATTTTGAATTCTGGAAAAAAATATCTGCTCCAGAAAAAACGAATTCGTTTTTCTGGAAAAAATATCTGCTCCAGAAAAATGAATTTGAATTTTGAATTCTGGAAAAAATATCTGCTCCAGAAAAAACGAATTTGAATTCTGGAAAAAATATCTGCTCCAGAAAAATGAATTTGAATTCTGGAAAAAATATCTGCTCCAGAAAAAACGAATTTTTGAATTTTGAATTCTGGAAAAAATATCTGCTCCAGAAAAATGAATTTGAATTCTGGAAAAAAATATCTGCTCCAGAAAAAACGAATTTTGAATTTTTGAATTTTGAATTCTGGAAAAAATATCTGCCCCAGAAAAAACGAATTTGAATTTTGAATTTTGAATTCTGGAAAAAATATCTGCTCCAGAAAAAACGAATTTGAATTTTGAATTCTGGAAAAAATATCTGCTCCAGAAAAAACGAATTTGAATTTTGAATTCTGGAAAAAATATCTGCTCCAGAAAAAACGAATTTTTGAATTTTGAATTCTGGAAAAAATATCTGCTCCAGAAAAATGAATTTGAATTCTGGAAAAAATATCTGCTCCAGAAAAAACGAATTTTGAATTTTTGAATTTTGAATTCTGGAAAAAATATCTGCTCCAGAAAAATGAATTTGAATTTTGAATTTTGAATTTGAAATTTGAATTTGAAAATGAATTCCGGAAAAATGAATTTGAATTTGAATTTGAAAATCCACTCCGGGGAAATGAATTTGAATTTGAAAATATCCACTCCAGAAAAATGAATTTGAATTTGAATTTGAATATCCACTCCAGAAAAATGAATTTGAATTTGAATTTGAAAATATCCACTCCAGAAAAATGAATTTGAATTTGAATTTGAATTTGAAAATCCACTCAGGGGAATGATTTTCAAATTTTGCTGAATTCAGCATTGTTCCGGAAACTGATTTTGGAATGAAATTTCCTCCGGAGAATTCCTCCCATATTATTTGGAGGAAAATTTTTTTCCAAATTTTTTTTCCAAATTTAATAAATGAAGGGATGTCCGGGGGATGAAAAATCTCCCCAAACGGATTTTGTGATGAAAAATCACCCCCAAAAACGGATTTTGGGATGAAAATCCTCCGGGGATTGAAAATCTCTCCGGGGTTTGAAAATCTTTCGCTGAAAATCAGCGGAAAATGTCAATTCAAGAAAACTTTCTGCCCATTTCAGCTAAAACTCAGTTAACTAAATTGGAGAAATGATTGGTTAAAATTGAGCTTTATCCAGATAAAATGGGATTTTAATTTTTTATTTCCCCCTTTTTCTCAGCATAAAAACTGTTGAATTTTCAAAACCCCCTCCGGAAAAGGAAAATGATTTTCAAAATCCCCTCCGGAAAATGATTTTCAAAATCCCCTCCGGAAAATGATTTTGAAAATCCCCTCCGGAAAATGATTTTGAAAAACCCACTCAAGGGGAATTTTTCAAAACCCACTCAGGGGAAATTTCAAAATCCCCTCTGGAAAATGTTTTTCCTGAATTGACTCAGGGAAAATGAATTTTGTTGAATTTGACATTTCTCCGGAAACTGATTTTGGAATGAAATTCCTCCGGACATTATTTCCCCAAATTATTTGAGGAAAAATTTTTTTCCAAATTTTTTGAATGAAATAATGTCCGGGGGAATGAAAAATCTTTCCAAAAATAGATTTCAGAACGATAAAACGCCCACAAAAATGGATTTGGGATGAAAAATCTCCCTGAAAACGGATTTTGAGATGAAAATCTCTCCGGGGATGAAAATCTTTCGCTGAAAATCAGCGGAAAATGGCAATTCATGAAAATTTCTGCTCCATTTCATCTAAATCACAGTTGACTAAATTGGAGAAATGATTGGCTAAAATTGAGCTTTATCCAGATAAAATGGGATTTTAATTTTTTATTTCCTTTTTTTCTCCGCATAAAAAATGTCGAAATCAGCAACGCATTTTTCAATCTCCGATGGGAAAAAAACCAAAAATTTCACTTCCATCAATTCAGCGGCAAAAGAATATGGAATCTCAAATTGTGCAATCACAAATGCATTGAAAAAAGAAAACTCAACCATCACCCGGAGGTCGGACAAGAAAAAATTCTTCCTCGGCGAATCAAAAGCGGAAGATTCACAACTTTCTCGCGAAATCGATTTTTCTTCACTCCCAATGGATGAGGAATGGTTTGACAAATTCAAGATCGCTGTTCTAGATTTTGATGAACTTTGTCGAATGATCGCGAATAATTTATTCGCGGATGAAGATCTCGAATTGGACTGGAAGAAAAAAGAATTGAAATACAATGATGAAGCCGTTTGTTTCATCAAAATCATTTCCATCATCTGCAGAGTGGCTTTTCAGGTGAACCGAGATCAAGCCCTAATAGTCCTGGAGGAAAAAATTGGGCAAAAAGATTTTCAACCCTTGAAACTAATGCAATTGGTAGCATCTTTGAGGAAAAATGAAAGAACATTTCACGTTGACATATTCAATAAAATCAGGAAATTCAAGTGATTTTCCCCTGATTTTTCATTCCCCAGAAATGAAAACTCAACTCTCAAATCTTTCTTCCCATTCCTTCTCAAACTTTTCCAAATCCAACCCCAAATCAATCACAATCCCATCAATCGCTTCCATTGAAAACAAAAATTCATCCCTGTCGAATTTTCCTCCCCGCAAAGCGAAGCGCAAATCACTCAATGTTTTTTCATAGGTGGTGAAAGCGAACTTCGCCATCTCAATTTTGCTTTTCAGATTCTTCATTTCATTCGCTGTTTTCAAAACTAATCCCGCTCCTGAAATCACTCCCAAAACGATTGGGTTCAAAGTCGCGGCTCCAACAATCGTCCCGATTGCAACCAGGCCGGAAGAGGTCAAATTCATGAGCAGATTCATTTTCTTGAATCGGCCATGCGCTCGTTTCAGGCACCAAAATCTTTTGTGATAAAATCGAAAAAGTTTTTTGATCTCTTCCAGTTCTTCTTCCCGAATTGCGGGGTTGATGTGATTGAAAGCAAAAATGCTTTGTTTTCGCTCGGCTCGCTTCGCTCGCTTCATTTTTCAGGGAGAAATCATTTTTCAATCAGAACTGTTGCTTTTGCTCTTTGAATGGCATTTCCATCCGAGAGAGCCAGATAGAAAGCTTCTTCCTGCCCAACATGGAGATTGAAGGTGAACTGCAGTGAACCAAATGAATTGGTGGAAGGTCTGACTGCGTTTCGAGTGATGCTATCTCCTTGAACAAGACTTGTCATGATGATGGTTGCTCCACTCACTGGGTTGGAACCGCGTTGAAGAATGAAAACCGTGACATTCAAAATCCGGAAGTCAGATCCAAATTGTTGCCAATAATTTGTTTCATCTTCCTCTTCATTTGGGAAGATCAAACAATCACCGTGTTTTCCTTTCACAAATCTTGCAAAAATGAAGTGTTTTGACGGGCGAAGCGGCAAATTCAACAAGTTGTGCCCATTCAAATCCAAGTCAGCCTCCATGACCATCTTCCCACCCTCAAAAACGAAAGGGGAATCGAAGACGCTGCTTTCAACATCAGGTTGGGAACCAGCAATGCCATATATGATCAGATTTGCATTTCCTTTTTCGGCTGACTCGGCAGTTCCTCTCCATTTCAAATCCAGATAGATGAATTCAAGTGGGGAAATCCTCCATTTGTGCATGTGGATGATGGATCTGGAATACCCCGAAAACTTCTTAGTTGATTGCTGATTGATATTCAGACTTGTGCTCACAACGTTGACGCTCACGCCATCCATTGACGCGGGGAAGAATTCCACGCACACGGTGTATTCTCCCTCTGGTAATTTGTACATATTGAATCCAAGTCTCCCAGAGTATTCATTTAAAAGATCTTTTGTGATTTCCAAGTCATAAGCCTTCTTGTTGAAATGATGCGGCGAATCTGGAAAATCACTTATCCCAGTCACTGTCATATGATGTTCAGAGCTGGATTCATCCACATTTTCCATCAGATAGCGGAATGCGTCCTTTGGGTGAGAGGTTGACGTGATATGCGATTCATTGACATATTCTTTAAGTTTTTCTTCTAATTCCATCGTGTGGGCTACCACACCTCCTATCGCATTATCCACATAAGATTTTGACGTGGGTTGTCGCTTCAGAGTTGGCGCTGCAATATTGTTGATTTGTTGCGAGTTCATATCCAGGTTTCCGGTCATTGTCCCGCCTTCCAACGAAAGCTTTTTCGCGGATTGGGCATCCACATGTCGCATATTTGCGCCCTGATCGGCAACTTCAGGATCTTTCACGTTAAAAATGGTGTGATTTCCCATATCCAAAGCCGTCTCCATTGGAAACGTCTCTTTGCGGCTGAGAAAGATATTCTTGCCATCATTGTAAGAGATCAGGTTGTTATAATGCGCTCCCAAATCATGCCATGTTTGTTGTTTTGAGTTTTTCACGTTGAAAAGTTCTTTTAAATCAATATCCTTCGTGACTTCATGAGTGTGAGCCGGAGCATCAGGGTGGAATTTTTTCAGAGTGACCATATTCACCGCTGACAAATCCTGGTTTTCATCAGTGTCCAGATTGACGATCAATTTGCGATTCATTTCTATTTCCCCGGGGTTGATGAGTTTTTGTCCCCTGAGATCAAGATCCCCAGTCATGTGCGAGGAACCATCCACCTGGAGAGAATCTGCTCGCAATTGCGTTGCAAGCGTGTCAACTTGGTGTTTGGTAATTGCATCCGAATTCCCCGTTCCTTCAGCGATATTGGTCATTTTTTTGTTTTGAAGATCGAAGTCCCCTGCTGGCGTCAGCTTGAAACCAACTCCTGGCAACCCATCTTTTCCATCTCGTCCTCCCTGGAAGTTGCTTGTTTCAGAAAGCAATCCATTTGAATAACTCATTTTAAATGCTTTCATCAAAGTTTTTGGCAATGAATTTCCTCGGCTTATCCACATACAGGAAAGAGAACGGATCATGCGTTGCTTTCCGATAATCTTCTTTGCTGACATTGTTCTCCCTGCAGATCGCCGTAATTTCTTTGTTGCTTGGGAATTCGAAGATGCAAAAATGCGAGCAATTCAGGCGGATATCTTTTGGTGTTCCGAAATAACTTTGCGAAAGATAAATCACAGAACATTTCTTGTGCCTGCCCTGAATGAAATAATCAATCAATGGCTTTTGGTTTTTTTCGGAAACAAAATCATCGAAAACAACCAGCTTTTGATTCTCCCCTGACAATTCAGAAACTGGGATGATTTCATCCGGGGATGCTTCCACAACGTCATACCCCGCTTCTTTGCTGATTGGGCGAAACGTTTTCAGCAGATGCTGATATTTGGTTTGGTCAAGATTTTTCGCATAGAGGAAGATTTTATCGTAGAAGAGCAGCGGGCGGAGGATCATATCCAGGAGAACATTTGTTTTCCCCGATCCTGAAGAGCCACAGATCAACATTCTGAAAGTTCGATCCGGCATGAAAGGGTGACGTTGTTTGAAATTCGTGATTGGATCCTGACAATCATAATTTGGAATCTTCATTTTATTAATGAACATGACGTTCTACATCTTGTTCTACATCTTGTTCTTCATCCAAATTCATGTTTCTGGGATATAAAATGAGTTTATTGGAATGGCAAAAAATGGCTAAAAGCAAATCTGCTTTGGGCAAAAAAATCAACTTTGTTCACAATGCTATCACCCAGAAAAAGTTGGGCGAAGAGACAAGTCAAATCGGACTTGAAAAAACATTCAAACCCATCACAGCGAAACTGGATGAGGTGAGTGAGTCGAATTTGGGGCCGCTTCGGCCACTTCCCCGGAAAAAGAAAAAAACCAAACCGGCGAAGATTGATTATCTCCCCGAAGTCGATCCATTTGAAGAGATGGATGTCGAAGGCCTGTTTGATGAGGCCGTTCCATCCCAAACAAAGAAGCAAATTCCAGCAGGGCCGCCAACATATGAAGAAGTTGTGCAAGAGGTAGGGGAAGATCCACCTGAATATGAAGAAGACGATTTCCCAGATTATGCTTTGGAACCGGGCGATGAAGATGAAGATGAAGCCAATAAAATATTGAGAGAATTTGACCTCACGGATTATGATACTGCGGAGAAAACTCTCAGGGAAAATGTTTCAACAGCGAGGAAAATCAATTATCTCGCTGATCTTGTGAACATAGCAAGATTCCGCAGAAATCAGTTGAAAGGTTACAAATCATCCTGGTCCAAAAAATTCCAAAGAGGGGAAATAACGGAAGAGCAAAAGAAGTTGCAACATCAAAGGATAGATCGCGCAGCCCGAGTTCTGACTGAATACATAGATCATTATTATGAAGAAGGGGGAAAGATGATGGAGGAAAAGAAGAAGACGGGTTCGGGGTTGAAAAAAAGAAAAAAAAGGCGGCGCCATTCGTTTTTTCTCCAACCCCGCAGATCTCCTCCAGAAACTTGAGGTCATCGTTGGCTCCATTCTTGCTGGGAATACGAATCAGGAGATCAGAAACACTGGAGTTGGCATTCTCGATCTTCTCCTGAAAGAAAACGTCATCAACAAATCCCAGCATGAGAAGCTTTTCAGAAAGTATTTCAAGCCCTAAAATGGAAATCGAAAGAGAAATTGTCCTGTCATCCTTTTCCGTCAAGACTGGGGGAAACAAACCAGAAAATTTCACAACAAAATTCAATCGACCCATTATTTTGGATCCAAATTCCCAATATGTTGTTGGGTTGAACAGAATTATCAATATGAGTTTTACGTGGTATAACATCAATGCCGCATTGAAAAATCAGCTGATCAGATTCAGCTCTGATGGTGGGAAAACATTTTCCGATATCACCTTTCCCGCTGGGGTTTGGGATTATTCCACTTTGAATGCGGCAATTCGAAACGCAACAGGCCCCCTCGCAGGCAGCACCCCAGGAAAGAATGAAAAATTCCCAATCAATCTTGCTTTCTCTCCCACAACTTTCAGAGTAACAATCACACTGGAAGCAAACTGGCAACTTGATCTCGAGAAATCCAACTTCGGCGATCTCATTGGTTTTGAGAAAAAGATTCTGAAAGATAAAGTCAACATTGGCCCCAGAGTTCCAAACCTCAGTCAAGATACTGATATGTTGAACGTTCATTGCGATCTCACAAGTGATTCGCTTGTGGATGGGGAAGAGAGCGATATCATCTTCTCCTTTTCAACATCTGTTCTGCAGGCCTCCTATAGTTTCACTTTGGAACCCATGAGAGTGATGTTCAGCCCTGTGAATAAAAACAGAATAAGCTCCATTCGGATCTGGATCACCGATGGGAAAAGGCGGGTTGTTGATTTGAATGGAGCTGATACAGCGTTCTCGCTTATCTTGAAAAAACAAATAAAATGAAAAGTTATGAATTCTCTCGTTTTTCCCACCCCCAGCTGGGGCGGTTTGTCTTCCGGCACAAAGGAACAGGTGTCATTGTGGACAATATTTTCAAACCAATGAGGAAGGTCGCATCAGTCGTCTTCAATAAATTCGCGAAACCCATTGCGAAAAAAGCCTTGGAATCAGGAATTTCTCACGCTGGGGATAAACTCGGCAAAAAAGCAGTTGAAAAATCTGGTGATTTGATCATGAAAAAGCTGGGAAATATGAGAAAGGGGAGCAAAAAGCCACCAGCGAGCGAAGCGAGCCGAGCGAAGCTAGCTCGACCACAATCAGCCCCTGCGTCAACCTCCGGAGAGCGACCGCAGGGAGAAAGTTCTGATGCTATATTGAACAGGTTGATCTCTGGGCAAGGAATTCGAAAAAGAAAAAAATAATATAAAATGGCTTTTCGATCGAATGAATATCTTCAAAGAAATGAATTAGTGCGCTTCCAGCTGGATGACACAATCCGAGCTCCAGCTAATGGGCAACATCAACAAAAAAGTGGTTATAAATTCACGATTAATGACCGATCCGCATTCTATGATTGGTACAATGCTTATTTCGAGGTGCAGTTTCAACTCCAGAAAATAGCAGACGGCGCTGGGTATGCCGCAGCTGACAGAATCACAGTGATCAATGGCGCTCATTCCCTGATTAATCACCTGAAGATTAGTTCTGCTGGAAAGATTGTTTATGAGACTGATAATCTGCATAACGTTACTTTTATTAAAAATTTGCTACAATACTCCGACGACTTCAGCAGATCAGTCGCCAAGAACAGTTTCTGGTATTTGGATACTGATGCAACAACCGCTAATACGAATCTTGGATTTGAAGCTCGGCGGGTGCAATCTCAAGCAGTTCAAAACGATGGAAACGGCGGTGCAAAGAACATTAACACAATCATTCCCCTGAATCGCTTTTCCTTTTTCGAAGAGTTGGAAGATAAGATGCTTGTGCCCATGCAGCTGCAATTTGAGATTAAGCTTCAACAGGATAATGAATTAATTCATATGGCTAATGGCACTGATGCTGGAAGAGTTGTTGTGAATAGGTTTTTGCTTTGGGTGCCAAGATTGACACCGAAAGATTCTCTTTATGACAAATTTGTCAGTTCATTCCTGAAAGAAACGCAATGGAAATATCTGAGGGAGATGTATTCCGAATCAGCTCCTACGCAGTCATCAGGATTCTTCCAGATATCCGCAAGTATTGACAATGTTAAGCATATTTTTGTTTATCTTAAAAGAACCAATGATGACGCTAAAGAAGAAGATAGCCCTTATCTCATGAACACTTTCAAGCTGAATGCAGCGGATAATAATTCATCCTTGTCGAACTGCCGGCTGGAATATGGAAACGGAGTTTTCTACCCGGAAACAGAGTATGACAGTGAAAGCAAAGTGAGGATTTTCCAGGATGTCATGGCTTATGCAATGAGGAAAAATGACTACAACACAGGGACACAGCTGAATCTGGCCAATTTCAAGTCTCTTTTCCCGTTGATCTATTTCGATCTGACTTATCAAACTGAAAAACCGACAAGAGATCCCAAGCAGTTGATATTCAGGTATCGATTGAACGCAGATGCAGCGGCAAACTTCAATGTACATGCGATAGTTCTCTATGAAGAAGAAGTGAAAATCGATAAGATTGGAAATGAGCTGGTTATCGTGTGAAGCGAGCGCAGCGAGCTGAGCGAAGCGAAGTGTGGTCTGTGAAAAACATATCTTGTCATTTAAAATGACAACATATCACCCATATAAAGTAAATCTGTCGGAAGGGCAAAAAAGCAAGCTTGGAAGAGCATTCAAAGCAAACTGCGCTATCACCCTGAGACTGAAAAAAAAATCAAACACGCGGAAATGATGAACTGATGCTGACAGTCAATCAAAAGAACCGAATTGCCAAAGCCGCATCTCAGGGAAAGGGAGTTGAAATCAAGATATCAAAAACGCAAATCCGAAAAGTGATGAAGCAAGGCGGAAGTCTTTTCTCTGCTATTGTTTCCCTGGCTCGTTCCCTGGCACCCACCCTGGCAAAGACACTTGGGTTGTCAGCATTGGCTGGTTTGGCGAGTGAAGGAGCGAGTCAAGTCGTGAAAAAGATAAGCGGGAAGGGAGCGCAAACGGGCGGATTTCTCATTCCCCAAGATAAAATTCAGAAACTGATTGACAATAAACATTTGTTGACAGATAAGCAGAAACAAGATATTTTGACTGCCCTGAAATCAGGAGGACAACTGACGATAAAACCATCAGCAAAACAATCAGGCGGATTGTTGGGAACTGTGCTGGCTTCCATCGGAATTCCACTGGCGCTGGACATGGTGAAAAATTTGTTTGGGAAGGGAGCGGCGCAGCCGCGACATCGACTGAAAGGAGAAGGCGCTCCAAGAGTTGGTCGCCCCAAAGGAAAAGGAGCGCCACGCGTTGGACGCCCAAAAGGAAAAGGCACTCCTAGAGTCCGGCAGCCCAAAGGAAACGGCGCTCCAAGATTGGGCACTCCCTTCCAACGCCCGCCTCCATTCATCGGAACCTGGGGACGAAAAATTGGGATGGGAAAAAAATCCAAAAAAGGAGCGGGACTTCTGCTGGGATCGAAAAGTCCATTCAACAATATCCCAGTTCTCGGGGCGATTCTTTGAAACCCAAATTCGTGAACAAACCCCTGAGCAACCTTGATCTTCTCCAGTGGATTGATTTTCTGAAAATTCCCAATTTCAAAGGGATTTTCGCCAGGGATGAAGCCATGCCCCGAGAACACAGCCCCTGCATCATCAATCTTGATTCGCTTGAAAATGCCGGAACTCACTGGGTGTGCTGCGCCCCCGGAGATCGTGCCCTGTGGTATTTCGACTCTTTTGGGATGGGATTTCCCCAGGAATTCAAAAGTTCCAAACCGGTGATTTGGAACAGCAGTCAGTATCAAAACATCAACAGCGTTCTTTGCGGGTATTATTGCCTGTTTTTCCTCCATCAATGGTCGCAGGGGAAAGATTTCTATGATATTCTCAAACCGCTCAGTCTGACTGATACGATGGAGAATGAGAAATTCATAAAAGAATATTTCGATAAAAAATGAAATCATATTGCGTGAAGGAAAAAAAACAAACTGAATGCGTGAAACCAACTGGATTCCAGACTGCAAAAAATGGCAGAAAGATGTGGTTTTGCCATTGCGCTTCCTGCGGAATAAAAAAGACAAGATTTGTGAAAGCGAGCAGAGCGAGCCGCGGAGCGAAATCGGGAAACTGAGTCGGCCCCCGCGTGGCGGGGGCATTGGTGAACTTGCGCTGACGGGCGTCGCGCATGCGCTGCCTTGGTTGGGAAAAAAGACAGTTGAAATGGGTCGTTATGGAGCCAGTGAATTATTGCGAAACAAAAACACTCAAAAGAAAGCATTGGATTTTGCCCTGGACAAGATGAAACCATTTCTTGCCAAAACCTCTGCTGATATGATGAATGAGCTGTCCACGGCGATCCGACCAAACAGAAAATATAAAACAGATCGAGCAGATTTGGATGGGGTGCTTTAGATGTTCATTCCCTGATTGGGAAGCTGCCAAGACCAAAGAAAGGTTTCACCCTCCCAGGGCATAATTATACCGGCCCCTGGAACCCACTCGAAAAACAAGTCAGATTTGATGAAAAGGGAAAGATTCTCGAAATTATGCAGCAGCCCACAGGAAAAACAGACGCAGTTGCTATGCAACACGATGTTGATTATTCAGTCTGCGCGAAAGGAAAGAATCCGCGCAAATGCAAAAACAAAGCCGACAGGAAAATGGTTGCCGCTTTGGATGCCATTCCCTGGAAAGAAAGGCAATGGGGGCATGCTTTGGCGAGAAACACAATTCAAGCAAAACAAAAACTGGGCCTCGGCGCTCCAAAAAACGGGAAAAGATTTTGAGTGAAGGCTGGGCTCAAAATCTGGCAAACGAACTTCACCAGCCAATCAGGCAGCGCTTTCCAAAGAGGCGAGTCATAGCATATGGGATTGACAACATCTGGGCGGCTGATCTAGTCGAGATGGGGAAATTTTCGAGGTGGAATAAAGGGATCAGATACCTGCTGATGGTGATCGATGTTTTCTCAAAATTCGGTTGGATTCGTCCCCTGAAAGACAAGCGAGGTCAAACAGTGGCTGATGCTTTCCGAGATATATTCAAAGGGCGAAAACCGAAGATGCTTTGGAGTGACAAAGGGTCTGAATTTTTCAACGCAACAATGAAAAATCTGCTTGATAAGAATGGGGTAAAATTGTACACAACACAAAACGAAGAAAAGGCATCTGTTGTTGAGCGCTGGAACAGGTCTTTTAAGGAGAAACTCTACCGGATGTTTTCTGCTAACAACAATACAATATACTGGGACAAACTTGGCAAATTACTGGATGAATATAATCATCGTTTTCATTCGAGCATTCGGATGAGTCCCGCAGAGGCGAGCAAACAGGAAAATGAGAAAAAGGTTTTCGCTAATTTATACGGAGATTTAATTTATGCTAAACACAACCCGGCAAAATTCAGGGTTGGCGACAGGGTGAGAATTTCAAAGTTTAAACGAAAGATATTTGACAAAGGTTTCACCCCGAATTGGTCGGAAGAGATATTTGTGATTGACGAAATAAAGAACACAAACCCTGTAACGTATAAATTAGTCGATCTGTTGGGAGAAAACATCACTGGATCATTTTACGAGGCGGAACTTCAAAAGACAACGCAAGATGTGTTTCGAATTGAAAAAGTTATTCGCCGCGATAATAAGCGAAAACTCGCGCTTGTAAAATGGAAAAGTTACCCTGACAAATTTAATTCTTGGGTCCCACTGAGCGATGTGGAAAAGCTTGGCTGAAAAAGTCAATCATTGAAATTAAAATTATTTAATGTTTTCTTCTAAAATAATGAATGCCAGACATCGATTTGATTTGAAGGAAAACGACTTTCTAAAAAATATCGGCCTTAGCGAGTTTGATGGTATTCATCGCTGGGGTGAAGACAAACTTTCTAAGAATTATGAAAAATCAAAAGAGATTGAAACAGCAACGGTGAATTATTTCAACTCAATTCTCCAAAGACAACCAGTGACATCTTATTTGGAAGAAATCAAAAGAACATGCAAGGATCTGCACACAATCAAAAAATATAAAGAGACATGTGAAGATGCGATGCATTACAGAACTTATCTCAAAAAAATAAGTGGCTAAGGTTCCACTGAAAAATCTGGGAAAATTCCGCTAAAATATTCTGGAAAATATTTTTTCTTGACTGAAAAAATATTCCGCTGAAAAATTCTGAAAAAAATATTCCGCTGGAAAAATTCTGGAAAAAATATTCCGCTGAAAAAAATATTCCGCTGAAATCTGGGGAAATATTTTTTGACTAAAAAAATATTCCGCTGAAAAAAAATCTTGGGAAAATTCCATTTATTCCCCCGAAAAACTGGCTAACGCGTTAGCTAATTTATTTCCCCGAAAAACTGGCGAAATAATATGCCTTCCCACTCTCTCTTGTTTATCACACGGTTCCAGGACACCGTTGGGTTCAGTTTCCCACGCGTGGGAATATTTATTGTCTCATCGCCTTTTATGGCAACCATCAAAGAGTTAGCATTTGGATTAAAAATAACATCTACACAATGAAGCAAAGATTGTTTCCCACGCGTGGGAATCTTTATTGTGAGGAAAAATACCGATTTTGATTGGCCGCCATATGTCAATAACCGGGCAGCTGGGCAATGTCAGAATATGAATGTTTCTCATTAATATTCACAAAGTCTGTTATTTCAAAACACCGCTTAGCATCGCTTTCGTTTCGCGCCGGGACTCGCTTCGCTCGTTTCGCTTGGCCCGTTTTGCTTCGCTTGGTTTTCTTTCAATTCCCGGTGGATTTCCCACAGGAGGCAACTTTGCTTTTGGAGTTCATTTCTGAGAATTTTATGTTCCTCCTGGAGAAGTTCAATTGAGTCTTCGATTTCGTCGCTTCGCTCAGCTTCCTCCATCTCTGAATCAGACACAATAAATTCATCATCCGATGTTGTCGGAGTCTCATCGTCGCTTCTTATTTCTTCGTCTGAGCATGTGGAACAATCTTCATGGTCACTCGCGTCGCTTCGCTCGGCTTCATTGGAAAATACTTTCTCAAGATCCATTTTATTTCCAATGACATTTTTTGAAAATGGTTTGGATTATTTTTTCTTGTTCCGCCCGTCTGGATGGAAGTTTGAGCAGTTTGAAATCATCTTCATTTGGATTGAAACCGTTCTTCTTCAACAGGGCGAAAAGAACTTGATGGCAATTGAGAAACTTTTTTCTGCTGGGATGAAGGTCATTATATGCAAGTGAAAAATATTTAAAGTCGTCGATGAGGAATTTTTCCAGGTGTTCATAATCATTGCCGTCGTGACCTGTTATGTGATTAAAAATTGCATGATCGTTGCCATGGACTTTTTTCCACTTGGAAGCTTTGACGAAATCCCGGACTTTTTTTCTTGTGATTTCGTCACGGGGAATTTGGGAGAGAATTTGTTCTTGATAAAATTCGAGATCTTTGAGTGGAATTTGATTTTTCCCCTGATTTTTGCGGATGATATTTTTGAAATGTTCCAGCCTGGGATTTTTGTGAGATTGCCATGTTGTGCGGATTTCTCGAATAATTTCAGGAGTGAAATCGATTTCTTCTTCTTCAGAATCAGACATTTTCTTGCCGGAAGAGATTTTTTTTGAGTTTTGGATGGAATTTTCCTCTGTGAAAATTCAGCGGAGAAATCTTGAAATTGGCCAATTTCAAGATTTTGTCTTGTGGTCATTTTAGCAGTCAGTAGGTGGTAAAGGAGACTTCTGAGACACCCTCAAATTCCCCTGAATTTCACACAAATATTTCCTGCAGATTTCAACAAATAATACATTATTTTTCATCAGTTCAATTCAACAGATACCACGCAATTCTGATGAGTTTGAGCAGATTTGACAAATTTGTGAATTGTGTGAAAACTGACAGAAATTGTTGAATTTTTGAGATTTGTTGGGTCTGAAATATTTGTGTGAAATTCAGGGGAATTTGGGGCTGTCTCAGAACTCTCTTTTACCACCTACTTACCAATTGTCTGTAATATCAATAAGAGCTGTAAGAGTAGAGTGCATAGGTCTAAAACCAGACTGATATTTCGAAAGTAGCTTATTGTCATTTAAATATGTATATACCTGATTGAAAATGGCTTTTTCAAAGAGTTTGGCAATTACAGAAAGTACAGAAATTGGCCTGTAATTGGCTGGGTCAACCTTCGAGTCAGCTTTAAAAATTGGGGTTACTCTAGCACTCTTCCAGTCTTTGGGGATGATTCCAGTAGAAATAACTAGATTAAAAATATGTGTCAGAGAAGACGCAATGACTGTAAATGATAGCTTTAGGAGGCAAGTTGGAATACCATCAAGACCATCAGCTTTGCCCACAGGAATATCGTTCACAAGTTTGCGCAGTCCGTCAATAGTGAGTAATTCAAGCTCGAAAGTGCTATCACAAGATTCTACAAAATCACGAAAGCTGACTCGAGGGGGATTTATGTTAGCCGCTAAGTTAGGGCCAATATCGGTAAAATACCTGTTAAAAGCGTTGCTTAGCTCATGAGGGTCAGTTATTACCGTGTCACCAATAATCAATTTTGACGCCGGAGCAAAGTTTTTCGTTCGCGATAATAATGTGTTAATTCCATTCCAAGTCGCTTTAGCTTTGCCAACGTTATCTTCAAAGTACGAATGATAGTAATTCTTCTTGGAGGCCTTAATAGAATGGTTTACACGATTCATTTTTCGCACAAAAATAGGTGCTGCTCCCATTCTGACTGGTCGTCCTCACAGTGGAATAACGTTAAATTGCATTTCTTCGAACAACTTGAACATCCCTTGTTGATTATGACGAACAAGCCGCTCCACAAAATCACATAGCACTGCAAAATAGGCGCCAGAGAGCGTGAAGAACGGAAGAGACCACGGTGCGCGGTCAACACTGGGTACTAGAGTAAAATCAAACCCCACAGGGAAGGGAACGTTCCATTTTGTCAACCTGTCATTTTTGTTGCGCCTACCACCCGGTGAGTACCAAGTTGTCATTCTGCTGGTCATGCTTTCGACGTTAAAACGGCCTCTAGCTTGAAGAGGAGGAGACAAGGAAGAAGCGACGGAAAACGGACCGTGCATCTGTTTCCTTCTTTACGTCTATTAGTAAAACATTTATCAACATTTACATTTACATTGAGCTCGGTTCAGCTCTTACGCTTTTGCAAGACATTAAATTTTTTCTTTATGTAATAAGGGCCTGGTCGCACTACAGTCAAAAACAAAAATTAGCCCGTGCAAAAATCGAAGAAAACAAAATAAACCGTTCCGGTGGGACACGCTTTTTGTAGAATGTGTTTGTTTTTGTCATAACACGCAAATATAATCTGCCAAATTAATTTCAGGCACCCACGTGCAAATGTTTTTTGTTTTACTGATATAGCATTTTAATTACCGATATAAAATGACATTAATTTTTGTAAAGAAAAAGCACGCTTTTACCTCGAATAGCGTATGGCGTGTTTCACAACAGTGACAAAGCACAATTCAGTTGCACGGTTTACGTTTTCACAAAAAAGTAAAAACAATAAAATGTCAATTGACATTTTACCGTTTTTACTTTTTCAATCTTTTCTTCCTTGTCTCCTCTTCAAGCTAGAGTCCGTTTTAACGTCGGAAGCATGACCACAGGCGGACCACCCGATGTTTGTGTGATGGCGGTTACAAAAGAAATATGGGTTAACATAAATAACTTGGCCGCGATTTGCTCTGAATACTAAGTTTATCCTATATGTTCAATAAAAGTTTAGATGAAACGTTAAATGAGTCTTGTGTGTTATTTTTTGCCCGTTCTTAGCCGTTTAAGGTGTCATTTCGCGAGATAATTCATCGAACCGCAAGAGTATGAAGAGAAAGAGAGACAAGGCAGGCAACAAACCAGCCGGCGACCGCGACCATGTCCACTTCAAGCGCGATCTGACGCTAAACCAGCACATTTCTCACCTCGAAAACGCCGGCATCCGATTGAGCACAAATTTCTTCGTACTTGTGCCGAGCTTGAGCTTCATCCTTCCAGAATTTTTCGAGAAAAGCGATCCTGAAGTCCAAAAAACTGCTTTCTCAATATGATCGGTGCCAGATTCATGACCAAAGGAATTTGAAGAATGCGAGTCCATTCGAATCTACCAATCAACGCAACGCAACGCATCGCTGCCGTTGGCGGTTCAAAAGCCCATTGGTAGATTCGAATGGACTCGCATTCTTCAGATTCCTTTGGTCATGAATCTGGCACTGATCATATTGAGAAAGCAGTTTTTTGGACTTCAGGATCGCTTTTCTCGAAAACTTCTGGAAGGATGAAGCTCAAGCTCGGCACAAGTACGAAGAAATTTGTGCTCAACCAGATGCCGGCGTTTTCGAGGTGAGAAATGTTCTGGTTTAGCTTCAGATCGCGCTTGACGTGGACAAGGTCGCGGTCGCCGTCTGGTTTGTTGCCTGCCTTGTCTCTCTTTCTCTTCTTACTCTTGGGGTTCGATAAATTATCTCGCGAAATGACACCTTAAACGGCTCAGAACGGGCAAAAAAATGACACACAAGACTCATTTAACATTTCATCTAAACTTTTATTGAACATATAGGATAAACTTAGTATTCAGAGCAAATCGTGGCCAAGTTATTTATGTTAACCCATATTTCTTTGAACGATGTCACGCAACACACACAAACATCGGGTGGTCCGCCTGTGGCATGACCAGCAGAATGACAACTTGGTCCTCACCGGGTGGTAGGCGCAACAAAAATGACAGGTTGACAAAATGGAACGTTCCCTTCCCTGTGGGGTTTGATTTTACTCTAGTACCCAGTGTTGACCGCGCACCGTGGTCTCTTCCGTTCTTCACGCTCTCTGGCGCCTATTTTGCAGTGCAGTAGTAGGTAGGGAGTCAGTCAAATTACGTTTTTTCTGAAGACCCAAAATAAGCCGCCAAACGCCTGAGTTAACACCCCACAGGGCTCATTGCATTCGCCCTGTGGGGGTGTTAACTCAGGCGTTTGGCGGCTTATTTTGGGTCTTCAGAAAAAACGTGAATTTGACTGACTCCCTACCTACTACTCCGGGCATTTATTTTTTTAAGCTGTTACAGACCCTAATAAACCGTTATTTGAACAACTGGTGCCGCGTTATTACCAATTGAACAAAGGGGTCTCCTGTGTATCTAAAACCTATATATATATGGCGAGCCCCATGAACAACGAGCGTGACGTTTTCGATAATATCTCTCAGCGCGAGCTTATCGCTTGGCTCGACGCTCAAGAAAGAAAACCCCTTTTGAAGGTTCCTCGCAACGAGAACCTCGCAGGGTTTGACCCTTTAGATCGAGAGCGTATGGGTGACTTTCTGATGCCTAGTCGGATTGTTGAACTATATAATCGCGGTGAACAGGGTGAACAAGGCAGACCGGGACGAAGACAGAGAACCATAAACTGGCGCTTTACTCATGGTCTAACAAGACCTCTTGTACCTCAAATGATGAACAGAATCAAACAATCTATTCGCACAAGGCATAAAGTTAAACTTACCTGGGCCTACAAGCTGCGAAACATCGAAACCGGTGAACCCATCGTTTACTATACAAACACCAGCAGCCCTTGGTTTTCTAAACTATCGCAAACGAAACGATGGTTGCAACAACAAGAAGAGCTTCGTCTTCAAGGTGAAAAAATCAACAGGCCCGATACGAAGTGGGTTTTCGAAAGCGCCGTCTTTGTTGAGACCAAAGCGGTTTTAGATCGACAACCTTTGCAAATCGGTCTTGGCGAGTTGCCCGACTGGCTTCGTAACAAAAGAGAAGTCATCTCTCTTGACAACTACAACGACGATCTTTGCCTCTTTCGGTGTTTGGCTGTTCATCAAGGTGCCTATATAAATCGGTGTACTCGCAAAGCCAGAGCCTTAGCGCAAAGCTTCTTTGCCCTTCACCGTAGAGGGCGCTCTAGTTGCAATGTTGTTACTTTACAAAAGTTTCACTTGCTTGAAAGGCACTTTAGACAAGGGATTGCCGCTTACACTGTTACAGATGACGGCAACTTTGTTTTGAGTTACACACCTTCGCACTACGACAAAGTCGGCACCCCTACGATGACTATCGGTATCTACAACGCACATGCCTTCTTGATCACTGACATAAACAAAGTCACAAACAACTACACTTGTGGTGATTGTTTGGCAAGGTTCACAAAAGCCTGTAACCTAGCGCGCCACGCCAAGACGTGCACTCGCGGGCAAACTAAGATTGCCTGTCCGGGAAATCAGATCCTTGCTCCTGAGTCAGCGTTTGAAAAGGCGTTTTATCCAGAAGGCAGTTTCGGCATTCGGGCAACTTGCTGGCTAGAGTATGAGGCTCGACAGCGGGGCATCCACATCCACCACCACAGATGTGGCCATGGGGGCGAGCGCGCCATTTGGCGCTACAAAGTTGATGGCTATCACCCAGAAAGCAAAACTGTGTTTCAGTATCACGGCTGCCACTGGCACGGTTGTCGAGAGTGCTTTCCTGCACCTGAACAAAGAAACGAAGTGATCACGACTGACCGTCAAGGCAACACAATCACAAGGGAGCAAGCCTTCGTAAGAACTGTGCAAATCAATCAGTTCTTCACGACACTTGGCTACAACTTGGTTGAAAGGTGGGAGCACGAGATGCCCCGGCCCTGGTGGCACGATCGCATCCCCCCTAAAAGAAACGAAACGTATCCACACGCTATCGTCTACGACTTCGAAGCCTATCAAGACAAGACTAAGGCAAGTCAGCCGACCCGGGATCTCTCTTACGAAAGCGAGCACGTGCCTATCTCAGTCTCTATTGCAGACACGTTGGAGCCTGAGCCAGAGTACATTTGCTCTAAAAATCCCCAAGAGCTTATCCGTCTGTTTTATCAATCTCTGGAGCGCCGGGGCAACGCAATCAGAGATGATATAGCTCAAAAATACATGCCGCCGGATCTTGAGGGGTTAACGGAAGACCAACAAAAACTCATCAAGCAATGGTGTGAACAGGTCCCAGTGGTCGGCTTTAATTCAGGCCGATACGATCTGCACCTTATCAGAAAACACTTTGTTTCTTATCTCGGGCAAGAACACGGTGTCTTTGCAGGGGAGAAACAGAGACAAATCATGTTCATCAATACGCCCTCCTTCAAGTTCCTCGACGTCACAGACTATCTGTCCCCAGGCATCAATTACGACAAATGGGTAAAGACGTATGGGGCGAAGCAGACAAAGTCCTGGCTCCCATACGAATGGTTTGACAGCGCTGACAAACTTGACTACAAGGGGCTTCCGCCATACTGGTGCTGGTACTCACAACTCAGAAACTCCTTTGTTCTTTCTCCAGAGGAGTACAAACAATGCGAGCAGGTTTTCAAAGAGCGCGGCATGAAGACCTTCGGAGACTGGCTGGAGTATTACAACAACCTCGATGTTACTCCCTTTCTCGAAACCCTCGAGAAAATGAAAGCGTTTTACACCAAGCTCGGGGTTGACATTTTCAAAGACGCTGTTTCGTTGCCTGGGGTTTCGATGCAATACATCCTGAGAGGAACCCTGAGAGGCCGTAACCGACCCCAACTATTCGCCCCAAGTGCCGAAGCCTATGCAATGCTGAAAGAGGCTGTGGTTGGTGGACCTAGCTTGGTGTTCACACGTAAACACGTGCGTGGCGAAACCCGCATCCGCTCACACAAATACGACCTAGCTCGCATCGTCAAGCGTATTCTAGGCTTCGATGCGAACTCCCTTTACCCTAGCACCATGTTGCAGAAAATGCCCTGTGGTAAAGAGAAAGTCGTGCAGTACGAAGATCCAGTAGAGGCTGCAAGAGACTTTTGGATCAAGTTGATTACGAAGCAGTGGTTCGGCTTTGCCGAGGTCGATATCGAAGTCCCTCAGGGCTTGTGGGAGCACTTCGAAGAGTTTCCTCCGCTCTTTGTAAACCGCAGCGTGGGCGAAGAGGACTTCCCTCAACACATGAAGGATTACCTTGTGAAAAGCAACAGAACCCACTTGCCAGACCAAAAGAAGCTGCTAGGCGTGCTTCAAGCAAAAAAGATTCTGCTTTACGCCCCAGTGCTCGAGTGGCTTTACAATCACGGACTTCACATAACCGCTGTTTACCGCACGATCGACTACACACCCATCAAGATCTTCGACTGGTTCGTCCATGAGGTTGCAAACAACCGAAGGAAAGGCGATGCTGACAAAGAAAAAGCCTTGCTCGCAGAAGTGTTCAAGCTTTTGGGAAACAGCGCTTACGGCAAGTTCATCGAAGCTGTTGAGCGACAGACAAGAGTTGTGTACACCAACGACGAAGACACTGTCGACAAACACCTGCGCTCAGCCTGGTTCGAAGATCTCGAGGAGATCGGGGGATCATACAAGATCGAGTTACGCAAAAACAAGGTCACCATAAACCGGCCTTTTCAAGTCGGCATCGTTGTCTATCAACTTGCTAAGTTGCGCATGCTGCAGTTCTACTACGATTTCCTCGATCACTATCTCGACAGGCGTGACTTCGAGCTTATCCAGATGGACACGGACAGCATGTACTTCGCCCTTTCATACGACACTTTCGAAGAAGCAGTTCGACCAGAACTTCGCACCCAGTTCGAAAGGGAGAAAAAGAACTGGCTCTCCTGGGACCAGTGGAGCAGCAGAGAACCCGGTTTGTTCAAGCTTGAAAAGGAAGGCACTCGAGCCATCGCTCTATGCAGCAAGTGCTATTACGTAGAAGACGAGGAAAGCGGCGAAGCCAAGATGTCCTCCAAGGGCGTCAACAAGAATCAGAACGAGCTTCGGTGGGAAAGATATGAGCGGGCCCTTGAAGGCTACAAGGACATGGCAACAAACAGAGGCTTTCGAATGCACAACGGGGCCATGTACACGTACGAACAGCGCAAACTGGGCCTTAGCGCCTACTACGACAAGCGCTGGGTGTTGCCCGACGGCATTCACACAGAACCGATCGAGTTTCACACGACCAACTGAACAAAGACACCCCTCCAGTATATCCAAACATGGGGCGAGGAAGAAGTGGGGGCTTCACTTCATCACAAAGAAAGGCAAAGACTTGTGGCGCTAGAGCCCTTTTCTTCTCCCACAAGAACGCATTCGAGCCGTCTTCCACTGATAAGGCTTCAACTTTTTCGCCGAGAGAATTAGAAACCTTAAAAGGCATGTCTAAAGAGCAGATTGCCGCAGTACTTTTTCACAACCCAGCTGGCGGCAACTGAGTGCCCTCCGGCACAACCATCAACTCTTCCCGCACAAACCCGCGCTTGGGGCCGTCGTACAGATAATACACGACAGGTGCCTCTGGCTTGGTGACAGCCTTCTCGATGTTCTAGACTTTCAAAGACCAGATCGGATCAGTTGCCCGTCGACTACCGCCCTCAAGTTCGCCAGGCTGATACAAATATCTCACGTGGACTCCATGAGGGAGCTTCTTTTCGGAGAAGCCCACAGGTCTAGCATATGGGGTAGCTGGCTTGGCTGATGTTGCTTTCTCTTTGATCGCTTGCGAAGGCTTCTTGCCAGTCAATCTGGTTACTTCATTGTTCAAGGCCGAGATAACATCTGGCAATCTTTTAACCCAAGCAGTCGAACGACCAGAGGGCAGATTCATTTCAACTGCGTACTGGTAACCAAACAATCGTTCAGCCAGGGTTCTGTTGAATCTTTCAACAATCCCTTGGTCTCTGTGGATATCAACGCGCCCACGACGAATGGTTGTTTTATGGGCCCCAGTCTCTTTAGTCACAGCCCCCATAAACTCTGTTCCCGGATCGACTTGCAACAGTTGTGGCCATTTCAAAGGCCCGCGCCTGTAAATACGTGTAAGCGCCTTCGAAACTTCATCAGACTCTTTCGAAGTCAAGGGCTCTGCTGCTTTGTAACGGCTAGCCACATCAACAACTGTCAAAGCATATTTATAAATCTTTCGTCCATGAGGCAGTTTGTCGTGTGGCAAAAACAGTAGATCAGCTTGATGCACTGCATTAGGAGTTTGAACATCAAACTTGGGTCGAGGGATATGGCGTGGTGCGGGGAGATATACTTGCCAAAGGGCTTGTTTGACGAGCCATTTCTTTGCCACCTCTTCAGATACCTTGGCTGCTGCAGCTAGCTTTTTGACAGCGGCAAGTCCTTTCCAGTAGCCTTTGGGGCCGTAATAGACCTTTGAGAGTTTAGCCTCCATATACATATACCTATATGTATTTATAAAAAGCGAAACGCTGCATAGCCAAGAGCAAGGGCGCCAGTGCCGATAAACAAGAGTTCGCCTTGTTTCTGCTGTGGGCCTGGTTTATAGAAGTCAGAGAACTCGGGCTCTTTGGGGAGTGTTATTTGCTGCTCTCGATGTGTTTGGTTGTAGAGCACTAGAGCTTGGTCAGTGTCTTGAAAGTTGTGTTTCGCTTGATCTTTGATCCGATCATTGCTGGCAATCCAGTCGAGGAGCTTTGTGCGGTCTTTCTGATATTTAGCGTAGGCCGTTTGATAGGCCTCTAACGCCTTGTCGTGTCTGATCTTCTCATCCAGAGCGGCTTTCCCACTGTCGCCGGAAAGATATTTTGCGAGATAGTTGCCTCCAGTGAAAGCAGCGGCATTCAAAATTGCTCCACCAACCATAATAGCGATTGAGGCCATCCCTGTATATACATATATGATTTACATTGAGGCAGGGAGGATCTTCTGGTCCTCGAGGTATTTCTTGAGAGCTATGCTCCCAGCCATGGCAGCAGTGAACTTCACGTAGTTCATGAGACTCGAGCTGGGGTCGGCCGTGAGATTTTCCTTGACGACCTTTTTGCCAACCCAGCCAATAGTTGCGACAAGGCCAGTTATTGTGGCCGCATCAAGAACAGCTTTCACGAGCTTGTTGTCAGACATGGGTGTATATATATATATACATTTTTTTATATTTCCTCACTCCATCTCGCGAATTCTTCGTCTCGGTGGTGGGGGAGTTTGAACTTCATTCACCACAGGGGCTGGGGTCGGGGCTTTGCGTCTAAGTGTATTCATAATGTCCTCGCGTTGGTAATATAGGCTCCAAGCGGATATAATTACCCCGGCAACACCAAGAATTAGAAATGCTGAGTTGCTGCTAGCTTCTTCATTTGTCGAGTTTTGGGGTGCTGAGTTTGGGGCAGGCTCGTTTGTTGCTTTAGCAGCTTGTGCTTGTTTTTTTGCCTCTCTTGCCAGGCGGTTGCGCTCAGCAAGCATTTTGCCAGACTTAACACGACCCGGGTTTTTGGCTGGAGCAGTCTTTGGGGTATCAGAGGTAACGTGTGTGTTGGTTGTGGGTGCTGCTGGCGCGACTGTTTCTTCAGGCACCGTTTCGAGTGGTTGAGCCATCATGTGTATATATATGTAAATTTTTATTTCAAACCTTCGTGGTTTCTGTCAGGTTTCTGTCAGGTTTCTGCCAGGTTCCTGTCAGGTTCCTGCCAGGTTCCTGTCAGATTATGTGTCAAAAATTTCATCAAAACATGTGTCAACTTCATCAAGACCCTCGAGTGGATAACCTTCACCGTCTCTGCTTGGGTGTACAGGTGGAGAAGGTAAGTCTTCTGGCTCCTTTTTGAAGTCGATGTGTTTTGTAGTGATCAAAACAGCATTGGCCAAGGCCAAGAAGCGCCCACAACGCAGTGCAAGGTTTCCAGCAAGAGATGAAAGTTCCTGGTTAATCATGTAGTCATTTTTGAGTTCTTTCTGCAGTGCCTCCACATCGTCAATCTTAACAACCATGCCGGCGCCTTTGGTTGCGAACATTATAACGCTGTCAATCAGAGACTCGGTCGTCTTGTTACCGACATAGGCTTCATACCTTTTGTAGTACTTTTCAACCTCTTTATCCGTCAGGCGTTTCACCTGCTCGTGTGTGAGCTGGGCACCGATGGCCTCTTTTGATTTGCCGGTTGAAACAAGGACTGCCAGTTTCTCGCGTTGAGCCGAGTGTCTGGACCTGTTAAGACTTCAGGAATCG
Organism: Cladopsammia gracilis; assembly: GCA_022457155.1. Classification (NCBI taxonomy): domain Eukaryota; kingdom Metazoa; phylum Cnidaria; class Anthozoa; order Scleractinia; family Dendrophylliidae; genus Cladopsammia; species Cladopsammia gracilis. The sequence goes on from JAJGOT010000043.1 coordinate 191,455, forward strand.
CTGATGGTAAGGAGCTATCAGGGGTTGCCTCTAGCAGCTGCATGATTTCATCGTCTTCTGGGAAGTTTGTTGCCATTGCGTATATATTATGTATTTTATTTTTCAATTATTCTCTTGATGTCAGGCAAAAGACTTTCAATCACATTTTCACTTCAACCCCATAGGGATGTCGCAGAGAGAAGACTAGGTGAGAAAACTTGTGCCCCTTTAATTTTGCAATCAACTCTTTGTACTCCTCGTGTGAGAGCTCACCGGCATAGTCGTCGAAGATGGCCTTCGTTGTTTTGCTTGATGGGGTGTAAAAAAGCACAATCGCTGCAACGTTTTCCCTAAAGGGTTTCGCAATGCTGGTTAACTGTTGGGTTAGCACCCACACTGACAAGCCGCTGTGGCGAGCACTGAACCCTAGTTTCACAAGTTGACTCGTGCGGCCTTTCACATCCTTCGAAGCAGCACAGTCATCGAGCACAAAGAGTGTGTTTGTCCCGTCGAAGAAATAACTGGCTAAAGTTAACCATGCTTCAATCTCATGCTGCTGACAGTCTATCACGAAAATGCGTGGCTCCTTGTCCACGAAACCGTCGTAGGTCTTGTTGTGGACAAATGTTGGGCAGAAGAGAACAATATAGTCAAACTTGCCCCTGAAGGGGCCACGAAGCTGATTCAGAAGATATTGTGTTTTGCCAGAGTTAGTCGGCCCGATAATTAGTGCATTGAATGGCAGCTTTCGTGGGTCCATCTATATTATGTGTTTAGTACTGAACCCCCTGCAGCTGCTTGTCCATGATGTTCATCTGTGAGTCGCTGATCGTGTAGATGTGGCAGTGCACGTTTCCCGAGCCGGAGGTTGTCCTTTCGATCTCAAGATGTACGCCGTCCTTTGTGTTGACGAGGCGTTGACCGTTGCCATGTAGGGTTGTATCAGCCATTGATTTCTAAGGTCGATAAGGAGGCCGAACTTGTTGCCCGTGAGATATTTAGTCAGATTCATGTTTGGCCTGCCATCACCCCTCTTTTTGAAGAGGCGACTGACCTCGCGCCACATGTCGGTCCCGTTGATGCCTTCGTTGTAAATCCTGTTGGGGGAGCCGTTTATGGTGACATTAACTTTGGTGATGTCTGGGTTGAAGTATTTTTCTGAGTCCCTGGCTCCTGCCGTGTAGGGTTCGATGAATAGCAGAAGGATGGCTTTCAGTGACCTGCGCTGCGGGTTCACCCTGAGATTCAGCCGAGCGTCTGAACCCTTCGAGAAGGGGACCACTTCCTCTCGCATGATATGGTCGTAGGCAAACTCCTTTCCGCTAGAGTATACACTTGTTGCCTCGTCAGCCAGCTGCTTACTTCGGATTGTCTCGTACTCAAGCTGGATATTTGTCAACTTGTAGACAAGCTTGCTTGTATCCGAACCCCTGACAACTTGAGAAGCCTGGGCGAGCGTTATCTCGAATGTCAAATCGTTGTAGAGTGCTTGTGGGTACATGACACCATGGTCTGTTATAATCTGGTGGTCAAGGTTGATGCGATATTTGTTTTTGTAAATGGTCTCCAGCTTGTTTTCCGCATCCACGCCAGAGGTCTTCTTGTCGCCGGCACTAGAGCGAATCTTGCTCAAGTCTACACTCTGGATGCCCTCGGGGAGCATGTTATCTCTCTTATCAACAGAGAGGAAAAGGTCCTCAAAGATTTTGTAAATATCGTACCCAACGGTGTCCTGGACAGTGGTGGCAGCAAACTTCACAACAAGCCTGTCTACTAGTGCTCTGGAGACATTTTGTACAAGATAGTTGTTTGCGTGGCCGCCGGCAAGGTCGATGTTAAAGAGCAAGGCAAGCGAGCCTGACACGATAACCTCATGTTCGTTGAGCTTGGGCACAGTAACGTACAGGGTCTCGCCGGGATTGGCTGAAGTGCGTTCAAAGGTGATGCGCTTTACGGTGCGCTCTGCTTTCATAGCACCAAGAATCTTCTCTGCGTTCGTTGGGAGGAGGTTGGGTTGCACGGCCATGGCCAGAGTATATATATTTATAAATTTATATTTATATACATCATGGCAGAAGGCGGATATGATATACCTGGCGAGAATGAGAATCCTTGGGAAGACTGGCGGCTTGACCACGATGATGACGACGAAGAAGAAGTTGACACAACAACCCCCTTTCAACCGGGCGGCACATCAACCCCATATCATGGTGGTGAACAACTTGAAATGCATACAATGCCTCACGAACAGAGCGGCTTAGATGACACCGACCCTCTGCTTGCGGGTGATGACTTAAGCCAGCGGCTTCAACGAACAAGACAAGCTTCGCCTTGGGCAGACCTCACAGACATGTACCCAAATGCGAATAAAGACGCTATCGAAACATTTTACAAAACAGATAGAGCAGGCAAAAACCCGAGGCTGTACGTTAAAATGGTTGGCAGTGGAAAAAAGGCATATCCTGTGTTTACAAAAAACGCTGTAACACGCCAACTAAGGGAAAACCCGAATCTTTCACAAGAAATCAAAGTTTATCTCGGAAAGTCAATGTTTGATCAGATGAAAGACTATCAAGCAGAACAAAAACAAAAACAACAAGAACTGCAAGCAAAACAAAATCAAAAACAACAAATGGAGAAAACGATCGCAGATAGAGACAAGGTTCGGCAAGACATGGACGAACTTAGAAATCAAATAAAACAGACCGATGACCAGATTCAGGAGCTTGAAAACCAGCATGGGACATTGAATGAAGAAGAAATACAAAGGCTGAAAGATGAAAAGAAAAAGCTTGAATCTGAGCATCAAAATAAAAGAAAACAACTGCTACAGTTTCAGAAAACAGCAAAACAAGCAGAAAAATTACAAGAAGACATCAATAAACTCACGGCCGACAATAATAACATAAACAGTAACATAAATGAACTTAGTGCAAAAATAGACGCAAAAAAGCCGCTTGATGAACTAAAACAACAAAAAGAAGAACTTGAACAACTAAACGCTGAAGACAGACGCGTGATAGAGGATGAGAACACTTCTCCCTCTGACAGAGAAGCTGCAGAAGCCCGAGTTGCAGAACGTGGTGAAGAGCTGGCAAGGGTCAATACAGAAATCGAGGAGAGAGAAAGGGGCATGCCTTTGAGAGAACGGGTCAAAGAGATATTCAAGAAATATGGCTGGACCCTTCAAGCAGTTGTTCTGGCTGCAGGTCTAGTCATAGGCGCTGTGACGATTGCTGCAATGAATGGTTTAAAGGCCGGCACCAAGGCTATTGGCAATGGGCTTAAAGAAATAGGAAATAAGGTTGCCTCCATTCTGCCAGGCTTGATCGGTTCGATCGTGAGCTTTATCTTCAAAACAGCCGGTCAGGTTATCTCATTCCTTGGCGAGCACGCCTGGCTGCTGATCCTTGCCGTTGTAGGCTTTATGATTGAAAGGATCAGCAAGCGCAGGAGATAATTATCTCATCCAGGCAAGAAAGCCTGCTAAAGCAATCGCACCAGCACCAATGAGTGCCTTGTTTACGTGATGTGAGTCGGGCTGTGAGTCGGGCTGGGGTGTGGGCTGTGGTGTTGGTGTGGGGGCTAGTTGTGGTGTGGGGGCTGGTTTTGGGTCTTTTGGTGCGATGCCCTGTGCCTGTGTGGCCTGTTTGTGAATCGGGTTCGATGGGTGGCTGTTTGGTGGATTAATCTTTGTCGGCCCTCCATCCATGGGGCGAAGGGAGGCTTTTTTTGTGGTAAGATTGACATCATTGTTAACACCCAGCTTCATCCCTTGCGTTGCCTGCATAAGATTGTTATTGTACCCCACCACGCTCTCTGTGTTGATAACCATGCGTGACGGCATCAGCCAGCTCCCAGGGGCCACTACAAAGTTAAGCCACACTTTCGTTGCTTGGATAGCCTGCTGATAATGCTGTACGCTCTTAGATATGTCGTTTAGTCTTATAGCGTCCTCTAAGAGTGTGAGGAATACTCTCTGCGTTTCGAATGCTCGGCCTCCACTCCCAAGAATGCTGCTGCGAGTGTTTGCTTGTGCACCCAGGATGCAGTACACAAAGGCCTCGATTGACTGATTCATACGCGCGAGCCCTGGCTGTGTTAGCCCTTGTGCATAATTAGGCACAAAGTGCTCGAACTGACTAACAGCGCCCTGGTCGTTACGAACGAAGTATATGCCGTTTGCTCGATAGTTTGGGTCTTTCCTGTCTGTAACGCGCTCGTCATCAAACAGGGCTAGATCGGGATCAGGATAGTCGTAATCAGTAGAAAGGGGGCCACTATATGTGACCCAAATGTACACATTGCCAAGGCCGTGGTTTTTGCCGTATGTGAAACGGAAGTCAGAATTGGGGTCGACACCGAACTCTTGGCAAATCCTCTTGTATGCGTCGATGTTGAACTTGTTGTCTTTCTGGTTGAATGTGGGGTCGTCTGGCAAAGCACTAACGCTCTGTTCCCCACCAAGCTTGTAGAGGATTCGTCTTGTTGTGAAATATACGTGAAACCGGTAAAATGACCTTAACTGTGGTGTTAAGGATAGACTGGAGTTCTTATCAAACAGAAGGTCACGCGAGATCCCGCAGCCAGTTGTTGCACACCACAAGGCGAAGTTTAGTTGTTGTGGCCAGAAACTCATTTGCGGGCTGCCGAGCCACTTTCTCCCATATTTCGCGGTTGTGAACGTAATCTGTGTGTCTCTGAAAATGTTTCTGTATTTCGTTGTGAAATAATCAGTTGGCGTGACATAGATCTTTTGCGCTTCGTCGTTCAAGACAGAGCCAATCATCATGTCTTTGTCGATTGATGTGGAGAAATCAACAGCAGGGATTGGCTTTTGTGTGTTTCGGTTTAACGTTAACTGATAAGGGAAACCGCCAATATACTCTAATCCAAGCGCGTCTTTCAGGGCTTGAGACCAATCCTTGTGCGGTATGTCTGCGGGCATAGACCAGGAGCCTGGGCCCTTTATGAAAAGCACTTCTCCTGTGGCTTTGTGATTTTCGTCGAAAGAAACTTCTGTTGTAAATCTTGACATATCAGCGTGCGGGAAACGCCTTTTGAAGTCTGAAATAGCCTTAGCCTTAGCAGCTGTAGAGAGTTTTTCAGCCTCCGGAGAACTCAGCCAAGCAAGTTGCGGATTTACTGTGGGGTGTGTTGGCTGTTTTTTTCTAATATACCTTTGTTCTGGATAGAGGGGATTAGGGGGACGAGGAAAAAACGGGGGCGGGGGTCCGTAATCGTGACCGCCAATGTCTACACCGAGATTTGAACCAGGATTAAAACCACCAGGGCGTCTGCCAAACATGATTATATAAAATATAAATATAATTCAAAATATTTATATATACAATCATGGTTATGCTAAGAATCTTCACACATTCGAACCCCCACACAATCTACTTCGATCACCCTCTTCCGAAGCCGAGTTTCATCCGGCTTATCGCTTTCTGGCTTTATAATTCGTGGCATAATTTGAAAGAAGACGCAACAATAACATGGTATACAACTGGCGAGAATAAAACAGGAACTGTCTTGAAAATACCCAAAGGACATTACACTTCAGACACTCTGGATGCTTGGATAGAGGAGGTATTTAAGGGGCAACCAGTAAAGGTACATATCGTAAACGATGAACCCTTTGCGAGAATGCATCTGAAAAAACATTTTCCTAATGATGTAGAACTTAGTCCTAATTTGGCTAAATTGTTAGGTACAAGTACTAAATTACAGAGGGATACATACATTAAAAAACTTACATCACCGATGATGTATTTCGTTCACTGCGATCTTATCGATAAAGAACAAACCTTACTCAATGGTAAGCCTTCAGATATTTTGGGGATGGCGAAAATTGATGACATGGCCTCCTATTGGGGCGCCTACAATAAGTATGAGTACGCTGAGGACAGAGATAATGCTGCATATCTTAAAACATCGTCTGGTGAATTTGTAAACAGTTTAACAATTTCAGTCAAGAGCGAACACGGAGAGCTTCTTGATTTCAATGGCTTACCTTTATTTTTTGAAATAGAAATAATATAAAACTATATACACAATGGTGGTGCTTACAATCGTCGCACCTTCGAACCCTCACACCATCTACTTCGATCACCCACTTACGAAACCTAGCTATATCCGACTCGTCTCGTGTACATTTTACAACTCGTGGCATAATTTGAAAGAAAATGCAACTATTTCAACAACATTAAATGACTCCAATGGATCAACCCCAACCGCGACATTACCTCATGGGCATTACACCATTGATAGCCTAGCGAAAGAATTTAACGACTTAGCCACCGAACATAGAATAAAATTACAATTATCAACTACTATAAATACACCAGTCGGCTCGATGGTCATTCACAATGGAAGTAAAGTAAAGTTTAGTGACAATCTGGCAAATTTACTGGGCACAAGATCTGTATTGTTTATAGTAACATACATCAAAGGATTAACATCACCAAGCACTTACTTTATCCACTGCGATCTGGTTGATAAAGAACAGAACCTATTCAACGGTAAGCCTTCGACTGTCTTGGCTAAATTTGATCTTCGCGGAAAGCCATATGAGAGAGTTTTCTATGAGTCAACACAGCAGAACATCTTGCGTGACGTCTCGTCTGGTGATTATGTAAACAGCATAACACTGTCTGTGAGGGATGAACACAATAACCTTTTTGACTTCAATAACATGCCGCTTGAATTTGAACTTGAGATCAATTAAAAAATATATATATATACCCCCTGATGATGAGCTCGGCTAACGTGTTGCCATCAGCTCCTGAATACAGCGAAACTCCATCGCTTTACTCAGACTTAACCAACGGTGAAGACTTCAGACTCAAGAAAATTTCTGATTTGCAAAAGGAGCTTGAGTCGGAGGCGAATCATTACAGACAAGTTGCTAAGAAATACAAGAGAACACACACCATTGTTCACGGGACCGCAGTAAGTTTTGGTTTCATTTCTACAGGCTTGTCTTCAGCCACAATCGTCACAGCCCTGACAGGAGCCGGGCTCATAGCCAGCCCTGTCATTGCCGGCGTTGCAGCTATTACAGGTTTTTCAGCAGCCGGCATCACTTTGTTTAGTAGGCGGCTTCAGAGAAAAATTGCTAAACACGAGAAAATATACACACTCGCCCTTGCAAAACGAAACTCTGTCTTTGAGCTGGTTTCAAAGGCTCTAACTGACAAGCGTATCAGCGATTCAGAGTTCAAAATAATCCTCCGTGAAGTTGAGAGCTATTATGAACTTAAGAACGAAATACGCTCTGGTGAAGCAAAGGCTGCCGTAAACAAGCAAACTCAAACTCAAACGCCAGATCTTGACAAGATCAGAAAAGAAATACGCAAGGAAGAACAAGAAAAGATTAAAAAAAAACTCAATCGTCTTACCGCTGTGTCCAAGTCAGATTTGAAAGACTAAATTCGGGTTTCTCGCTTTATCTAACAAAAGAACGCAATTGCGTGACAAAGCGTGACACATGACGTGACATTGTGCGTGACTGTCACGCGTGACATTGCGTGACACATAACGAAAAGGGACAAAACCCTAGTCAGGGGGTGCTCTGGCGGCTGTTTCGTTTTGCCTAGCCTAGGCTAGGACTTAACTCCGGACAAGGGAGTTGTCTCTTCCCATTTAGCCTCTGGGAGCGAGGTTGAGTTCTCCTAGGAGATCTCTGTTCGAGCACCCCCCTGTATCAGTTGGGCCGGGGCTGGTTCACCAGGGGGTCACTAACTGACGCAGCAACCCCACTACCCCTGGTCTGACATCGCATTAGCCGTAAGCAGGATTCAGTGGGGGCCAGCCACACCTCCCTGAGCTAATTAATATGGTGCGAGCAGGTCTTTTATACTCGAGCGAATTGCCGTGCTTTCACATGTGGTAACTCATAAAGAACTACGCATGCGCAAATATAACCGAAAAGTTGTATTTTTCTAAATATAGGCTTACATAATAAATACCGGATGTCACAAGATCGTCAAATTGAAAACAATTGTATTGTATTGTATAAGCATGACTGACTTCACCGCACGGCTCAATGAACTTGACAAACAACACAATTTTGCCATCCTTCGCTCGCTATATGGTGGTGATTATAGGAAAGAAATACACCGCTTGCGCCTGCCGGAAAAACTTTGCCATATCTACGAAGATATGGGGTTGGCAGAGATGGGGAAACAATATCTACAAGAACATTATAACGCCTTGCAGCGTGAACGTTGGGCCCGAAGATTGTACAAGAGGGCTTGTTATTCTTGCGACGGCCCATTTTTACAATCAAGCGATTCTTGTGAACTTTATTGCAAAAAATGCGGTCGTGTGGAAGTGCTAGAGGATTATGCTCCGGCATATACGGATCAAAACATTTTGTACAAACCAAGACAAAGGCAGTCGGTACGGTGTTATACGTTTGGGGCCGCTTTAACACGGATTTGCAAGAACCTTGAATTGACTATCGACCAAATAAATAAGGTGAAACGTATTTTCAAACATATACAAGCTCGGCTTCCGAGAATCTCTTATACGTTTGTGATCTACAAAATCCTGGACATTACAACGCCGCTTGAAGACCCACAACGAGCGATTGTAAATTACCTTAGACAACAGATGTCAAACAAGATGATAATTAAAAACGAACATTTATGGAGAAAGGCTTTAAAAGATCTTGAGTAAGCGCCTCCGCTTTCTCAATAAGAAAGGCTTCTAACATAGCACTGTCATCGCCGATGTTGTCTTCAAAAGTTTCACCAGGTATGGTTTTCTCAAGGTGTTTTTGATTTGATAAATTTTCATGTATTATTCTGCGAAGCCTTGCCAAGTTCTCGTGAAATCGTTCGACCTTCGGTTGAATACTGTTCAAAAATCCCTCATGCTTGACAATTTCAAGCTCTGTGACTTTCAACAATTTCCATGAAAACAAGGCAACCGGCTTCGGCCCCTCGTCTGGAGCAAGGAGAGCTTTTTTCATTCTGATGTAACGCAAATACTCTTCATCTACGTATTCTTTGCTGAACGACATTCTGACCGCGCCGTAAGAACACCATAGGTCTTTCTCGGCTATTGAAGTCATTATTTGCTCAAATGTCTGAGTTTGTTTAAGAGCACCAATATCAATAAGTTTAGTTTGATTGCATGTAAACTTTTGTTTTGAAAACAGATAACAGATGCCCCAGGCAAGCGCTGTGTGACCTTTTGTCTTGTAAATATTTCCGCCGTTTAAAAGATTATTATGATTCGAACTTGGCTCTATCTGGTTTATAGAACACATTCTGAAGTAAGAATCGACAAAAAGGCCTTTGTTGACCATTTCCCCACTAAACACAAGGCCAGTTTGTATCTGGGGTGTATAATAACTGGGCACTCGAGTCATAGCTATTTTCCGCTTGAAAGGACATTTGAACTCCAAAAGAATTAAATTATTATCTTTGTCAAGATAATAACCGTCAGGACTGCATATAATCTTTCGAAACAATGGGTTATCTGTTGCCAGATTAAGGGATATAGAATAGGCAAAAACTCTAGCAGAGTGCTTCTGCTCAAAATATTTACGGGCAAGCGGTTCGAACAGATTGCCCCAGGTACAGGCCGTATTGCTATGCATGCCTGATGGCTGTAATTTCTTTAAAAGCAAGCTCTGTGGTGTTTCAAACGGTGAAACTCCGATCAAGGCTGCAATTTCGGATGCCCCAAGAGTATTTTGTCGATAACTCACCCAGTCGGCGCTCTTTTGTTTTAGACCAATGTTCCTCGATTTGAGAAAGTTCAAGAACACTTGTGTTGTCGTCATCATTGATATACGAAGGGAAAGTGTTTATTCAATTGGTAAAACCCGAGCATCTCTATTCGAAACGCTGCGAGCGGTGTCTTACCTTCGATGAAATCCGCAACAAAGCTTGCATTACGGATCCTGTGTAAAGGGTCAAGATCATTCAGCCTTATAGAGGATTTTTTTTCTTGCTCATCAAGCCATGCATTCAGCTCATGCTGGCTGATGTTTGAATTTGCAAGGACATCTCGAATAACCACCGGGGGTGGCGGTGGTAAAACCGCCTCATGTTCATGAAGAGCTCGAAGGTTTCTTCTAAAAAGCGGGCAACCCTTATTCATATGATTATAAAACGTTGACACGCAAACCATTCGTTGACAGTCGGGGCAGGGGAGTTTTGAATTACTTGCCTTCAGTAGGCCAGCAAATAGTAGCATAGGCATCGTGTATACAAGGGCTAAGCGTTTATTCAATTGGTGATAACGGCGACAAGTTGTTGTGGAGTCAGTCTTTGTGCGGCTTCAAGAATATATTTCGGTACAATGGGTGGAGGAGATGTTTGCCCTCGATTTTCTTCTTCAAAGCATTTACAAAGTTCACCTTTTTTTCCTTGTCTGCATCTATGGCAAAGAAGACTCCCATGTCTTGATTGATTAAAGACAATTCGTTTACTTGATTGTGTCTGAATGCACTTTCTTCCTCTCCCCATCGTCGTTTAGGTACCCAGTAGAGGGGTTTCTCCAATTGGTTATGTCTAGCTTGCTGTGTTCAAATAACGGTTTATTAGGGGCTGCAACAGCTTAAAAAAATAAATGCCCGGAGTAGTAGGTAGGGAGTCAGTCAAATTCACGTTTTTTTCTGAAGACCCAAAATAAGCCGCCAAACGCCTGAGTTAACACCCCCACAGGGCGAATGCAATGAGCCCTGTGGGGTGTTAACTCAGGCGTTTGGCGGCTTATTTTGGGTCTTCAGAAAAAACGTAATTTGACTGACTCCCTACCTACTACTAGTGCTATGTGATTTTGTGGAGCGGCTTGTTCGTCATAATCAACAAGGGATGTTCAAGTTGTTCGAAGAAATGCAATTTAACGTTATTCTACTGTGAGGACGACCAGTCAGAATGGGAGCAGCACCTATTTTTGTGCGAAAAATGAGCCATTTGTGGACACGTGTCGAACGCCGAAAGCTCCGAACTCTCCTTCCTTTCCATTATATTATACAAGGTAAGATAAATGGACTAAAAATCGTTCAAATAGTGTAGAAACACTGTATAAAGATAGAATACGACACCAGTAAATGTTCAACGATCTTATTCAGCAATTTTGATTTTATATATTGCTTAAAACGTTGAATTCGAAATTCCATACAATGTCTTATATTTTCAAATATCATTAATATGCAAACATTACGCTTGGGTTTCCTGTGGTTTAATTATGCGCTATTTTATTGTCTAGATCTTGACTTGTGATGGCTAATTTCAAAATTTGTCTCAAAATTTTGTCTGGGTGGCCTCGGTTCGTGTGGTCGCACTGTAAAATTTACATCCCAAAAAACTTTAAAACTCAAAATTTGTTTGCCACCAAAAATCGTAACATAAAAACGACAGAGTACTAGTAAGAGTTCAATAGTCAAGGTTTATCCTTTAAAGCTGTGTTCTGTATGATTTAGTCCTTGAAATTTGGTCGCCTGGATCTCGCACCACTTGTCCATCAAAACAGTAAGGCATTCTCTGGGTCAAATGCAACAACAGAGGGTCGTTATTCAGAGTTTATTCCGAGTTTCCTCATCAAGATCTCTGATCCCAATACGAATCGGGGCTTCTTGAGGCATGTCTCTTGCTTTTTGGGCTTCAACACAAGGTGGTCGACGACTTTGGTCATGTCCCTCTATTTTACACACGTGAAAACTGCTATTTCCACGGAGGAACGAGCTACTGTTATCTGCTATATTGGGAAACTGCTTACAAATTGCACAACTCATCTGTCCTTCATCTTCATTGTATTCAAGCCAACTGTACTCGCTTAGCTATTCTTTTCGAATCCACGACCAACCATCTTTCGTTTTCCTTCATATCTCTTGTTGGCTGTTTCTTTAGCTGTTGGATTTTCCTCCTTGACCTCCTGACTTCCAGGATTCTTCTCTTCGACTTCCTTACCTCCCTCTTTATTCTTTTCTAGACGCCTGAACCCAAATCTAAAAAGTCTCTTGACTGATTTGTGAAGCTCTCTGACCAAATCGCAATTTCAAGATGGCGGATGAGCTCCACATAAACGGTTGTGACTGGAAGGGATACTCCAAAAACAGGTTTGGACCAGCGGTTTCAGCGAGAACATTGGTTTGGTGGGGGGTTCTAATTTTCGCGGGCTCAAAAACCTGATATCAAATCAGACAGGGAATTGGATGGGGTATTTCTGATACCAGTTGTCTGATTTTGTGCCATGTGATGTGTATTGTTCCAATGAGAGATTCACGCAAATGGGTTATATGACTTAAATAAATTGTTGTACTTATATTGTATATTCAACATAATTTGCATAACTTATAGCACAAAGCTTAATGCTAAGCATTTGTGCTAGATTTTGTATCTATCATAGCACAGTTTGTTATTTGATTTTGGGGCTTTTATCCACACAAGTAATCATTTCATCCAGATATCTCCAACACTTTTTGTCCCTACCAGTCAGCTTATTGTGGTGTTTAACTTCCTTGAGCTTCTGCTCAAGCTTGCCCCATTTCAAATGCACTGATCAGCTGTAACCTTTTTATTCGATCTGCTGTTAAAAGCAAAAGACGAAAAAAGAAAAAAAGAAAAAAAAGACGAATCTTCGTAGTATTAATCCAAAAGTACTTTTATTCATGTAAAATGATCGAAAAGATTCCTGAATTTAGTGAACTGAAACATAAAATTTTAACGCAATGGAAAATTGAAAAATGTAAATAAAGTGCTCTTGCACATTGAAATACATAGTAACCGATAGGAAAAACCCCAATGTACTTTTTTCGTTAATGAACTTACTGTATAGTTTTTTTTGTCTTTGTTTTTTTCCCCATGAGCATTGTATGTAATTTTCAATAGCATTATTTATTGCTTGTATGTAGTGAAGTGGAATGTGTCTTAATAAGGTAAATTAAGAAAAAAATGAAGAGACATCCCTGATACTCTACAGTGAACCCAGCAATTGACATGAAGTGCCATCTCTGATACTCTACAGAACATCCATCACTTAAAAAGTGTTCTTAACCTGTCTCTGTCCTGGGTATCATGCTCTTTAGTGAGTCTTTCAATTTCATCAAGCTCTTTCTTGACAACTTTTGTTAAAGATGGATCCAAAGCCGCCACTCTGTTGAAATCTTCTTTAGCTTCCTTAGAATTCCAGCATTTGACGTGAGCCTTTGCACGTCTGAACAAAGCCTTGACATTATCCTTGTCCTTTTCAAGTACCGTTGATGTGTGCTCAATAACTTCATAAAAATCACCAAGAAAGAGCTTACACTGTGCATAGTTTAGCAAGAAAGGAATCTTCATTTGGTCAAGATTAAGCCAAGGCTTATCACCAGGTTTTTCACGAAGACACAACTGCTCAAGACAGCCCAATGCCTCTGCATATTTCTCTGCAGCTTCTTTGTACCTTTTCTCTTGATACAGTTCATTTCCAGCCTCTTTCAATCCTGGTACAATGGCCAACTTCTCCTCAGCATCCATTTGCCATGTTTCCTTCACGAATTCACCAGGTTTCTCGAATTTCAGAAGCTCTAATTCAAAGATAAGATCTTGTTCATTGACAAGTAAGTCATCCAAGTCTGGGTAACCTGTAGATTTCATGGCTGACAAGCTGCAAGAATGTTCATGATGGTCATGTTCCTCAGTTAACTCTCCTTTTGCCTTCTTTGCAACAGTGCGCAAACTCTTGGACACTATAGGATAACCTCCTACAAGCTATAAACACAAGTCTTCAGTTAAGTAAAGCAAAGAGATTTCACAACACGGTTATTCAATCCCACCACTTACACCATTTCTTTTCAGTAATCCCACAACAAATCCTAAACCCAAGTGTTATAGATACATGTATAACTTTTTGCATTAAGTTTTAAATGTTTGCTGTCTGAACATGCAAGAAATTTGTAGAATTTGTTATCTCCAAATTATTTTGTCGTCATATTTTTTATTTTTTGGCTTAAGGTTACAGAGTACCTTCAGATCGAAAATTTATTGAAAATTTTTTTTTGGCGTCAAAATAAAGTTTACAGAATGAACTTTCATCCAAAGCAAAAATTATCGAAAAATAGTGAAAATTGACGGAGAAATGACGGTAAAACTTTTGTGGGCGGAGTTTGTTTATGAAGCGATGTTTTTTTAAGCGCTGTTTTCTCAAAGTTAATTTTTCGCTTTTTGGGGACACCTTAAAGAGCTACAACTCAAAGGGAATTTGTTCGATTTTCCTCAAATTTGGACAGAAGCTAGGCTAACATACAATCAACAAAAACGTGTCGGCGAATTTCTTATTTCCGAAAACGTTTTCGTCAAGAGCCATTTCCGTGCGATCATTCCAACTTTTTTCTCCCTTTTTCGAAAATATTCTGTAACTTTTCACTGCAATTGAATATCGGAAATCGCCGACACGATTTTTTAGCGCTTCGTGTTCGGAAACTCGAGAACAAATCAAATTAGCAAAATACAATAATCGCTTTGAGTTATAGCGTTTTAAAGCTGATTCGGACGTTTGAATTTAGATGTCGTAAAAAATTCGACAATTCATTTTATTACCAAATGGTTTCCATATTTAGATAGCCAGCTCTATAAGCTTTAATTTGATATCTGGGTTTAGGTATATTAAGCGTAATCTTAAGACGCTAGAGCTGTTATACTGGAGACACCCCCGAAGGTACACTGTAACCTTAACAGAGAAAATGCCTTCTCCTTTTCGATTCTCTTCCTCTTCTGGAGATTTTGTTTGGAAAGTTGGGTTGTACTCGTTTTTTTCTGCTGTTAAAAGACTAAGTTATATTTAACTGTTAGCTAAATATTACATTAACTATCAAAAACTGAACTACTGGGAAATGGATTTTAATGAATTAAAAAAAAAATAATTGTTTGAAAAGTGTAAAATTGAATGACTAGTCTAATATTATTAGTCACCCTGACTTATGTACATGTACATTGTATCTCAGATATTCCATTCTGTTAGGGACATGACTGTATACATTTAGCAGCAACAAAAAAAGAAAGAATTGTCAGTTTCGAGCTTTTGATAATCCTTTAACTTCGAAAAATTATCCATTGTTTCAGCCAGCAAGTCTTCACAAACCTAATGGCTCACAACTGCTGGAGCTGAACCTAGTTCTGTAGCATGAAGTGACTGAGAGTATTACTCTGCTACTTACAAGTGCCTTAATGATAGAGCTCCATCCAGTGTTAAGGATTTAATATCCCTCCGTCATTCTAATTATAATTTAAGGGGCGATTACTTATTGAATTTGCCCAAAGTAAATTCAACCAAAAAATGGCCTAAAGACTTGGTGTTATTTTGCTGCAAAAAATTTAATTCTTTACCAAATATCAGAATCCTGACCGGCAGCAAACAATTCATTAAGCAAATTCACAAGTTTCACTTTGACAGTTCATAGTAATTAGATAATTTTAATATTTTCATTGAAATTATGAATTTATATCATATATTTTAATATTTTTATAGCTGCAATTTCTGTTTGTTCATAGTTTTATCCTATGTTGTGGAGTACCTGCAAACCAGCTTTACAGCTAAGTGTACCTTCCACGTTAAGTATTGCATTGCATTGTATTGCATTGCATTGCATTGCGTTGCATCCAGCATTATGTCGCTGGTACCCATTCTTTTAATGCAAAAAAAGAAGAGTTATTTAACCGGAAAAGGTAACAGTTACATTTTGCGCCTACTTATCAGTCTTTTCAGGTTAGGGGAAATATGATGTCTTGTTTACGGCATGCACTGATTACAAGACCTCAATGTCCCATTACTGGAATGAAAACACACGTTGCAAGACTTCAAAATGGGATGAACGGCCTGAAGAACATTTGTTTGCTTTAGAAGTGGAGTTTAGAAAGCTGGGTTGCGGTATTCAAACTTAGGTTTTTTTCCCCATAACATGATCCGCTGCTCAATTTTTTCAGGAAATTTCAACTAACTCAAAGTCGGGTGCATCTGAAAAAGATATTAGAATCATGTAGTACACAACGTAAGCTAATTTTAGAGAGTTTAACAAGCTTTATACGATGAATATTGCCAAAGTTACGAATTTTTTTTATCTCAACGGGTCAACTTCTCAACTTCTCATGCGGCAAAACGTCCTTTGGCGGGGCACTGATCTGGCGTTCAATTTTTTAAGCAAATTTCAACTAAATCTACGTTGGGCCCATCAGAAAAAATATCAGAGTCATTTAATACACAACCTAAGCTAAATATAGAGATAAACAATGAATATTGCCAAAGTTACGAATTTTTTTACCTCAACGGGTCAATGTTAGTGGCGTCAAAACAAACTGTTGTGCGAAGTCAAGCGCTGGCCGTTTTCCATCAATCTTGTTTGATTTAAATTTCGTTGTTAAGGCTCAAAAACAAATCTTTACAAAGCACAGTCATGTACTTTTGGATTTTATTTGCTTTTAATTCAATCTTCTACAAACGGTCTTTAAAAATGTTACAAGTTCAGATGGTCAAAAAAATGAAAGGTGGTCAAGTGAAATCTAAAAAGAAACTGGATTGCTTCTACATCCCCAAAGCTATGGAACTGATTTCAGTTAAGGTGACAACGGAGAGTATATTTGCCGCACTTGGACCATGCCATTTTACGGATGTACAAAAGTATTAATGTAAAACCCTTAGCTTAACACAGCATTCTAATGCATGTGAATCCATTGCCTAGGCACCCGACGCTTTTCACGCCCTATCGTCTCTCTCATTACACGCCACTAGTTGTTATATATTTTAGTTGGAAAAACAGCCTGCCACACAGGGAACCCGACACTTTATAGATATAAAATACTGATGTATTTTGTAATAAAAAATAAAAACGATTTACTTGTGTGTGTCTTTCTTTAGCCTTTTGGAAGAGATTTACATTAGAGTGAGGACGGTTTGTCCGTGTGGTTTTAAAGGCCTACCTTCACACAAAAAGCTGTGCGCGCCGTGATCACTTTCTGTGCTGAATTTCATGTAACACGAAATTCACGCTTGAATGCGTGCAACCAATCAGATCACGTGTATGAACAATGGAGCATTTCAAAACAAAAACAAACGACCGCAACGTCTTCTGGGTGAAGGTGGGCCTTTAAAATGTAATCGCTTCACACGTCGGGAAACACGAGTCTAGCCAGTTAACAGCAGCGATTCTTAGGTTTCTATTTTTTAAGAGAAAAGAGAGAAGAGACAATGAATGAAACTCAGAAGTAGCTCCACAGGAATACTGAATACTGATATGATTTTTTTGACAGGGCTCCATTCCGCTACGTTGCACAAGACTATTTAACAATTAGACCCGTAGCCCAAAAGGGCTACGGGTCAATAGCCCATGAGGCGAAGCCGAATGGGCTATTGACCTGTGGCCCTTGAGGGCGAAGGGTCTAATTGTTTTAGTATCACCCAACTAGTCGGACAGAAAAAGGCAATAATAAAAAAAAGCAATTGCAAGTTGAAGAAATATTTATTTGGGAATAAAACGAAAAATAAAACCGGCGAATTTCGCTACTCGATGACTATTACTATTAGACCCCTAGTAGCGTAGCCAATCAAAATGCAGGATTTGCATTAGTCCACTAGTTGGGTGATACTAAATCCTATTATGGAACGCATGAAGCAAACACAACTTGTCACCAGAATTACATGCCTGTTGTAGAAAAATATCAATATATCTTGAATTCATTGAGATATACACAAGACCTCCTCTCTGCAACACTAAAAGAACTGTTCTTTGTGTCAGAAAATATCATACATGCTATGAAATTAAGAAAGCCGCAGAAAGAAACACAACCTAATGTCGGATCGAAACTACACCAATGCTATTGGTTCAATTAACGAGCCAATGAAACAAGGGAGGTTCTTCAAGCTCCAAGAGACACTACTCAAAAACAGAATAAAACAAGGAGCTAAAACATAACTGCAAGAAGTCATGATTCCAATAGAGACAGGCAGCTTCACACTTTGATCTTAGACGCCTACATGTACATCCGTGATAAAGATCCACTTTCTCACAAGTCTTGCACACCGCAGACTTAGACACTAAATCACGGGCTGAGAGATTGACTGCCCGATTGACTGATCCTAGCATATTCATAACAATAACAAAAACTGCAGCCGATCACTAAAAAACTTGCAACAAAAGTTAGCCAAAGAAGCCTTAACGTGTGCCAAGAGAGCTAGCATAACGAAGGCATAGAGAAACAATAATTCTATAAATGGCTACACAGCATGAAAACCTCCTGTCACTTAAGAGATTTTTATCCCAAAGATCATCAAAGAGTCATACAATACATATCGAACATGCAAAACTGAGACAAAGAGATAATAGTGACTAGTCACAATTCTATATTGGTGATCTAAAGGGAACAAATATCTCGCAGACCTTCTTGGGAAATCATTTCTAAAGGCTTCTTTATACATTTTGCAACTAACGGGAGTCGTGTTTGGCCTGTCACCTTTACATTACTGCTAGTGAATTTAATACCGTAAAATAACTCTTCCCCCTCCTCACCTCTGCTTATAAATGTTAACTGCGGATTGCAAGGGTTTGAAGGTTGTTGGTTCAAGTCTGGTCTCTGCTGCCGTGTTGTTCCCTTAGACAAGAAACTTTGCTTCATGTTGCCTCTCTCCACCAGATGCACATGTATTGATGGGATGTAATGCTGGGGGGGGGGGGGGTAACCTTACGATGGACTACACTAGCATCCCATCCGGGGGGGAGTAGTTTTTTTAAACAACAACAACAACATTATTCATTTAAATTTAATTACAATTTACACTGACCCACAGAAAGCAAGAGCTAATCAAGGCGGGCAGTGTTTATATACATATAAATACTTCAACTACATGTATCAAAAAAAAATTACGAACAAGATAAGAGATTTAAGCTGGGTAAAGATTGACTTTCACAGTATAAAATGTTAACTATCGCTTCATGCTATAGAACAGGGTTGAGCTCCAGCAGTTGTGAGCCATAAGGTTTGTAAAGACTTAAACTTTAAATAAAAAAATATATTAAAGAATTAAGGTCATTTCTTGCAGAATATTTGCTATTCTTTAGATGCTCTGTTGCCATGGTAATGGCCTCTACCAAAAAAAGGAACAACTGGTTTATAAGCATAAATATATGGGCATCCTCATTGGCTCTATTTTGTAACTCATGATAGTGTACATGTAGCTACTTTTTCGTTTTTTTATCCCGACTGGTTAGCTTTACTTAAAAAGGATGACAATAGCTGAAATTATATACTAAAGACACCCACTTACATGTATGGCTGGATATAAAAATTGACTAAGGAAGTTTGTCTCCGGTAATTCATGTATAGAAGGTATACATAGTATACATACCATTCACATAATTCATGTATACTAGTTACCTGTGCCAATATTTTCAAAATCTGGTTATTTTTCCACGCATCTTATCAGTCCAAAACAAAGTTGGTGACCCCCCAAATTTTTGACAAGGGTACAATGTAATTCATGATCTAGCTGTGGTAAAAGTTTGAAAAATTTAAAATACAAAAGACAGACATGAGAAAATGTACTTCTAAGCTATGAAGTGTTGGTGCAAATCTCACTATGAAAAACCCACATAAGCTCTCCTACTTCTTGGTGTAATTTGTTATAGTGACCCATTACTCTGTCATGGGTCTACCATCCTTTTGACCCTCTCACAGATAGTTGGGTCACAATTTAAGCATCTTTGATGGTAAACTCATCAAAAACAGAGGCCATAATTCTGTGAGGTCATCAAATGTCCCATAATTTTTTTATGGCTGGTGGGAAAGGCACTGCTGGAATTGAGTGATGGTTATTTATTATAATGACCACTGTTAATAATAAATACTGATAAGGGCTTCTCACCGATTTATGACACATAAAACGAGCCACTTCTTTTTCCCTCATGCTTTTTATAAGTTCCTCCCAAACTGCCAGCTTGAATTTCTTGCCAATAAGGAGCTCAAAAGGCTGTCCAAGAGCACGGCTGCAGTCTATCAGCGTCTTATCTTCATCAGTTTTAAAAGTCTTGAAATGAAAGGTAGCCTAAAAGTTCAAATGTTACAGAAATAATTAGTCAAGCTCGTCTGCATAAGCGAGCAATTAATCATGTGTAATTCGTAAAACAAGCACTGAACAGAGTGCTATGAATAAAATAGGTATTCAGAAGAATCGGCGATGAAATTTAGATAAGGACTTGAACCTTGAATGCTATTTTCGGAATACAATGCAAAATACAATTTTATCTGCTCACTATCTAGAAAGCACTTAAAACAAGAGGCTCCAAGTAGCCTATACTCATGCGCATGCGTGAGAAAGTTTTAGGATATATTTTAAACATAAGAACATATTCGACATGAAAAAGAGTTACTACTTTCATTCAGTCATCGTTCCTGCAAGCCACGTTGTTTACTATTGAATGTTTTGTAAATGAAGACTGTACTACAATGAAGCCAGTGTTTCTTCTAAGTCTTATATATACCAAACATGAAGTTGTTTACCGGCAGTGAGAGTAGCCGGAAGTCACTAAACAGGAAGTGTGTAAATGGAAAAGCTATGAACCGGAAGTGCACAATTTAAAATATGCGTGCATAAATTTGCATGCAAAATCGTGACACAAAAAATAAAAATAATAACAAGAAAAATGGAGCCAAAACCTTACCTCATGCCGCTTCATGCATGAGTAATAAAAGAATGTTCTAGAACATGTGCGTCATGCAAAATCTCCCCTTTCGAGTACACAAGCATAAATTATGTTTTCCTCACTTCTTATGAGAACTAAATGACCTGATCTCTTACATTATAATTAAAAGACAACATGAGCTTTCCATGACAATTATTATACCATAAACATCTGTCTGAACGCTGAAGCAAACTTAGCCTGTGTACTTAACGTGGACTTCTAGTGTGAACCGACCTTTATCGTTAAAATCTTCCCCAGGCCCTGGTTGTTCAAACGGTAGATAGCGCTATCCACCGGGTAAATCACTATGCAATTCTCTACTTGCACAAATCCCATAATACACCTCTTTTACCCCCCAAAATTTTGCGTAATCATTGTTTGCAATTTCTCCTGGGACATGAAGATGTCCCAAGGGAAATCTAAAACAATGCCTATGCAAATTTTTTTGGGGGTAGAAGCGGTGTATTATGGTATTGTGCAAGTAGAGAATGGATAACTATTAACAAAATCGTTTGTGTTATCCACTGGATGGTGATTTATCCGGTCCATAGCGCTATCCATCTTTTGAACAACCGAAGCCAGAAGAATAAGCATTTTAAAACTCTTTGGCGTAATGCCACAAGTAACAAAAGGTCTGTTTCACAAGTGAAACATAAAATAATTTCTCTCAGAAAACACTTTTCCGAGAGATGAAGCTTTTAGAATCATAACATTAAATTCCAAACTTAAAAGCTTACAAGCACGCTTTTCCATTTCCAAAACCAGCTCCTTCCTCAGTCAAAACCTCCGAGTTCTCCATTGTGTAACACTATTTTCTTAATATTTTCATGTGTGCATTTTGTACATGCTGTTTTATACCGTATTTTTGTCGTAAATTTGCATTTTCACTACTTGTTTACGACTTTTTGCGTTCGAGGAACGAGAACGCAACTCCTAATTTGTGTTGGGAGTTCTGTGCATTATTGGGTTTCCTGTGCAACTGATAAGGGAAGTTTTTTCGAGATTGCTTTGGTTCGTCGACACACATTTGCCTCGCTTTGAGGCGCTTGCTTACGTTTTGCCTCACTTTGACGAACTAACTAACCCACGTGGCGAGTTCATTCATCTCATCCTTGCTCACATTCTGTATTTCCATGTGCTTTTCGTACGTCCTTCTGCTTTCGAAGCTTTTTTGCAGTTTTCACCGAACTACACGCTCACAACACGCTGGCACAACACGCTTAGTGTGTCCTAAAACATATAAAATATGCTAATTCATGGCGATGATTCGGCTGACACGAACGAGACAAACAAACGAGAATTGAGCAAGAACAGAGGGAGACATATGTACCGCCGTGACATTCGGATGGCTAGACTGAGCTTGAATGGACCATATTCAAGCCATCCCGTTCGAAAATGTATGGCCGGACACGAGCGAGATTCAAGCCAGAAAACAAGCAAGAATCAAGCGACGAATTTTTTTCTCACTTTGATGGAGATTATGCGGATGGATCGATGGAACGCTCGCGAAACCAAACGCGGCTTATTTATTCCCGGAGACACTCCAAACTTTCTGTGATTTTTTTAGCGCGCGTGGAAAACTTGGAAATGAAGGCTGAGAGTTTGGAAAAGCTTAATCTTAATTTGGCGAGCGAAACTACAAAGAAAACGGAGAATTTGTAGAAGCGCATAGTCTGTTTATATAAATACTTGCGAATTTCGCTTTCGCCAGCGTGATTACCGTTTTGACATATGCAAATTTGGTGCACCTTTTCCACTTTTCCCAAGGGACCGCCAAGCACTTTTCTTTACCGACAACTACAACAAACTTCAAAGGATTTACACATGTAATTTGTTTTTCTGCTACCGAAGTTTCCCTACCGTCTTCATACACAGAGTAAATACAGGTTTCACTGTACACAATAACCCTTAATTTGACAATATGCCATAGACATATTCATCTATCCCAATAACCAAAACAACAAAATCCCCCCTTTCAACCGCCGAACGCACTACCCTAATCTCCGATTACTCCTAGTTCTTACCTTGATCGTGCAATGTATTTCGTGACCTTAAATAGGTTCGTTTATTTGCGCGAGCATACAGTTGGTTTTTGTTCTACCGAACGAAAGCCAGACACAGGCAAACAGACCGAAGGTGAAAAGACCGTAGTAGAAAGCGTGCCGACACATGTAAATAAAGTGGTCAGGAGTCGCCGCGTATTCTGCGGGTACTCCTTTGTTTACCTTGGATCCGTGTTCAAATGTAGGTATATCTCCATCTCCTGCGTAAAGAATGTCTTTGGATATCAACGGCTTGCCATCGTTCGCCATTTTGATTCTGACGAGTGTACTGACGACCATCCCTGACTCGTCCCCAGTCGTCTCTCGGGAGGAGCGCGCGAGCACGCGCGGGTGGCGGCCCGGGTGGCGCGGGTAGAAAACGCGTTTTTTCTGTGCAGAAGCCTGGGTACTAGTCTTGTTTCAATATGGCGGCTTGTTCAAGCGGGAACAGTTCACCGCTTGTTTTACGAATTACACACGATGAATTGCTCGCTTATGCAGACGAGCTTGACAAAAAGAAAGAAAGGAAACATTCCAAAAAGAAAACTCACGATAAAACGAAAGAAAAGGAGCTTAAACCAGGGAAACAAGTTGACAAGAAGGATTCAACTGACGTCAGCGGAAGGCACTCGCAGAAGAATACTGAACGTAAAGAGTGTGAAACTAGGAAACAAAGTAAGTTAGACCAACAGAAAAGTAAAGATGTTACGAGAAATGATGCAAAGAAGGAAAGGAATTCATCACAGTCGAAACCAAGGCGAAAGTCGTCCACCGAAAAAGAGGATAACGCTGTTAAGGACAATGGTACAGTTACTAACGACAACAAAAGGACTAGCAAATGCAAAGATACTGGAAAGCGTGGGGTTGTATCTAGAAAAGAGATCGTGATCGATAATGATGAAAAAGGCTCTGATGATTATGAACTTGAACTGAGGGCGAGAACTGGTGGAGTTTTGAAGCTTTCTAACTCAAAATCCTCTGATGAAGTTTTAAAAGAATCACCAAAAGGGGATATTGAAAATAGTCAGCCAAGAGGCATAATTAAATTACCAGAGGGCTTTGATTTAAATGACACATGCAAAGAAAAAGAATTTTATAACAGTGATAAAACTCCCAAAATGAGAACACAGAGTGAAGGCAACAGCAGTAGATTATATCTTCCTGATAACCAGCATGGCCCTGTCGAGCAAAAACAAGAAGATCAAAATAGCAGCAGAAATGAGTCTGCTTTACACACAAATGAAATGGTTGCTGAATATTGTGTAGGAGGAGAGAAAACTATGCTTGATACACAGAGTGGAAAAGGTTCTGAGGAATGCGATGGCATTGATGACACCTTCATGAAATGTGAATCATCACCCACCAGCCATGTGAAAGTTGAAAAAAAAGTTAAATCATTACATCTTCAAAAAGCACAAAGACTTCTTAAAATGGTTGCCCAAAAAGAGACATCTCTAAGCAATCTGCTATCTCGGGAGATGTTAGACAAGGCAGCTTTTGAAAAAATTAATTCCATCAGTAAAGAAATCCAGGATGCTTACAAAGGCATTATGATGCTTGATCTTGCTTTTGCAGTTCAGCAAGAAGTTGATCAGAATCTTTGGCGGAATGGATTTTATAAAGTGATTGAAACACTTAGAAAGTATGGCAAGCTTTTTCTAGGCTATGCAGATAAAACAGAAATGCTTTCTCCAGAGGAAATTAATAACTGCTTGAAGGAGTTCCTAGCAAATGCTGAGATATTTTATAAAAATATTTTGGAGTTACTTCAGAAGGATCATGAATTCTCAGTTCAGGATGTAGTCAACCATCCAAGAAAAGCAGAAAAACTGGGGAAAAAGGTAAGAAAATTAATGTAGGTTTTAGTCCTCCAGCTTAGATTTTAACTTGTCTTCACTTCTAGCTAAAAAATAAGCTCTTGAAAACATTTTTAATTAAAATAACAACAGAAAGAAAATCTTTGGTTAACTTTAATCCTGGATTAGCTTTAATGGGCTTTTGAACAACTGGGCCCAGATGCATATGTTGTGGTTCAAATTTTTCTTTGTTTTGTTTGGTTTTTGTTTTCCTTGTCTCTTATTATGGACACAAATCTCAGACAAAGGAAAATAAATATCAAACTGGTTTGAAAATTTTCAAACCAAAGAAAAATTTGAACCACAATATAATATATGTGTTGTTTAAATTTTTCTTTGGTTAAAACTTTTCAAACAAGTTTAATTTTTATTTTCCTTTGTCTCAGATTCATTATCATAATCTGAGACAAGGAAAACAAATATCAAACTGGTTTAAAAATTTTCAAACCAAATAAAAAATTAATATTGAAACACAACATATGTGCTATGTTGTGATATATGTCCAGGATTGCACATAATTGCCAAAATAACAAAAATAATAAGTTTACGTTACATGTACCTTGAGAAGGAAATAATGAAAACAACAAAAATAACAAGTCTTCATTGCTATTGTATACTGAATAGCGAAATGTACTTTTTTGTTGTTGTTTTAAAATTAATCATATCAATAACAAAATTCTTAATGATAATTGGTCTTTCTTATGTAATTGGCATGTGGTCACATAGGTGTCCAATTACAGCTGACATATGACAACTTTTTGTAAATGGACAACTGAACTGTAATAGATATTGTATGTTGCACAGTCACATATCAATGAAGTGCACTTCAATGGGCTATGTTTGCCTACTGGTTTCAAAACTGATAGAAAATATCCACAACCTTTTGAGTAGAAAAAGTCCACACACTTTTAATCTTGAATTTTGTTGTTGATACAATTAATAAATTAAATCATGCTCATAATTTCAAATTGTCCTTGTGCTATGCCTGATGACTCCCTGAATTGCACACTACTCAGTCCACTTACTATACTAATTTACTAATGATTCCTGTAGGCTAAACTTGCACTCTTGAGTGCACACCACATCTTAATCTTTCTTGGAGACATTGAGAGGTATCAAGGCCAGTTCCATCCAAACCAGAACTGGGCATCCATAAGATCATGGTATTTAAAAGCCAGCAAACTGGCTCCTAAAAATGGAAAACCTTACAACCAGTTGGGGGTCATCGCTGTACTGGCCAACCGTAAACTGGACTCTGTGTACTTTTACATACGAAGTCTTACAGCAAGCAACCCGATCTTGACAGCAAGAGAGAAACTAACATCTATTTTCTACGACATCCAGAAGAAGGTAATTCCATAGAAAAAAAATTCAAATAACAGTCAAAGCTCTCTGAGCGGAGACTCTTGTAAGCAGACAGCTCTATTACAGCCGCATTGTCAAAACTTAGGTTGAATTTTTCTCCCATGAGAATCATTCAGGCCCGATAAGCATACAGCTCCAGTTACAGACATTTTTTCTGCATCCCGATGTTGTCTGCTTACGGGAGCTTTAACTGTATAAGAGTAAATGAAATTAATGTCATTTGAATATCAGTGGTAAACACATCATAATAATTATTTGAAATAATAAACAAATAAACCCAAAGTGGAAAAATTGCCAAAAAATTGTGCAACTTTTGATGATTATTAAATGATTTGACGTTATAACTATTCCACAATATTTCAAAACTTTTGAAAGTAAAAGAAGGTCAGCTTGTATAATGTTCGACAGATGATGAGTGAAGGCAAATTTAAATAATTTATTGCTTTTGTGTCAGTGTCTGTTATGAGAAATATAATAATGATTATTAACAAGCTCTGTGGTTAAAGGGAACCTCTACAGTTATAACAAATTTATATAAAATCAATGGAAATAAAATCTAAATTTTAATTCTTTTAATAAAAAGTGGAAATAAAACTTTAGTGTACAAACAAATTGGATATGAATATCAGCTATTTTTGCTTTTGAATTTAATTTCCTGTATGTCACCATTGTTAAGAATCAGTGTTCTTTTGTATCAGTATGCAACAATTGGGCAACCATATGACATCATAAAACTAATTCAAAATAGCTGCATGCGACAAATTTAAAGGCGAAAATAAGTGATATCCATGTCCAATGTTTTTGAACAATAAAATTTTCTTTCCACTTGTTATTTAAAGAATTGAAATTTAGATTTATTTCCATTAATTTGTTATTACAGTGGAGGTTCCCTTTAAAGAAGAACTGAACGTAAAAATTAACTATTTTTTCCCTTAAAGCTTAATGAATATTAATGTTTTAAACCTTTTTTGTACTTATTGGTCAGCTTTCCCCATCAAAAAATACTTTTTGCAGCATTTTTAGCCATAAGCATTGCAGCTCAGAATCACCCTGTCAGCAGTTATTTTTGTAGCTTATGACGTATGATATGGGGAAGAAATGTGAGATAAAAGTAAAGTACATTTGTATTTTGAGCGTTATATAGGACAATCGGGACAGGGAAAACCGAGGGATATCATTTTTAGCTGTCTACACTTTACACACTACACTAGCTGTACACACTACAGATTTACACACTACGCTAGCTGTACACACTACAGATTTACACACTACACTAGCTGTCTACACTTTGGCACCTGAACTGAAAACTTTCAATTTGATTACGAGTGAGTGCTGCCAACGATGGGTGGCGCACCTCCGACAAGAACACCCGTGCCAATTTAGTACCAGTAGGTATGTTTACATCTGATTCTAAAACCGCCCATGCTTTTGAGTAGGGGAACCTGGTACATCCAGTGTGCAGTGACTCAGCAGCGGGTTAAACCTAACCAATGAACATGACATCACTGAAACTATTTAACTGTACAAGGACTGATCTTTTGTGCCATTCAGAGATGAAAGTGATGATGATGATGATGATAAAAACTGACAGTTGGACTCTGAAATTTTGAATTTGGCCTTTTTTTCAGTGCAAAAACGTTTTATAACATTCAAGACACATTAATTTTATATCCTGTATCAGTGATGAGCTAGCTCCAACATGGAGACCTATGGCTGTCTCAAGGTGGTTGCTGCGATGGTCCAAGGCAAATTAATAAATGTGAAATATGCAACATACACAGTGATCAATCAAGACAGTGACAAAGTAGTCAGCTTTCAAATTGTTCAGGTTAGCAAGGTGACCAGCAGTAATGTTATGTAGAGGAAGGGACTCAAAAGGTGTATGGATCAGAACTTGATGTTTTTGGCATATTGCACGTGAAACAGGAATAAATAAATGTTGATACCGGTACATGTTTTCACATTTCAAATGAAAACTGCCTTTAGTGAATTATGATAATCACAATAATAATTAATCTTTAGTGAGGAAGGCAACTTCACCATGTCAAGTGATTTACAGAAAGTTCTCTGGTTCTAAAATACAAAATATATACATGTAAAGTAAAAATATAAAGTTATTATTGTGGGTAAAAAGATCACAATGCCTTAAAATTCTCATTTTAAAATGAAACACTGATAACTTATAATAAATTTAGTTTTCAAAGAACAAATTGATCCAGAAGAATGAAAGGAAGCATAACAGATTCAACTTAAATTGAGACCAAGTTCACTGTTGCTTTTGTTGCTTTCTTCTTCTGAATCGTCTGGTTATTCACCAGGAGGATAGATATGTTGGCTTGAACTAGAATGGCTGTACTCCACTCATACTGGTGAAAATAAAGTGATATCCACGAACACACAACACGCTCTATGCGGTTTTTAGCTTGTTTTCTTCTTGCACTGTAATGTTGTGTAATCAGCTTTCCCCATATCATTTGTCATAACCTGCCGCTGACACTTATCTTGAGCCCGCAATGGTGAGGCCGAAAAAGCGAGAAAAGCTCGACTTCAAACCTTTTTTTTGCCAAAAATGATAAATGGGCAAAAATAACTACATTGTATCAAAACTTGATTTTACATATTATTACATATATCAAACTATCTAAAAAAAAAAATGTTTAAAGAAAGTTCGATTTTTGACTTCAGTTCTCCTATAATGTTTCTCTTCAACTGTGAAGGCAGATAGAATTCAAAGAGTTGAGGATGAAAAGAAGTCTAGTTCAGAGCAGAAAAGCCAAAACATGAAAGACAGGAATAATGTCGGGCGAGGCAAAGGACGCTCGCTTTTTGGTGAGGTGGCTAAAGGTGTTGGGCTCATCACATCTGAACACAAAGCTCATCATGGCAGGTAAATACACCACCACCCTTAAATAATATTCATTGTTCTTTACTGTCAGTTAGAGTATTTAAAATGTAAAGTCAAACATGAGCAGCAGGTGGCCCGCTTGGCCGGAGCTTAACCCAGTTTCTGTAGCATGAAGCAACTAGGAATATTGCTACTCCCCCCTGAATGGGATGCTAGTCCCCAGGAGGGGAGGGGGGGACTCCCATATATAAGCTATATAGGTATGTGCTGCTGTGAAGGGTATGGTTTTCAGGCAGTTTAGTCTGGGATAGGGTATAGTAATCAGAGATTTTTGGTCTAGAATAGGGTATCATTTTCCACGAAACTGCAGATCAATTGCATGAAGAATTTAGTCTAGACAAGGTTTACCAGCAAATTGCATTTAAAAATCGGTACGGTGGGCAGTACTGCATTTTTACTGACCCCTGTGAACTAATAACTGTGATAGTAAGCGAGTTTCTGGAAAATAGTGAGTCTGGAATAGGTCTAGGATAGGGTAGGGTTTTTCGGTGTTTAGTCAAGAATAGGGTCTTAGTATAGGTTAAGGGTCTTAGAGTCCCAGCAATACACCCCCACCCAAAAATTTGCAGAGTCCCTCCCCCCCCGGTTGCAAGTCCACCATAGGGTTACCCAGCATTTTGACTGCCAGTACCCATTTAACCCCTGCGTGGTTAGAGACAATGTGAAGTAAAGTTTATTGTCTTAAGAGACAAAATGATAACTAAATAAATATTAAATAAAAAATAAATAAAAATAAAAAAAACTCATGGTTTCACCAGAATGGAAACTTTGATTTCTTGACCGCTTATTACAAAATCAAAATTGATGAACTGAAATCCACTGCCATCCTTGTAATCCTGCACTTTTTCAACAAACTACAGCTTCTGTTTTCATGGGGTTAATTGTAATTTAGGCGAGGTTAAACTCGAGACAATGCTGGCCAGCGGTCTCTCCCATGGGCGCGGGGCGGCCCCCGCGGCTCTTTGCCGGTCTCATTTTAGATTTACAGCTCTCCCGCAAAGGTCAGGCATTTCGCTCGCGTTGCTGTTCTGAAACATGCTCGTTTTCTTTTCACTCCTGGCCCTTCCTCCCTTTAGATAAGTATTGGTAAGTGCGACTTACTCACTTTCCACTGATTACTATCAGTGTGACGGTGCCTTTGGTGGTGGTGGCCACTCACAGGGTTGTCATGGTTACCTCCTGCAAGTGCGGGCGACTCCTCCCCCCACCGAGCCTTCAGGCACCATCCCCCACACTCTTCTATTGTTGATGAGTTTAACTCTATAGAATCCTTTTATCCAATTAAGTTGTATATTTGGTGGCATTTGGTGAAATAACATGGAAAAAATGCAGACAAAAGTTTGTTATTTTGCAAGACAGTATCCGTTTAAGTAATCATTGCATGTGATTAACTTTTGTAGACATGAGGTATGGATCTTTGTTCGCAATGGAGCTTATAGGAGGGTTGTGCTCACTGACCTTGATAAAGTACAAGAAGTTAATTCAGCTGGTGAACCTATCTCTGATGCAAGGATTGAAGAGAAACCAGCAGATCCTGTAAAGGAGTCACCAAAAATATCCCTGCAAGAAGTATGTGGACTTTTCATTGTTTTGTTTTTTATTTTCTCAAACTCCTCACAGTCTGAACAAAGACAAATCATGACAGCATAACAGTAGTTTGGAAACCCAATCTAAACAAGAGGCTCCTAGCAGCCTATACTCATGCGCATGCGTAAGTAGGCTGTACCACAATGAAGGGAATGATTCTTCTAAGTCTTATATATACCAACCGTGAACATTGCTAATGTAAGTAGGGTTGTAGGAGACGCTGTCGTGACACTTGAGTAACGCTCTTTTACCGGAAGTAAGAGTTGCCGGAAGTCACTAAACAGGAAGTGTAGTGGCAAAGCTATGAACCGGAAGAGTACAATTTAAAATATGCGTGCATAAATTTGCATGCAAAATTGTGACACAAAAAATAAAAATAATAATAATAATAATAATAATAAAAATAACAAGAAAAACGGAGCCGAAACCTTACCTCATGCCGCTACGCGCATGAGTAATTAGCATATATTTTGGCAGTTTAATTCATTTGTTTTCTCTGTGTTTAATGACCAGTTTGAGAATCTATGTCAAACACTCGAATGGGCGTCTCATCAGCATCATATCCTAGTTAACACCTTGAAGTTGATTTTAAAAAATTGGCTTCACATTGTTTGTTCAACGCACTTCTCCGTGTTTGGAAATGCTGATGAAATGTTAATCCTCAGTAGAAAGGGTTATGGTGGAGGAGACCCAAGCAGACGTTGATTACAGGCAAAAATTCTACACTGATAATTATCTTTCTCTCAACACCTTGCAGCAGATCTAATATTGTCCCCTTCATGGTCTGTCTTCAAGCTTGTTTATGATAATCCCTACTAGATAGCCTGTTCATTTTGCTGTTAAATCCCTTTAATATGAAATATCCAAGCGTTAGCTCATTTCTTTAGCAAGCTTAACATGTACCATCTTTCCGCACATTATACTTTTGACTGAGATTGCTGATCCTAGCAGTATGCAGGACGTATGTCATACATGAACCTACAGTACATATAGTATATGACCTAACTCGCCATGAGTTTCTTATAGCTCAGTGGTTAGAGCATCTGACTTGTGTGCAACAACAACAACAACAATCTTACCCATACTTAGAATTATTACAAGAGAAGTATAATAATTACATTTCAAATTAATTAAAGAAAATGACAAGGAGAGGTATTAATCAATTGGAGCCTAGAGACTAAAGGAACCGCAAGGTTTGCGAGTTAGTCCCTAATACCCATTTAAAGTTAATTTGAATAAAAAAACAACAGTAAGGGAGAAAACCAGATTTAAATAATACCAAATTCAAAGATTCAAATCCTGTCGTAGCCTCGATTCCAGCCATTTTGTGATCCGGTTCCTTCGCACACACCACGACTGGATCACTGGTCTGCCCTATTGTATTTTCAACCAATCAGAGACTTGCCTGCATGAACCAGCAGGCAAGTCTCCATTGGTCAATTCAGTCTTGTCAACAACTTTGATGGAGGCAATCTCTGTGGAGGAATGTTTTGCTGCTTGAGAAATCAGTTTCTGAGCTGTTCAAGATCGACAAATTTATTTTTGGGAAATACATCAAGAAGCAATAGTTAACTAGCTTAATGGAAAAGATGTGTTATTAACACAGCCAGCGCGATCAGGAAAGTCCATATTTTCTAATGTGTTATCCGACTGTTTATCCTAAGATAATTTTGAATTGATCGATGCTTGTTAAAGGCTGGTTTTCACTAACGACGGAGTCGGAGTCGGAGTCGTAATCAGAAGTGCAGAGCGTTACAATCTAGTGAAAATCAAACTGACGGAATCGGAAGAAGACTATGGAGTCATAAGCGGAATCAGAAGAAAATGGAACCGTTCTCATTCTTCCGACTCCGATTCCGTCGAGCTTATGACTCCGCTTATGACTCCGATTTTCGATTTTCACTAGGTCGGTAGCGCTCTTACGAATACGACTCCGACTCCGACTCCGTCGCCAGTAAAAACCAGCCTTAAACTGCTTTCAGTGCATAAAGCCATGTTTGTGCTACTGACCAATGATCCAGCCATTGTTGGTTATTGCCATTGTTGTTAATCTGAAAACTGGGCTTCCTCAAATGGCTAAAAATCAAGCATTATCCTGTCAGGGACTCAGATTTTTTCTTTCTCCCACGCTCCTGACATATGATGAACATTTTTCATTTTTTACCGAGCTTAACATTTTCCACCTTTCTTCATTTATTCCTTTAGGTTAACAAAAAGTTTGTACTTCACTTTCTTTGTGCTCATGGTCTGTTGTATTCAAGAATTGGGTAAGACTGCTATTACTTGACAACTAACAACAGTTAGGGATTATAGGGATTAGTTGGGGTCCAGAGGTCCTGGGTTGGAGTTCTCCTGTCTGACCACTAGAAAAAGTGTACATGTATCACCCTGGCCTCTATTGACAACTCAGCTGTCTTTCTTTATAGGTTGCATTGAAAGTTTAAGGAAAAGTAGACGGTTTTTTTTTACATTATTTTTGCAAGTGATACCTCGTAGATACACTGCAGCAGTAAAGTAACATGTACTTTTCAACTTGTCTTGCAATTCACTTGTAGCTTTGCAAGTTTCATTATACCCTTAAAAATATCGTTTTGTTGTGATCTTTTACTAATTTACTTTCTTTCAATGTATTCTTGGAATGGAATAATATTCTCAAAAACAGGACAACTTTTTATATTATTTTTAAACATGACATTTTCGATCTTCGATCATTGTCAATGAGCTACAGAAAAGTTACAAAATCTTTTTATGGTGAGGCTATTACAGCAATAACAAAAGCAAATAATTACAAAAAATGTAAAGAATTTTAACTAATAAATATTAGTATATGTAATTGCATGGGCCCAAGTAAAATTTAGGATTATATCACACATGTTTTCAGCTGTTGAAATTGCCTGAATCGTGAAGCAACGAGGGCAATTTCTACAGATTCTGAAGATATAAGTGATATAAATCCTTAATTTTATGAGGGAACATGCGATTACTTGTTTATAATGTAGAGGGCAAAACTATAGGGAAATTTCAAGAGTCACTCAGACTTGAAACTACCCAAAGTGAAAATACTATATTGAAACTGACAAGAAAAACTTTTCAACTCGATCACTGTTGTTAATTAAAATCTATTTAATTTCTAATCGGTCAAAGATAATTTGGCTGTTATGTACATTTAGAGAACATAGCCTAATTTTTATCGATAAAAGACACTTTATGACAAAAACTAAGCAAAACTAAGTTTTTTTAAGTGTACCTGTGTTGTGAAGTTTTTGCCACTTTGATAACAACAACAAATGGTGAGTTTCAAACTTGCTTGCACTTTTGGCAATTTAATTCTTTCACTTCTTTTAGCCTTATTCTTTTGCCTGTTTATAAACGTACATTGTCCCTTTCAGCAAAATCTGTCAAAGTTCTTTTCTTTAGGTCCGCAGCAATCTGCATATAATTTATTCAGTGAAGTGATGAAACTGTAGAACCTTTTGTTGCCAGGAATGAATTTCTTCAAGGTCTTCAACATCGCAAGTGCCTACAGTAGTTAATCCAAGATTAAGACATTATTGTAATAATTTTCACCTCTTTGTTTGGCTATTTTTTGGCTTAGAATTACTCATTGGAGTCCAAAATACTCATTGACCAGAAAAGTCTAGTCTTAGCAGTTTACGTATTCTATTCTGGGATGGGAAATTTAACTAGGAACAGGTCCTCTCACGTTTTCCAGCATCTACAGTGTACAACAATCTGAAGAATGTTGCAGGTTGTGTTCCAATAAAATGTTTTTCAATTTTAGATCATGCCACCACCAAATATCAGTTAAGATAAAAGAACCCTACATATCCACTGGGAACAACTTACTTTATCACTGCATTGGACCTGAGGCCGAACTCTCATTGTTCAATATACTCGCTACAATTAAATTACTCTTTCCTGCTAGCGCGGTATCATACATTGTATCTGGCAAGCCAAATTGGATGAAATGTCACCATACTTTGTACATTTTCTATGCCTTGTAAAATCAAGATTTATAATAGAAACAAAAGCGGGTGGCACCAAAAAAATGGAACCCTCTTGCAGATAGTTTGTAAATTGCTGTTTCCCCTTCTCCTGACTGACTGACAAACTACTAGCAAAAAGAAAACTTGAAAATGGCGCCATGATGACACCAAAATGTTGTTCAATGATTTTATCATTTATTTTTACATGTTTATGTATTACAAAAACCTTAACTTATAACTTTGTAATCAGCTACAAATATTATATACAAATATTTTTTTATATGTAATTATTAATACACAATTTACTTCTTTGCTCCACACTTTTTTTCTTCTTTTTTTTTCTTGGGCAGAGGCGCCCAAGTATAAAAATAAAGTTTCGTAGTTGTCAAATTTGCAATTGAACTCTAATGCACGTATATGTAATCCTTCAAACTCAGTCAAGCGTAACAATGAGAAGAATACTGTCAACTCGTCAACTGGCATCTCAGCTAGCTTCAACACTTTCTTGATAGGCTCGCTGACAAAATTAAATTATAGTGGCAGATAAATTCTGAAATCTTGATTGCTTACTCTAATAGCCCTAATTCAATCCTTAATTCAATGACGATTTCTCACCCATGTGCTAAATCGGGCAGGCAAATCGTCACTGATATCTAATCGTCCAATCGTACAAAAATACAGCTTCAAATGACTAGTTCTTCTAGATATAACAATAAAATAACTTTCGCACTATATCAAGAAAGGTGCAAAAAGAAAGAACAATTTCTGCACGCTAGATTTTGGTCACGTGCTAGGAAACGAAATCTGCTAACAGATCGCATTTCATTTGAACGGCTCGCTGTGAATGGCTGAAACAGATCAAAAATTTTGAACAGCTGGCTGTGAACGGCTATGGAAATATTTAAAGTGGAGTGAGTTTTCTGACAGAAAGCGAAGAAAACCAAAATAGGTCACTTTATGTAAACAAGTGGCCCCAAGTGCCAGTGCATATAAGTCAAGCAAAATTCATGTGTAATATTCTTTTTGAACTTCATGTTTACCAATTGTGAAGATAATTCTTGAATGAAACTAAATATAATAATCAAAGTCAGACAACAGGGAAAGGTATGTAGCAGAAAACAAATTAACCCTTTTAAGTTTGTTGTAGTTGTCAGGAAAAAGTGCACCGAATTTGCATATATCAAAAGGGTAATTTGAAACCTGAATACAGACTATGCCCTTCTATGAATTCTTTGTTTTCCTTGCAGTTTTGCTCGCCAAATACAATCAAGCTTTTCCAAACTCTACAGGCATTAAAGATAATCCATGCACCTGCACTTCGTGTGTTCCACTTTATAAATGAGCACCAACAGTCAACAACATACAAGACTATCCCAATACTCAGTACTCCCTATCATCAAACCCTGAACTGACGTGCATGCAGATTTTCAAGATATTACATTTCAATATGCCTAATACAACGATGCCCAAGTGTACGCTCCCACAGCGTCTTGTATATTTATGTTTTTAGATTTTTTGGAATGTGCTTTAGTAATCACACTGTGCGTGTAATTCTTTTGTTTATTGTTGCTAATTTAATATATTCCGGTGTTGTAACATTTTTTCACTTTTGTCACTCCTCTTTGTTTTCTTTGGTAATTAGTTCAAATTCTTTGCATTCTTTCTAAATATTTGCATTTGTTATTGCTGTAGTGGCCTCATTATAATTTTTTGTAATTTTTTTTAAGTAGCTCATTTGCAACTGACAATGATCTATACCAAAGATCGATTGAAACATACATGTCTTGTTTTTTAAAGTCCTGTTTTTGAGTGATTTATCTATAGTCTACCTCTATCCTGACCTTTTGGAAACATCATTCTTGGAATACATTTAAAAGTCAGAGCAACTCAACTTAGGTACTTATATG
The DNA here is from genome assembly GCA_022457155.1 of Cladopsammia gracilis. Taxonomy (NCBI): domain Eukaryota; kingdom Metazoa; phylum Cnidaria; class Anthozoa; order Scleractinia; family Dendrophylliidae; genus Cladopsammia; species Cladopsammia gracilis. The sequence continues at coordinate 227,753 of JAJGOT010000043.1, forward strand.
TGTTTGGCACTGTTTTGTTTGCTCAAATAAACAAGTTACATTACTCAAAAGTGACCAAAGTTGGACAAATTGTGCTGAGCAGAATAAAATTTTCAGTAGATAAAAAGTTAGGGGTAAAACCATTATTTCTCGACAAATATTTACAAGTAGAATGGTCTCTTAACCAATCAAAATACCAGATGATATAACTGATAATGATTATATTTTTTGCTTTGTGTTATGTAATTTTTTATCAGCATGGAGAGATTGCCTACCTTACAGTACCAACTTATTGGCGAGTTTCACACTCTGTTAGAGTATCCAATGTGTTCTGCAATTAGCAGATCCAACCTGCTACAAATGATGGCCATCAACATTTTTGCTATTGGCAACACTGCAGTTCAAGGTAGAATTGAGTATTTAGGGTAATTAATTTGGGGGGTTTTCATTTTAATATAGACAATTATCATATGACCCGTACGGCCCTGCGAACCTTTTCTTTGAAAAACCATTGATGAAAGTCCCATATGAGGGCCATACCATTTGTGTGAGCGGGGTTGGAAAAAGGAGTACGGCCCTACTACAAAAGCAGATGGCCTCACGTGTTAAAATTTCAAGTAATTTTGTCTCCAAATTGGTCATATGATAAATACTTATTGACTAAGTTAGGTCGGGCCGGATGGGAAATTATTATTCAACTGCACTCAGTAGAGTACAAATAACACCCAAAACGAGTACAAATATCTCACGGTATTTGTACTCCAGAAGACCGGTTTGACCGGTTTTTCACAAACGTCACTTCGAGCATTAGTCTTACGTAAGCGGTGAAAAAATGGCTGAAATTGTTCCCAAACTAGAACGGTCAAAACTGAGAAAAACTGAGAGGATCTATTGACGTTTTTACCCAAACAAATCCAAACAATTATGCGTTTAATCACACAGACTTTCTTCGCTGTACAAAAAGTACACGCGACCAAACAACTACACGACTGACAATTCGTCATCATTTTTTTGGATAAAGCGTGCGCGCGCTGACAAACAAGTTCAAATAGCGCGCGCATGACAAACTTGAAAAAGTAAGAAAGATTAAAACGGCGTTCATGACTAGGTTGAATAATAAATCTCTTATTGGACGGTTTAGTGTGTAGTATCGTGGAATATTTTTACTCGTCTCTTGTATTTTGACTCGCCCTAAGGGCTCGCCAAAATACAGCGAGACTCGTAAAAATATCCCACGATACTACACACTAAACCGTCCAATAAGATATATATATATATTTGGCTCTCGGTCATGGCACACGGACCTCGCTACATATCGGTCCATATGCCATGACCTCGAGCCAAATATTTTCCTATCCGGCCCTCCCACTTACTATAGGCCACTTAAGGTGAATGTATGTCCATGTATAGTTCAAAATAAAAAACTATTACTTACTGGTAATATGAAATGTTAGATTGATTAAAGTATCATGTATTGCACTTATGTAGGTAGGTTTAATTCGTCTTTGTGACCCAAGAGGCCTGCAACTGCTGTAGCTTAACCTACATGTAGTTTCTGTAGCATGCAGTATTCAATATACACTTGGGTAGAGAGAGACATTGTGTAGCAAAGTTTGTTGTTTAAAGAATCTGACCCACCCAGTTTGCATTGCGTGCCTACGTTGGTTCATCCGCTATTTTCAGGGCCCCCGAAAGTCCATACTGTATTGTAGTTGAGAAATTCACTTGTGCAAGAGGTGATATGCTTGCCCAAATATGGAATAGAGCCGTATCATAACAATAAAAGAAGCGTGCAATGCAAACTGGGTGGGTCAGACTCTTTAATGAAACAACATGACGGCAGAGACCAGGCGTGCGTTTCTCGAAAGTCCCGAAAACTTTTCAGACCTGAAAAGCTGTGTTACATGCATAATGTTTACCAATAAAGATTCGGTTTTTGTTGAATTTGAAAGCTGAGCAATAAAATCTTACGTTTACTACACAACTAGCTGATTTGTGGGCTAAAAAGTTCAACGCCTTTCGTTAGAAACTACATTAAAAAAATTGCTTTTGGGCCCGAAAAGTCTTCGGGGGCTTTGAGAAATGCACGCCAGGGCTGAAATGATTGTATTCCAGATGGAAAATCAGTGCAAAGTTAACCATTAAACTGCTGTGCCTCTATCCCACGTAATGATTCTCCTTTCTTTTGGTGTAGACTCAATGGAGCCGTATGTGAGGGTGGGTACACCTCAGGACCAAGCACTCAATCTTGCCATTGAAATGTTCATCTTGTTACTGAAAAGCTGCTGTACTCTGCTACAGAGTATAGACTTTGAAGCTCGTAACACCCAAGACGGTCTCAGTTCTCCTCTCAGACAGTTCCTACCTGCTGTTAAGGTTTTTGCCGACTGGATGATGTGCCATGCTGATCTATGGCAAGCATCATCCATTAGGTAAGAATGCATTTTTTTTCATGTATTTTTATCAGTATTAAAGGAAACCTTGGCTGAAAAACAGTTTTACATCCAAAGTATTCGTAATGGCTACATTTGACTCATGCCGGAGTTTTAAGTCAGTATGTCCATAACTGAGGGGGACATTGTGGGGCTCTGAACACCGCAACACCGCAAAAAAAAATACCGAACAGCAAATCATCGCAAGAAAAGTCGACGAAATACCGTCACCGCAATATATATTTTTGTCAAGTTACCTATAAATGAAAAAGGCTTAGGATTGGCGGCCAGCAGCATATTGAAGATTAACTAGACAGTATTGAACTGCTTTTTGTTACATGTACAAATTTAACATAATGGTACGTGCTTTTCATAAATAAGTACGGAATAAATAACATATGGAGGCTAAATTTAGGGTCAAACAGGAAATGGCAACACCGCAGATAATTTCGTTCCACCGAACACTGCAGACTTTAAAGCGCAAATATCGCACACCGTAGGGTTTGAGATCACCGCAACACCGCAAGCTGAGGATTTTATTCACTGCAACACCACATAAAAAGATGAGCAACACCGCAACACCGCAAATCCCCAATGTCCCCTTCATAACTGGTTACTGAATGCAAAGTGTTCTTTTTTCACTTTAAATTTCCCATGTGCCACCATTTTTTTCTTTATGGTAATTTATGACGTCATTGCATTGTCAAAGATGTCAATATGGAGTTTACAGAAGAAGATAATTTTGCCAAAAAAAGCATTAAAAGCTTATATATATTTATAAATTTATGTGATGTTGACTTAAACTGTCTTATTATATCTAGTATGCGCGCTATGATTGGTCAATTTTCCAGTCCATATTTTACAGTTTGGCATTAAAACTTATCCAGAGGAAACGTTTGGAGCTAAATGGGTTAACATGTCAGGCTACAAAAACTCTCTTTGCTGAAATTAAGCTATAACTTTAGCAAAAAAAACTAATTTACAGCCGCGAATATAAAAGTATCGACAATTTTCTCGGGTATATTAAAAACTTACATGCTTATTGTTTTGGTATTTTAGCTTTTTGGCTGTTAGTTGTAAAAACTTGTCATGAGTAACTCATGATCAGCAAATTTGTTTACCTCTAACAATTTAATTCAGCATTGATTAAAGACACAAAAGAGTACCTTCATAACAAAACTTCCCTAAGGAAAACATAAAGCTGCAAAACATCTTGAAATGGCTTCCATCTACAAACTGTATCACATAGTTTTGATCAAGTTCTTGTCTAGTTATAAACTTAAGTTCAGAGTTATTGTTTGTGGGAGTGGCTCTGATAAGAACATACTTGAAGCTACAGAATTAAACTAAAAGTGTACCTTGATTCCTCAGCGAAATTTTTGTCCTTGCAGGGGATTCCATGTAAACAATTTTTGCGTATTCACATGAAGCCACTAAAGCACAACAAAAAGCCAAAAACAACTAGCAGTATTAATTTTGATGAGGAGATATTTTCAGTGTCCTTTTTGAAGTTTGAGAGTTTCTTCGTTCAGAGCTGTAGACCGAAATGCTGCCACATTTTCCAGTTTGACAAACATTTGTTTCGGCGATTTTATCGCAGCGTTTTCATTCTTCTTTTCCTGACTTGCAATTGTCTTCGCCAGAAACTAAGAATTCTTTTCAAAGAAAACTTCCTAGTGTCAGGTTTCTGTCGTCCTTCCGAGCACACAGAACAATAACTTAATTCATTTATATTCAAAGGGGACAGACCGCAAATAAATGTGGCTACTAAATATATCTGAATTTCGTAACTGTTCATCAGTAGGATGCCCAAAATGCGTGCAATTCCACAATTGGTTTCGGCTCCATTAAATCCTATACCAATTGCAGAACATTTTAGGAGGAGCCACCCACAGTGTGAGCACAGTTACTGACAAGACATATCAGTTAGGAAAACAACGCAAAAAAAATGTAGTACGTTAAATAACGAACTAAGCACACACGTCAACTAAACAAGCTAAGCACGCGCACGACTCAAGGAAAATTGCGCGCGCGCGCACTAGCATTGACCTGAAAAGAAGCAATATAAAAATTAAATAGGGGCGCTAGAATAATATAAAGGATCTGAAATAACAAAGGATACGGCGGTGTTTCTCAATTTTGGATTGCTAGTTTAATTTCTCGTAGTGTAGTGCCATATTTCTCAATGATAGCACTATGGCGTTTGAAGAATTTAGTAAATGATTTACGAAGGAGTGAAGATTTGAACCCTTGGTGAAGGAGACGTGATGAAAGTCGGCGAAGTCTATGCATAAAATCCAACTTCGACGTGCAAATTCTAGCATATCTTACCAATTGAGATATATAAACACCATAAGCCGGATTGGCTGGAATGTTGCTGTCCATATGAGGGAAATTGACAATCCGAAATGAGAAGTCATCCCTTTTGTCGTAGACACTGAGATGGAAAGGTGTGTTGTTGTCACCATTCTTGATTCTCGTGTCCAGATAACACACCTCATGTTAAGGTAGTGTTCTTTAGTTCCAGGTCCGACGGATAAATGTCCCTGATGTGATTTCCAAAATTTTCATTGTTAACGCTCAATAAATCGTCGATATAACGAAAGGTGTTGCTAAATTGGACAGCTATGGTCATATCTTGCTTCATTGTTCTTAGCATGAAGTCATACTCGAAGGTGTGGAGGAACAGATCAGCCAACAAAGGTGCGCTGTTAGTGCCCATAGGTATGCCAATAATTTGCCGAAAAACTGTGTTTCCGAAGCGGAGGTAGATATTGTCGATAACAAAGTCAATAGCGAGGCACAGTTCCCTACAGGAGAAGTAAGTGTACTTCGTAGATTTCCTATCATTAGCCCAGAATGTGTGGAAATTATTGGTTGCTATGAAATTTTTTCCTCTGGTGTTAAAAACCCTTTCAAGTAGATCATGGAGTTGATGTTTAAGTTTAGTGTGTGGAAGGCTAGTATAAAGAGTGGAAAAGTCCCAAGTACTCACATGATTAAGCGAAAGTTGTTTGTCCTGCAATGTGTGAATAACATCCAACGAATTGTTGATGACCCACATGCAATTAACTCCTGTTCGTTCTAAAATAGTCTTGCAGTATGAAGTACAGTGACTCTTGACCAGTTTAAGGCACTCAGTTATCAATTTAGAGATCTTAGTAGTAGTGCAGGAACTTGAACCTGCAATAAAACGTGCTTTGTATGGTGTCTTGTGAAGTTTTGGTATCCAATATATATAGTTTTCATTCAAGAGCCATGCAAGTTCACACTGAATTGAGGACCGATCACATTATTTTTGAAAGTTCATAACATGTGCTCTTTGCTTTCTTGTGATGTACGTCAGTCAAATGAAGCCGTCCATCTTTTGACTTGAATGGTTTTCCTTTATCTCTGATTTAGAGATATGATAAATATCTTAGTAGCCTCGTTTTTCTCGGTCTGTACCGTAAGTTATGGATCCTCGTTTTTTCTTTGCGCGCGGGCCATAAATTGATGGGAAAAAATCAGTCCGTAACTTATGGTACAGACCTCTAACTTGGCTAATAAGAGGTATGTTTTGAAAGCTCATGACAACGCACTGACGTCATAATTTCCCATCAAACAAACATGGCGGTGCGCGGAAAGAAAATAATTAATGCAGAAATAAAATGCCATTATTCAAGAATAGTGGTTAGCGCGTCGGACTTTCAACCTGAAGGTCGGTGGTTCGAGCCTGGTCTCTGCCGTCCTGTTGTTTCCTTAGACAAGAAACTTTACTCCACACTGTCTCTCTCCACCCAGGTGTATAAATGGGTACCGGCGACAAAATGCTGAGTGTAACCCTGCGATGGACTAGCGTCCCATCCGAGGGAGTAGCAATATTCCTAGTTGCTTCATGCTACGGAAACCGGGTTAAGCTCTGGCCGTGTGGGCCATCGTGGCCCGAGTGCGACTTTACCTTACCTATTCAAGAATTAAAGATTTGTAATCACCTTCAAACCCTGTAAACCGGTTTAACAATAACACAAACTAATTTCTAATTTTCTATTTCTATTTCTATCAAAATGAGTGTTAAATCAGAATTTCCAAACACCAAGCATGCTCAGCAGGTTGGAAAAATTATGAGGTGCAGCCCAGTTTTTTTTTAAACAAATTTTAAGGTGTTTGGATACCTGATAAAATACTCTTTCAAGTGTTTGATATAGCTTCTCAAATGGATCATTAAATACAGAGAAAATGCAGGAATAAAATTGCCAAAATCTATGCTTAGTATGATCGGGTTTCTACCCACCACCATGCTTATTTTCTTTATTAATAAGTTTGAGAAGTATTTTTTATCAGTTTTAATGAATTGTCATGATCATTATTTTATGAGATTCTTATTCAGTGGATAAAGAAGTTATTCAGCAAAATACAGCTGGATATTTATTGTATTGAGTCTTGTTGTACATGTACACAAGATAAGAAAACAACTGATGAAAGTCACTAAACTACTGCCTGAGTCATCTTGTTTTTCCAAAATTCCAAATCAAAGCAGCAGGATAATTTTACAAGTCATTCTTTATATTTTCTCTCCTAAGTTGGCTTGAAAAAATTAATAAAAACTGACTGTTAAAGAGAATCTCGGCTAGAAAACATAATAATTTCTTCCAGATCATTAGTTTGTGTAATTGTTAATAAAACTGGTTTATGGGTTTTGAAGGTTCCTTTAACTCTTGAATACTGGGCATTTTGTTTCTGAATTTTTTGCTTTCAAATTTTCCACACGCCGCCATGTTTGTTTTCGCAAAGTTTGATGGGAAATTATGATGTCAGTGCATTGTCATGAGCTTACAATACGACAGTAAAAAACTGTTTAAGTCAACGTCATGTACATGTCAATTTATAAATATATTAATGCATTTTTGACTTAATATTGTACGGTTCTACTGCGAAATCTCCTTCTGTAGGCTCCATATTGACATCTTCGACAACGTAATGACGTCATAAATTACCATAAAGAAAACATGGCGGCCCGTGGAAAATTTAAACTGATAAAAGAACACTTCGCATTCAGTAACCAGTTACTGAGATACCGACTTAAAACCCCAGCCTGAGTTAAATATAACCATTACGAATACTTTGGATCTAAAACCGTTTTTCAGCTGAGGTTCCCTTTAAAAATACTGAGCCATATAACACAACTTAGTAAAGAAGTATTTTTTCGTTTGTCTCACGATGTAGTCACTTCCGATGTGGATCGCGACGTTTCGACTGCATACTGCTAGTCTTCTTCAGGCGATGGGGTCGACTGGTTAGGCGTCACCTTATGAAGCACGATGCTCTGCTGTGATTGGTTGGTTTTCAACAGCTGTGACTGGTGCATTTTGATCCTCGTTGTTTCGGCGAATTGTTCCCTCAGCGGTACGTAGTCGTACGGCTCTCCTGTTGTTGTGTTTCTTGATCGTGGGCATCCATGCTTCTGGAATTTCTATTTCACTGTCCCTGTTGATGTTGTTAGGGTTAAGTCTTATGTGGATCGCCTCTTTGACCCTGCGTGTGTACCAATGAGGATCACGATCAATAAACTTTACTTCATTCCAAAGTGGGTGGTGTCCGGTGTTGTTGGTGTGCTCTGAAACGGCGGAGGTCTGGGTACGGGCGAATCGGATGTCTCGGTCATGCTCTTTTATTCTGTCTTGCATAGGTCTTCCAGTCTCGCCGATATAAACTTTACCGCATTCACAGGGAATTCTGTAAACCACGCCATCTTGTTTAGTCGGGTCAACAGCGTCTTTAGGCCGTACTAGGTGTGATCTAAGTGTAGTCTCCGACTTGAAAGCAGCGCGTACGCCTTGTTGTTGTAGGCAGCGGCGAAGTTGTTTGGACAGACCTTTGACATAAGGTAAAACCGCAGTAGATTTGAACTCGGTCGTGGGCTCAGCACTGGTGTTGGGTTTTCTGGTCTTGGTAAGTTTCTGCAAGAAAGAAAAAGGATAACCATTAGAAACAAGAACAGATGACAGATGTTTTTTCTCCTTGGAGATAACAGAGGGTTTCGTTACGAGACGTTTGGCGCGCTCGTAAAGACACTTGACATTTATTTATACCGCGTTTTACTGATTGCGGGTGGTGTGAATCATACGCTAAGTATTGATCAGTGTGTGTGTAGGCTCTCTGTATACGCTGGTGGTGAGGCGGCCGTCGGGTTCTCTTGAAACTGCGGTGTCGAGGAAGGCGAGTACTTAGTCACAGCTGTTGAAAACCAACCAATCACAGCAGAGCATCGTGCTTCATAAGGTGACGCGTAACCAGTTGACCCCATCGCCTGAAGAAGACTAGCAATATGCAGTCGAAACGTCGCGATCCACATCGGAAGTGACTACATCGTGAGACAAACGAAAAAATACTTAATATCGTAAAAAGGGTTGTTGTTGTTCATCATGGTGAACACACTAGTAAAGAAGTATTTTTCGTTTGTCTCACGATGTAGTCACTTCTGATGTGGATCGCGACGTTTCGACTGCATACTGCTAGTCTTATTCAGGCGATGGGGTCGACTGGTTACGCGTCACCTTATGAAGCACGATGCTCTGCTGTGATTGGTTGGTTTTCAACAGCTGTGACTGGTGCATTTTGATCCTCGTTGTTTCGGCGAATTGTTTCCTCGGCGGTCCGTAGTCGTACGGCTCTCCTGTTGTTGTGTTTCTTGATCGTGGGCATCCATGCTTCTGGAATTTCTATTCCACTGTCCCTGTTGATGTTGTTAGGGTTAAGTCTTATGTGGATCGCCTCTTTGACCCTGCGTGTGTACCAATGAGGATCACGATCAATAAACTTTACTTCATTCCAAAGCGGGTGGTGTCCGGTGTTGTTGGCGTGCTCTGAAATGGCGGAGGTCTGGGTACGGGCGAATCGGATGTCTCGGTCATGCTCTTTTATTCTGTCTTGCATAGGTCTTCCAGTCTCGCCGATATAAACTTTACCGCATTCACAGGGAATTCTGTAAGCCACGCCATCTTGTTTAGTCGGGTCAACAGCGTCTTTAGGCCGCACTAGGTGTGATCTAAGTGTAGTCTCCGACTTGAAAACAGCGCGTACGCCTTGTTGTTGTAGGCAGCGGCGAAGCTGTTCGGACAGACCTTTGACATAAGGTAAAACCGCAGTGGATTTGAACTCGGTCGTGGGCTCAGCACTGGTGTTGGGTTTTCTGGTCTTGGTAAGTTTCTGCAAGAAAGAAAAAAGAAAAAATACTTCTTTACTAGTGTGTTCACCACGATGAACAACAACAACCCTTATTACGATATAACACAACTTTTCGCTGAATAACCTATGTGCATTGACTGAAAATAGGCTGGGAAACTTTGACTGCTGAAACATGTAATGGGCTAGTAGATTTTTCAAGGTTATTAGCCTAGTGGCAAGTGAGTCAGCTGAACAGATGTTGAACCCTTTATGTATTGCATTAACTCAGTTTGTTTCCCTACTTACTGGTATATTTTTTAGCACTCATCGAATCCTTTGGGAATCAGTCAGCCAATTCACAAATGCCATATCCTATGTGGATATTGATAATCTTCACAAAGAAGATGGTAAGACATAACAAGATCCTTTTTTTGTTTTTCAACTCTGGAGTTTTAGTGTACAGTAGTTATTCTTTATTTCTACCACCTTGTTTCCACAGTTGAACCTTCTATAAACAGACACCCTTGAGATCACATTCAAGTATCTGCTTTGGAAAGGTGTCTGCTTCTGGTCGCTGGTTAAAAAAAATATAACCTACCATAAGGGCATAGTTTTCACATGTAGCTAAGCCCCAGACCTAGTATTTGGCTAAAGGGAACCTTCACTCTTGAAAGAAATTGACACTTTGTTTTTGGAGATACAAAGATTCCAGTTAGAATTTCTGAAAATTTCAGCTAAAAATGGAAGATGGCAACTCTGCAAGGTACACCCAAATTTTGAAACATTCTTCTCCAATATGTCCATTCATTATGGTTTCCTTCCCAGAATTTCCAGTCAATTCTGACAGTCAAATGGTTCTCAGTTGAGCCACTTATGTCCAGAAATGCACGTAACTCGGACCTTGGGCACTTCATATTACACACAATTATTTGTAATTTCCATATGACTTCATGTTTGACAGAATTGCTTGTGTTTAAGTGAGAATTAGGTCTAGGGACACTTCATGATGTCTATCATAAAGAGCATGAATCTCATTAGCATACCTCAGTTGAGCAACACAACAGTTTTCAAAATTCAGGTGAACATTATGACAAAAAGTTCTCTTATCTAATGGGGGTTAAAACTGCACATAGCATTGTATCTGGCTGAGACCAAGACAAAGTGTTCAGTTGAGAGAATTGTCTGCCTATGGAAGATGTTAAAACATGCAACTTGGTTCATGCAAACTTTAAAGTAATTTAGTTTTTCAACTGCTAAGGTTTTTATTTCATATCCTAGGTAATGAGGTGATTACCCTGTATGAAGATGAATTTCTTGCTGGATTTAAGCCACTCAGCACAGTTGACAAACCACTGTGTAAAGTCCCTAATCTGGAGTTCAAGGTAGAAATTGAGCTAATTTGACATTTGTGTTCAGAATGTTTAGCCTGGGCCAACAAGATAATGGTTGACGAGAGTTCAAACTTTTTAAAAGCGCACAAGATTCAATGAGGGTGCTACAAAGTTGAGGCCAATTGAGAGCCATAGTTCAGAATTTCTGTGGATTCCAACAAAAATTTGAGCTGATTGAAACTCTTTGAGAGTGCATGAGAGTTGCTGAGAGCATGTGAGAGTCTCAGGCTAAGTAAGAGCGAGAGCTTGAACTCTTGTCCACTCTCGTTCTTGTTTGGCCCAGGATTTAAACCTGAGAGTTTCACCTCTTTTGCATTTTTTTCTATTTTGTTCTGGAAAGACATTAATTTACATATTATGCATTGTTATGTGTTTCTAATAGGACTTGGTTGAGGATTATCTCCGTTGCCAATGTCTAAAGGATTTTGCTGCTTCTCTGGTTTCCTTGGAGAATCCTCCATTAGAGTTTGACAGTGAAAGTGGCGAGTTCTCAGCCATGATAAAAAGCACACAAGTGTCACCGGCTAAGGAAAGTTCAGGCGTGGCATTAGTTCACTTGGACACCACAGAACAACAAGAGCAACAAGTATGAATTGCTGGATGCGATAGCAATAGCTGAAATTATTAATTTAATATTTAAAGAGGCCTTTACAGCTACAATAGACTAGCATCCCATCCAGGAGTACAATGTAGTTGTAATCATTTTTGTCACTTTATGCCAGAGAAACCAGGTTAAGTACAGGCTTTAAGCTTCATTAAAAGGGCATTGTCACGCAGATTTTGCTGTGTTTTGGTCAAAATACACTAAATATATGACAAAGTACCTTTGCTCAAACATAAAATTGCTTTTAGAACACCAAGAAGATAATATCAAGTGATTTCTTCAAGGAAGAACAAACCATATTAAGTTTTTCTGCTCATTTTCCACGACACTTGGGAGGAACTTGAAAAAATTGGCCAATTTTTTCAAGTTGCAATCCATTTCCATCCTGGCCATCCGCAGCCAAAGATAACAAATACTAGTTTCTGTGTACTGATAAAGTATTTGTTAACAAAACTGGGCCATTATTTTATGGTTTCCATTGAAACAAATATGTTTTTTTGGCTTTTCAAAGTGATACTAAAAATAGGTGACAGTGTCCCTTTAAAGAAAAGTGAATAAATTATACTTGATTATAGTACAGTGAAACCTGTATTAAGCAGACCCCATATTAAGCGGACACCCTCTATTAGGCGGACACTAACTGCTTGGGTCCCCAATTTTTTTCCCCATATTTATCATAAAACGAACCTGTATTTAGCGGACCCCTCTATTAAGCGGACACTAGCGAGGGTCCCAAGGGTGTCCGCTTAATACAGGTTTCACTGTATTTAAAGTGGCTATGTCAACATTGTTAGTGTAATTTGAAAAATGCAGACAACATTTATATAAGTGCAACCACCCCCTCTCCCCTTGTACCACGAAGGGCGTGTACGTCTGAGGGTTAACCCTTTAAGCCCTGATATCAAAATTTAAATTCTCATTTCTTGTCCCTACACATTTCCTATAGAAGTAGTGGGGAGAAATTGTTTGGATATCAAGAGAATTCATCTTGTGGGATCATGTCCTTAATTCTCATGACCTTTTTGATTGATAAGGCATTGATATTACAAGGAGAAATTTGATGCTGATCACTCTTAGGGCTTAAAGGGTTAAGACAGTTATGACCCAAAAACATCAAAATCGCCATGACATAACTTCTTTAACACCTACAGTGTACAGCAAACACCTTGATTACTAACAGCCATTAGATAAAAATAATAATAGCATTGTTATTATTATTATAAGCATCTTGTGTTTAACATATACCTCACCAATCAAATGCTTTTATCCTGAAATATGTTTGTTTAATTTAGGAATCTGATGATGATGATGATGATGATGATGTGATTATTGAGAGTGAAGAAGAACAGCTTGACTCAGAGTATGTTGATTTACCTTGAATATCAGGGTTGGAAACTTTTTTAAGAGCACTCATAAAATGGATTAGTTTTCACTAGCCCAGAATTGCCCAAAATAAAACCCCTTCCCAGCTCTCACAGAAAAAAAAACTAAAAATTCCCTGAAGGTAAAAAAATATCGCACTTGCTGAACCAAGTGAGTGATGTACAATTGAAGGACTTGGTAGAAAACTGTCAAATGCCATGTGGATAATTTCAATGAAAAACAAGGCTCCAAATTAGCTCATTTTCACGCACCTCGTTCTTGTGTGGTAAACATCATTATACAGATCCATTTTTATTTTTTCTTAGAAGGCCTATTCCCCCTCTCCCCCCCCCCCCCCCAAAAAAAAAGACTTAGACGTTGCCTAAATCGAACCAAAGATCACAATATAAGTGATGGTGTTTATTGTGTATCAGACTAAGGATGCTAACTCAGCGGAGCATAAAACTCAAAACATTGATTCTGATTTTCAAATTAGATTAAGAAACATTGACAGTTTTCTTTCTTAATAGCCCTTATGCATGTTTACATCAGACTAGCTAATTTCACCCTCAAGCCTCGCTTTCGAAGTGTAAACCTGTGACAATCTCATCAATGTATTCTCAAAGGCGCAAAGTTGAAAAGAATACCCACTCAAAAACAACACGAACTTGTCAAAGGTTTGTAAGGAATTTCATACAAACGAGGCTTGGTGGTGAATTTTGAGTTGGTGACGTCATCATGCATAAGGCCTATTTAGTGCTGTTTACATCGGTTTGTCAACACTGCCCCACTAAGCATATTTTTTAACCAAGCCCTTCAATTTGTTCTTGCACTAAAGGATTTATACTCACGTTGGTGAGCAGGCGAACATTCATTTCCATCCCTGGGTTGTTGTTTGTGATTTGTGAGTTACAGAGCAGTTTAATTTACACGTATTTCCTTTAAATTCCAGTTCTTCACTTAATTTGTGTTGATAAAGATTGTATCCAGTTGTTTATCAATACTGTTCTGTTTGTAATTTTTTAACACAGGGATGATATGGAAAGAGACTTGAAGCAACTCAAGGTGAGGTTGAAAGATTTTTAGATTACTTTAAAAAAGCCCAAAAGACATATTTATAGAGTGTTTGCACATGACATCATAAAAATTCAAAAATCTAAAGAACACATGTACATCCAACAAAGCTGTTTCTAACATGGTATGTTGTACCAGTGTTATAATCTTTCACAAAACGTTTCAGGTTTTAACAATGTTTTGCATCCGATTTATAAATGTTTTAAATGTGTCATGCAATTCGTTGGGCTATTTTAGATAAGCGTGAAAATAAACAATATTGAAACAGTTGAATATTATTTTTGCATTATAGATGCTTATCAGCCGATTTAATGGCACTCTTAGTGAATACAATATTTTGTGATGAGATTTTTGGTGCAATTAAGGCTTTGAATTTTTGGCTGCCATGTTGGTGGCCCTTAGTGGGGCACCAAGATGGTCACTCCATACATTTCTTACTCAAAATGTTTAATATTCATTCGCCTATTACTCTTGAATGAAATGCTCTTGTGCTTCAAAATTTGGCCCAGATGTGTAGTTTTACCCACCCTCCCTCATAAAACTGTTCCCCACCCTCCCCTCTCCTATGCGTTTTCCTTTACGTCCAACTCCCCACCCTCCCCTCTCCTATGCGTTTTCCTTTACGTCCAACTTCCCACCCTCCCCTCTCCTATGCGTTTTCCTTTATGTCCAACTCCCCACCCTCCCTTCTCCTATGCGTTTTCCTTTACGTCCAACTCCCCACCCTCCCCTCTCCTATGCGTTTTCCTTTACGTCCAACTCTCCACCCTCCCTTCTCCTATGCGTGTTCTTTTAGGTCTAACTCCCCACCCTCCCCTCTCCTATGTGTTTTCCTTTATGTCCAACTCCCCACCCTTCCCTCTCCTATGCGTTTTCCTTTATGTCCAACTCCCCACCCTCCCCTCTCCTATGCGTTTTCCTTTACGTCCAACTCCCCACCCTCCCCTCTACTGTGCGTTTTACTTTACGTCCAACTCCCCACCCTCCCCTCTCCTGTGCGTTTTCCCTTACGTCCAACTCCCCACCCTCCCCTCTCCTATGCGTTTTCCTTTACGTCCAACTCCCAACCCTCCTCTCTCCTATACGTAGGGAGGGAGGGAGGGAGGGAGGGAGGGAGGATTTGCATATTAGGCCAATGTTTTAGTTTATTGCTTTGTGTCTTGGAAAACTTGCTAAAACTGTGGTTATTGGTTATTCTCTCTTCAAAACTTTACTTGAAATCTTCCTTTTGGTGTTCTATAAGCATTTTGTGTCTGACAAAGGTACTTAGTTCTAAGTTGGGGCAGTTTTGACTGAAAAACAACAAAATCCTCATAACATTGCTCCTTTGATGTTTGTTATTTGGTACTGAACAAAGTTATTTATTATTATGTTTTAATTAATGTCTTGTTTCTTTGTAGGCCAAGAAGGATGCCCTTAAGAAACAAGTTGAAGTTCACAAGAAAAGAGAGGATAAAGCAAAGGTGAGGTTCAAAATATCCTGTACTCTGGTTTTTCCCAAGAGAAGGGCAAGAGAAATGCAAACGTTCTGCTGTGTGTTGTCGTGAATTTTCACATAACACTGTGTACTGCATAGATTTCTGGGCTGTGTTGTGCTGTGTCTCTTCCATTACATTGTTTGCTGATCACGTTGTTTATTGCTGGCACGAAAAAACCTATCCAATATATAGAGTTACCATAGCCTAAATCACAGAGCAATTCTTGATGTTGCTAAGTATATAATAGACAAATTCGGCTAACGCATTGTTGTACCCAATTCAAACCTTTTGGGAATAGAACTCTTTGTTCGTCATATTTCCATATCAATGAAGCATTGACATGGAAATTATATGGAAATATTGTGAACAAAGGATCCTATTCCCAGAAGGTTTGAATTGGGTACAACAATGCGTTAGCCGAATTTGTCTATTAACAATGTTTTTCGTATAGGCTGTTATTGACGAGCACATCTCCAAGCCACGTTTGATGTTTGAGAACTACCCAACTTATCTGGTTGCCGATACCAACTGTTTTGTTGATCATCTGGATGGACTCAAGGCCATTGTAGTCTGCCAGGCTTTTACGCTGGTCATACCACTCATTGGTAAGAATACGAGATTGATTAAGATCATTAACACTATTTGGTTAGTATATAAATTCCCAGAAGAAGTGAAAAAAGAGCTAGAAGAGGGAGGAAAAGGGGGTTTTTTCCAACGCATCAGGAGGGCAGAGAGAGTGTGGAGTACAAAGAGATCAAGAAGCTATCTAAAAACAACATGCAAAGTAAAAAAAAAAAACTAAATGAAAGGACTCTGAGAGCCATCTCGTGAATCCGAAACAAAAACATACGGTTTATTTTTATTACAACTGTAGTTGTTCTTGATGTTTTGTAATTAAGTTTCAAGCTTTTGATTATCTTTTAACTTCGAAGAACTGCTGGAGCTTTTCTGTATCAGAAGGTATTGCCCCCCCCCCCTCAACCCCCCCTCAACCCCCCCTCAACCCCCCCAACCCCCCTCCCTTACAGAAATTCGGTATATTTAAGAATACTACAAGTATACTTAACTTTCTCAGTAAAAATGTACACTTGAAGTAAACTTAATTTAAACTCCAAGATATGAAGTATAAATGAATTATATTTCTAAAATGCACTTCACTTGTACTTCAACAAATGACGTATACCGGTACTAAAGCAGAATTTGGCACAGAATGTTTTCAGGACCTTCACAGGAAATGAACCACAAGTTCTTTTCCAAATTGCAAAACAACCTCATGATAAAGAAGTCAGGTGATACTTGAACGTCTCAGTGCAAAAAGGGGCCTATGTGGTAACGTTTGGACGAAAATCCAACAAAACACTGTACAATGTATTTTGGAACCCTGGACATACCCTTTGGCACCGCACATACCTATATAGCTTATAAACGTTTACAGCTGAGGGACATGGACTCATAAACTCATAAACTGTATCTCGTTTATTTACGCTTCGCGTATTAACGAGATAAAAACCAATTTAATTGATGTAATACAATCTCTGCCTCTGTACGCCCCATTCTCTTTGTGCCTTGCGCACATTTTCAATTCCCTTCCTCCCTTTCTGGCGTCCGTCATGCAGGCTTGAAAGCATTGTTTTCTTGATCGATTGACAAAGTTACTTTTTTTAACGGTTTTGTAAATAGATTCTTCGACTGATTAATAATGCATCCAATTTTTACACGAGTCAACAAACTGCATTCCTTTATATATTATCTTTTGAAACCGGCCTAGTCCATGGAATCTGATTTGTTTGCAACTAAAGAATTCTGTCAAAAGAACAAAACTGAGCTGGGGTGTGATTTTTATTTTGCAGTGATCAATGAACTTGATGGTTTAAAGAAAGATTATCAGATCAATAAGTATGATAATTTTCAGCATGCCCAGTACGTCCTGGAGAATGCCAGGTATGATAAAAGTGCAAAAGCCTATATATATGATTTATAATTTAGATTCTTGCATCATCAGTACTGTTTCCTCTTGTGGGAAATCAGGGCAGCAAGATTCTTCAACAAATTGGTGTGTGTAGCGATTTCTAATCATGTAATTAATTTCACTGGCCTGCCAAGATTAGCTTTTGCTACCTGCAGGCCAGTATTATAAATTCTATAATAACTAACTAATAAAGATTTTTGTTGTTGTTGTTGTTGTTGTTGTCTTGCACTAAAGATAAAATCCAAATTTGTTATGGTTTGTCCGACGCCTGGGCTGTTTGGAAGTATACTTTAGCCTTCAAAAACACTTTATATCCATGACCTCTATAAATAATAGTAATGATACAGACACCTCTCTAACACGGACACTTGGCTCTGACCCTCTATTAATAATAATACAGACACGTCTGTAACACAGACACTTGGCTCTGTTCCTCTATTAATAATAATACAGACACCTCTGTAACACAGACACTTGGCTCTGTCCCTCTATTAATAATAATAATACAGACACCTCTGTAACACAGACACTTGGCTTTGTCCCTCTATTAATAATAATACAGACACCTCTGTAATACGGACACTTGGCTCTGTCCCTCTATTAATAATAATACAGACACGTCTGTAACACGGACACTTGGCTCTGTCCCTCTATTAATAATAAAACAGACACCTCTGTAACACGGACACTTGGCTCTGTCCCTCTATTAATAATAATACAGACACCTCTGTAACACAGACACTTGGCTTTGTCCCTCTATTAATAATACAGACACCTCTGTAATACGGACACTTGGCTCTGTCCCTCTATTAATAATAATGCAGACACGTCTGTAACACAGACACTTGGCTCTGTTCTTTTGGTGTCTGAATTAGATAGGTTCATCTGTACTTTGTAACTTCACCTGATGCTGATACAGCGATTTTCAATTGAGTATAGAAAGTAATTACACAATTGCTTTGGTTTTGCATTGCAAGGCCTTGTGATTGGCTAAAAAATCTCGCGCCACTTTATCAACCAATCGGAAGGAAACACCAAAACTAATCATTACTTGCTTGCACGCGTTTTCCCGCGCTTGTCGCCAGCTACATGTATTTGCTTCAAGTTCTGATTGGTTCATTGGATTTTCTGTGTCTGCTGTGATTGGTCAGAGTGATTACTTTGGTTTTGGTTTTACGACACGCAATAGGCCATTTCCGAGTTATGTTATGCCTCGTTGTCAAAGCGAGGCTAGGTGCACAACCTTTCATATGAAGATGAGTTTTATTTGCATTTGAATAAAAACTCATTTTCATATGAAAGGTTGTGCACCTAGCCTCGTTTTGACAATGAGGCATAACGTAACTCGGAAATGGCCTATTGAAAACCACTCTGACTAATGACATGGTTCCTTTTCGTAGGTGTGCTATTGACTTTCTTGAATATGAGTTTAGTCAGAGGAACCCTCAGGTCAAAGCAGTCACCAGCAAAGGTTCTGAACTAGACACCATAGCCTTCAGAAGTGAAGATCCATCTGGAAGAAAGGTTTGTATGAGATCCGATACTCCTTTTTCGCGTTTTTTTTTTTGATTTGAGTAAATGCAATCGAAATACAGGTGAAAACATGTCGCTCTGTTACAATGACATCTTGACTTACTCTAGTGTGGCTAACTGCTCTTGTAATGGATCGGCAATACTGATGCATTATCACCCGCGTTATCACTAGCATTTACTTTTTCACTTGTTTTGTTTCTGAACGAAAGAGACGTTTTAAGTAGATGTGCACCAACACGATTTTACATTACGTGTAAAAGGTGATGTTTATATACAATTTCGACAGTGGAGTAAATTTTTAAGGAGGAAGTTTTTGGGGGAATTTTTTTTTGCGGGAACTATTTTTTGCGGATCATGAGGAAAAAAGAACGCAAAAATTTAGTGCCACACGGAAGGAAAGGAGGGTTTGGGAAGCGGAGACAAGCGAGAAGCGGAGTAGTTGTTCTCTCGCCCCCCCACCCTACTCAGTCAGTGTTTTGTCCTCTGTACCAGTCTCTTGCCTAACCCTTTACTCGTCCTCATTCTCCGCTCCCAGTTGTCCATTTATTAGAAACATTCTCAGTTTCCTCCAGCGTTGTACCAAGGCTTTCTCTTTATCCTATGGGTGAGCAGGCACAAGGACACAACAGCTGACTATTACTCACACCCAAACTGAATGAATTCGCGTCAGCGTTACGTGGTCATTCCGTTTTGTTTTGTTACAGGGAAAAGGCTGCAATGATGACATCATTCTTTCGTGCTGTTTACACTACTGTGAAGAGAACTTTGTCAACAGATTGGCCACAGGTAAGTGGCCCTGTTTGTATGGGTTGTTATAATGAAGCTTCAACAGTGATTGTTCGCAATGTTTTACATCGTTTGCTGGTGTAGGTTTTTGTGATTTCATCACGTTGGTGGAAACTGAAATTCAAGACCTTTTATATGAAGATAACATAATTTGAGGACACTGACACCAGCCTAGTACCTAGGCATTCTCTCTTTTTAGTCTCTTTAGTCCACGCAAAGCCTGGAACTGGGGTCTCGTCTGCGCGAAGTCGTAGCGGGAACGGGCGAGAAATGACCTCACCGCTTAAGTTAGAGTCAAGAACGAGAACGAGAACGCCAAAGGACTATTTAAAGTTCTGTTTCACCAACAAGTAAACCTTGATGAATTTAACATATCTCTCCTTTTATATAGCCTCTAGTTAGAACAAGAGAGATTACGTTTAATCTGATTAATGTGATAGAGCAGTTTTCATTTGAAACCTGATGCTTTGCTTTTTAATGAAAAAAAAAAATTCTTCGCAACACCGCTAAAGGAATAAACATCGAACACAGACAAGGTCACCCATCCACAGTCAGAAATCTAATGGAGCGCGCCTAATGACATGGTATTTTTTCGCAGCAAACCAACCAATAACAATTCAGAGAAAAGTTGTGCTGATGACAGACGACAGGAACTTACGCGTGAAGGCCTATACCAGAAATGTTCCTGTTCTTACCATTCCACAGTTCAGGAAAATGGCGAGGCTGTGATATGAGTACAAGTGAGAGCCTCGCTCCTATAGCCAGGCAGGCTTAAATGCGTAACATCACAGCTTGGAAGTTGCTGCAGCACTTCATAAGAAATAACAAAGTGCGTGGGAAGGTAAAGGTGGGACCACAGTCCTTAATGAGAGAGTTCACGTTTGGTGTGCTGTGAACAAGCTTCTGCTACTTGGTAGAACCAATTTTTGTTCTTGTGAAGTTGAGGAAACAATGTGCCAGGAGATGTTGAAAACGAAGCAAAAATGCTTTTGATATTTTTAGAATTTACAGTCAAAATACTCAGCGCGTTCCGCTTATCATTTGGGATTGACAACAAAAATTTCAACAAAAATTCATCGCTGAGTATTTTTTGACGTAAAGAAGCTCTGCATTTATAAAACTCCGAAAAAGAATTCTTAAAGAGCTAGTGTGCTGGCTCTGAAAGAGAAATTTTCATGGAAAGTCCAAGCGACTGAATTCACTGAAACTAACAGCGGCCAACGGTTACGTATTTCGCCTGTGAACTTTTGACCGATTTCAGTAAATAAACCAATCAACATTCGTTATTTCGAATAAGACTACCGTTGGAAGATTCCAATAATCAATTTTAAATCTGAATTGTGTTTTCAATAATGCAATCCGTTCCTGATAAATAAAAATCATTCCCAAATGATATGCGGAACCCGCTGAGTATTTTGACTGTAATAGACAGTGCTACGCGTTGTTGTTTTACAGTGGATGATTCCATAAAGATATGGTGTTTTCAAAATGCTGCTTTCAGTCGGGAGGCCCTATTAGGGGCTATCAGGATACGGGATATTAAGGTAAAAAATTAACGGGATACGGGATACGGGATATTCAGAAAAGAGATTCCGGTATAATGAGCATCACATTTTTATTTTTTTTTTCCAAAAAATATAAAAATTTTAAAGGTTCATTGGTGAAGATAAAAGATGCGGAGACAGTCAGTCCGCGAAAAACCTTCCCCCTTTAGGGCGCGATTAGACGGGGCAGATTTTGTCAAAGGATTTGTCATTGTGGCATTACTTCGATCATGGCTCAGGGATGGCAGAGCCAAGGAGGTTTTTTTAAGCGAAAAAAAAAAGCCCCCACACCCGTCTAGAAGCTCGTGCCTTTGGCGCTCGCTACGATAATAAAGATTACAAAATCGTAAATTTAAGTCGACTCATCTTTTGAGCCTACTGTATTTCCTCGAATAATGGCCGTGGGCGATTATTAATTCCTTTTTTTTTACTGCAAAAGGGGACGATTATTCAAGGGTAGGCGATTAAGTAATGCTCCCAGTAAGAACCAGGCCGACCTAACGGCAAGGAATGCAGAAGGGTGTTAATTGTGATATTGGTGAAACCGTCCACCTCATTGGCTAAAACATGAAAATCTACTATCACTTACCCAGGTAGTGCATTTATTTCTCTCTAGTGTACTAATTGGTTCCCTTTTAGTGAAAACTATTCTGAGTTTTAATGCAACCAAAATTCTTTGTGGGAAACATGTAAAATTAGAAGCCTTTCTTGCCATTGTGTTGGAGTTTCACGATTGGATGAAATCTTGTAGCACAAAAGAAACATCACTTTAAAATAAAGTTCCAGTAAATTTTATTTAAAAAACATGTTGTCCATTGGGAGGCGATTATCTCAAATATTTTGGACGATTTATTGAAGGACCGCTTTTATTCGAGGAAATACGGTACCTGTAACCAGTTAGTACTGTTATTAAGCTAAACCGGCTACAAGTAACAGCCATAAAACGCATAAGAAACCAAGCTGCAATTTTAGCCATATTTATAGCTACTGCGATTTACGCATGGAAATGACAATGAATAAAAGTTGTACAACTATTTATCATTAGTGACATTTTATTGTTTGCATTGAACATGTGTCCTGTTCAGTGATCAAAATTTTTTTTCTGTAAATTTTCAGCCATTATTATCTCAGCCACAATAAACAGAATAAAACATGTAGAATTTGGTTTATTTGTTATCATACTTGTTTTACTTATGACTCAAGTTGTTAATTAGAATCGTCTTTACGCACTGTGTGCACAAACCAATTTTGATTGACCCTAGACTCCTAGAGAATTTGCAGAAAACGGCAATTTGAAGTCATTAATGCCGTTTTCTTTATTGCTGTGGAGGAAAATTGCTAGCAAACTGTCCAAAACGTTGTTTGTAACATGACAACTAGGCTTCCTTTTCGTTCGGGGTCAAATTTATCGACTTTTGGTTTAGGGCATGTGCAGAAAGCAAAATTCTGAGAGTTTTTGAGCGAGAAAAAAAAAACACCAGAAGTTTGATGTTTCTTTTTTTTACGTTCTACTTTCCGTTCTTTTTCATTCTTATTACATTTTTTACCCTCACTGCTGGCCTTTCACTAGATTTTATTTATGAAGTAAAAGTTTCCCAGAAAACGCTAAAGAAGGTGAAAGTTTTTAACAAGAAGTGGTAAGTGGTAGGAAGACCAGATTTTCCTTCGACCTTGATAGTCAAATCTGATAGGTTTTTCGCGTGTAAATCTGGCCCAATTCACAAGAGCTCTCTCATTTGGGCACTTGAAAGATTTCTACCTTCCGTTTGAGTTAGGTGCAAAAGACATCTTTAATCATCGCTCTTCGTACATACTCTTTTCATAAATGAATACTGATGACAATGTCCCGCCGAAATAGTGAAACATCGTTGAGCTTATTTCCGCGTTATATCGCCAAAAGCAACAAAATATACAACTTAATTCGATTAAGAGATTCTATAGTGCAAAACAAAAGTAGTAGTTTGGAGATAAAGAGCAGGATTGCAAGGATTGAAGTGGATTACACTTTAGTTTGAAATCAACGTTGCTTTTGTTTCTTTGAGAAGCAGTGTCAATCGTGCCGTTTTTCTGAAACCAAAAATGCGTGCGTTATTACCGCTCTTACTGTTTTGAGTTGCTTTACTTAGTTGCATTGCTAGGTTAATGTTTGTGAGATGAAAAACTAAATTGTTTGTTAGTCGTAACTTTTGAGACATTTGTTGGCTCCTGAAGGTGCAATTATTGATGCAGAAACATTACGGGGCCTGTTCGTGAATATTTGGGGCATTTTCGGTATCCGCCGTCGCACTTTGTACATACTCTTTTCATAAATAAATGCTAATGACACTGTCCCGCCGAAACAGGAAAACTTCGCTGACCTTATTTCCGCGTTATATCGCCAAATGCAACAAAATATACAACTTTATTGGATTAAGATATTCTATAGAGCAAAACAAAAGTAGTAGTTTGGAGATAAAGTGCAGGATTGCAAGGATTGAAGTGGATTACAGTTTATATCTGAAATCATCGTTGCTTTCGTTTGTTTGATAAGCAGTGTCCATCGTGGCGTTTATCTTAGGAAAAAAAACTGCGTGCCTTATAACCGCTCCGTCTACTTTGAGCTGCTTTCCTTAGTTGCATTTGCTAAGATAATGTTTGTAAGATGGAAAAATGAATTGTTTATTGGTCAAAACTTTTGAGTCATTTGTTCGCTCCCAAGGTGCAATTATTGATGCAGAAACATTACGGAGCCTGTTCGTGAATATTTCGGGTATCTTCGGTATTAGTCGTCGTACTTCGTATACACTCTATTGATAAATGAATACTGATGACACTGTTCCACCAAAATAGCAAAATTTGCCTTCGCTTATTTCCACGTTGTATCGCCAAATGGCACTCTTTAGAATTGTTTGGAGATAAAGTGCAAGATTTCCCGGATCGAAGGGGTCATGGCTCGTGTACGACGACTGTGTTGTGATGTATTGTGTAAGGTAGTGTTAGGTTGTATTGTATTGTATTAGGTTTTATGACGTCAGTCAGGTCGTCGTACATGAGCCATGACCCGATTGAAGTGGATTACAGTTTAGTTTGAAATCAACCTTGTCTTTCTTTGTTGGAGAAGCAGTGTCAATCGTGGCGTTTATCTGAAAGCTGCTTTACCTAGTTGCATTTGCTTAGTTAATATTTGTGAAATGGAAACATAAATTCTTTGTTGTTCATAACTTTTGAGACATTTGTTGGCTCCTGAGGTGCAATGTTGATGCAGAGACAATATGGAGCCTGTTCGTGAATATTTCGGGTATTTTCGGTATCAGCCGTTGCACTTCGTGCATATTCTTTTCAAAAATGAATACTGATAACACTGTTCCACCAAAATAGCAAAATTTCCCTTCGCTTATTTCCATGTTATATCGCCAAATGCCACAAAATATACAACTTAGTTGGATATAAAGATTGTATAGAGAAAAACAAAAGTAATTATTTGGATATAAAGTGCAGGATTAAAGTGAGTAACAGTTTAGTTTGAAATCAACGTTGCGCTTCTTTGTTTGAGAAGCAGTGTCAATCGTGGCGTTTATTTGAAACCAAAATGCGTGCGTTATTACCGCTCCGTCTATTTTGAGCTGCTTTACTTAGCATCTTATTTCGCACCGCAACAATCATCGCATCGCATTTAGGATTGGGGGAAATTCGGCGATACAACAAGAGTCGCCGCGCGAGCGAAAACGTTGTGGGTGGGTGGGTGGGAAAGTAATAACCTTACCATATCAAAGGCGAAGTCAAAAAGCCTCAACACCCTGTAGCCCCCATTAATTAAACCAGATTCCACAAACCATGACAGACACTTTGCACTTGGAATATTTCCTACGCTGTTGCACTTGAAGAATGACAAATTATTCATGATTTGTTGAACCTATATGCGATGCTGTTAATTTATGCAGTGCGAATAGTAAACTATCCAATCGAACCGCAATAAGATTGGGGATAAATTTGACTCCCATCCCTTTGTGTCATTCAGTGTCCTTCTGTTTACCATACTAACGATGGGCTCCTCCCCAATACTAATAACTAACTCAGGAGGCCATCGATATCTACCCTGCAACGAAGTCGTAACTCCCCAAAACTAAACCCAAACCTTAACCCGATAGCCCTGGTGGGAGAGACTGTCCACCTTGACTCACAGACGTTTCTTCTCATGAGGTCTCTTCCCTGGGCTGTCCGAACGCACACACAAACCGTTTCAACTGATTAATGTCTTGCCATGTACTGGTAGGCTGTGCACCCGCATTCGAGGCCAGCCTTGCCGAAGCCCCAGTTGAGTTCCAAACCTGCGCCAGAGGTGGTCGTAACCTGACTTGTCAGTGAGAACAGACTGGTAAGAGTTCTTGAAGACATACCGAGGCAAATCCGTCACCGTGTCTAACGAGAAAGGCTTCTTCAACATCCACAAGTTTAAGTACCGCGCATCGTGACACACTCTCGGCTTCGTGGGCTCAACCGTTACGGGTAGTACTAAATTAGGTGGTTTTACGTGACCAACCTTACCCACGACCAAGATCGCACCGGGTTGCAGGCGACGTGAAAGCGTTTTCCAGATAGATTCTCCAAATTGTTTACACGATACGTTATTCCTCAGTGAATATTCTGTGGGTGGCCGGTCGGAATTGTGACGTTCGCCGTTGAACGTCCCCCTAAAGTGTCTGAAGTATGGGACTATGCACACATTATGCTCTCTCTAAGACAGGACCTCCTCCTGGTTCAATGAAGGTGCCAACTTCGCTATTTCTGTTCAATTAGCTGCATTTTTATGGAGTTCCTCTGCGACAAAATGGTCCGGATCCCGGAACATTAATTCATCAATCTGTCCAATAACCTCTCACTTTTCTACTAGTCGAGTCATTTTCAAGCCGGTCATTTGCTGCCCTCTCACCGCTGACCCATACGGGATTTCCCCTAGTATTCACCCCCTGAGTCGCATTTGCGGAATCACCGGTATTAATGATGGAGGTATCAAAGTTGTCACTTTGTCCCATGACCAGTATATCGCCTGAAGCGAAAAACAAAAAACAAAAAAGGCGAAATACGCGTGTGAAAAAAACCCGTATAAGTCAGCAGAGAGGGGACAGTTTTGACCCAGTATGACTGGGAGGGTTTTGAGATACCCTGGTTTCAAAACTCTCGACTCCCTGTGACTATAGACAGAAGGTACAATAGGGAAAAAGAAAATTTACAGCACTCGCGGATCAAAGGGAGGGCATTGGGGGGGGGGGGGGGTGTTGGGGGGTGGAATTTTGAGGAAATATATCAGCATTTTAAATATTTACGTCACCCTTTCGCCATATATTTACTGTACTGGTCCCCCCTTTAAGCCTCATTAATTTAGATCCGCCCCTTTACACCCCAGTAAGTCAACAAACAACCTATTCTAATGCTCCGCGTTTATGGCACTTATGAAAGAAATATATTTCTCATGTGACAACACCGGTCCTTACATCTACTTAATTCTGGAGTCTTTATCTACTTATGGTCTCTAGCACGACCTCGGGAGGTCCATTTTCCCTCTCGCTGTTTGACCAGGCGGTGACATATCGGCGGTGACATATCGGTAAACATAAACATTAAACAGTCATCACGTTTAAATGTCATTGAATTCTCAATACTCTCTCCCATTTTTTGTTGTTGTTGCTGTTTCCTTCGCTGATGTCTCATCCCCACTTGTGTTGTTTGTTTGTCTTTTTTTGTTTGTCTGGGTGAGCTCTCACACCATTTCTTTTTCTCTTTTCCTTGGTGAATTCTCACCCCATTCCTCTTCTTTCCTTTGATGAACTCTCACCCCATTTCTCTTCTTGCCTTTGGCGAACTCTCATCCCATTTCGTTCTTTTGTTTTCTTCTCTTTTATTTTCTTTCCATTTTTTTCTCTTTTCCTTAGTGACCTCTCACCCCATTTTTTTCTCTTTTCCTTGGTGACCTGTCACCCCATTTTTTTCTCTTTTCCTTGGTGACCTGTCACCCCATTTTTTTCTCTTTTCCTTGGTGACCTGTCACCCCATTTTTTTCTCTTTTCCTTGGTGACCTCTCACCCCATTTTTTTCTCTTTTCTTTGGTGAACTCTCGCCTATTTTCTTTTCCTTGGTGACCTCTCACCCCATTTTTTTTCCCTTTTCCTTGGTGACCTCTCACCCCATTTTGTTGTCTTTCTTTGGTGACCTCTTACCCCATTTTTTTTTTCTTTTCTTTGGTGAACTCTCACCCATTTTTTTTTCCCTTGGTGAACTCTCACCCATTTTTTTTTCCTTGGTGACCTCTTACCCCATTTTTTTTCTTTTCTTTGGTGAACTCTCACCCATTTTTTTTTCCCTTGGTGAACTCTCACCCATTTTTTTTCTCTTTTCCTTGGTGACCTCTCACCCCATTTTGTTCTCTTTTCTTTGGTGAACTGTCACCCCATTTTTTTTTTCCTTGGTGAACTCTCACCCATTTTTTTCTCTTTTCTTTGGTGACCTCTCACCTCATTTTTTTCTCTTTTCTTTGGTGAACTCTCACCTCATTTTTTTTCTCTTTTCCTTTTGTGAACTCTCACCCATTTTTTTCTCTTTTCTTTGGTGAACTCTTATCCATTTTTTTCTTTTCTTTGGAGAACTCTAACCCATTTTTTTTCTCTTTTCCTTTAGTGAACTCTCACCCCATTTTTTTCTTTTTTCCTTTGGTGAACTCTCACCCATTTTTTTCTCGTTTCTTTGGTGAACTCTCACCCCATTTTTTTTTCCTTTGGTGAACTGTCACCCTATTTTTTTTTCGTCCAAGTCTCACCCCATTTTTTTAATTTGTTTTGACTACACTCTGCATTTAGTGGTGTAAAACAAATAGCTGCGGTGAACTTGCCTGTTCCACTCTACTCGTAACTCCAAAAAGAAATAGCCTTGCAGAGTCACCGAGCTGCTTGTTGACACATTCATTCATTGTATTCACAACATTATGAAGTATTCCATCCATGTTAACTACACATACCAAACCTACAACTGACAGAGGTGCCTTGCGATGATAAAAGGCAGCTAAAAATGTGTACACCGTTGAACATTACCTGAACATTTAAATAAGTATCCCAGACTGTATAGAATGTAGACCGCTCGTGCAGAAAGGCTTGTAACACAGTGGAGCTACCCGATGAATTAATAAGCTAACACATTGACTGAAATGCAAAACAAATGAAGCGTGGAACCAAAGCAAGTAAACTCGTACAACGCAAGAAGCAAAGTAAAACACACAGAAAAGGAGGGTTGCAGCCCTTTCCCCCGCGCACAGTTCATATCTACACATATCTTTAAAAGAGAAAACATATATACTTTATCTCTAGCTCTCCCTGGCGGTTAAGCTTGTCCCGCAGCATGTTGGACTCCTTGTTCCGATGCTGGTTGAACTCCTTGTCCCGCGTCTGGTTGAACTCTCTGAGCTGCATTTCCCGCAGCAGGATGAACTCCTTGTTCCGCGGCTGGTAGAACTCTTTGAGGTCTCTGTCTCACGGTTGGTTGAACAACCTGAGCCGCATGTCCCACGGCTGGTTGAATTCCTCGAGCTCCTTGTTCCGCGGCTGGCTGAACTCCCTGAACTGCTTGTCCCACTGCATGTTGAACTCCTTGACCTCCTCGTCCAGGTACTGGAAAATAGAAGAAGGGAACGAAGAGGCAAAAGAAATCCTTCGACGCGTCAGCGCACAACCACGCCGCACTGCAGTTGAGCCAAAGTGATAATTTATTTATATGTTCTAATCTTATATGCGTTACTTTAATGTATGCAGTGTGAATAGGACCGTAGATTACCAGGTATAAAGGTTCGTACACGTGATCGATTTGCGTCGTGTGATAGGCTGGTATGCTCATTAATTATTAATCAGTTTTTGAATTACCTTTAAAGCCCGATTTCAATACTCGTAGAGTTCTTGTCTTTAGCTGATTCTTCTTTGTGATTCAACCGCTATCGGGGGAGTGAGGTTTGGGGTATAGTTTTGGAGATTGATAGAGCGTTATCATTGGGGTAAACTGTTCAAGTTTATGTACCCTTGATATGAGGGACTTGGTACAAGTGTTTTTGTAACGAGGACGCTGTTGTGTGCCTTGGCTTTTACAGAAGACCATCCATGGTCTACTTGGTTAAATATGAATGTCGTGGTATTAAGTCTATTAAGAACCCATTACTGGAAAATCAGTTTAAGGTTTACGTATTTTTTTTATAGCAGGCCATCAATGGTCTCTTTGGTTGGATTTGAGAATTGGGGTAGTAAGAGCCCATTGATGGACCGTGATATTAAGGTCTACATACTCTGTATGTTGGGCATGTATTTAAGTGTTGTTATTCAATATTTATTGTAAGATGGTATTATGTAACTCACTCTGCCAGCAATGGTCTCTTTGGTTGGATGTGAGTCTGGGGGTAGCCTGCACAACAGGCGTTATTGGGGGCGCTCAAGCGGGTTTTGGGGCGCGAGCGCGTAGCGCGAGACACGAGCGCGAAGCGAGAGTTTCCATGCATCTGAACATATCAAAAGTCTAGAAAAACATCAATGTAGAAAATCGGTTAAATTGCTAATATAATGTACTGTTTACTTAATTTGCATAAATATGGCTGCCATAAGCAAATATTGACAACAGAGACGATAGCGTTCACCGCAAAAATCTTAAACAGCTAGTGTGCATTATGAGAAATAAAAGATAAACATGTGTAAATGTATGAAACGCAGCAGTTTTTAAGCCTCTTTTACAAAATTACAAAGAGCGCGCGAAGAACACGCTCCCAAAAAATACCACAGCCAGGCTCATAACAGGATTGGCCGGCAAAAATATAAAGATTTCTGAGGAAAATTCTAGTTTTCACTCACGTCATATCAAAATTCATGAAAATTTACAAGCATCAAAAAAAAAAAAAAGATTTGGATTCTAAAATGTTTATAGAATTGTAGAGAGTTTAAAACTACACATCTGGGCCAAATTTTGAAGCGCAAGAGTAGTTCGTTGAAGAGTTATAGGCGAACGAGTATTTTTAGTAAAAATGTATGAAGCGACCATCTTTGTGTCCCACTTAGTCACTTAGGGACACAAACATGGTGGACAAAACTTCAAAGTCTTAATTACGCAAAAAATCTTGTCACAAAAGGTTGGAGTCACGATAACTTACATTAAATCGGCATATAACCATCTATAATGCAAAAATAGCTTTCAACTGGTTCAATTTTGTCTGTTTCACGGCTTATCTGAAATAGCGTGACGAATTGCGTGACACTTTTAAAACCTTTACACATCGGAAGCCAAACATCATTGAAACCAACAACAACAACAACAACAATTTTATTTAACAACAAACAACAACAACAATGTATTCTTAGTATATGGCAGAGTTGAATGATTAGTTTGCCCTGCAAATAGCTGCAAAGCTAATCGAGGCGGGGCAAAACAAGTACATGAATAATACAGATATCTACAAAATCAAAAAAAAAAAAAAAACTTATACTATTGAAAAGCCTTGCAGATTGTACATAATAAAGAATAAAAACACAGAAGTTAAGTGATCTAATTGAGTTAAGACAAGGAGTTTCTGACTATAGTAAGTGTATCTATGTACTTACTTTATTAATAATCATGGGGATTAGAATATAGTCATCCTCCTTTTCTAAGATATTGAATAGCAATTTGCGGAGAGCTCTTTTGAAAGCATTCTTAGGAAGATCAAAACCTGAAACTTTTTGTGAAGGATTGTAACATTGGTTTCTACATACCATGTTAGAAACAGCTTTGTAGGATGTATAGTTTAGATTTTTGGATTTTTATGACGTCACGTGCAAACAAGAATAGAATATGGCAATAGAGAATTTTCAAGTTTACATGGGACGCCAAATTGCTGTCTACGTACTTTCTTTTTACTGCTGCGTTAAGGATTTCCAGTATACAAAGCAACCTTGGAAATCAATCTCTAGAATACGCGAAAAAAGTCGCCATTTTCAGATACCATGCATCTCTTCAGAACTTCTAATTTCATTGGACCTGGTTATCAGGCACATGTCTTGTTTTCAGGGCTAGGGTTCATTGTTCTGTTGTTTGTTCTATTGTTTTCTCAGCCAATCCAGTGAGGCGTTCCGAGACGTGCATACCGCCTTGCTATTTTGGATTTATGCAAATGAGTATAAACAAGTTCTCAAAAACTCACCGGTTTGTCTTCCTTTAATATTTTGCTGCCGTAAATATGTGAGTTAGTCGCTATTTTGATATTTATCATAGTAGCAACTTTGAAAATCTGATATCAGACTTATTTTTACAGAAACATGAATAGGTCGCCATTTTGGATTTTTGCAAATTAGTTATACGCAAAATCGTCAAATGATTGACTTTCCTCTTCATAGATTTTTCTAGACTTTTGATATGTTGTTTAAAGGCACTTAAAGAGTTATTTAGTGAAAAAAAAAACTTCTATTGCAATTCCTGGACCAATAGAAGCTGCGTAATATGATGCCAAAACCAACCAATCAGACCAAAGCCGACCAATCCAACCTCGTTCCCGGAGAAGACTGGGGACGAAGTTGGCGCCATCTTTGAAAATCGGAAAGTGTTCGATTCGTTCGGCGCTCGGCGGCCATGCTTATTTTTTGGTTGAATGTAGAAGTTGCAATTCAAATTTAAATTTCACATCATTATGGCTGAAGCGGACTTCGATAAACAGCTTGAAGGCACCACAAGGTTGATTACAAGCCTAAATATTAATCAGGAGCCAATTTCTAAACCAGGTCAGTTGGTAATCAATTTTTATCCGACAGCAGTTTGACCCCAGTTTCTTGCGACAAAAACAATCATTTTAATCTTCTTTACTGCAATTTTTCCAATTACAGTCGAGTCACGTACTGATGGATTGAATGGAGACAAAGCAAAGTACAACAAGTTAATTGCAAAAGCAAAAGAGCTTGGTAGGCAAGGACAACTAGAAAGAGCACTTGGTTTGTTTGAAAAAGCTTATAACATACATCAGAGTGAGAAGCTTGGAAGAAAGATAGAAAAACTCAAGGTAATGTTTGGTGCTATAATATAAAGTACATGTACTATCAGCTTAAGCTTATGTTGTACAAAACTTAGAGAAAACCCTGAATTTTTAATCAAGTTCTTTGTTTTAGTCTTTTAAAGGCATAAATGTAATGTTCCAGACCATGCATCCCCCATGGCAGGCGTTTTGGGACTGTTAGGCCGATATTGGAACGGTTTCAAAAGCCTATTTATTTTGGCTTGCAACAACTGCTCATCATCTGTCCACCTTTTGATGGATGGATGTTGGCAAGTGTTGGAACTGTTTTAACAGGGCGTTAAGTTGTTTGTACACTGTACTTGTTAAAATGATACCAGGAGAGAAGGAAGAAGGAAGCAGAAGATAGTATTTGTAAGATACTTTTCGAACGCAGGATAATTTTTTCCCTTCAAATACTGCCTTTTCTTTGATCCCATTACAGGGTGAGATGAAAATGAAAAAATCAACTTGCCCAAAGGGTAAGCCGTTACTTCAGCTTACTAGCCCGGAGCTCTGAGGAGCTGGCAATTATGACTGTGACTAAAAATTGAGTAGTCCTGCTGCATGGAACTGGTGATTACGGCCATAACACTGTGCACATGACAAAATCGTTGTTTCAATTCATGCTCAATATTCATTTATAAGAATGCATGGAAATCAGAATGGTATGTTTAAGGTATGATTTAGGCAGGATTTGTGCTCACTTTAGGGATCATTTATGCATGAATCAATGAAAACCTTGACCACCTCTCCCCCCCTCCCCACCTCAGGACAAGGTGGGGATTTGGAAAAAACCTTGCTCAAATCTCGAATAATACCCCCACGCCTGGGTATGCTTCATTAAGTCTAAACATTAGCTAATATCCCCACCCCTAGTGGCTGTGTTTTGCAAACCGAAACATTGTGCAAATGTATTTAACTGTTTGTTTTTTATTTAACCTATGTCCTATACTAGTTCAAGATCTTTACTGATCCAGGTCTACAATAGATCTGGCACTCTTCATTGGTTTGTTGCTGTGGTTTTGCCGTTATTATAGTTTTTGATAAGTTTAATACAGGCAGCCGCTAACTTAGACATTGCAGACTCATCCCACAGGGCAGCTAAATGTACTAAATGTTTCCAATGCCCCACCTTCCCAGGCATAATTTTGTATCCAATCCCCTACTGTTCCCTTCAAATCCCCACCTTGTTCCGGGGGGGGGGGGGGGGGGGCGCGGTTGGGGTTTTTGTTGATTCATGCATTATGCACAATTTTCGCACACTTTACACAGGATTTACCCACACTTTATGCACAGTTTGTGCACACTTAAGGTATGATTAACAGATTTATGCAAGGCTCAAATAACATACCTGTGTTAGATTTTAATCTAAATTAGTCAATGAGAATAGATGAGCCATTTTTTCCTATTGAATACTTAAAAAGAAAAAGGCAAAAAAAAATATTCAAAAGCACTGTTTTGGCACACTCAAGCACAGTTTAGGCATGTTCAAGCCACAGTTAAGGCATGATTTAGGCATGATTTACACGCAATTTTTGCACAATTTATGCATGATTTAGGCATGATATAGGCACAATTTACGCATGATTTAGGCATGATTAATGCACAACTGTTTATGCCATGGCATGCTTAGGATGCCAGTAATTCATGCCAATGCCTAGTAAAAAGCGATTTTGTGGTTTAAAAACGGCAGTCTAACGTTGTAAATTTCATACAATTTTCAAACATGCTATGTTATTTCTGTATAACTAACACAATCAAGATGGTGATTTTATGAACATTTAAAATTTATACTATTTTGAGCTATATTTCTGCTGGGAATAAAGTGGAAATGACTTACATGTATAAAATGCATGTCATGACAGCCAGTAGAACATAGCTTCAGCAGTAGCTTGTCTGTTTAGAAGAATATTTTTATTATTTTTCCATTATTTGTAGCCTTAGCTAGGGTTTTGATTGTTCGTAAGTTTTTACTTCTTACTAGGAAATTTTATTGCTGTACTATTTACTATAGTTGAAAAAATAACTAAATTGTGCGTGGTTAGATTGCAAATGCTATGGGCAGTGTTTCAAAAGGGTCCATTTTAGGACATTAAATCAACTATTTTCCTTGCAATTTACACTGTTAATAGACAAAAGACATTCCACAGGAAATAATTATCTTCAGCAACTTAAAATTGTGGCCAAATGTTAACACCATCTGAATTGGAATAGTTTTACTAAAGCAATTTTTAGCCAAATTTGTGGCTGTGATCACCAGTACCATGTGCATGGCCAGTATTGCTGACTTTTTAAAGTATCTTTATTGCTTTCCAATGGCCTTATGCGCCTACTGGCACGAGGAGACATGATGATGATGATATTGCTTTCCAAGTATATTTACTAACTAATGAATAACAAAGAATCCTGAAGGTGATTATCATTCAGTTTCTATTGTTCACCTTTCATATTTTTTACATTTCTAAAATGTTTCTAACATTCACTTTCATTCAGGAACTGTCTGCTACACACTGACATACTTCTTTCTTAGCTTAATGATGAGAAAGGCAACAAATGTTGCTTGGCCCTTAGGCAAACTGCAATAAAAATACACTAGCCAGACAGGTCGCTTCACAAGCCCCAGGCTATCGGACAGTGCTTTTGTCATGCCCTGCCATTAACTGAATGCTTGGAACAGACTTATTATGAATATAACATAACTTTTCTAGTTTTTTTTTATAACTCCTATAGTTTTTTTTTTAATTTCAGGAAGCTATAGAAAAGTACAAAGAAGAGGAGGAGGAGAGAGAAGATGAAGAAGAAGAAGATGACAGTGGAATGCGTGAAGTTGGAGATGGCTTTTATCTATCAGCAGAGATTTATTCCAAATTATATCCTTACCAACTTGAAGGCATACAATGGTTTTGGAAACTGCATAAACAGGGAAAGGGAGGTATTCTTGGTGATGACATGGGGTGAGTGTATAAACAGGGAAAGGAAGGGATTCTTGGTGATGACATGGAGTGAGTGCATAAACAGGGAAAGGAAGGGATTCTTGGTGATGACATGGAGTGAGTGCATAAACAGGGAAAGGAACTAGGGATTCTTGGTGATGACATAGGGCAAGTTCATAAACAGGGAAAGGGAGGGATTCTTGATGATGACATAGGGTGAGTTCATAAACAGGGAAAGGGAGGTATTCTTGATGATGACATAGGGCGAGTTCATAAACAGGGAAAGGGAGGGATTCTTGATGATGACATAGGGTGAGTTCATAAACAGGGAAAGGGAGGTATTCTTGATGATGACATAGGGTGAGTTCATAAACAGGGAAAGGGAGGTATTCTTGATGATGACATAGGGTGAGTTCATAAACAGGGAAAGGGAGGGATTCTTGGTGACGACATGAGGTGAGTGCATAAACAGGGAAAGGGAGGGATTCTTGGTGATGACATGGGGTGAGTTCATAAACAGGGAAAGGGAGGGATTCTTGGTGATGACATGGGGTGAGTTCATAAACAGGGAAAGGGAGGGATTCTTGGTGATGACATGGGGTGAGTGCATAAACAGGGAAAGATAGGTATTCTAGTTTTTTTTATAACTCCTATAGTTAGATTGAAGAGTGACCTAGATTAGAGAGTGACCTAAACAAAAATGGTGAATGCAAATCAGTGAAAACAGTTAATTAATTAGTTAATTATTTTGAATGTGCAATCAGACTCTATCCATGTTAAGATTTAAATGAACTGTTTTCACTGATCTATATTCACCTTTTTCCTTTGATCACTCTTTACTTGATAATGATGTTAGATAACATTGAAACATCATATCACCATAATTTTTGTATTTGTACTGAATTTTTTTTAACAAACCTATATATTATATTTATTAATTATAATTGTGGCTATGCATTATGCCACATTTTTCATAAATTTGTTAAACTCATCACTAACAGATGAGCTTGGGAATAAGTGAGGCCATGCAAACTGGGCATGAGCAATGAACAGAATTATCCTTAGCAACCCTGTGAACTTGCAACCACCCAGCACCATCACACTAAATCACCAAGACGATCAAATGATCAGTGGAAAATACTGACAACGTAATGCCAAGAAGGGAGGGAAGGGGAAGGGAGCAACCAACAGCAATAGACTGTAGTGAAAGGGAAAAGCAAGTGACCTGCAACAATCAGCGAACACAAAGCAATGATGTCTGACACAAGAATCCCTTGCAACAGCATCTGGGGTGTCCCTGGGGATTGTGTGCATGAAGTGAGAAACTGCTGGCCGAGAACAATAACTCTTTAATTGTTTGTAATGTGTAGGCTTTGTTTTTTCCTCATATTTGTCTCTTTCCCCCTCATCTGTCTTTCTTAAATTCTTTATGAGGCCGTGCACATGTACTAGATTTGGCATCCCCATCCTTTACAAAATAGACTTGTCTTTAATGTTTTGGGCTGCTTTTTAAACTAAACTGCTTGAATGTCCAAACAACTGTTGTGAGCCTGTTTTTTTGTTTGCAGATTAGGGAAAACTATTCAAGTAGTTTCATTCCTGGCAGGCATGTTTGATGCTGGATTAATCAAATCGGCTCTGATTGTGATGCCAGTGTCATTGCTGTCAAATTGGGAAAAAGAGTTTGATAAATGGTAAGACATTAAAGGAACAGGGATGGTGCTGAGAGAACTCACCTCCTACCAATGTCGCCTGGGGTGGATTCCTGGACTCTTTCAGTCATACTGTATGTGGGTTGAGTTTGTTGTGAGTTCTCGTCCTAATATTGCTACAAGGGGTTTTTTCTACAGGTCCTCCCTCCGCAAAAACTACCATTTCTAAATTACAATGATTTGACCTTACGCTAGTATTTGACAGCCACAGCTTTGTCAGTTGCATGGCTGTTATTAAAGTGTAACCCTAGCTAAACAAAGTTAGCTTCTGTTGACTGTCCTTTCTAATTAACAACTATAGACACTTATAACCCCTCTTCTCGCTTTCTCTCCTGCTAATCAGATTGGGGGTGCTAATTTATCACACATGCAGAAACCTCCAATATAAAAGTGGAACCCGCACACAGGATAGTGTTGTTGTACCAGAGATGGTGAATTCCATTCATTTCCATTGTGAACCTTAGTTAACAACCTTATAGAGACCCTGGATAGTGGAGCAAAGTGTTTTTAGCATGGATTATTTCATGTTACATGCACTTTATTTTAGGGCTCCAGGAATTCGAGTC
This sequence comes from Cladopsammia gracilis, assembly GCA_022457155.1. Lineage (NCBI taxonomy): Eukaryota > Metazoa > Cnidaria > Anthozoa > Scleractinia > Dendrophylliidae > Cladopsammia > Cladopsammia gracilis. Next base: position 265,279 of record JAJGOT010000043.1, read on the forward strand.
AAACTCTTCCATGGATCAAACAAGAATGAGAGGAATAGAAACCTTGAAAAAGTCCAGCGAAGAAAAGGTGTATGCTTGACTACATATGGTAAGCTGTTTGTTTGTTTTGATCCTTCATCTTTCATGTAGGCCCTTGGGAGCTCGCAGCCATAGTTGCCCCTGCTTACATTCACAATAAACTTCACTACATTTGAAGCTCCTGTAGGCAGACACACACAGCCAAAAAAGTTCCCATAACTTGCAGTATAGAGCAAAGATGCCCGGGGGGGGGGACTCCCATATAAAAATGACGGGGGTGCTCGTCGTACCTTTTAGGGGTCAAAATTGGGAGATTGGTACGTACTGCTTGGGGTACTAAAATCTAAAATGACCGCCATTAGAATTATCGTGGTACCCTTTAGGGTGTGAGCCGAAAAAATATGACAGAATATGACGTGTTGTTTTAAAATTGGTACCTCTTAGGGGTAAAAATTCTTTTGAGCCACGCCCATCACACGAGATTCTGGTACCCTTAAGGGTGTTTTTCGAAAATTTCCGACGAGCACCCCCGTCATTTTTATATAGGAGTCCCCCCGGGCAAAGATGGCCGCTAACAGGAGCCTGTACTGCACACTCTAAACTAAGGTTTCCACAATGTACATTAAATTATTTTAAATCATTTCTGAATTATTATTTTTTATTATTTGGTGCTCTGCATTGCAGTGTTATGGTCGGATATCAAAGAACAGAACAAGATTGAACTGATTGATTATAATCAATTTAATTGTTCCATGCATAAATGGGAGCTTAAAAACAATTAATAGAGAGTTTGAATGAGAATTTGTTAAGGTAGCTCTAAGTAGAGCTGTCCACTTATGAGTGCGCAATCCGCTCAGAGACCTTCAATACACCTTATTCCAAAATGGCGGCCATTTTATTATTCTTTTATCTGTATGTTAGTTAGCCCTTGTTGCCTCGTCAGCATGTGCAAAATACAACAGAATTTTCACGCGAAAATGAGGCAAAGAGGGCTAACTGACATGCATACAAAAGAATAATAAATTGTCCGCCATTTTGGAATAAGGTGTATTGCACTTGTTTTCTTTTTATCGCCCATAGGGCTAATTCAAACAAGCCACGAAGCACTTGGCACAACATCTTCTGGAAGCACTTTTATGTGGGTGAGTCTGCAAGAACTGTCTACAGACTGCATACTTTTTGAACAGTGGTTTAAAAAATTATCTTCCCTACCTTAATTGTATGTTTGTCACAATGTAGCTGTGTTGATTCTTGTTTATATGTATGTGTTCAAGATTGAATGATACACGTACTGGACTCCTTTTATTGTTTTAAGGACTACATCATATTGGACGAAGGCCACAAGATTAAAAACCCAACAAAGACTAGCAAAAACGTTCGAGAAATTCCTGCAAAGAGTCATTTTATTTTGACAGGAACTCCAGTTCAAAATAATCTCAGGGTAAGTCTGTAGGGTTGGGAGGGGGGAGGGGAAGGGGGGAGGGGAGCGGAATGGGAGGGGGGGAAGGGAGGACGAGGGGGAGGGGAAGGGAGGACGAGGGGGAGGGGAGGGGGAGGGGGGAAGGGAGGGGGAGGGGAGGGGGAGGGGAAGGGGAATGGGAATGGAGGGGAGGGCAGGGGAGGGGAGGGGAGGGGAGGGGAGGGGAGGGGCATGGGAAGGGGAAGGGGAAGGGAGGGGGGGATAGGAGAAGAGGAGACAGGAAGGCTTTGCACAGTGAATTTTTCTAGTCCAGGGTTGCCATATCACAGAAAATGTTTAGGGAAAAATAAAATTCTTCAAAGTCAGGAAAAAGTCAGCCAGGGAATTTTTATCTGAGACAGGGAAAGTATAGTTTTTGATGAGAACGTCAGGAAAAATGACATTTTTTAAAAACACCATAGATGTGTTAGTTTTTTTAAGATTTCAAGTTATCTTGGCAGTGATTTGTGTACTTGATCACACTAACATAGAGTGTGATTGGTTAAACAATTGTTCATGGGAATTGACAAGAAGCTGAGCTGAAGCTGGAATAGAAATGAACTAGATCCAATGAAAGACTAGTTTAATGTACATAAAATGTGATTTGCTGAAAAATTGGTTGTTAATATTATGTAAATGGGCAAAAACAACAGCAAGGGAATGAGGTCCAGGAAAAGGAACAGAAAAGCAGGAAGTTTATTTAACCCCCATCTCCCCGGCCCACACCTCAATCCTCACTGAGTTGCTCAGCAGAATTTCCAAGTGTTAATATGATGGAAAATTGAAATGAAAAGATGGGAAACAAAGGGAAAGGTTGGATAAAAGTACACTAAAAGCCATAAAGGGTATTATCATTTGCTCTGTATTGATCATCTTCTTTTTTGGCAGGAAATGTGGGCATTGTTTGACTTTGCGTGTGAAGGCAAGCTGCTTGGTACTTCAAGAACTTTCAAACAACAGTATGAAAACCCGATTGTGAGGGTGAGTGCGAAGATTTTGTTTCTGTCCACTGATATTTATGGAACATTTTGCTTGCAGGGTTAAAAGGACGATATGACAGGGACGGGTTTTGTTGTGTTTCCATCAAAACTGTACTAAATGTTAACTAATTACCCTTGCTTATGCAGAAAATTGATTTTAGAACATGGAGAGGAAATACAAACCATAATCAGTTTTCGTTTCAGCGATTTTCCAAGACACAAAAATTGATCATTTTTTTAAAGTTGCAATCCTTTTCCATCCTGACATATCACCTCGCCTATGCGAGAGTGGCTACATAAATAAACCCGTTTGTCAGTGCAAGGAAAGATCGCTCTTTATTCACAGCATAACAGTTTTGGAAGATGCAGTGTGTTCTAGGCCTGAAGGCCATGGGGATGTAAGTTATAGAGCAGTTTTCAATTGAGTGTCAGAAAGTAATTTCACAATTGCTTTGGCTTTGCATTGCTACGGTTTATGATTAGCTAAAAATTGCGCACCACTTTCCTGACCCATCAGAAGTAAAACCAAAATAAGTCATAACTTTTCCCGCGTTTGGTGCCAGGGCCACATGTATTTGCTTCGAGCTCTGATTGGTTCATTGGATTGTTTACGACGTTTTAATTTGTCAGAGTAATTACTTTGGTTTTGGTTTTATGACACTCAAATGAAAACCACCCCAATCCCATCGTCTGAAAACAAATTACATTGTGTTTAGTCTTTTCTTTTCAAATTTGTTCCACACAATTGGAGAACCTAGAATATTAGCTACGTAGCCTACTAAAAAGTTCCACAACCCACGTTTCCACGGGATAATTTTTTTTAGACTGTCTAACTGCAAAAATATTTGTCTGGAAAAAGGTTTAATAATCGCTGCATTCTTTACGAAAATTGAAGGGTTTTGTGCCTAGCACTTGTGCCCGTAGACAGTATACACTGAAACCGAAAAACTGTAACTATAAAAGCTGTAACAGTAATGTAACCGGAAAGAGATCAAACCCGCTATAAGGTCAATGGCACGAGATGAATCACACAAACACCTTTCACCACACTTTTTCCAGACCAAATTCTGCAAATGCTGACACTTGAACATTAAAACTTCTGAACCTTTAAATAAGTTCAGTTCTTTAAACACATGAAGTTGATGAAAAGTTGCCCAAAGAGGATCAGACACAATAATAAAGGCCGTGTGTGACAGCTGTTGGGCTGAGAATTAGTTTAGAATATCATTTCTAACCACCAGCTGAACTAGTACTGTTGGCCTTCAACGGGTAGACCCCAAAATTTCAAAAGAAGAAAGGTTAAATTAACTGTGCATCCAAAACTTTAGCGACGAGTAGTAGACACAATATGCTCTCCAAAGGGAGTCTATTTTTATGTTCTCTTGTTGGTGTTTAATGCCAGGCAAGGGAAAGGGACGCGAGCTCTTATGAGAAACGTATTGGAATGGAGATGTCAGAAAGCCTTCGTAAACTGATCGAGCCTCATTTTTTGAGGAGAACTAAAGCTATGGTGTTGGAGAACAAGAAACAAGCAACTGAAGAGGTTGATGGGCCTGCTGAGGCAGAGAAAGAGAATCAGCCCAAACGCTCAGCTAGGTACATGAATTCTTGTGGTCTGTGTACAGATGTTTAATTTCCTTCAGGAAATGTAAACAGACGTCTTACTTAATTAAGCTGGAATACCGTTAATACATTTTATCATTTCTTTACGTGGTAGTTATTGAAAAATGAGCAGCACCAAAGAAAAGTACTGCTGAGTAGCTTCATTTGAATGGTAACACTTTAGGATTTCATCCACAACCTCAAAAGTTAGAACCATCTTGTACACCATAATAAACAGCACCACAAGAAAGTACTGCTCAATAGCTTTCATTTGGATGGTCACACTTTATGATTTCATCCACAACCTCAAAAGTTGGAACCGCCTTGTACACCATAATAAACAGTACGTTGGGAAAGTGCTGCTCAGTAGCTTTCATTTTGGTGGTCACACTTTAGGATTTCAGCCACAGATTCAAAAATTAGAACCACCTTGTACAGCATAATAAACAGCACCACAGGAAAGTACTGCTCAGTAGCTTTCATTTGGATAGTCACACTTTAGGATATGTGTAATATCGGCAAAAAGCTATTTTTAGGCATTCATGTTAAATGACGTCAATTCACGAAAATTCCGACAGGCGACACAAGAGGGTCCCGAAATTGCGACGTAGCTGCTTGTGAAATTCAGACGGTGGACGTGGGTATCCCCACAGGGCTGGAAATAACTTTGGGACGTCCACCGGTCAAGATGACGGGCCAAATAAATTTTAGCTCGGTCATACTTCATTTCTGGCCGGTCAAGTATAACGAATTTAATTTTCCACAAGTACACAATACGACCCCCCCCCCCCCCCCCCCCCAATGGCTAGCTCAGTGGTAAACGTTTGTGGTAGCTTTGCTATAGCCATTTACCGTAGCTTTACGGTAGGTTTACCAGCACTTTACGATAACGTTACGATGGCTTTGCGATAACTTTACAGTAGTTTACGGCAACTTTATGATATAACGTTACGGAAACTTTACGATAACGGCTTGGTAGCTTTGCGATAACTATACGGTAGCTTTTCATAACTGTAATGTTACAGTAACCGTAACCGTTTACGATAACTTAACAGTAGTATACGGTAGTTTTACGGGAACTTTACAATAACGTTACGGTACCTTTGCTATAACTTTACGGTAGTTTCACGGGGACGTTACAGTAAACCTAACGTTACGGTAGCCGCTTTGCGATAATTTTACGGTGGCTTTCATAACTATACGGTAGTTTTACGGGAACTTTACAATAACGTTACGGTACCTTTGCTATAACTTTACGGTAGTTTCACGGGGACGTTACTGGAACTCTAACGTTACGGTAGGCGCTTTGCGACAATTTTACGGTAGCTTTCGTAACTATACGGTAGTTTTACGGGAACTTTACGATAACGTTACAGTAACCGTTTACGATAACTTTAGAGTAGCTTTCATAACTATACGGTAGTTTTACGGGAACTTTACAATAACGTTACAGTACCTTTGCTATAACTTTACGGTAGTTTCACGGGGACGTTACAGTAAATCTAACGTTACGGTAGCCGCTTTGCGATAATTTTACGGTGGCTTTCGTAACTATACGGTAGTTTTATGGGAACTTTACAATAACATTACAGTACCTTTGCTATAACTTTACGGTAGTTTCACGGGGACGTTACAGTAAATCTAACGTTACGGTAGCCGCTTTGCGATAATTTTACGGTGGCTTTCGTAACTATACGGTAGTTTTATGGGAACTTTACAATAACATTACAGTACCTTTGCTATAACTTTACGGTAGTTTCGAGGGGAAATTACGGTTAATCTAACGTTACGGTAGCCGCTTTGCAATAATTTTACGGTAGCTTTACGGGTAACTTTAAGATAACTCTAGGATAACTTTGCGATATTTATTAAAGTCATAGTGCATAGTAAACAACAGCTATTTTATTGTATTTCTAAAGTTTTGAAAGGATCACTATGGATGTGACCGGTCAACATGACCGGCAAGACGAACGTTTGACCGGTCAAAGCCCCAATCAGGCCGGACATTGTCCGTTGACCGGCCGTTATTTCCACCCCTGCCCCATAACAGGGCTTCCTTAATAGAGGTGTCCCTTTAATAAAGGTGATAATTACAAAGATTATATGAGCATTTTGCCGGTCAAACGCAGGAGAATTGGCCCGTTAATGGACTAGTCCCAAAGTAAAGGTTCCACTTGTAACTTTTATTTCTGCTCTAAATGTTCTTGTTTGTACAGTAGTATAAACAGCAAATATAAAGCATTTCTCTAATTCATTTTCCTTTCAGAATGCCAGAATCACTAACACGAAAGAACGACCTTATTATCTGGCTATACATGTCGGACACTCAACAGCAAATCTACAGTGACTTTTTGGGTCTCGAACGAATAAAAGAGGTATATCTTTAAGCTATATTAGTAGTTTATTTGAAGCACATTGTGTAAAAAATTGAAAAAAAAAGCCCTTGTCTGTGTGAGATAAAGCCTTTCCATACAATAAAGCAGCCCCCGGGAAGCAGCCTTTTTTGCGTTGAATGGATAACGTCATATATAATCGTTTTCGGAAGTAATGACGGCAAGCCGAAGCTGAACTTTACATTTGAAATAACTGGCCTTCCCACTGGAATTTGTAAAGTTTGGCATGGTAAGTATTCAGCACTTCTGCTTTCTAAAACTGAAGGGAAAGGGGGAATTACGCAAAATTTTGATCATAGTGGCACTTTTTTAAAATGCTCCACATAAGAACTACGGTAAACTTCATTGTTCTGCGGCATTGGCTCTTTCCCACATAGAATATCTTTGGTTTCAAGAATAGAGGGGCTGATGGCTCATAATTATATTTCAGTATAAAAATAACGAAAATCCATTTTCGTCAAATAAATTTTAGGAAATGTTCGTGCTTAACCAATCAGAATAGCAGAAGACAATAGCTAATAATTTTGCTTTTTTGATGAAGTTCCCCAAATACAATATATTTTAAAAATTGCATGTTGTGCGATTGGGTTTCAAATTAATTGAAACCTTAATAAAAAATTGACAAAATGCACCTTGAACCTTAACATTTTAGCGGATTTTTAGTCTAGGCCAATGAGATCACTTGTTAGAACAATGAAAAAAGTTGACATTCCATCGTGCATTGCCGTTCAGCACATTCCTTCTTATGCGGATCATTATTTAAATAAAAAAAGAAGAGAATCAAAGGCCAACTCGTGAATACGAAAAGCTTAAATGAAAGATTCTTCACCAAATTTGCAGAGGTTATAATGAGTATAACCTAAAGATCGCGAATGCAAGTTGAATACTCATCGAGTGAATTAAGTGCCGAGTCTCCGATGGTAAAAGAATGCTTATACTTTGCTGGAGTCATAATTGTTGTAGGAAATTCACAGGCTTATAAAAAGGCCGGAATCCAAAGTGTGTAGAATTTGCATATAACATGCCAGCATGTCATTTAAACCTTGTACAGCGAGCTATTAAATGTGCAAAGCAATATTGTGGTAAACACGGTTTGATATTTTTTGAAAATTGAACGACTTCAAACGCAAAAAAAGAAGGAAAGAAAGAAAAAAATATTCTATGATCCAGAGTCATTTGAGTGGAATATCCATTTTGCCATCACGGGTTAAGTGACTTTTGAGGTTAAATTTTATTATTTTAACAGAGATACACAGTAAGAAAAGTTTATAGCCTAGTGATTGCAGGAGTGAAAATTTGCATATCTGTCCCCGTCAACGATAACTCGTTCAACACTTTCTGTATTCACGAGTTAAAAATGACTGATCATATTCACAAGGTGGTTTTAAGGTGGGGTTTCGCCGTCCTTACATAAAAATCGTTCTCTCACTCTGCTTTCTCGTTTTCTCCTTGCAGTTGTTAATGAGCACTCGTTCGCCCTTAGCTGAATTAAATGTTTTAAAGAAAATTTGTGATCATCCACGACTGCTTTCTACTCTTGCATGTGAGCAGCTTGGGCTTGATGAGGAAGCAAGGTTTGTTACACTATATCGCAATTCTAGAAATTCAAATACAGTGGAACTGCCATTAATGAGACACCATTGGGACCCCTTAATATAGGTGCATGTGTCCCCTTAATGGAGGCCGGAAAATTACAAAGACTATATACTAAAATATGTGTCTCGCAGAACCTTGTGAAGTCTGGTGGAGGGCACACCGCAAAATTTTAGTGACAGGGAGGGAGCTATGGTTTTTCTGGTTTAACTGGAGAGGTTGGGCTGCATGGCCACAATGGCCTCGAAATTTGAAGTTGATACTCAGTCTAATGTCTTCCTTAAATAAAATAAGTCGGAACTGGTACTGGTCAATATTGGGTTTTGAGCTGTGGGTCGCTGTAACTGCTATGGGACTGCATACCAAAAGACCCTCAGGCCCTTCCTTCCTCCCCATCACACCTCTGTTCATTAATTTTTGTCAGAAGAAAAATTGGTCTGAAGTGGATGACTAATGTATAGCACTGTTACGGATCTGGGTCCAGGACAATATGCAGTTTTGTTATGTTTATTTTGATTGGGGCTATGGGCGAGAGTTGGTTTATCATGAATACAGCTAACTCCTGCTGTCTCAAATTCCAATTTTGAAGCTTCTGAGTGCTATCTCCCAAATTAACCTGTTCCCCTTAGATACTGCTGTAGTTTTTGTTCCATATACTGGGTATCAAATAATTGCTAACCCAATTCACTATTTCCCTTGAATGGTTGAGATGGCAGGAGTTTACTGCTGCTGAAGAGTGATGCTGTACAAAAAAATAACAACACAATGATGGTACAGTCGCAGTAAAAATAATAATTTAATCTTACCCACAGTAACGTAGAATAGTAGAGCACAAATTGACCAGCGGTATACCTTATAAGTTACCTCAAGGAAAGTCTGCGCTGTAATTGGTTGCTAGGCGCCATCAATTTACCGGTGGTTAGCATGCTCACGTGACGCAGCAATTTTGATATGTCGTCTTCATGATATGCTATGAAAGAAATGGTAAACGTCGCAGCTGTGCGTGCATCGAGTTATTGATGCACTTGGGAGGTTTGCTAAGCACTCAAGAAGCTGGAGTGGCTCGAGGCGATACTCTACGCTTCTTTCGTGCTTAGCCACCTGCTGGCGTGTATTCATAACTCGATGTGCGCACGCCGCACATAGCTTACCATTTCTTAAAAAAATATTAATGATAGTAATTACATGTGGCATTGTCATAGATTGGTTTTCAATCGAGTGTCATAAAACCAAAACCAAAGTAATTCCTTTGGCCAATCACAACACACAATCAATCTAATAAACCAATTAGAACTGGGAGCAATTACAGGTAGCCAGTGCCAAGCGCGGGAAAACGTGTGCAGGCAAGTCATGATTGGTTTAGCCTTTTGCTGGTCGGGACAAGGAGAAATGACCCCTTTCTGGAGGTGTCCCAAAATAGAGGTTCGACTGTAGTGGAAAATCTAAATGCTTTCATTGTGTAACGACGCCTTCACGTATCAAATTTTTAAAAGTTTGGAAACTTGTGTTGGCAAAATATAGGTTGGCTTGTGTCAACGTTGCAAAAACTGTTTTGTGACAATCGCACACACAACGGGTAGTCGTGAACACAATTTTGCAAACTTTGATTTGCCCTGTGAAGGTGCCTAAATGCTTCGAGAATTCCTAAAAACAAAGTCTTTTCTGAATTTGAAGTTCACCTATGTTCATTTCAAGGAAGCTATCTGCTACTGCTTCACAGGAGTTCTGAAAATGTTCTGTTCCTGTTTGTGTTTTCAGGCTTGTTGAGCTGGACATTGCTGCCGACAGCGATGAACGTTCATTCGCCACCCAGCCAAAAGGCATGGGCCCTTCTGACAGGGTGCTCACACAGGAGTCAGGCAAAATGGTCTTCCTGGTGTCCCTGTTGAATAATCTCAAGTCTGAAGGCCACAGGTGTCTTGTGTTCAGTCAGTCCCGAAAGATGCTGGACATCATTCAACGGGTTATTACTCATGGGGTATGTATTTTGTTATGTTAGAGCAGTTTTCAATTGAGTGTCGTAAAACCAAAACCAAAGTAATTACTCTGACCAATCACAGCAGTCGTAAACAATCCAATGAACCAATCAGAGCTCGAAGCAAATACATGTCGGCGGCGCCAAGCGCGGGAAAACGCGTGCGAGCAAGTCACGGTTGGTTTTGGTTTTACTTCTGATTGGTCGAGAAAGTGGCGCGAGATTTTTTAGCCAATCACAAAGCGTAGCAATGCAAAACCAAAGCAACTGTGTAATTACTTTTGACACTCAATTGAAAACTGCTCTAATGAAATTTTAATGGAATAATACCAGCGAAAAGAGAATCACCTTGTACAATATGATAAACAGCACCACGATAAAGTACTGCTCAGTAGCTTCCATTAATTTAAGAATTAGTACCACTTTGCATGTCATGATAAACAGCACCACAGCAAGGTGCTGTTCAATAGCTTTTATTGTGTAGGATTTTATCCTTAGACTTTTAAAGTTGGAACCAATAACCAATCATAAAGCATAACAAAGAGCACCACAGGAGAGTACTGCTCAGTAGCTTTCTTTTATTTAGGACTTAATCCATTGACGTAAATGTTAGAACCACTTTGTACAACTTGAAAAGCAGTATCACATGAAAGTACTGCCCAGTAGCTTGCAGGGTCATGGTTAGTCACAAGAAAGAAAAAACAGTTAATATTACAATACAACTATCTTAGAAGCATAAGCTTTTTTCTCGTTAGGGACACAAAGTTCTTCGTATTGACGGGACCATAACAAAGACAGCTGAGCGCCAGCACCTTATCAACACATTCCAGACGGATCCATCTTACTCCTGTTTCCTTCTTACCACGCAGGTTTGTAGACAACTCTTTAGATAATTCTTCACTCCAACGGAGCGGTTTTCATTTGAGTGTCATTAAAAGTTGATAACTCTGACCAATCAAATAGAGGCGGAAAATCCAGTGAAGCAATCGGAGCTCAAAGCAAATACATGTAGGGTGCGCGCAACACGTGCGAGCAACACGTGCGAGCAACTCATAATTGGTTTTGGTTTTACTCCTCGTTGATGAAAGTGGCAAGAAATTTTGTTTAGCCATTTAAGTAATGCTTCACATAAGAACTATAGTAAACTTCATTGTTCTGCGGCATTAGCTCTTTCCCACATAGAATATCTTTGGTTTCAAGAATGGAGGAGGATCTGATGGTTCATAATTATATTTCATTATAAAAATAAAGAAAATCCATTTGCGTCAAATAAAATTTTAGGAAATGTTCAGAGTAGCAGACATAGCTAATAATTTTGCTTCTTTGATGAAGTTCCCCAAATACAATATCTTTTAAAAATTGCATGTTGTGAGATTGGGTCTCAAATTACTTGTAACCTTAAAAAAATTAGACTTAATGCACCTTGAACCTTAACTTTTTAGTTGTTTTTGAGTCTAGGCCAATGAGATCACTAGTTGAAACAATGAAAAAAGTTTACATTCCATCGTGTATTGCCGTTGAGCACTATCCTTCATATGCGGATCATTACTTAAGTATCTAGCAGTCAAACGACATGGTGAAGCAATACCAAAGCAAACGCAAATAACTACGACATCTAGCTGAAAAACGCCATAGTAGGAATGACATCACTAAAGTAACTTGTTTTATTCTTGTAGGTCGGAGGAGTGGGCATCACACTTACAGCGGCTGATCGAGTAGTTATCTGTAAGTGTAAATTCCTTGCACTTTAAGTCTTCCTGCTTTAGAAGACACGGGCAATGCGTTCATTTGAAAATACAGTTAAAGAATGACTGTCTCTCAACAACCCGTTACAGAAGACTGAAGAGTAAGCTTGGGCCAAACGAAACGAGAGTTGACTTGAGTTCATACTCTCGTCTCGTTTGGCTTCAAACTCTCACACGCTCTCGGCAACTTATGTGCACTCTCGGAGAAATTGAATCTGCTCAAATTTGTATTAAGCCTGGGCTAATCGAGAGCGATAGTTGACAAGAGTTCAATGAGAGTCCCTGGGAGTTCAGGCCAAATGAGAGCCAAACGAGAGAACTTCCATAGATACCAATGAAAATTCGAACCGATTCAAGCTCTTTGAGAGCAGAGAGCGCACGAGAGTTGCCGAGAGAGTGTGAGAGTCTCAGGTCAAATGAGAGTGTGAGCTTGAACTCTCGTTCTCGTTTGGCCGAGTCTATGGAAATTCTGAACTCTCGCTCTTGTTTGGCCTCAACTCTTTTGAAAAAAGCACTTCTCTTATTGGCTCTTTTGCGCTATCGAAAAGTTTGAACTTTCGTCATTTCTCCTTTCCATTTGGCCCAGGCTTTACTGTAGTTTACTTAAGAAAGCAACCTTACTTATACAGGGTAACCTTGTCAGCTCAAGGCTGGTATCCATAGGGGCCTTGTTTATCCTAAGTCAGGTGTAGGCAATCAGTCAAGTGATACAATCCACCAATCAGAACTCAAAGTAATAATTAATGCAACCCTTGCAAGGCGGGTATTGCTCCACTATATTCAGTGTTTATACTGATTTTCCACAGTTGATCCCAGCTGGAATCCGGCCACAGATGCACAAGCTGTAGACAGGTGAGAGATTACACGAAACTGTGAAGAATATTACAATTTGCTTTAGTTGCACGAGATCTATCCACACAAATCGCCCCTGATATGGAGAACAGTAGCAACTTTTAGTTACCATCGTGATTCGATTTAGCTTTCTCCTTCCAATAAGCGCTCCCTTTCTAATACGCAACCCCACCCCCCCCCCCCCCCCCCCCCCCTGAGTGCTGTTTTGTTAATGCGCGTCCCCTTTCTAATACCGTAAAACTCCGGTTATAAGCCCAGTAGGTTAAAGGCCCATCAGCGACATTTTACGGTACAGTACGGAAGCGCGCGCGAAAATTGCATCCCGCGATGTGTTGCGTGGCCTACTCGTAGTTTATCTTCTAGAATAACTGACCATTTGGTTTGGTTTGTAAACAGAGTGTACCGCATTGGACAAACAAAGACAGTGATCATTTACCGGCTTATCACATGTGGGACGCTGGAAGAGAAGATCTACCGAAAGCAGATCTTTAAAGACGCGCTGATGAAACAGACAACGGGTGTGTCCAAGAACCCTTTCAGGTAACCTGTCTATATATCAGGAAAACAATATAACCCTGAAATAAACGTGTCAGATTCCGTCCTGCACTTCATACTTTTGTTAGCCCTTCTAAAAGTCCGTTTTTGCAAAACTAACACTTTTCAATCTTCTTACTTCAGTCGCACCGCAAATCGCTGGAACACTGTATGTAAAATAGCTCATTCGGGTTTATTCCCCCTTAGTTAACTCTGTTTTTTATTTAGATATTTTGTGTACGCACCCTGGGTGCCAGAGGTTTTTCTTGGGCAGTTTCCGGTGTCGGTTATGTCTCCATTGTGACCCGCGCGAAGTCGTTGATCGGCCTTCGGCCGGCAAGTCATGACGCTCGCCGCGAGAATACCTCTGGTACCCAGGGTATTGTGTACATGGTCCTATTTCGTATCTGTCCCTGAAACCCTTATTTAATTCTTGTTATTAGCTTTTCAGTACTTTTTTATCTACTAGTATTTTAAGTTAATTTTTAAGGTTCTTGGGTAGGCGCCTCGCATGGGGCTTTGCGTCCCGTTCGCGCCTTTGCCCTTAGGCACATCCTACCTTGTAAGTTTGTGTCCAATAAAGTTGATAAAAGAAATGCACTAACGAGCCTGTTAGTTGCAATTCCAAGGGTGACGCTTTGTGTTATGTTGCAGATATTTCACGAATCAGGAGCTGCGTGATCTGTTTACACTGGATGACCCTTACACATCCAAAACGCAAATGCAGTTGGAGCAGATGCATGCACATCACAGAAAAACTGACGAGCAACTGGATAAACACATTGAATTCATTCACACTTTGAGTAAGTTACTCTGTTGCAAATGCATGCACATCACAGAAAAACTGATGAGCAACTGGATAAACACGTTGAATTCATTCACACTTTGAGTAAGTTACTCTGTTGCAAATGCGTGCACATCACAGACAAACTGATGAGCAACTGGATAAACACATTGAATTCATTCACACTTTGAGTAAGTTATTCTTTTGCAAACGCATGCACATTACAGAAAAACTGATGAGCAACTGGATAAACACATTGAATTCATTCACACTTTGAGTAAGTTATTCTTTTGCAAACGCATGCACATCACAGAAAAACTGATGAGCAACTGGAAAAACACATTGAATTCATTCACACTTTGAGTAATTTATTCTTTTGCAAACGCATGCACATCACAGACAAACTGATGAGCAACTGGATGAACACATTGAATTCATTCACACTTTGAGTAAGTTACTCTGTTGCAAAGTTTGACGCATTAAAAACACAGCAGCGATTCTATCGTTTGTATACTATACGGTTTCGGTAACGGCCTCAATGGCGCCGTGTATATGAACGGGCTTAGCTGAAATCAAAAACAGGCTTTTAATTTGTGTATCAGACAAACACGTTGTTTTTGGTGAATTTTGATGAAGTATTGTTTCATTTGTTTTACGTCATCTGTATTCAGCTCACAAAGTAAAAGCCAACAAACATGAAACTGGGCATGCGCGAATGCCGCCTCAGTGGACAAAAAAAACCATAGTGGACTCTCCATTAGTCGGACATCCTTGAGCAGACCAGCTGTGCGCTCTGGACAGGTGTCCTCCTTATAGACAGTTGATTTAACCTGAAACTAAAACTCCATGACGTCAGAAATGCGCGCGCTCATACTGATGTGGAAGGCTTCGTGTATTAAGGGAATAGTAAACGTGGAAATTAAAAAGAAAATACGAGAGAAGTGCCGAGAGAAGCACGAGAGCTGCAGACGCACTCGTTGATAGCGAAAAATGTACTTTCTGCCAAGAAGGCACAGAAAAACTGGTACATCTGTTTTGGGAATGCCAAAAATTCAGTCCTTCTGGATCAGTATTTCCTTATGGCTGCAGTCATGCAAAATAATTGAAAAAGAAATGCTCTTACAACTGGACACACCACTGGGCTTAAAACCAGATGGCTCAAAATACACACTTCCAATTAACTTTTGCTGCCTACTTGCTAAATACTATATTTGGCTGTGTAAGCTGAAAGAATGTCTACCAAAACTTAACGATTTCTTACGTTATATGAAACATCAATAAAATTGAAAATAAAGCCGACACTATTAACTGGAAGAAATAGGAGCCTCTTAAGTCTTTCTTGTAATCCCCTGTGAACTTGATGCTAGTCCCCTAATAAATGAAAAAAAAAATGTGTAAGTCAGTTCTTTTTTGTTTGTTTGCTTTTTTCCAGACAAAATTTTGTTTAAAAATAAATGTTTTTGGAGTAGTTTAGTATTAAATTTACAATAAGAAAAATACTGTGAAATATATAGAAGTAAGCTTAGTACTACACTTAATATGTCATGAATTGTAATGCATTGTAATGTGATTATTTTTGTCATATAACTGGGTTTTTTTATATAAAAAAAATAAATTTTAGCTTGGCAAAAAAAAGTGTTTAATTAATAGTTCAACAATGTAAGGGAAACAAGTTTACTCTTTCCTTTACCAAATTTTCTTTGATATGTACGGCATCTTACCCAGGACACCTTTCTTCCTTTTTGTTGTAGATATATTCGGCCTCAGTGACCACGACTTGATGTATTCTCAAGAAGAAGTGGAGTCAGCAGATGAACTCAGCAGTCAGCCTGATAATGATGCTATTCAAGCCAGAGTAAGTGACTCACATACCATTGACAGTGGCTCGGGGGACCTGCCTTCCCATCCCTATCTTGTCAAAAAAAATTCCAAAGAGCCGAAATTTTTTCTATCCCCGACATTTTCATTTTTCTTTTACTTGCTGTTAAGTGATTTGATCTTTACTGCGCCTTTCAATAACATGCGGAATTTGAAATTCAAATCTCCACCAACAGTTGCGTTATTCCCTGCCGTCAATCATAATTAATACGAAAGCCAACGGACCATGTAGAAAAAAAAATGATCGAAATCTGCCAATCATAATGCACGGACGTGACCTCATTGAAGTGAAGATCCGTTTCCTGAGAGGTAAGCTATGATGATTGACGGCTGTATAAAACGCAACTGTTGGTGGAAATTTGAATTTCAAATTCCACATATTATTGAAAGGCGCAGTAATACGATACTGCCGACTCTCCGCTAGTTGACATCCCCTTTGGAAGTCGTCCCAAAGAGTTGTTTATTTGCCATTTAGCAGTAGAAACTGTTTCCGTTTGTTGAAAACAACTAACTTTCTAACTTCTTAACTCACATGAATTTCTCTATGCCACTCCTTCCCCCCCCCCCCCCCCCCCGGGGTAGGTTCTAATACCTACATATCATGATAATGGTGCAAAAGGGCATTTACGCGGCAAGTGGAGCAACTTTCCCACCCCAGGATATTTGATATCAATTCCCTATCCCCAAGACATAACAATCATTCAAATCCCCAGGTGGTTTTGGTGTTTCGATTTGATTGATTCCTCAATTTTATTTTTTTTATTGCACAGGTTCTTCGGGCACAGAATTTAATGGCAGCTGAAGCGAGACTATCAGAGCAATTCCGGCTTAGCGGGGCATGTCCACCTTCCGGTATCCCCCCACAGGGAATAACTTTACCCCAAGGATTGCGTCAGTCTCTTCCTGTTGATGTGAATAATATGAGTGCAAGGCAGAAGATTCAAGCAAAAATCGACAATGAACGGTTCATTGTACCCAAAAAACAAGATAGCAAAAGATTTCAACCAGGACAAATTGCTATAAAGGTTTGAAGTTTGTGTTCTTATTCAAGAGATTTACGTGGGATGCCCAATTAATTTGGGACATGTAGATTCCTCTGCATCGAAGGACTTGAAAACCTTTTATGATTTTGCAATTGTCTTTCTTACAAACACAGGTTGTTCCTGATGAGAAAATACAAAGCTGAACCTAATTCCCGAGAGGAATGCATTGAACTTAAAGATCTTTTGTTTTAGTTAGAACTATATACAGAACTCTAAGGCCCAGTTCAAACGTCGAACTTCACATGTGCCGAACCTAATGCAAATGAGCAAAATCTATTGTTCTTGCTAATTTGCATTAGGTTCGGCACATGTGAAGTTCGACGTTTGAACTGGGCCTAAGATTTTTTGTTCTCATCAGAATTCATCATTTATTATTTATTGCTATCGCCATTTTTTGTACAGCTAATTATCTATTGTTCATCACCATCGCCTACTTATTTGTGTCACCCACGCCACAACTTCTTTTTATAATCCTGTACTGTAGAATGTTTTCTTATTCCATGATGATGCCGTGGATCGGCGAAAGCTCGGAATAAAACAAATACAGTTGCTTTAGGCCTCACTTGACCCGCTTACTCGTTAGATCTGTTTCAGTTAACAAATAGCTAATAGGGAGCTTTAGCAACCAAGGCGAGAACGGCAGCGAGAACGGCACAAAACAATAGGTTTGATGAGCTAAAACAATGCCTGTGCACGTGCGTTTTACATTTTGGTACATTTCTAAGCCGTTCCCTGCAAAACAACATTGTCAAATGATCAAACTGTAGAAGGTTTTGTGGAGAACGTGTACACACGATGGTCAATTTCCTTTCTCTATTTGCACTTGAAAGTCGTCCGTACGAATTCAGCTCCTGGACAATTCGGTCACATTGGAACACTTGCAAAGTAGTTTCAAAGAGCGCGATTTTTTATCAATGACATTTTTCTCACCGTTGCTGTTGTGGTTGCTAAAGGCGATGTTACACGAGACGATTTTTAACGACAACTTGCAATGCAAATGAGGTTACACAAAATTTGATTGGTTCAACACCATTTGCATAACATCGCCTTAAAGCTCCTGAATAGTTAGCCATGACGGTTTTAACGTCATAGCACGGCCAAACCGCAAGGCGGTGGGTAGCGAGATCAATGATGTACTATCATTGTATATGCTTTTATAGACAATGTTTTTTAACCAATGAAAAATTTCCCATTTACTTAACAACTCATGACAGCACCTTTAAGTAACCAATAGCATTTGGAAAGACAAATGAACCTTACTGTAGAATATCAAATAAGCCCCAACTCCTAATCATATTAAACAATCGAAAGGAAATAACAAATTCTGTATAGAGTTTTCAAATAGTTCTTTTCTATTCGCATTGATGAGAAGTACTATACGAATTAAAAGTTGCCTTTTGTTACACTGTGCTAACAATATTCAATTGGATACTTTTTTTTCTATCTCCAGGCACCTTCACTGATACCGGTTTCTATTAACCCGACAGTTGTAGACTTGTGTTCTCCAAGTCCTGTGAAAAACTCTACTCTCCCGTCCCTGGTGGAAATCAGCCATGCCATGGATAAACACCAGGAGGAGGGACTGGGGCAGACCCCTTCGCCAGCCCCAAACCACGCATTAGTCGACTTGTGTACTCCAGATCCGCAACAAAGCTCCCCTTACCAGTCTCCTGCGGAAATTAACCATTTACCATCACTGTCGGAGTTTTTATCACAGGACGAACAGCCCCAGGGGGAGGTTTTGGAACAGACTCCTCCGCAAGGGTCCTCTCACCTATCCCCAGTGGGAATAAGCCATCTGTCCATGTCAGAGCTTTTAGCATCGGATGGACAATCCCAGGGGGAGGGTCTGGAGGAGGAATTTGCTTCCCTTCGCATTGAAAACCACGACGTCAACGCAGAACGACAAACTTCACCCGAGTGTGGAAATCCTCTTAGTACGTCCCTCGAAAAACAAACGTATGTTGGAGTATTTTGCTATTTTTTTCGGGGAAACAATCTTTATGTATAATCAAGAACCATACTTCACAAATTTTATTAGGATCTCAAAGAAGAGAATTCCAAAGTTCTCAATGCCTCCCATAACTCTTCAGTTTTTTGTCCACCGGACATGTTGTAACTTATGGAGCCGTAGCTCACGCTCACTCCCTACTCTTCCCGTCAGATGTACGTTGTTTGGGGGCTTTTTCTTAATGTCTTCACCAATCAGAGTAGATGTAGAATTATTCAAATTACTGACGGAGAAAACAAAGTATAATATCCACTCGAGAACAAGCCCTCAAACATGTATATAGATAGGCTGAGCCTAACAGCGCCGCTCTCTGAACAGAAAGTCGATGATAAACTTAACTAAGGTGAAAAGTCGGAAGCATAAGAATTAAGATTGACGACCGGGCTATTTTTCAATTTTAGCAATTCTCAAAAACAGTAATACGCGACCGTCTGTACAGTACATTTAGACCGTACAAAAGTTCACAAAAAAAAAAGAAAAATTTCCGAATAAAATACACCTGTTGCGTATCAAAACTTGCGAGAAACTGATTTGGAAATCAAAATTGTAAAAAAATACAAACATATTTGCATATTACTAGTAGTTCCATATTGGAAGTGAAGTGCTGCCTCATTGCGAGATGCTGGTTAAGCTGGATAAGAATCTTGAAAACATTGGGTTGGCATAAATCAAATTTACGCCATCGCCGTGGAATTTGGCAAAAATCCTTTAGTTCTGTGCATTCCGGAAGGTGTCAGATTTTTCCCACATGTAAATAGTCTGTTTGTCTTGATTTCGTGCTGGTTATTTTCCTGATTCTCGAATCATCCGCGTCAGATTTTATAGACGAAAACATAGCGTTGGTTTAATAAAAAGTGAACACTGGACAGCGAAGGAAGAAATATAAGCGTGGTAGGAATTCCAATTTATTTCACTTCTTTCGGTTGTTTGCCTTTCATGAATTTTTATAGTCGTGAAGTTGGACCCGGAGTTGGAGGAACAAATCAGCCTCCGGTGCAAAAATTCACCGCCGATGAAGATGTAAACAATGATCGTTTCTTGCGAGTTTCGCTTGCGCTAGTGAATGTTTCTCGAGCGAAAATAACCTCAAAGTGATCACTTTTTTCATTTAATTTTCTTTTCTTTGTTTCGGATACGGAGGAATATTAAAAATTGGATATATTTTGCAAGATGCGTTGCGTTACTGGGAAGGTTTCAAATTACTTTTCACATTATGCAAATTGCAGCATTTTTACCTCAACTGAAAAAATATAGAAAGGGCTAAATTTGTTTCTCTCGCCCTAAATTATAACTTCTGTCGTTAACTTTGATTAAATTTATAAGTTTCATTCAAAATTTATTATAATGATGGCTGGAATACTTCCAGCAAAACTCTCAATTTGAAAAGTTGTTTTGACCCCGGTTCCGGACCAGACAAAATAAACTGAAAGATTCTGACACAGTGGACACGCTATTTTAATAATTTGCGTGCAATCTCGCACGCTTCCGTCTTCTTGTTTTTGAAGGTTAACGCGCTTCTTTGTTAGCGTGCTCACACTATCCCAATACTACCTATTATCAAATCGTGAACTAACGTGCATGCAGATTCCTTAGCAGATTCCCAAGACATGTAAGCTTATTTTCCAATATGCCTAACAGTAATACAACGACGCCCAAGCTAAGTACATGTATACGCTCCCACAGCGTCTTGTTCAACAGAGATCCAGCAAATACGTTGGCCCTGAGAAGAACCTTTGTCCATGTTTAACTGATTTCCAGCGTACTTTTACACATTACCAAGTCGAATGGACAACAAAACAGCTTGAAAACCAGTCCAATATGGCGTCGAAACAGAAACAGCTTAGTCGTGCATCGCCTATGCATGCTCGAGTCGGCTTGTCATTACTTTGTTTTGATTGGATGCCGAGGCTCTCCCGAGACTGCCGACGGTTTCGTAGATCTCCTACCGCTCTTGATTGGTTCTCAAACAATATTTCATTGTTACTATCGGAAAACCGAGACAGACAGAAGGACAGAAGGACAGAATTCTAGATTCTCGATTCTACACGATTAGTAGACTGCCTGCCGGCAGCAAAAAGGCGACGCGAGTGAAGTTAGAACTATAAAATCCAAGTCTTGTTTTGTTTACATAAAATCGCTTTTCAACCTATGTAATGAATGAACAAACATAAAAATGGACAACACAATCTTCTTTAGAAAAATTTTATTCAAATCTGCATAAGTTTATGTTTAAAAGCAAAACGCGAACCATTTATAGCGCATCGAGGCCGAGCTGTCTTCAATGAAAGAAATCAAAACGACTGAATTTGAGCACGTTTTATAAACAATTCTCCAAACCTAACGAGAACACAAAGAAAAAGTCAATCACAGATTGATATCAACATAAATTCCCATCGAAAAATGTATTTTGTTTTTCCTTTAAGCCACTCGGCTGCTTGGAAATTCGTTAAAATTTATCCCTGAAAGCTCTTCTTTTTCCATTGTAGCGGCTTCTGAGTATCCTTAATTAGTATCCCTATCTTGAGTAGCAAAGCGCGAAAAAATGCACGGAAAAAACGACTTTACGCAACACAACAAGAGTGTTTACTGCAGCCAAAGTCACAGCTGACGTGAAATCGGCCGTGTGGCCGCACGAAAAACAAAGCCTCGGTTTTAAAATTGCTAAGATCCTGGATGTTGCGTGACGTCAAACGCGCATGTTTTGCGACGTCATACGCGCCCGCGAACTTGTCCTGTGCGACGCACACATCGGACCGACGCGCCCGCGAAACATTCCGCTAGCCATGACCATGAAAAATGACGGGCACAGGTTGTATGAGTATGGGGCTCCGCAGCGGGCCTTGGGCCCGCAAGAGCTTCGCTATTACACTGGGGAGAGGAGGGAATGAGTGTGAGTGACTTCGGACCGTCTAAGAATCTCACTCTAAATCTAGTACATTGGCAAGTCTGACCCGAGCATGGCATATTAAAATAGAGTTATTTTTGTTAGCTTTCGTAATATTCGGAATTTTCCAGACACTCCAATCACTCGGTTACAGCATATTTACAGTTTGAGGTAGCAGAGGAGCGGACGACTTCTTGTTGCTGGTTAGTTTGAAACTGGATTTTTCGTTTCTGGGAAGTTGCATTTCTTTTTCCGTGCTCTTTTTTTTCACCAGACTTCAGGATTCTTACCACTCGTTAGATGAAGATATCCCACGTGCTCAACATGAAAAGAATCAGTGTCCCACCGGCGAACATGTGTCTGACAACGTCAAGATACAGAAGTGCGCTTGTTTAGTCAGCAAGGAAGAGAAAGAAAGATACGAATTGTATATCAACGATGGAAGGTTTGTTTGTTCTGCTTAGTATGGTAGTTTCTTGTCTGCCTAAGGCCCAGTTCAAACGTCGAACTTCACATGTGCCGAACCTAATGCAAATGAGCAAAATCTATTGTTCTTGCTCATTTACAGAGTAGTAAAACCGGTCTTTAATGGTGTGGATTTTCATTTGGTTTGCTATCAAAATATCTAAGAAGAGCCTCATACAAACAATCCGTTACTGTTAGCTAGGTTACTAAGATAAGAGATTGTAAGGAGCTATTTCCGGAATTATGCAAATGTTGTTTGCGGTAGATGTTATCAGAGTGATCATTTTCCCCGAAGGTCACGTTGTGTTCAGTTTATTTGCGAAAAATTGAAGTTTTCCAGCTTGTGTCGCAATAGTCATGCCACCACGCAGGGCTCGACACTAACTTTTTGGTGTACTGGTCCATTGTCCAGTTTATTCAGAACTTCACTGGACAAAATGCAAGTTGTACTGGCCAGGTGCAAGAGCAAAAAAAAAAAAACATCTTTATAGTCCAGCCAAGGATACCACTGCTTCCACTCAACTCTGAATTTTCGTAACGTAGTCGTAACCTGTTTCTCTTTCTCAACACTTCTTTCTCATCTTGCTTCTCTTTCTGATCTAATTCAAGCTGTTCCACTGTTTCATCTTCATTCCCATTTCTTGTTCGTTTTGAAACATTCGAGAAAAAGTCAGACAACCGCTTCTGTGCCATAATTTTCGAAGCGAAACAAGCAAACCAGAACAAAATGCCGACAGCGGGTTTATTTCATCCGTCCAAGAAGGACTGAGCACAACTAGAACCAATCCCAAGAAATACCCGGCCAACATGGCGGAAACGTGCACGTTGATTCGTCGGTCTGCTTTCAAATTGTGAAAAGGCTTTTCATTTGAAAAGCCCAAGAAACTGATATTGTAAAGTTTTTCAAGTGACATATGTAAATAATTCTTAATTAATCTGAAATGTGAAGTCAGATTTAAAAGAGTTTCTTCAGGCCAAAATGGCCTGTATTCCCAAACTTTTGCAGGCCAAAATGTGATTTTCACTGGCCAATGTCCAGTTGACCACCGTTAGTGTTGAGCCCTGACCACGAACTAGTTGGTAAGCAAATGGTTCAAGTTACACAGTGACAGTTCACTGAATTCTGAAGAAGTAAATATGTTCCCAAAAAATACGAGAAGTCATTGATACAGAAACAGAAATTTTCCCTTTTAGGAATTTCATCATCTTCGGAGACCCAGGGGCAATTTGTTGGGGTGCGACGAAAATCGGCATAAGTTTTCAAGAACGGCGAAGAGAGCCCCGCTCTCTTCGCCGTTCTTGAAAACTTATGCCGATTTTCGTTGCGCCCCATCTTATTGCCCCTGGGTCTCCGAGGATGGGAGTGTCATTAGAGTGCGAAAATTATTTGCCAATGCCGTTTTCAAAATGCTTGCCGTTTAGTGTGGCGTGAATTACGCCATCAAGACAAACGACATCGAAAATGATATTTACAATTCCTCAGTTGTCTGCAAATATACTGTGGATACAGACTCGTACCCAGTCGTTATTAATTTGTAAGTTTGGGTAAGAGAGTTAATTCAGGTGCGCAGGGTGTCATGGGTAGGGACAAAGGGGACGTCCTGCGCGCCTCAATTAACTCTCGTAACCAAACTTCTCTCGCTCCAAAAACAAATAAGTTAGTCTGTTGTGGATAAGCTCATTGTGGCAGCCGAAGGCAATTTTATTAATTCAATAACATTCATTTCCAAATCTCTTGCTAACAAAATGCCACTCCACCAGCTGATGTTCAAAGTAAGTGAACGATAACGGCAGACAACAGTAAAGGGCACACGCGATGACCCACGCTGAACAGGGATTTACCATTAAATCTTTAAGCGTCGAGGCTCGTATTTTCTCTGAGGAACTCACACACAGTGTACCTATTAGATATATACACTGTGCAGTATGTGGTCCAGGGGGATGTATTACCTAGCCATACACTTTGTGTTCATAAAAAAGTGCTCGCCTCACGCCAAAACCTCCCTCAGTCTTTTCGAAAAGGGACGACCGTCACATAGCTTCGCACACCCTCCTCCCGGCAGCGATGAACCACTCTTCTCCCCTGAGAGCTACCTTCGGGCTGATTCTCCCCATATTTATCATAGCCCGGGCATTGTTTGCCAGGGATCCCCATGAAAATATCTTCAGTACTATTTTCACTGCTCCAATGCTTTCTCTTTTACGCGCTCTTGTCCCTACCCAACATCCTCGCCGCTAGGAGCCTAAGTTGACATGAATATCTTGCTTTTTATTTGCAGACGACTTGAGCGTGAAGGCCAGACAAAGGAAGCCCTTTCGAAGTACCTGAACGCATTGGAGTTAAAAAGCAGCGATCTTAAGCTGCACTTAAAGGCCCTGCGGCTCGCGCGAGGATTCAATGAATGCTAGTCACTCATCTAGTTTCTATTATATTAATTATATATTATTGAAATTTGATAACAAATAATGAATAAGAGGCTATTTTATGTGGGTTTGGGTTATGTTGTTTTGTTATATTATATTACTTACATGCATAAAGGTATCATCCATTGTTTCAATTTAAATGGGTTGTCATTAAAGGCCTTCCCTGTTACTGGGGCGTGACAACACAAAAAAAAACGGCTCAAAAGATGCCTTGCAATAAAATATTATTGAGTTAATTACTTATGTCCCATCACTTGGTGAAAAGCTTATAATTTTCTGCACTTTCCATGAGAACATTTTTGGAGTTTGCTCTTGATTTTTGTAAGCAACCGAGATCAACGAGTAACAATCAAGAAAAGTAATCAGACAGTCCTTAGACTTGGGCGGCTCCGGATTAAACATTGGCTACAGATAACGCAGGCGCGGGGATATGATGGGATTGAAGCAGGCAATTTTGCCAATACGCCTCCACTACTTCCCTACCCTGGGTGCCAGAGGCTTGTCTCGCGCTCTCATCTCTCTCATATTACACGCCTCTTATGTCTCTACTTTCCAAGTTAGCCTGCGTAGATAGGGATATTCGTATGTTTAAAGACTAGACGAATTATCCGTCAGACGAATAACTTGTCTTGGTAGAAATTAGAAGATGAATTAGGACAGATAACCCAAAGTTTTCCAGTAAAGGACTGGGGAGGGGAAATGGGCATCCCAAAAACCCTTGCGAACAAATAGAAACCAGCCCTCCTCGTGTGAAAACAAAGTTTAAAACCGTCTTCCTTTCTAGAGATGAATTTGGAGACAAAAAAGGTATTCGGGGGGGGGGGGGGGGGGGGCAGTGCTTTTATAGACGGAAAACATCGGCGTGAGGCCATTTTGCCGTACTTCCTACCGGTGGAAGCGCGATTTCGATAATTCTTTGAACATTTTTCCACTTTTTATGGTTTTTCTGTCTTCAAAATTAGAAACACTCAGTACTGCCCACTTCCGTAAGATGGTGGACAAGGCCGCTGGGTACTACAAGCAAAGTGTCTGGCTCCAAGTCGGAGCCATTCTTGACTTTCTCTCACTCACTTCGGCAAAGAAGTGGAACATTGCTGCTTGCGCTATTTCGTCGATCGAAACAATCCGTTGTTTATATAAAGCCTATTTGTTTATACAAACCCAAGTCTGTTTTTAAATTCTGTGCCCAAGCAGTTTAGTTTTAAAAATCATGTTGTAAAATGTGATTTTAAACAAATTTTTACGATGTTTTGAAGATGTGTTTTTACTGTAGACTGCTCTCCATTTAATGAGAAAAACATTCAGGAAGGCTGGCTCAAAAGAAGGAGTATAACTTTAAGATATAAGATAGGGTGCCTTGTGTCACAGTGATACTGGGTTTCCCCGGTACATGGGGAAACGCATAATATATATAGTTAGGCTTAGCCTAACAGCGTTGCCCTCTGAAGACCCTCTGAACAAGCTTAACTAAGATGAAACTTAACTTAGGTGAAAGGTCGGAAGCACAAGAATTAAGATTGACGACCGGGCTATTTTTCAATTTTAGCAATTCTCAAAAACAGTAAGCTTAAGCTTATTACCCGACCGTCTGCACAGTACATTTAGACCGTACAAAAGTTCACAGAAACAACTTTTTCTCCGTCTAGAATAATTATTACGACTATTTTCCGAATAAAAAACAGTTGTTGCTTGTCAAAAAATGCCCGAGAAACTGATTTGGAAATCAAAATTGCAAAAATACACAAACATATTTGCATAAGGCGACGAGAGTATAAAATCTAAGTCTTGTTTTGTTTACATAAAATCGCTTTTCAATCCATGTAATGAATGAAAAAACACATAAAAATGGACAACACAATCTTCTTTCGAAAAATTTTATTCAAATCTCCATTAGTTTATATTTAAAAGCAAAACGCGAAACATTTATAGCGCATCGAGGCCGAGCCGTGTCTTCGATGAAATTCAAGAAATTAAAACAACTGAATTTAAGGTACACGTTTATAAACAATTCTCCAAAACTAACGAGAACACAAACAAAGTCAATCACATTGATATCAAGATAAATTCCCATCGAAAAATGTAATTTGTTTTACCTTTAAGTCCCTCCAGCGACTACTGTGCTTGGAAATTCTTTAAAACTCCGCTTGGTGCTGAAATCCGTAAAACGAATTCATCTCTCGCATTGCTAAAAACGTATATAGTTCCTTGAAGCAAGATTTTATCACTGAAAACTCTTCTTTTTCCACTAAAGCGGCTTCTGAGTATCCCTTAATTAGTATCCCTGTCTTGAGTAGCAAACCGCGAAAAAATGCGGGAAAATAACGACTTTAATTTAAACCGTTTTCTCCGCTCAGTAAACACAGCAAAACATCAAAGTGTTTGGGGCGGTACGCAGCTCTTACAAGGTCTTCTCTGATTAGCTGAGAAAACAATGGAACAAACAACACAATGGCTAACAATAGACCCTAGATCAAAAAACAATAGAGCTGCGTGGTATACAGGTCCAATAAAATTAGAGGTTCTAAAGAGCTGCGTGGCGACTGAGGTGTTTTCCCAGCTGACCTGACATTCGGCCGTGTAACCGCGCGAAAAACAAAGCTTCGCTTTGGTTTCAACATGACGTCTACGCGCATGTTTTGCGACGTCATCGCGCCCGCGAGCTAGTCCTGCGCGACGGCGGAGGCCCGGCGGGCACACGCACCCCGCGAGACATTCCGCTAGCCACGACCATGAAAAATGACGGGCATAGGTTCTATGAGTATGGGGCTGCGCAGCCGGGCCTTTGGCCCGGCGAGTGCTCTGCTAATATATACATAGCCCAAGCCTAACAGCGTCGCACTTTGAACAAGCTTAACTAAGGTGAAACTTAACTAAGGTGAAAGGTTGGAAGCACAAGAATTAAGATTGACGAACGGGCTATTTTCAATTTTAGCAATTCTCAAAACCAGTATTACGCGACCGTCTGCACAGTACATTTTTATAGACCGTACAAAAGTTCACAAAAACAACTTTTCTCTGTCTAGAATAACTAGTACCACCAGTTTCCGAATAAAATACAGTTTATGTTTGTCAAAAATCGCCCGAGAAACTGATTTGAAAATCAGAAATTGCAAAAATACACAAACATATTTGCATAAGGCGATGCGAGTGAAGATAGAACTGTACTATAAAATCAAAGTCTTGTTTTGTTTACATAAAATCGCTTTTCAATCTATCTAATGAATGAACAAACACTTAAAAATGGACAACACAATCTTCTTTCGAAAAAATTTATTCAAATCTCCATTAGTTTACGTTTAAAAGCAAAACGCGTACCATTTAATTATAGCTCATCGAGTTGAAGCTTTCTTCGATGAAATTCAAGAGATCGATACAACTGAATTTAAGCACGTTTTAAAATCAATTCTCCAAAACTAACAATAACACTAATAAAAAGTCACTCACAGATTGATATCAACATAAATTCTCATCGAAAACTGTAATCTGTTTTACCTTTAAGTTCCTCGCTTGCTTGGAAATTCAAATCTCCGCTTCTGGTTCTGAAATCCGTAGAAAACAAACATCTCCCGCATTGATAATAACGTAATACATGAAGTTCCTCGAAGCAAGATTTTATTCCCGAAAGCTCGTCTTTTTCCATTACAGCGGCTTCTGAGTATCCCTTAATTAGTATCCCTGTCTTGAGTAGCAAACCGCGAAAAAATGCAGGAAAATAACGACTTTACTGCGCCTTTCAATAACATGCGGAATTTGAAATTCAAATTTCCACTAACAGTTGCGTTTTACACTGCCGTCAATCATCTTTTCTTCACTTCGATGAGGTCAAAAGGTCACGTCCGTGCATTATGATTGGTAGATTTCGATCTATTTTGTTTGTTTCTTTTTTACATGGTCCGTTGGCTTTCGTATTAATTATGATTGACGGTAGGGAATAACGCAACTGTTGGTGGAGATTTGAATTTCAGATTCCGCATGTTATTGAAAGGCGCAGTAATTCTCCGCTAGACACAACAAAACAACTAAAAGTGTTTACCGAGCTCACGGCTGTGTGGCCGCGCGAAAACTGACAAAGCCTAGCTTTCAAGATCCCGGATGTTGTTCCAACACGGCGGTCCACGGTGGGCGGACGGACACGCGCCCGCGAAACATTCCGCTAGCCATGACCATGAAAAATGACGGCGATAGGTTCTATGAGTATGGAGCTGCGCAGCCAGGCCTTCGGCCTGGCAAGTGCTCCGCTATAACTGATTCCTGTATGGTCACTCAGCTCCTGACAGAATTGGTATGTTTTATTGTTTGAAAGTGATCATTTTAGCGCGAAAGTCTAAGAAAACTAAGGTTCGTGTTCGGCTTCTCGCTGCTCTTGGTCGTGATCGCAATGTCCCTAGATGGCTGGAAAATTCTTTAAAACTCCGCTTCTTCTATTCAACACTTCGACTGCAGACCGAAGGCAGCCCAATCGTGTGTCACACGTGACGTGTTTTTTAATGTGGCTGGCTTGGTGCCAAGCCTGCCCGATTTATAAAATGCACGCGGTTTCTGGGTCACTTTTGGACGCCTGTTCTACAAAGTTCTAGAAAATTCTGTTTTAAATGTTTTTTAAGATGGAAAGGGTGATTCGATAATATCAGGAGCCATAATCCCCGATTATGGCTCCTGATAATATGTGAATTGGAGCGTGGTAGACAGAAGAGAAGTTTTGATGTCTGTTTAGTGAATTTAGAGAGGTTGATTAGTTAAATTACTGTGTAAAATGTTTTGTTGCTCGATGAAAGAATAGTGATTTATCGACATCGGAAATAGCCCGCACGCAGACTTCTTTTTCGGAATTAAAAAATTCGCCGACACATTTTTATTGATTATATGTTAGCCTAGCTTCTGTCCAAATGTGAGGAAAATCGAACAAATTCCCTTTGAGTTGTAGCTCTTTAAAGAGTCCCCAACAAGCGAAAAATTAACTTTGAGAAAACAGCGCTTAAAAAAACATAGCGCTTCATAAACAAACTCCGCCCACAAAAGTTATACCGTCATTTCTCCGTCAATTTTCACTATTTTTCGATAATTTTTTTTTGTTTTTTTTTTAATAAAAGTTCATTCTGCAAACTTTATTTTGACGTCAAAAAAATTTCAATAAATTTTCGATCTGAAGGTACTCTGTAACCTTAAAACAGATGATTTTTATAAGGATATAAAGAAAGATATTAAAAAAAGTTTGATACATCAGATTATCCAGAAAAACATGAATCTGGTATAAAAAGAAGAAAAGAAGTGTAAAGGAATAAAAAAATGTGATTAAAAAAGAGAATACATTTGATGATTATAAGAAGTATTTATTTACTGAGAAAGAAGAAATGAGATCAATGAATATAATTAGGAGTAAAGATCATGAAATTTACTCAATGAAAATGAATAAAGTGGCATTATCTGCAAATGATGATAAAAGATTAATTTGTAAAAATAAAATTGACGCTTTAGCATTAAGAGAATAAAAAAAGATGTATACAGAAGAAGAGATTA
Organism: Cladopsammia gracilis; assembly: GCA_022457155.1. Taxonomy (NCBI): domain Eukaryota; kingdom Metazoa; phylum Cnidaria; class Anthozoa; order Scleractinia; family Dendrophylliidae; genus Cladopsammia; species Cladopsammia gracilis. The sequence goes on from JAJGOT010000043.1 coordinate 295,436, forward strand.
AATTATATACTTCAAGATTGAAAAAATATAGGAACCAATTGAAAATGGCAATCAAAGTGACAACCAAAGTGACAACCAAAGTAACAAAAAAGAAACTGAAATTTGTAAACATGAAAACAAAGAGATTGAAAATAATATACGGAAAATATTGAATCATGTTGACTCATATGATTGGGAAAGATGTTGTTATGGAAAAAGATCAGTATATTATAGAAAGTATCATTTTCAGAAAAATTGATGAAGTACAAAAAAAGATTGATCCGACTAATTCTGATATTTCAAAGATTAATGAAATACTTTTTAAAATTGATAATGATAGAATCATCAAGAAAGTAAACAAAAAATATAAAAGAAAAAGAATTATTAATGTTATCTTTATTATAAAAAAGATATTAGTTATTCAAGGTTATGAAAATGTTGATGAATTAATACCACTAAAACTTACGAAAGAAATAGAAGATTTTTTATAATGAATGGTGGGAATTTGTAAAAAAAGAAATTAATCTGTTATAATAATAAAATGGAAGCAGACAAGGTTGTATATGGTTGTATATGGTTGTATATGGTTGAATAGGGCTGTATATGGCTGTATATGGCGGTATATGGGTGTACATGGTTGTATATGGTTGTATATGGCGGTATATGGTTGTATATGCCTGTATAGGGCTGCATAGGGCTGTATATGGTTGAATAGGGTTGTATATGGCTGTATATGGCTGTATATGGTTGCATATGGATGTATAGGGCTGCATAGGGCTATATATGGTTGAATAGGGTTGTATATGATTGTATATGGCTGTATATGGTTGTATATGGCTGTATATGGTTGTATATGGCTGTATATGGTTGTATATGGTTGTATATGGTTGTATAGGCTGTATATGGCTGTATATGGTTGAATAGGGTTGTATATTGTTGTATATGGTGGTAGATGGTTGTATATGGTTGTATATGGCTGTATATGGCTGTATATGGCTGTATAGGGTTGAATAGGGCTGTATATGGTTGTGTATGGCTGTATATGGCTGTATATGGTTGTACATGGTTGTATATGGCTGTATATGGTTGTATATGGCTGTATATGGCTGTATATGGCTGTATATGGTTGTATATGGCTGTATATGGCTGTATATGGCTGTATATGGCTGTATATGGCTGTATATGGCTGTATATGGTTGAATTGGGCTGTATATGGCTGTATATGACTGTATATGGCTGCATATGGCGGTATATGGCTGTATATGGTTGAATTGGGCTGTATATGGCTGTATATGACTGTATATGGCTGCATATGGCGGTATATGGCTTTATATGGCTGTATATGGTTGTATATGGTTGTATATGGTTGTATATTGCTGTATATGGTTGTATATGGCTGTATATGGCTGTATATGGTTGAATAGGGCTGTATATGGCTGTATATGGCGGGATATGGCTGTATATGGTTGTATATGGTTGTATATGGCGGTATATGGTTGTATATGGCGGTATATGGTTGTATATGGAGGTATATGGTTGTATATGCCTGTATAGGGCTGTATATGGTTGAATAGGGTTGTATATGGCTGTATATGGTGGTATATGGTTGTATATGGTTGTATATGATTGTTATGTAGCTGTATAGGGCTGTATAGGGCAGTATATCAAGAACTATATATGGTAGACTAGTGTCGGTACACTATGTGTCCCCATACACCACCGTGACGGATACGGCAACGAGGTAAAGTTTGCTCTCCGTTTTTCTTTTTATTGTTTTTGTTTTCGTCTCTTATTTGTGCATTGCATTAGATCTGGGACATTTCTGGGTACGAAAATACGCACACATGGAAGCAGAAGCGAAACTAATTTTGGTTTTATTTGCCTGTTGTTGTGTTACGTAAGTGTCCCTCGCGAGTAACGTACATTACAGGTACGAGTATAGGCTACGGGGAGCCTCTTGTTTTAGTTTAACCTATTGAATTTTTTTCCCGTTTCTCGTTACTGCGTTACTCAGTTTAGAAACACCCCTGGCTACATTTAACAATTTTAGCATACAGCTATTTCAATTAACGTTGTCGGATGAAAAAGGCGAAAAGCCAAGACTGCATGGTAGTATGGGAGTTTTTAGACTTGCCACAAGTCGACCTTCGTTTTTTTGGTCGAGTTTTATTCGACAATTTAGTTTAGTCACGGAGAACCTAACTTAGCGAAAATGAGTATTGGAAGGGACTTGTGGCAAGTCTAGGGAGTTTTATGCAATGACTATTAACCCTAACCCAAATTACCTTGCGGTCTTGGCTTTAAGCTTTTATCCGACAACGTCAATTGAAATGGCTGTATATACTAAAACAGTGGATAGCATTGGCGCGCTCTGATTGGCTACTGAAACTCGGGATAGCAAATACTATCCCGAGTTTGACAAGCCAATCAGAGCGCGCGAAAAAGCGCCATCCACTGGTTTGGTTTATACAAACAAGGTTTATTATAATTATGAACTAAACAAAAACATGCGTGGAAAATGTTTCAATAAATCTTTATTTTATTAACTCCATGATTTTGAGATGGGACAGATGCTATTATCACGTGATGACCATTTACTATTGCATCATGTAAAATATTCATCTCGTAACAGAGTCGTACTCAAAATTTTATTGCAAACATAAAGATAAAAAGTGTAAACCGTTTGTTTTTCTCGATATAATGCTGAACAGAAATAGCTATGGACCAGTTGTTGATGTAAGCTATTTTTTTAAACAATTTCGTTCTAGAAATCTCTTGAGTTCTGACCAACATATTATTTTATGAATGTTAAATGCTTTATATTTAAGACATGACTATAATCTCAAACTATAATTTCAAATTACCGGAAGCCTTTACTTTTAAAAGATATGATATTCACATTTGTTTCATTTCTAATCCTGGATTAGGGTTAAGTCGGCCCTCCAGCAACAGGAATAAGGCATTATCTAACCTATACTGCAAGGAATATTTAAGAAATTGCCTGACATAGAGCGGTTTACAATAAGTGTCACAAAACCTAAGTAATCACTCCGGCTTATCACAAACAGACACAGACAAATATCCAATGAACCAATCAGAACTCAAAGCGAATACAAGTTGTTGCCAGTCGAGCGGGAAAACGCATAAAGGCAAGTCACGATTGGTTTTCTTTTACTTCTGATTGGTCGAGAAAGTGGCACGAGATTTTAAAGCCAATCACAAAGCGAAGTAATGCTAGAGTGGTTTTACTTGATCCGTGAAACACTATCTAACAATTAGTGTGTGATAGTCCAAATTAAACAAAAGAAAACAATGGAATTATAGTCTAATAGTGCGTACTATTCTACTAACTATTTCACGGGTTAAGTATAACCACTCTAAAACCAGAACAATATTGTGAAACTTTTAACACTTCTTGAAAAGCGCTCTATTCATGCACTGTTCTATGTAAATGCACTGGGGAACAGAAGTGATTTTTACCAAGGTTTCATTGCTAGACTTGGTTTTATGTACATGCTCATGTTTGTTTTTGCTTTTGTTTTTGCTATTGTAAAACTTTTGATACTTATTGAAAAGCACTCTATTCAAGCATTGCCCTATGTGAAGGCATTATTAGTACAGGAGATCAGAAGTGATTTTTACCAAGATTTCATTGCTAGACTTGGTTTTATTTGCATGCTCATGTTTGTTATGCTAAAAAAAGGTACAAAGAATGGGAAACGAGACTGATATTTCCAACTATTTCCAACTATTTCCTGACTATTTCCAACCACATCATGCTGTGAAAAGTACATGTGTGATTACTGTGATCCAAGTGTCCCTGTGAGAGCCATATATAAATCTCGCCCCACTCTCACTCCCACCCCAAGAGGGGGAATGCTTTCCATGTCACTATCAAAAGCAGACACTTTTACGACCCCTTATTTAAACCTTGCCGGCTACTGCATCCTTTTTTCAGAACATTTGCTAATCCATGTGGTTTTGATCCAGAACAACAACGAATATGTCTTGAGTAACCGAACAGTCGCAGTTAATGAATATAAACTAGTTTGAACTTAACATGTATTGTTGCATGACATCTTTTGATCCAGTTTAAATAAGAGTAAAATATTGGTGTGTTGTGACCATCAACTGCCATCTTCAATTCTCAGTTTCTTCCATATACACACCACATTGGTGTCAGCTACGGCCACAATGTATTGCAGACTACTGCTTGCACTGACTTGGTTAAACACCTTTGTTGTCTCGTTAGGACAGGAAAGAACCTGAAAAACAAATCATCCACAGTTTTAAGGTTACAGTGTACCTTCAGATCGAAAATTTATCGAAAATTTTTTTTTGGCGTCAAAATAAAGTTTACAGAATGAACTTTCATCCAAACAAAAAATTATCGACAAATAGTGAAAATTGACGGAGAAATGACGGTATAACTTTTGTGGGCGGAGTTTGTTTATGAAGCGATATGTTTTTTTTAAGCGCTGTTTTCTCAAAGTTCATTTTTCGCTTGTTAGGGACACTTTAAAAAGCTACAACCCAAAGGAAATTTGTTCGATTTTCCTCAAATTTGGACAGAAGCTAGGCTAACATATAATCAACAAAAACGTGTCGGCGAATTTCTTATTTCCGAAAACTTTTTCGTCAAGAGCCATTTCCGTGCGATCATTCCAATTTTTTTTCTCCCTTTTTCGAAAATATTCTGTAACTTTTCACTGCAATTGAATATGGGAAATCGCCGACACGTTTTTTTAGCGCTTCGTGTCCGGAAACCCGAGAACAAATCAAATTAGCAAAATACAATAATCGCTTTGAGTTATAGCGTTTTAAAGCTGATTCGGACGTTCGAATTTAGACGTCGTAAAAAATTCGACAATTCAGTTTATTACCAAATGGTTTCCATATTTAGATAGCCAGCTCTATAAGCTTTAATTTGATAACTGGGTTTAGGTATATTAAGTGTAATTTTAAGACGCTAGAGCTGTTATACTGGAGACACCCCCGAAGGTACACTGTAACCTTAAAGGGGCAATGTCACAAGAATTTTACTATTTTTGGTCACAACTGTATGAAACATGCAACAATGCAACTTAACTCTTGCAAGAAGTGGTCTTAGAAAAACAAGAGAAAAATATCAAATGATTTCTTGAAGGGAGAAAAAGAACAATAAACTTTTACCGATTTTTACAATAAACATAGGAAGAAATTTGAAAAAATTGGCCAATTATTTCAAATTGCAATCCATTTCCATCTGGGCCATCCACAGCCAAACACTATTAACAGTAGTTGTAAAATTTTCCAAGATCAAACTTGATTTTACACGCCATAGTTTTTATTTTCTGGGTGCATCGATTTTTAATTCGTTACCTTCAAGTGTAAGAAACATTAACTCTAGAATATTATTTAGGAAAGCCGTAGAAAAAACATTTAACTTCTTAAAATTACCCACTTATAAACACATGTGGAGGTCTAGATTGGGCTTTGTTTAATTAACCGGCTCCTTGAGTCTAAACTCAGCCTGAAATAATAATCACCAGTCACTGATATCTTCATTTAAGGGTTCTCATTCCCAAAAAAATGATGTAAGATAGTGAATTTAAAGCTCGGAAAAGAAAGGACAAGAACAAAGTGATCAGATAGCAGAGAAAAGTCCCTGGCAGAAATTGAACCCATGCCTTCTGATAAGGCATGGTACAAGTCATTGCATAGCAAGAACAAACCAAGGGGCCAGATTCATGAAACCCTCCTAAATTAAGACATATCCTAAGTATTGTTTCTTAACAATAGAGGTTTTGCATGGCATCCATGTTGCATGGCAGGAACAATGAAAATGTTTTGCATAAGAAAGAACATTCTTTCCCATAGGGAAAAGAATCTATTGTTCCTGCCATGCAACATGGCTGACGTGCAAAACCTCTATAGGCTATTGTTAAGAAACAATACTTAGGATACATCTTAACTTCGGAGGGGTTTGTGAATCCGGCCCGAACTGTAATGCCTTTACCTGCGACTGTTTAAGAAGTTGGATGTCTTTAGTTTTCTTCTCTGATAAGCGGGAATCCACATCATAAAGCCAAACAGATCCTATATCATCTCCAGCTAATAATACTGAGCATGCTGAAACAAACAATAAAATTTCACTAATATATACACTATCACCTTACCAAGGTTGAGGATCTTGCATTTCTCAGTGACTTATATCACCCATAATAATATAAGTAGTAGATATGATATGAGCGGGAGATCTGTATGGGCGTTTACAATGGATCACCTTCGGCTCGCAATTGTAAATGCCCATACAGATCGGATGCGAATATTTTATCGTACTTGAGAAATGAAACAATGAGTAGAGATCTGTATGAAAAGTTAATGAATACTAATTAGCTGAGCAGGTGTTTGTATCAAAAGTTAATTCTTCTGTTTAATATTTTCCATCAACTCAGTTCATTTGTATTGGGGTTTACAAAGGTATACATGTGATTCAAATACTGCCTATTTATTGGTCTTAACTGTTATGAATTATCAATGAATTTTACAATATAATTTATTAGGTAATGGCAAAAATTCAACAAGACTGTTAAAGTAAATTATGTCCAATAAAGCTCCCTTGTAAATACAAGTAAAGTTAAATTGAAGTTTTCTCACCTGGAACAAAGCTGAATTTCAAAAATGGCACTTCTGTGAGCCTCCATGGGAGTTTGTATGACACTCTAAAATCATTCTGGAACAAACCACAATCAATGACAGTCTAACTTAACATTTTCCTTTTTGTTTAACAATTTTGTACACAACTATTGGCCAAGACATGGTGTTTCTTTCCTGTTTGTTCCATTATGAATGGATAACATGCCAAAATAACAAACAACTAAATTACAACAAACTCTAGACAAAACTTTTAAAAGATTACCCCAAATAACACAAGAATTTCCGTAACTACAAGGTAGTTAGTTTACTACATGTTTCTAAAAAGTTAAATGCATCATGCCCAAAACATATGAGAAAACAAAAAAATTGTCGACATTAATGAATTTACTTCAAGGTTCAAGCTATCTGGGGTTAACTGCATGGGAGTGAAAAAACTGCTTTGGATTCAAGTTATTGTTATTCTTATGTGCGTAAATGTGAGCTCGCCATTGGTAAGATACCGTATTTGTATCAGATTTTGTTTTGTTAAATTGTAAGAATATACGTTTAATAAATTTCACATACCTGAAGCATTTCAGATTCTGAGTACCAAACATGGATGAAACCTTCTTCAACTCTCTTGGTTGCTAAGAAAAAATTATCCCAGTCATAAAGTAAGAAAAATGAAATCCTGGCTTAGTTATGACATGGACATGTATCATGTTTAAAACATGTAATGTGTTAATCTTATGCCTGTAATAAGTACATTTTCTTGGGTATCTGTCATAGAAGACCATTCATCTGACTGATAATTTGTCGAGATGATAATTCGTCTCTTGTATAAATTGGGCCAATAGCATTAAACAGTACACAAATTTCACCTTACCAATTAAGTTGTTAGAAAGACAGGCAATGCTGTCTAAAGGAACAGTCTTTTTCCCTGGAAAATCCAACTTTCCAAAATGCATTCTGAAAAGGAGATGAAGTTGATGAGCTATGATTTAGCTCAGAATTTTTTAAAACATTAAAAATCCCCTCCCTATGCTGTGTAAACAAGAGCTGTTGCCATATGCCAACATGTGCTTGTATAAAGAACTGCAACATGTTTTTTTTTTCAACTTTATTGGACACAAACTTACTATAACATATTAAGATAGACCAAAGGGAAAAGGTGTGGATGGAGTGAATGTCTCTTTACACGTGTTTTAAGACGAATGAACAAACACATGGAACATTGCTATCTATTAAGTTATTGTTATCAGAGAACCTGACCTTGTTTTGTCTTTTTTGTCACTTTTGTCAGCTGAGCCATCATAAAGTTTCCACATATAGCATCCATCATCACATCCCCCAATCACCACCTTGCCATGAGGAGGGATGGAGAATAACCGCACTATAGAGCGAGACTTCAAAGTCAACAACAGTCTGAAGCAGATAAAAGTAAGAAGATGAGGATACAATGTGACTACAGAATGCTTAGTTTATCATTTGAATAAAAATCTGGACTAAAAAGCAGTTCATATAGGAAAATTAGCCATTTTCGTATTTAAAATTACCGCTGAATTCAAACACCAATGACACATTGATACAGGGTTGGACTTGACCTGATGTAAAATATTCACAAATACCGGCAGAAGGTGCGTGAAATTTGAAAATTAAACAATAGACAGAGCTCTAAACAGGTCATCTTCTCACCTGAATTTGTGACTATTTTACATCAGGTCGAGTCTAACCCTGTAAAAATGCGTCTTCAATGCTTTCATTCAGCGGCCATAGCGAATTCGAAACTGGTCTATTGTCTTGGTGGCTATATTTTCTCCAAGCTATTTACATTTAAAGCTTAAATAAAATCATTTTTTCTATATCTTAATTTTACAGTTCTGGTTTCCTATTATTTCAATGACTCTTGTTCCCATTAATTTAGCTATCAACTTGAGTGCAAGTGAAGTAACTTTTAGTTAATAGAAATAATAGCAATTATAATTGGATCTGCTTTGCTTGAGTTGGTTAACTTTACAAAATGACGAGCTTTGATGAAAAAATAAATAAGCAGCATTGAAAGGCATATAAAAGTAAGTCTGAATGATAAGCAATTTCATGCAAAATATTTCAACCAAATTATAACTTCTGGCCCTGGTTGTTCAAAAGATGGATAGCGCTATCCACCGGATAAATCACTATCCAATGGATAACAATTGGTTTTGCTAATGCCTATCCACTGGATAGTGACTTATCTGGTGGATAGCGCTATCCACCTTTTGAACAACTGGGGCCAGATAAATTTGCACAGGACTTTTCAGTCATAGATATCTATTAAGTTCATGACAATTTCATTGAAAAACCATTTAAATGAAAAATCCTTGTTGCTGCAATATAACTTTGTTCCTGCAGCAGCTGCCACATAAGTTCAAACTGGTTTAATTTTGTGCATCAGGTAGCTGGGACAAATTTCATTATTGCCTTGTGTGAATTGTTTCGAGACTTGTCTCAGCGACATTTGAATTAAAAGTAAACCATGGGAAAGTGTCGTCTGGTCCGCCTCCTTGGATTTGAAAGCTAGTTTTTCCCAGGCACCCTTCTTGTTTGACCTTTCCTTTATTTGACTTGGAAGATGACTTTGGGTGCTTGATACTATTGTGTTTCAAACCATTTACAGAGAAATACCATATATTAAATAAGTAAATATCCATCAATATTTTCCCATTATCTCTTTCACTCCCACAAGTCAAACCTTGACTCATGTAATGGCTGCATTGTATTACTAACAGTCTAAACATTTGAATGAAAGCTCTTCAATAGTAAATTTATCTGGTAGCATTTGTTTTCAGTATTTCACAAAATGAAATTAGTATTTATCATGACTGTCGATGTCCACTACTCTTGGAAGTGAAAATGTTACCATAAAAGCTCTATTAACCCCCTCTCCCTTCACCTTAAAACCTCCCCATAGTTTTCAAAATTAACACATGGTTAGAAATGTCAGAAAAATGATTTCCATCAAGCCAGTTTGCTTCAGCCAGTTTGTGGGGAAATTTGGTCTTTCCAGGAGTACATGTAGCATCATATTAGGGCACAATTTAAATTGTAGTTGTAACTCAGTGACACATTTTTGATTCCCATCCTGAGGAGGTATGTCTAGAAATGCACGCTAATGAGATTCATGCTCTTTATGATAGACATCATGAAGTGTCTCCTAGACCTAATTCTCACCTAAACACAAGCAATTCTGTCAAACATGAAGTCATATGGAAATTACAAATAATTGTGTGTAATATGAAGTGCCCAAGGTCCGAGTTACGTGCATTTCTGGACATAAGTGATCCTGAGGCCATAAATTATTAAATAACCCCTCCCCCATCCCTCAGGTGTTTTAAAGCTACTTTATGGTATAATTTTCTTGGTACAGGACTTACTTTGATTTTCCTTGATATTCTGCTCCTTTCGGCAAGCCAATTTCCCACACCATAATGGTATTATCATCAGCCGCACTTAACAGCCAAGTTGGGTGAAGAGGGTGAAAAAGTAAATGTTCTAAAAGTCCTTTGTGACCTTGAATTTCCTCAAAGCAAACAAGCTGATTAGGTTCGATTATTTTAATGTCACATTGTGATCCGCCAGCAGCTATTAAGTTGGCTTTGTGTTTTTTATCACCATCAGAGTTCATACATACTGTTGTCCATGCTAAACAGTAAAACGTTTCTCCTGGTTGTTTGTATTTCTTCATGACGCGTCCAGTGCTGCAGTCCACAAAGCACACAGAGTCTCCTCCGCATGTTGCACATGTTGTCGTTGTGTGACCTAGTGACAATAAACAAAAATCAAGACAAGCACCACCACAAACAAGAGACCACTGCAAGCAAAAAATACCAATTTTTCACAGTTTTCTGGGTGATGTTTAGATTCAGATGAGAAAAATTAATACAAAAAAAAAAATAGATCATGGACACTTTAAGCCAAAGCAACGATAACCAAAAATACCTTTCCTTTCGGGATCTGGTTCAAACTCGCAGCCCCAAACTTGTGTTTTCCTGTCGGTTGGGTCATTATTTAGAGAATGCGTCTGAAGCAGATGAGACACCGCAAACTGACAGTAAACAGGGCTGGGACTTTGCTCCTGTAAATTAAAACAACGAACAATTAACGATGGCTGTTTAGAATAGAAAGGTTTGTCCATTGATTTCTTTTTTTTGTTATTTGCCAAAATAAAATGTGAAATACAATTTCACTGCAAAACAGTCTTTTTATCTCAAAGCTGTTGATAAGGAGTGGAGACCAAAATTTGTGATGAGGGGTGCAAAGCACAGATCCTCACATGTGAGCTAAAGAGGCAAACAAGAAACATACACTCTCATAAGCGGACAGCTTTCTATTTATGGCCACCTCAACAAAACCCTTTTGAATTCTCCTTTTCTGCTACCCGAGGGTGTTTGCTTACAGGATCAACTAGTGTACTGTTGGTGCATCTCCATCACCTAGCTATCCGTATGAACACTCACTCAGACCTTTTTAGCCGCATTTGATTCACCTTTGTTTTGCTTTTTGGCAGTTTCATGCAAACTACAGACAGAGATATTAGACTGTTTTATTATTGTTCTTCTGATTTAATATAAGGTGATATGCTAATCCATTTTTTTTTTTCAAAACACACACATTAAGGAAACAAAAACAATCAAATCAAACATAACATAATAGTTTATTTAGAAGGTCAACAAAACATATTAAAATCCGCCTTCTAAAAGGGGAAATCATGAGGTTATCCCGATATAAAAAAAATTCCCGTTACAGTAATTACAATTTACAATATTATTATAATAACAAAATCCTTGACAATCCTACACTACCTTATTAGTTTCCTTTCTTGGTGTCCTTTCTTTCCTTTTGCCCATTTTACCGTCTGGTGTTTTTACATCCTTTGTCTTATCTGATTCACTTTTCACTTTCCTATCACTTTCCTCAGTTTGTCCATTCACTATAACATGCAAAATAAAAAAAAGATATCAGTCTTGAAACAGGTTGTTCAAAAAGCTGAATAACAACATTGAGAGGGTTAAACATTAAAATGGGTTATAACGGTCCTCACTTGACTGTGACTTGTGTGTTTTGATTGGCCAGAGTAATTATTACTCTGGCCAATCAAAACATACAGCAAAGACAATTCAATGAACCAATCAGAATTCAAAGCAAATACATGTAGCCAACACCAAGCATGGGAAAACCAGTGCAAGCAAGTTACAATTTGTTTCAGTTTTTGTTTCTGATTGTTTGAGAAAGTGGTTTAAGATATTTTAGCCAATCACAATTCATCGTAATACAAAAGCAAACATAATTGACACTCAATTGAAAACCACTCTAAGTACAATGTATCATCAAATCACAACTGCAACATCTCCCACCTGGGCATAACTCAGGTGTGGCCCACTCAACCGGAGCTTAACCCGGTTTCTGTAGCATGAAGCAACTAGGAGTATTACTACTCCCCCCTGGATGGGATGCTAGTCCATCACAGGGCTACCCCCAGCATTTTGCCGCCGGTACCTGTTCATACACCTGGGCGGAGAGAGACAATGTGGAGTAAAGTTTCTTGTCCAAGGAAACAATGTGATGGCTGAGACCAGGCCTCAAACCACAGACCTTCGGATCTGAAGTCCAACACACTAGCTACTATACCACAGTATCTCCACTTTAATTTTAATTACAAAAAGCTGATGGCACATTACCTTCAGTTGTCTTCTGTTTCTTATTTGGCGGCTCTTGATCACTGATCTCTAAGTTCTTTAAATGGAGTTTTCCTAAAATCGAAAGCTGACCAAAACATTAATTGTTAAAGGGGACCTCCACTATTATAACAAATTGACACAAAATTGTTGGAAACAATGTTTAAATTTCAATTATGTTAAACAACAAGTGGATATATAATTTTAGTATAATTGGATTTGAATATCCCCTATTTTCACTTTTAAATTTGTTGCGTGCAGCTATTTTGAATATTTATGATGTCATATGGTTGCCCAATTGTTGCATACAAAAAATGTTGATTCTTAACAATAGTGGCAACCATATGACATCGTAAAAATTCAAAATGACAGCGCGCAGGAATTTTAAAAGCAAAAATAGGTGATATTCATATCCATTTTTTGTACACTGAAATTTCCTTCCTATTTGTTATAAAAAAATCAAAATTTAGACTTTATTTCCAACAATTTAACATCAACTTGTTATCACAATGGAGGTTCCCTTTAAAAGATGACCAAACGCCTTATGGTATGAGATTAATGGATGATGTTTGCCGTTGAAATGGTGTATGTGTTGTGGTTCAAATTTTTTTTTGGTTTGAAAATTTTCAAACCAGATCAATTTTTATTTCCCTTTGTCTTAGAATATGATAATGAATCTGAGACAAAGAAAAATAAAAATTGAACTGGTTTGAAAATTTTCAAACCAAAGAAAAATTTGAACCACAACATATGCGTTAAAAAGAGAACGGATGGTTGAACGAGTTGAACGGTTGTTTAAAGCATTAAAACGGGTAATGACAGATACCAAATGCTTCAAGCTGTTTTAACAGATAGTCGTTATTGTACATGTATGACAGGTTAGAGGTAGATAGATAAACTTTATTTTAACATGGAAATCCTTTATCACTAGTAAAAAAGTGCTCTCCTAAGGAGCCGTGCACTTACATAGTAAATAATTATAATAAAACAGAAGTCATTATTGATAGTATTTAGAACTATATTTAATTAACAATCATAAAAGACTATTAATTATTTTCATAAGACCAAAAGCTCTTCTTAAAAGAGTCAGTGTGTGGTCTGGGGATGAAGAGATTGTATTTCGAGCCCCGCAGATTATGTCTGTGAATCGAATTGGTCACAAATAATAATACAGTCAAAGTTTCCAGAAGCAGAAAAAGTGTCAGTAACCGGAGCTGACCGCTTACGGAAACGATTCTCCTAAGAGTAGAATCAGTTTGTCAAGGTGGCCGTAAGTAAAGCTGTCTGCTAACAACTCAAATTCAAGGCTGTTATTCGGCGTTAAAGAAGCCTGCTCCACAAGGAAAGAACCAGTCACAAAATAAGGAAAGTCTTCCTTGTCTGTTGTCTTTCTGTTTTTCTTGTTTTTCAAACTTTGAGTAGTAGGCATATCTTTATGGTACAGCCCTCAAAGTAGATTTGACTTTTCACTCAAATACCTTGTATTCTCTATAGTTCTTCAGCATAGCAGGTCCACAAGTAACTTCAGACTAAAAATAAAATAAATACATGTTCAAAATATATTGATCAGGCAATTGTTATCAACTCTCTGGAATGGACATAAATTATTATTGGCTGGTTCAGGCCAAAGTTAGCTGTTTGTCTGAATCTAAAATTTCTATAACACGGACAGAGGTCACTGTATTTAAAGCTTCCATGTGTAGTTCTTACTTATACCTTATACATGTAAATGCTAAACATGTAACCAAAAAACTACAAAGATTTCTGTGAGCAAATACATGTTTTCTCAACTTCAATGATGTCATGTAATCAAATTTAATGGGACGTATCATGTTTCATGATTATGGCCAGGAGCTTGTTTTCAGCTTGCTTTATTAACTGGCTCGTCGCTCTGTGACGAGTCAGTTCTTAAAATACCCTCTTTTTTTTTTTTTTTCTGTCGTGTCACCTGCCCCGGGAATCGATTTTGCTGCGGCCAACACCGTACCTAGTTTACTTCCGGTTTTCAGAAATCAGTGATGTCATCGAAACGACATTTATAATTGAAATATTTACCGTTCTAATTTCGACGGAATTGTTAAACATTAAATCGCTGTGATTTCAGGATGTGTTCTATTTCTGGTAAAAGGAAAGCGCGTTGAACTTTTCTAACCAAATCAATTGTCAAACAGTTAAGTTTAGATCGAATGAATAAAACACGTCCCGGCACGTCAACTACTGAGTAAACAATTCTCAAGCATTACGCCATGGAGTCACGTTGAAATTCCAAACATCTCGAATTTATGTCACGCTATGGTCAGCTGTTAATCATTTGATCGATCATGTTGACATTGTTCATGTATTGGAAATCCTATCACCGATTCTCCAAAATGCCTGTGTTTAAACAATCCTGATTCCTTGTTGTAGGTGGTTTCAAGGATTTTAAAGCGAAAAAGATATACAAGTTCTAAACTTATGTTTTTGGCTCTGCTTTGCGATTTATATCCTTTGTATATCGCTACCGTGTGTGATTTTATTGTGTTTTCATAAGTAGTATTGCGAACTGTAACCAATTTTAAGCAACTACAATTGAAATATTTACCGTTCTAATTTCGACGGAATTGTTAAACATTAATTCGCTGTGATTTTCGGATTTGTTCTATTTCTGGTAAAAGGAAAGCGGGTTGAACTTTTCTAACCAAATCAATCAGTTGTCGAACAGTTGAGGTTTATAGATCGAATAACACGTCCTGGCAAGTCTGCTGAGTACTCAATTCTCAAGCATTACGTCATGGCCGGAGTCACGTTGAAACTCCACACATCTCGTATTTATGTCACGCTATGGTCGGCTGTTTATAATTTGATCGATCACATTGATATTGTTAATTTATTCGAAACCCCATCACCTATTCTCCAAAATGCCTGTCTTTAAACAATCCTGATTAGGTGGTTTCAAGGATTTTAAAGCGAAAAAAATATATACAATGTTTTTTCTAACAGTACCGAGCAGAGAAAAAAATATAGGCCTGAAATTGTAGCCAACTAAGGGATGTACGATTTTATTTAATTTAATTTTTTTTTTTTTTGGGGGGGGGGGGGGGTGGGGGTGGGGGGACAGGGGCGGTGTTGGGCAATTTTTCTGAGCATGAATTTGTTTTTCGTCTTGATGTTGTGCAAGAATTTTTTTAGAGATTGTTCCATAACTGCTTTTCCTTTGGCTCGCGTGCATTATTTTTATTTCTTTACTTTTGCTGTGCAGGAATTTTGCTTTTAGTGATTGCCGAACCTCCCCCCCCCCCCCCCCCCCCCCCCCAACCACCACCTTAACAATAAAATGGTCCGTCCCTAAGGAGTGCTTGAAGCGGGCTGTGGAATGTAAATGTAAATGTGGACTGGACTGTGCATGATGTATATTGCGAACTCTAAAATGAAACCGGGTGGAAACTGAGACCAAACGAGCCAGTTTCGAAGCCCAACGGGCTCCTTGTTATATTAACCCTTTGCATCCTAGTTACGCATATATGCATAATTTATTCCTACAAGCATTAAATTAGATATATTTATCAAGTTTTGCTATAGTTGAGCTTATATAATTGCTAATTGAGACCCCCAAACCTCATGGCTTGTTTTGGTTTGGAGTGTAATTTCGTAAATAGTTAGGCAGCTTTTGAAGGCGATTTTCAGCGACAAAAAGTTTGGAAAGCGATGGAATCAGCCATTTAAAATTGTCAGAAGAAGGATCAGGACATGAAGATCCAGCAATTCAAGGGATTTTGCCAAATTTTCTCAAAGAAAGCGTATACAAAAGTTGTGACGAAGTGGAGATGATGAACAAAAATCAATCGATAAATTGAATTTTCTTCATATGCATATGGGAATGAAGACGACCTTGAAGTTGATGAGATGAAGGCTTAGAACCCTGTTGTTTTATTTTTATGAGGAATGTGTGTTTGGCTACTGTTGTGTTGGCTGAAAATGGCGAGAATGTTGTCAAACAAATCACCCCTTCATTTTTGCACTTGATATTCAATGCAGAGTGAGAAAGCTCAACGTTTGTGCTGTTTACGTGGCGAATTTTGTGGACACTCTCAGACTGGCATTGTCTGCCATTTTCATTATAATGACCGGAGTGTATGGTTTGTGCTTACTGCTTGTAGGTCTCATAGTTGACCTGGAATTGAGCCTGAGGTGTCAAATGAAAGCTAAATAAATCTAGTAATAGATTTAGTTCGTCTTGTAGTCATTCAGTGTCATGTGAATGTCACAGAACATTTCCTTTAAAAAAATGTATCTTTTTGCAATGAAAATTTACTTTATTGCTAATTTGTTTTGTTTTTCCTGCACTTTCTCTCCAAACTACCACTTATATTATACTCTATAGAATGTTTTTATCCAATTTCTTTTTTGGTAGCATTATTTGGCAATATAACAAGGGAATTAAGTCAACACAATTTCATTGTTTCAGCAGGACAGTGTCCCTTTAAGTACATATAAAAGTGCAGAAGATCACATTACTTCATTTCATTCATACCTTGAGCTTTTGAATGAACTCTTTTTCAAGCTCTACACTCTTTCTACTATCCAACTGCTTGTACATTTTGCTAAAATGTGTCTTCCATACTTCACAAGTCTACAAGAGAAGCACATAACACCTTAGTCAATTTGCCAACCGTTAATTTCATTAACTTCAGAATAACTTTGATTAGTGGCTAGCTAGCCTGATGCATACATTTCATCCGTGCCAAGTGATTCTTCAGAGTCGCCTCTCTTGCTTTGCAAACTTGTTGAGCATCACACTCAAAGTCCCGTTCAAGTAAGCGAAGTCTCTGAAGAGTCCCATGAAAGGGACGAAACATATACCTCAGGCTAGCCACTAATCAAAGTTATTCTGAAGTTATTCACAACACTTCCAATTTGTCATTGATTTACCTCACGATTTAGTGCCGTTGGGAATCCTTATGCAATTTTGGTTGTGAATGGGACTTTGAGCACGATGCTCAATGAGTTTGTGAAGCAAGAGGTCTCTGTGTGGTCGGGAATCCTTATGCGATATAAGGCGAGATTGCTGTCCTCATTCTGGTTGAGAATGGGACTTTGAGCGTGATGCAAAACAAGTTTGCGAAGCAAGAGAGGTCTCTGAAGAGTCTCTTGGCAGGGACGAAATGTATACATCAGGCTAGCCACCAATCAAAGTTATTCTGAAGTTATTCACAACACTTCCATTGTCATTATTATTTACCTCACGATTTAGTGCCTTCGGGAATCCTTATGCGATTTTGGTTGTGAATGGGACTTTGAGCACAATGCTCAATGAGTTTGCAAAGCAAGAGGTCTTTGAAGAGTCCCTTGGCAGGGACAAAAACGTTTAAGTTTTAATTTGAATGGAGAAGTTCTCCTTTTGTTTGATCATGCATGGTGAATAGAGGTCACGGCCCTTCACATATTTTGAAGGACTATACACTAGTCGTCATTTTTGTAAACTGCAGACCAGTTGTTAAAGGAGCTTTTATATTAAAGCTACCATATTTATTTGCCAAGCTTGGCTATAAGCCGAGACCGTAAACTTAAGAGACACGATAATGGACTAAAGCTTTTGCAAAAAATATGGAAAACTCTCGGCTATAAGGCAAGACCCAAGTTTCTCAAAAAAGTTTACCTGGGCATCCTTCAAGAAAGCTCTCCTTGAAGGAAACATGTTGAAAGTTATTGTATTGAAAAAATTAACATGCAAAGTCAATAAAATCACACCTTTTAGAAACACAATGAAAGTCATTTTATTAATGATAAACGATTAGAGAATCAGTGTGAACATGAATACTAATTGATCTTAGTAACTGAACTACTGGTATAAAATGAAAAAAGTTGAAATGAATGCCACCAGACTTTTAGTCACAAACAACTGCTTACCAAAGTCAAATATCAATTGATCTTGTATTACATTCATTGTGCCAAAGGCATGCCATTCATTGTACAAAAATTATGGCTTTCAAGCGAAAAGTTGCTGCTGAAGCAGAAGCAGTCAAAAACAATTTGGAGATCACAAAAGAAATAATTTTATAGAAAAAACTTTACACTACAGAAAGTTTATGCCAGTTTTTTAAAAATGTTTAAAGGGAATCTCGGCTAGAAAACACATTTCTTCTAGATCATTAGTTCTTGTCATTGTTAAACTGGTTTACAGGTTTTGAAGGTGATTACAAACCTTTATAACTCTTGAATACTGGGCATTTTGTTTCTGCATTAATTTTTTTTATTTCAAATTTTCCGCACGCCACCATGTTTGTTTTCGCAAAGTTTGATGGGAAATTATGACATCATTGCGTTGTCGTGAGCTTTCAATACAACGGTTTAAGTCAACATCATGTAAATTTATAAATATATACAACTGTATATGCTTTTAATGCATTTTTGACTGAATATTGTACGGTTCTACTGCAAAATCTTCTTCTGTAAACTCCATATATTGACATCTTCGACAACGCAATGATGTCATAAATTACCATAAATAAAACATGGCGGCCCGCGGGAAATTAAAACTGAAAAAAGAACACTTCACATTCAGTAACCAGTTATGGAGATATCAACTTAAAACCACAGCCTGAGTTAAATATAAGCATTACGAAAACTTTGGATCTAAAACTGTTTTGCAGCCGAGGTTCCCTTTAAATTATCAAGCAAATGTCACTGCAGAACAAATTTTCAATTTAAAATTGTGCCAATTTTGTAATCTGTCCAAAAATGCAGCAAAACATTTTCATTTTGTCATTGTGCATTTTCTGCAAGGCTGCAAATTGTCTTAATTCCTCCCTGGTTTTCCTCTCCTCCTTTTCTTCTTGTAACAAGCTCAGGATTTCATCACTTTGCCATTTCGGGTGACCACTATCACGTCTCTTTCATTTCTTTGCTATTGGCCACATGCAAACTTACTTTTCTTCAGTGGCCACTACCACAGTAAGCTCGTTTCAGTCATCTTTCTCTTGACACAGCGTTCATGCCGGGTTTGTAGCCCCAAATATCTCCCAGCTCCTGAAGTATTAACAGGTTTTTATGCTGTGTCCCATTGCTCTCTTGTTGTCCTCTCTTTGCACGAGACTTTTTTAGTTGTTTCCATTTGTTGGAACTCTGAGTTCCTGATGGGTGGATGTTTTTTGCCTCATGCCCTTAATAGCAACAGATCCCTACACACTTTTGTTTTTGAAGTTCACATCCACGAATTTGTGTTCATGTTCGTCACAAAGAGAGATCAATAATTTTACACTTTCAAAATGATGACAACATGCATAAATCGACATCCACTAATACGCCAACGAGCGCTACCCTTCGTTTTCAACCGTTTTAACCAGGTTCTGAGCTGGTTGAAAAAGTTGATCAACCAAACAAACCAAAATGGGTTTTTCCCAATAGAACACTGAAAAAAATAAACAACCAACCCAAACAACCAAAAATGGTTAGCCCCAATAGAACATGCCCTTAAATTCTGGCCTGCACTGTACTTACATGTAATATGAACACCTGTTAATACAGTCAACAGATGCGTGCAACAGATGCGTGCAACAGATGCGCCATGACTGAGAGCCAAATATTTTCCTGTCTGGCCCGACCTAACTCAATCAATAAGTATTTTATAATATGACTAGAAATTACAAGAATAGTCGTGCAGTGCGAGGTCACTTGAACTCGAGCGCGGCCGGACGGCTTTTCCGGACCGGCTCACGTCAACCCGTCCGGCCCAGCTCACGTCACCTTGCGATTCTATTTTCTGTAGCATTGTGTCAGCGGGGCCATACGGTCATATTATAATAACAAGTTATTTATAAGTTACCAACCTTTTGTGACAATGTAGCATCCAATCTGTTGACAGCATCTCTCATCAGACTGATGTCCTATAAGAAAAATAGAGTTGAAGCACCCTTGATTGATAGGTACATGTACAGGTACTATATTAATACAGACACCCCTGTCCGGACAGCTTTTTGGTCCTGGCTGACCAAGAAAAACAATTAATACAGCTGTACTTACCCATTAACATAAGAAAAGGACAGTTTTTCCTATACAGACTGAAATAATCTTACACAGACAATTTTGCTAATTCTATCAATGTTTCATTTTTCTCAAATGCACTATGTCAGGAAGCTAAACAAATCAGGGCCAAAAAATAACGGCCGGTCAACCGACAATGTCCGGTCAGAATGGCGACTTGACTGGACAAAACCTTCCATTGCCGGTCATATCTCAGTCACGTTCCAAAAGAATAAGAATTTTGAAACTTTTAATGAGACATTCAGAAATCGAAAATTTAAATCTACACTAATAAACAACACAAGTTACCCAAGCAATTAATATAAAAATGCAACAAGGCAGCATTCAGATGGCTGGATTGTCTAAAGAGAATTACCAGTAATGTCTCAGTAACTATGTATCCCAACTAATCGTATCAATAACAAAATTCTCGATTGTGATTGGTCATCCACGCGCCTATTTCTTACGTAATTGGCATGCTGTCACGTGGGTGTCCAATTACAGCTGTCCAATTGCAACTTTTTATAACTGGATAACTGTAATTGGAAACCTACGCTGCACGTGCGTCAATCAGGTGCATTTAAATGGGTTCCTTTTTTTGCAGTTTTCCTCCTGCTTTCAAATGATAGAAAATATCCATGACATTTTGATTACGAAAAAGTCCAAATGGCCTTTTTAATCTCTAATTTTGTTATTGATGCGATTAATTAGTAATTGAACTTCGTGTTGTACAATTCAGGGATAATCGTGCTCGTACATCGTGATTTGAATTGAACTGAATTCTCCACTCAGTCCAATTACTTTTACAAATTATTGAAATCTGCAGAATTATTTTACTGTACTACATGTAGATGAAAAATACTGACCTTCCCATCCATAATTTTTAACTGGGGACAGAGAGACACTAACTTGTACTTGTCTGAGACCTGCACGTGACAACAGTAACATGTATTTTATAATGAGTAACATTGATCATCTATTCAACACTGTGGGGATCATCACTGACCAATGGACCATGCACAAGTCATTGCAGACATTTTGTAAGACAAAAGGCTGGTTCACATAAGTGACGCAAATGCAAATGCAAGTGCAAGCGCAAGGAAAGACGTGTGCACTACGATAATGCAAATGCAAGCGTGAGCGCCGATACAAGAATTGGAAAATTTTTCATTTTTTCGCATTTGCATTAGACCGATGTGTGAACTGGGACAACACAAATGCAAATGCAAAGTGAAAAATTATCGTTCCATGCCTCCACAGGGTTGAAGTTGAAACCAAGATGGCATCATTTGCCATCTTGGGGTGC
The DNA here is from genome assembly GCA_022457155.1 of Cladopsammia gracilis. Lineage (NCBI taxonomy): Eukaryota > Metazoa > Cnidaria > Anthozoa > Scleractinia > Dendrophylliidae > Cladopsammia > Cladopsammia gracilis. The sequence goes on from JAJGOT010000043.1 coordinate 317,051, forward strand.
TCAAATGTGCATATCAATCTTAAGCCTGATTCACACGCGCGGCGCAAATGCAAACGCAAGTGCAAATGCAAATGCAAGGAATGGTAAAATTTTCATTTCCTTGCATTTGCATTTGCACTTGTGTTAACTTTGTGTTTCACACGTGTTTCAAACTGAAGCAAAATTTGAAGCAAAACATCAAATTGCACAAATCAGTTGGTCTGGACCAAGTTTAAAACAAAAATAAATTTACTAAATAATAACACACCCTACTGTCTGTTTTACCTCAAGAGTAGGATTGTTAGTGACATTCAGGTTTTCAAGGTTGTGAAATGCTTTCATTCCATCTGTACTTCTGAGCTGATTGCTGGCAAAACTAAGAGTTTTTACTTGCGGTAAGTTCCCTTCATATTCTATAGCTGTTAATTTGTTCTTGGACAGATCAAGATCCTCTAGATTCGGAAGCTGTTGCAGTAAGTCAACTGGAATGGATGTTAATCCATGATCTGACAAGCTAAAGAGAGAGCAAATTAAGGTCACAATGATTACTACAAAGATGATAAAAGAGATAGCCAAATTTGAGCACAACCGAAACAATGTCAAAAGCTGTTAATCAAGCCAGGGTGATGAGGTTTACTGATAACCTGGTAATTTATATTGTTTTGTCTGGAGTTGGTAATTAGAGAATGCAGGGGGGCATGACACGACCTATTTGTAACCCAACAATATAGGTGCCACACACCATAAGTGCATACTATAATGATTTTAAATACACTATTAACGGACTGACCATTTATTATGTCCTGGGGGGGTTATTAGGGGGGGGGGAGTAATTTTTTTTAAACAAGCTCCATTTGGGGGGTTATTTTTTACCTTGTACAAAAAAATGAGGTGGGTAAAATTTAAAAAAACAAAAGGTTACAACTACATGTATCTAACAACAATTGAAACAATGGCAATCTAAAAAAACATAATATGTAACATAATATGTTAACATAATATGTTATGTGACCCTCCATATGAAAACACGTCTTATCAAACATTGTAATTTAGTGAAACCGGGTTTCAAAAGGGTTTCCAAAGGGTTTCAAACCCCCTGAAACAAGGTTAAAAAGGGATTCCAAACATCCTAGACATCCTAGCTAAGTACTGAATTTTCGTTGGTGTTATGGCAGATGAAACTAAAAAAAAAAGTCGTCGAAGATACATTTAGCTCTAGGTGCTTAATGTGTCCATCCCTTTTATTGTACAAAAGAAACCACTTGCATCCATAAGAATTAAAAAACAGCTACCATGCTGGAGATTCAAACATTTCAAACCGGATGCAATGACGCCATACGTCTGACAATGGAGGTACTGCCTATTGTAGCTCCGAGAAACACGTCAAATTAAACGCAGAATAAACTACAAGGAGCTAAAAACAATTGCACAAGATGCCACTATTCCAATATAGACCATGACTATCGCAAAAGACTTGGATCTTAGACTCTTTGAGCCGTGATGAAGAAACACTATCTTGCATGTTATGCAAACTGCAGACTTGCGCTCACATAAAATCATGGATTTAATATCACCTTTTACAACAAATTCATGTAAGGATTGGACAAGTCACGCTTAGAGAATTTGGCGCAAGCAAGTTCCAAAAATGGCACTGCCACTGTGATTGGCTTAAATGGGGCAAGGAATGTGGTCCAGGTTTGAGCAGCCATTAGTGGGGAGGAGCGTTGCGTGAGGGGACAAATAACAGCTGCATGATGAGACAAATAACAGCTTTGTGGGAGACTAGCAACATGTTGCTCCAACTTATTTCTGTGTAAAAATATCGAAGCTATAAGAAGTTTTGCAATGCATAGTGCGATTTCAAATGACATGGCCTTTTCTGAATTTTCTCAAATCAAGGGAGCCGTTAACAGCAAAATAAATCGTACAAACAGTGTAAATTCTTATTGTAATGTTTTTGGAATCAAACACGATGAGTTAACAAGACTTTCAAGGCAAAAGCTAAGTAACTTTTGTGCTCAGTCACCATGTCCAAGCATAATTTAAAATTGGTCGGACATAACTGGTTTAGTTGATCGCTAAACAGTAAGTAAAAAGAAAGAGAGAAACATGCACTATCTTGTAACATGAATCAAGTTCACTAGAGCTGTGAATGTGGAAGACTACAGGAAGAGTGGACACTAGTGGGACCCAGTAGCTTACAACGCAAAGAGCCATCTTGGATTTTGATTGCTTGATCAAGCATGAAGAAAATGGAGATGTTTTTAAAGAAAGTTTCTGTTTCTGGCAATTATTTTTAGAAAAAGCAGTGTGATAATACTGAGATAGAAGATGAAGGACAACCAAGCAACTTGGAATGAAAAATGAAAAAATCCTTTGAGTACAGAAAGGACAAGAGGGTCAATCTCGAACACTCAGAACACTGCTAAAGCAAGCGCTCGGTTTGGACATTTCCCCCCGGGGGGGGGGGGGACTCCCATATAAAAATGACGGGGTTGCTCGTCGGAAATTTTCGAAAAACACCCTAAAAGGTACCAGAATCTTGTTTGATGGGCGTGGCTCAAAATAATTGTTACCCCTAAGAGGTACCAATTCTAAAACAACACGTCATATTCTGTCATATTGTTTCGGCTCATACCCTATTAAAGGTACCGCGATAATTATAACGGTGGTCATTTTAGATTTTAGTACCGTAAGCGGTACCAATCTACAAATTTTGACCCCTGAAAGGTACTTCAAGCACCCCCGTCATTTTTATATGGGAGTCCCCCCCCCCCACCCCCGGGACATTTTCATCCCGAAAAAAGATCTTCATGATTCTAGCAATCTTATCACTAAATCAAATATAGTATAAAAGCACATTGCTGTTGTACAGTAGGGCAGTAGAGCACATTTGCTCCAAAAATTTGGCTGTCAGGGCTGTTGGCTAGTGAATTTCAGACCCCACTAGCCCTAAGGAGTAGTAAACCAAAAAGTTAAGGTTGAGCACTCTGAGGAGGAAGCAATTTGGGTAGATTCTGCATGTACCGGTCACATATTACGTAAAACAAAAGGAACAAAGAACGACAATAATACAAATGCAAAACAAGACCAAAAATACAAAACCTCACAAACAATAGAAGACAATGAGTGGTTCATGGATACCGGTACATGCAGAAGGACCCGCAATTTGAGAATACCAAGAAACTATATTTAAATATCTCTACATGTAAATGCTTTGCAAAATGACACAAATATTTAAAACAAAAGGAAACAATCTTATTAATTGATTAAGTATTTTACATGCAGTTTAGCTGAATACGGGGAGAAATAAAAACAACCATTTGAATCAATAATCCGCCCACCTATCTCGCGGCAATCTTTCTTTGATCTGGTCTGATTAGCTGTGATCAGTTCAAAGATTGGTCCTAAAATTTGCATCTTATCAATAAGCTTAATTACCAGCGCAAATTAATGTCAACTAAGAGCATATCATGCGCATGCCAGCTTAGAATCATTGGCAAATTAATACCTTCGAGCACCACTAAATGGGAAAGAATTTACCTAGATAAGCATTGAAGTTAATTATGCAAGCTGGAATTGCAGAAGTAGTTGCTCAGCTCCTATAAGGGATAGAAAATCCAGCAAATTATCTGAAAACTTTGGTGCATGCAACGTAAGAACTTACTTCAGCTGCCGGATTTCTGACAAGTCGTCGCAACCAGCCCGCTTCTTTATTTCCTCTATTGTGGGAACTGGACTGGTGGACATTTTGCACGCTCTACAATCTCAGCAGAAACCACAGACGAGGAAGTTTACTCACAAAAAGTCACATCCGTCATAAACATTCGAAGTAAACAGTGCCAAAATCAGCACGTGTTGTGTGTGAGGCGCATCGCTGGAACCGCTGATATAAAAACGCTTTTCATTGGATATTTTCCAAATCGACCAATCACAATGACCGTTAGAAACTTCGGTCTTGATGAATTTCCAACATGGCGGCCGCCGGGGATGAATGTGGTTGTAGTGGCATTCGAAAATGTTTACTCTGTGAAGACAAGGACAAATTCAATAGCATATCAATAAACGCTTTACCAGAAGAACACAGTAAGAAGATACGGCAGTATAGGTTTTGTATCTTGTGCGGAGGCACATTCCCGGCGAATAAAGAGTGTATTCATCGTAAAGATCCGGGAAAACAGGGCTTCGAAGAACTGGAAGGCATCATTGTGATCAATGATTTTGTTAGTAAACTCGAGGAACAATCAATCGCAACCGAAATCGACAGAACAATTTGGAAGCCATCGCAATCTGGAAGACAGAAGCAGGTAGCGCATAGCATAAGCATGATAAGATTTTATTTGGTATCATATTTCTTGTGCCTTAAACATGTAGATCGTTCGCACGTGACGTCACGGCGGCCATATTGGTGTCCTAAACGAATCCCATGCGACTTTGGCTCTATTCTTATTCAAACATTTTCTATTGTTCTTTTAATAGCACTCAAATATGGCAGCCAGTCACGTGAGTGAAAACACTCTATAAGAAACTTTTAAATATCACCCTTCTTGTCATCACTCATGATACATTTACAATAAAGCATCTGCCAAAGATAAGCCGGGCCAGGCAGGCATAAATTACCCCTTTTTTGTGGAGGGGGGGTGGGGGGGGTAGGGATGTTCTCATGGCCCGGAAGTCATGGGTGATCAAGACAAACATGCAACCAAATACAGTGTTTGTATGGGAATCCAGTGTCAGTGTCAGTGTCAGTGTCAAAATTAATAAGAGCCTTTGTTAATTTCCGATGGCTCGTAGTTAAAGCTCTCAGCTTACATGTATCTGAGTTAATTTTTTTTTCGGTCAATACTGTGAAAATGGCTACCATACCTTTATAATTTTTCCCCTTGCGCTATTATTTTTTGCAGGATTTTGGTCCACAGGTGAATTTCAAGAAAAGAAAGTTAAAGCTTGATAACTTCACTGGACTGCCACAATTCAGTAAGACTTTGATAGAACGAATGTGGCAACAAGTCCCAGCGTTATCTGACTTCCAGCCAGTTGAGCTTTGCAATTTAGAGTACATTCCAGAAAGAGGCTCCTCTATTGACCCACATTTTGATGACTTCTGGGTGTGGGGAGAGCGGCTAGTCACTTTAAACCTTTTATCAGATAGCATTCTCACTTTCTCAAATGATGGACATGATACTGAGGTGGCTGTTCCAATGCCGGCAAGATCTCTAATCATAGTTGGTGGAGCAGCTCGTTACAAGTGGAAACATGCCATCAAAAGACAGGATATTGTTTCCAGGAGAATTGCTGTAACATTAAGAGAACTTGCACAAGAGTTTTGTGAGGGTGGCAAGAATTCCAGTATTGGGACAGAATTAATAAAGAAGGCATTGACATTTCGGGGGAAATCAGTTCAAGTTAATATTAAAGTTCATGAATGTTAAAACCAGTGTGATGTTTCACTTTATACCAGGGGCAGATCCAGGATTTTTCTTAGGAGGGGGTGCACTGAAGGGTGACGTAAACAAATTTTAAAAGCGAACAACGCAGACTAGGTCATCTCAGGGGGGAGGGGTGCGCACCCCCTGGACCCTCCCCCTAGATCCGCCCCTGTATACAAAGAATAAATTTTAATTATACATTCCACAGAAAAGAAAGTACAAAATTTGAAAATACTCTCTAAATATTCATTGATTTCTTTATGATAGAAACAGGCAAACCTTTCACAGGGTGGCCATAAATGTTAAAACCAGCGTGATGTTTCACTTTATACAAAGAATAAATTTTAATTATGCATTCCGCAGAAAATAAAGTACAAAATTTGATAATACTCTCTAAATATTCATTGATTTCTTTATGATAGAAACAGGCAAACCTTTCACAGGGTGGCCAGAAAAAAACAACATGAATGCTGAAAATATTTTTGGATTTATTATTGTGTTGCAACTATTCAAATTTAAGTTTACGTTGTTCCATGTCTGATGGAAACCCTTTTTATCTTGTGAATATGTGGGGCACTGAATGAGTTTTTACATACATCATAGTTAATAAAGTGCAATGGTTATGAAACCTGAGAAATGTCTTTGTTCGATGTTTTTGTTATAGTTTTTCGGCCTTGACCGTGCACAAGACAATAGATATTGAACTTTTGTTCGAGCAACTGACCAATAGAAATGGTGTTATTAAGTTATTCAGTCATAGCGTGTGATCAAAAAACAAAAGATGTGCACATTCAAGTATGGTTCAACATGAATTGTAGCTCCTTTGTTATCGCCATTGAAGTCTGAAAATTTTCATAACCAGTCTCTTGATTAACTATGCATACATAGAAAAATATGCAAAATGTCACTCCTTCCATTGGTCGATTTGTTGCAAACATTGAGCCCCGCAATATGTAATAATCAGCTGCCTTACCCATGGGGATGGTGTTGGAGGGTGAGGGTCAAGCCCAAATCATACCTTCCAGAAGGACGTCGGACACCTTATTGAGACTTACATAACGGAGTAACTGGTTAGCTTTCAGTTGAGGTTAGGGGTAGCAGTTTATATAGTTAAATTTAGGACTTAAGCAACCCGAGAAGCTAGGTGGCACAGTGGTACGGTAGGCTACGTAAGCCTAAGCCGAGCTGAGGTCACAGGTAGTCCTGCACTTGTCCAAACGATGTCTGTGATTCGCTAAGAAAACAATAGATTTGTCCCACTGGGATAGGGATTAGGGGTAGGGGCATTGTTCAAGTGATATATCAATTGTATCGTTCGCCAATCGCAGACATTGTTTGGACAGCTACGACCCCGCTCGAGGTCACAGGTTCAATTCTGAGTGGGGATTTAAGATTTTCTTTTCTACACTAAGAAATTTATTGAAAATAAAATTCTAAGTGTCGACATTACGTTATATTAGTCTCAATAAGGTGTCCAACATCCTTCTGGAAGGTATGATTTAGGCACAACCGAGGGTGAGGGGTTGGTGGGCAAAATGAATAGGAGAGGGGAGGGGGGGAGGGTCCAAAGATTGTTTTGTATTCACAAGTTTGTTCATAGAAGCCATTAATTAGTACTCTGTGGTTTCTTGCATAGATAGATAGAGACTTTATTTAATGAGGGCAGGGGCGGATCTAGGGGAGGGGTGCAGTAACTAGGTCACTGATAAACTTGTGGCCCTCAAGTTAAATAAACTACACTAAAATATATTATTTACACTAAAACATTCCTAATTATTTAGTACAGCGGAACCCCGCCTTAAGGTCACCTCATTAATACGGTCACATAATTACGGTCACTTTTTTTGTCCCGGCGAAACGCCCATACAATTTTTTATAATTAAACCCCGTTAATGCGGCCAACGACCACATTCTGAAATCCCAACCTATATAATCCTTTACAATTTTACCCCGTTAATACGGCCACCCGAACCAAATACGCATTAATTATTGACCAAACAAATACTGTACAGTACTTGAGAAACAATACTGTATTTATTCACAACGCCTGTAACTTGTCATGTCATTGGCCTCTGTCGTTAATGTAATCAAACAACAATTTACTTTCCTGTCATGAAAAAGAAACATAGACCAATCATGAAATTTGACCCTACCCCGTTAATACGGCCACCCCGTTAATACGGCCAAGTTTCCCCTATTCCCTATAATAGTAGACATAGATTATATGAATCATTCACTGTTAAATAGGAAAACTGACTGCTGCACTGGGTAGGTGGTGTAGTTCAGCGTAATGCAAGCACCAGTCCCCGTTTATTGATACGAGCACGAAAATGGTAAAAAAGGAGGATGTAACCGGAAAAAGTCCAACGTTAATAACGAATTCTGTCATATAGGTCATAGATTGACAATAATTGGTACAGGTTACAACTGCGTGCCTGCTGCCCGTCAGGAAAAACCCCCTTTTCATTTGGAGGAAACCTGAACCCTCCCGAATGCAGAGCTAGGCACTTAACAAATACCTCGAGGGAGAGAGGTTGAAAAATTATGATGTAAATACAAACTGTAAATACTTACATCTATGTATAACAAACTGTGACATTACGGTAAGAATACGTTATACAAAGCAAATGTAATTGCTGTTTGCTGGGCTTAAAATTCTCTATCGACAGTTAGAAAAAGCGCGAAAATACAAGAAAAATACGCAAAAACTAACGACATGCAGCGATGTCAGCGTAGAATGGTTGACCGCAGTAAAATCCCGCCCATATATGACGTCTCCATGACAACCGTCAAAGTAGTTGAACCGTGAAAACAGTAATTTGCTGCTATTCTTTGAACCGCAGCAAATAGCAAATTTTCATGGCGTGTTGGTGACCGTATTAACGGGGTTCCATTGTAACATGAAAAAAATAGTTAAAACTAGTCTTAAGCATATAAATATCAACAAGCATATTAAGAAAGAGTAAGAATAAGTTTAAAGGACACCATCTTGCATGTCACTGGTTACAATCAACATTTCAGAAATACATTTTGACATTCAGATTTCCAGGTTCCAGAGGTTCCGTTGTCGAGATGTAGTACACCAAGGAGGCAACCACCTATTAAAGAGTAAAATCCACATCTTTGTTAAAACTTATTGGTAAAGCATGAGGTCTAAATGTAGATAGTGGTAAATTTCGTTTTTCTTTTCGACTTTTTTTACTTTAGGCCCAGTTCAAACGTCGAACTTCACATGTGCCGAATCTAATGCAAATGAGCAAAATCTATTGTTCTTGCTCATTTGCATTAGATTCGGCACATGTGAAGTTCGACGTTTGAACCGAGCCTAGTTTTCCATTGAGTTCATAGTTACATAAATCCGGCTATAATTTAGCTGATAAGCTTACTGAATCTAGAAACAGCTGGCCGAAAGCCGTCGAAAACCTGGCCAACGTGTGGTCAGGCTTTTCTTTTTTCCAACGAAACCACGAGAGGAGTGTGACATGGGGCGAGGTTGGAGGAAGCAAGGGGAGAAAAGCCTGTCATAACCTGCGATCAGGCGCTCTTTTTTTTCGGAGGGAAAATCGGCGGAGAGGGGGGAGGGAAGAAAAGAGGGGAGGGGAAAAAAAGAACGCCTGTTTTACCCTCCCCGCGCCCTTCCGCCGACTTTTGCGCGTTCGTGCTCTCCCGCTCCGAAAAAAAGAGCGCCTGATTGCAGGTTAAGCCTGCCAGGAAGCCACTGCCTTTTACGTTGCTCATGGCTCTCATCGGCCGCACACTTCTATTGGTTAAGAGAACTACATGTAATTATGCCATAAATTATTAGAGAAAAATGGCGTCGTGAGGCACTTCATGCATGCAGTGTATGCAGATGATACTAGTTTAACTGTTGCACACGTGCACACTGTTGCACATGCTGATGAGTACGTTCTGGAGCAACAAATGAATCATGATCTACATGAAATACATACATGGCTAATAGCGAATAAACTTAGCCTAAATGTGGTAAAGACAAAATATATGATTGTAGCTAGTCAATATAGGATAAAACACCTTCAGCACCAGTTTAATATTCATGTCGATCACAAACCCCTTGTAAGGGATAAGACGTATAAATATCTTGGTGTTGAAAAAGATCAATCATTAACTTGGAGAGATCATGTAGACAAAATTGCTAAGAAAACCTCTGGAGGGATTGGCGTTCTGAGACGTGTAAGGCATCTCTTACCTTATCATACATTAATTATGATGTACTACTCCCTTGTACTACCATATTTCGATTATTGTAGTATAGTGTGGTGGTGTTGTGGGAAAGGGATGTGTAACAGACTCCAGACCCTCCAAAACAGAGCTGCCAGGGTGATAACCTCCTCTAACTACGATAGACGATCAGTTGAGATACTGGATGAACTTGGGTGGGATCGCTTGAAACACGAAGGACAAGACAACTAGCCATAATAATGTATAAATTGAAAAATCGAAATGTACCTGATCATTTGGCTCAAATTTTTAATAGTACAAACTCTATGTATTCTTACAATCTAAGAAACTCAACATATAATTTATTTGTACCAAGACCGTATACTGAGGCTGGAAAAAATAGCTTCCACTATAGAGGGGCAGTTCTCTGGAATAGTCTATCAAATACTACTAAAGGGCAGACAAGCCTAAAATCGTTTTTATCATATTTGTAGTTTAGTATAGTTTTAGTGACCATTTTTATTTTTTATTGCATGATTTTTGCACGGCTCTCTGGAAGAGCATTTTTTATGATGAGATTCCGTGAATAAATAAAGATGATTGATTGATTGATTGATTGATTAGGAAGCTACTCCATGAAAAGAAAACAACAGCTAATCCTAAGATAGGAGATCGAGTGTTGAATGTTTTTTTAGGGCAGTCTGGAAAACTTCAATTTTAATTAAATGAGAAATAGAACATCATCTTTATGTCGACAATCACTTAAATAACATAGTATAAAGGCAAGGCTGACACCGCGACAACTGTTTTACAGAGGAAAAGATCAAGTGGCATTTATTGAGATCAGGGGCGTAGCTAGGGGGGAGGGGTCCTGGGGTGCCCGTGACCCCCCCCCCCCCCCCTTTGTGAGATAATTTTATTAAACAAAGTACAGTGTGGATGTCGACATGACAATTTGGTAAGTACCCTGGTTGTGACTCGGTGTGACCCCCCCCCCCCCCCAATCCTAGCTACGCCCCTGGAGATAGTTATAACAGTTAATTTATTTAAGTAGTGGTAGAGAGAGTGAATCATAATTTTTAACCTAAAATCTAGGCAGAACAAAAGGCCACAATTGTTGATACTAATAAATGGGAGAAGGCTTCAATTTATCAGAAAATTATAAACCCTGAACAGCCCGACTATAATACTCGAAGAGTTCTTGTTTCATTTCATCTGGATGCAAAGCACGAGTGCTCGCTGGATTACAGTGGATTATGAGTTGCAGGGGCGGATCCAGGATTTATCTTAGGAGGGGGTGCACCTCTAAGGAATGACGTAACTGAAGGGTGACGTAAACAAATTTTTAAAGCGAACAACGCAGACTAGGCAATAACATAACTGATGAACTGTTAAGAATATATAGAAAGATGCAGGTCATCTCAGGAGGAAGGGGGGGGGGGGGGTGCGCACCCCCTGCACCCCTCCCCTAGATCCGCCCCTGAGTTGGTATTTTTAGCAATGGTGCCTGATCGATTTGCTTAAATTCAGATTTGTTGTTATACAGTTCACGCACAGAAGTCCAGAAGTATTGCACTCACATGTGCGCTCGTGTTTGGCATAGATTTGATCACACTTGTCGTGGTTTGCTGACACTTAGCATAAACTTGTTGTCATAGATTTGCTTATATTTGGCTTTCATTTGCTCGCTTTCCATAGCTATCATAGCGAACAGGGGATTCGATATACGCTCGTCAACTCGCCGTTTGAATTACCCTTGGCGAGTCGAGGGATTTTCGGATGTTTTTGTCCCTGAATATACACGAGTACACGATATACACATATTCACGAGTTAAAAAGGGTTAACATTCATATGAATCAACGTGCTATTAGTTTTCCAATATTTTACAACAAAATCAACTATTTTACAGAGTCTTTACAGACAGCCACAACTGCCACAGTCTGCCACAAGTACTGAGAGTGACGTAATGAGTGACGTCATATGTAGTTTGCTGGTAATGACCAGCCCTCCTCGGCTGAGTCCAGTGAGGGACAACAATGGCGGAGGCGCCAGGGGCTTATTCACTACGAGAAGTTGAAATGAACACTGACGATAGATATGGCTTTAAGAGAGAATTCAGGAAACAGAAGTAAGCATTAGATCTTAATGTTGCTTTACATATATTTCTTGAACAACGTAGTGTTTTGCTTTGTGGACCGTTTTCGACAGCACGTCTGTCTTGAAAGGTCAATCTGAGCGGATCTGAGGCGATTTTACGATGGAAGCTTCCAAACCAATGAAGGTTTAAAATGTTGGCTTTCAGTCATATAAAATTCATATGCTATGCTTCTGTTTAAATGCAAATGTGTAGAGTATTTAAAAACGAAAGCCAAATGAACCATGAAACACAACTGGACTTGCAAGAACATAATTCTGATTTTATGCTTATTTTAATATTTGCCCCTGAAATAATGACTTTGATCAACAAGACATGTATTTTCCGGGCCAAAACTGGCCACTTGCAAATTAAAACTAGGTTAAAAGTTGCGTGTAACTTTGTCGAGAAGACCGTTGTTCAGTGTTAATAATCATGGTTAAATTTACAAGTTTGGATTTTGACGAAAGCGGAAGCAGGCCGTCGCAGGAAATGCATCCAATCCATTCATCCATTTCCAGAACAAAAGAAAACAGTCTCCTACATAATAAGCTTAAATATTATTTTTCCCTTTCACTTTTCGCTTTTCACGCATAATCCAAACATTTTCTTTCTTAAAATGTTATAGAATTTGAAGAACATACTCTCTTTGAAACTACACTGTAAAATACTGGAATAGGAGTAATGTTTTTAATGTAATGTGATTTGTGTTCATAACGGCAAGGTTTTTTAGGCTTAATTTCAGAGACATGGATGCTAGTACAGAGGACCACAAGGAAAGCAAAACAGGAAAAACAGTGAGTTGAAACAATACTGAAGTGAACATTTCTTGTTATCTGTCGCCAATATGATTGCTCATTTCTCATTTCTAAAATTTTGTCCACAAAAAGAAAGAAAAATATTCAGATAACATACACACACTGTTATGTCTGATACATATGTATCCACTTTCCATGAGATTACCTGTACAGTTATGATATCTTGCGATATATTTTATTGGCTTTGTTCTATTACATAACCACTTTGTTCTAACATAATACAAATACTCAATGTATTTGGGAGAATCAGAATCACTTCTAAAATTCTCCCCAACTCTTTCTGGTGCCTGTGTCAGATTCAGTGTAAGCTACATTTCTTTTTCTATTTCCTAACAAGTAACCGTACACAGCTTGAACTTGTGGCATATTTAACCCACTTGCCTTACAAATGCAAAGTTGTATGAAACGCAAAACCTGAAGTAGTTAAAATCCCAATGGCAAACAAAATATAAAACATGACCTTCAACACTCTTATGCTGTATTAAAGTTTTCATTGTTCTTCTCAAGTGGACACACAAAGATATTTTGCCACCATCTTGAATTCAATAGCAATATCACATGATTGCGTGTCAACCAAGCAGATGTTTTTTACCAGTCAACTAATATATGCTTGCATAAATTTTCATGCATTAAGGAGCAGTCATTATTTATCAGGGAGGGGGGAGGGGGTGCTACTGTGTTGGTGGGAAGGGTCACAAAATTTTGAGCCCCATTTTACAGAGGGTCATATTGTTTTAAATGTTTATTTGAGGAGGGTCACATTTGTTTAATACTCACACAGACTTGCTTGTAGATACCAGTAACTACTGCAAAAACATTTAAATATACTGATTTAACATTGATTTTTTTGGTCGCAACATGTATAATACAAAATTTCATTGGAACTACTTTTGTAAAGGACATTGATATCTATATTTTGACTGCATATAATATCCTTTCACAAACTTAATTTTTTTTATTATAATCCTCTTGGTTTAAAACCTGCGCGCGAACAGTGTGAATCTTCAATTGCTCAAAATATGCTGACCTGAACATAATCAGGGGTTTCCGTTCTGCCGAGTTGCAGAAGTTAAGTAACACTATACAACTGCTGCAATGGCTTACTGAAAACCTTGAGTGATCCAAGTAGTGATTTGAATTGCTTCATCTGTAACTGTTGTAGGTCAATTTGTTCTTTAGTTCAAAATGATTTCAAACTAGTTTAGTTTGATTCTCTTTCGTTCCAGATTCATTACCATAATCCTAAGACAAAGAAAAGAACAAATCAAACTAGTTTAAAATCATTTTGACATAAGATCATTTTAAACTACAACATAAGCACTGGTAAGATACAACATTTATTCACTAGAATAGCTACAGTAGAATTATCAGAGATGTGGTTATGGTAGGGCTGGCAAGCAGCAGTCTGCCAATTGGTCAAGCCCAAATCATACCATCCAGAAGGATGTCGGACACCTTATTGAGACTTATGTAATGGAGTAACTGGTTAGCTTTCAGTTGAGGTTGGGGGTAGCAGTTTATATAGTTACATTTAGGACTAAGCAACCCAAGAAGCTAGGTGGTACGGTAGGCTATGTAAGCTTAAGCCTAGCTGAGGTCACAAGTTCAATCCTGAGTGGGGATTTTAGATTTTCTTTTTTACACTTAAAAATTTATTGAAAATAAAATTCTAAGTGTCGACATTATTTTATATAAGTCTCAATAAGGTGTCCGACATCCTTCTGGACGGTATGATTTAGGTACAACCCTGCCAATTGGGGCCAATGTCTCCATCTTACGATGAATCCCTAGTTTCAACAGCAGTGCCCATGGCTTCTTCCTTAAGCTGCTTGGCATCTGAAAGTTCATCACTGTTACATCCGATTCTTCTGAAGTCTCAGCCTTGTTCTGTTGAGATGTACCTTCTAGTATTGCGCTTAAATTAATATCTTTGCTTCGTCGCTAAATAGGTTGCTTTGGGTATCAATATTTCTTTCAAGCCAGCATTTGTCTCTTTTCCCTACTAATTCAGCTTCCATGCAAATACCATCCTTTTCAAGGCTCGGGACAATCGTTTGGAAGATTTTTGATGTTTTTTGTAGTGTTCACTTTTTCTTGCAGGTTATGGTGTGATGACGGTTTTGTTTCTTAGATCTTGATTTTCTGTGTGGAGCCATAAAATTTACCTTAAAAATTGATGTGACATTTTCGTTTAGTTCAGCCAGTTTTAAGTGGGTGCCTTCCAAAGTTGCCTTTAACTCTCCTATCTGTGTAAGAACTTTCTCATCAAAGTCCTTTGAAGTCTTACATCCAATCTTCAGTCTTCCGCTAAAGTGTATGGACAGAACAATTAACACAATAGAATAAACTTTATTTATCCACGGTGGTGATTAAAGCTACAAGCTTTTGGGGCCGGATATAAACTTTCTGTTAGCAAGGTACTGTGTACCACTAGATGTAGAAGGACTTGCAGAATGTGAAGGGAAGTCATTCTTCTGGTCATGAAAATAATTGTCATGATCAGAACAATGTACAATATTTATAAAGGTTTTATAAAATATAAAATATAAAGCACCGCTCCAATAAATCGCAACATACAACTTTCATCAATGCATGTAATCATCAATGCATGTATGCATGTAAGTCAATTAAATGTATACAAAACCGTACAAAAACCTAAAAAATGAAGGCTGCAGCTTTTTAAAAACCATGTTTTTATTGGGTCATTGCTTCTAAGGGGAGGGTCATAATTTTTTTTACAAGCCATTTAGGGGAGGGCTATATATTTTTATTTTTATGTTTAAGGTAGAGGAGAGGGTCACATTGTTATGACTAAAAAAGCAACCAACACTGTAGCCCTCCCCTCCTCCCACCGAAAAAAAGAAAGAAAAGAAAATTTGGAGGGTAATCCTTGACTTGTTGGCTGACACCACAAGTAATTAACAAAGATCTTGTAGGCCTTGTTCTTGCCCATACATTTAAAGGCCTGGCTAAACTAGGAAACATTGTTGCGGAAACATTGTTGCGGAGGCAAATGTTTCCCAGTTTAGCTGCGTGGGAAACATGTCGCGGAAACAAATTTTGCTACTCAGAAACAAGAAAATGTTTTTGCCTCAGGTCAAAAACATTTTTGCTTCCCGGACACAAATTTTGCTTCCGCAACATTTTGTTTCCCAGTTTAGCCACCATGAAAGCAATGTTGACTAGTTTCCAGTACTGCTCACTAATGTTTCTTAGCAACAGCGAGCGGACCGGTGAGCATACAACATTGTGCATGCGTGACCCTTTGTTCCCGACACAATGTTTCCTCGTTTAGCCACCGGGGCAGCGAAACATTTTGTTTGCTTCCCGCTAATTTAGCCACCCCGAAAACATTACAGGAAACAATGTTTTCCAACAATGTTTCCTAGTTTAGCCAGGCCTTAAGGCAATCACTAATTAAACAATGCGTTCACCTTCTCTATAGTCTGAGGAACAAAACAATCCCTTTAACATGACAGCAAAGAACTTTCCAAAACGGAGGTGGGTCATCTACAGTGTACATCATTTTCATTTTGATTGTCTTGGTCCATGTTGTTAGGTAAGGGTGGCTGTGTTTTGAGTAACTGATTTTTTTTATTTTATTACAGAACCAGAATGCATGCCTCAGTGGCTTCTTATAATCGAACCAGGTACAGCTAACGTTCACTTACACCAGTGGTTTCAACCCTATAAATCTTAAGAGTGCTAAAACTCAAAAGTCAAGAAAAACTCCAACTTTTAATTAATATTAACCCTCGGACGTACAGGGGGGGGGGGGGGGGTGGTTGCCACCCCCCCTTAAGGTTTTTCTCCGATATTTTCAAGACCATTTAAGATTAGCACATGCCGTTTTCACTAGCTGTTCATTTATCCTTGAGACACATTTTTGAAGAAAAAAGTGTGTTTTTCAGCGAAAAAACATATAAAATGCTACCAAAAGCATCAAAATGTTTGATTGTATGTTATTTTGCAACTCTAGCGGACAATATTTGCAATTTCTGCATTTTTCTGATAAATTTGAATTTTTTGTAAAATCCAAGATGGCGGCCACCTTGGCGGCCATTTTGGATGACGTCACAGACCCCCAGCAGCGCCCCAACCCATAATATTTACCATTTCCTGTAGAGCACATTGCGGGCTATCTATTGGATGTAAAATATTTCCGAAATATTGCAACATCACAAAAACCCAAGGGGGGGGGGGGTTGCAACAACCCCTCCCCCCTGTACCACAGTTGGGGTATACGCTTGCATGTACGTCCGAGGGTTAAACATTGAAAAACATAATGGTACCATGTAAAAGTACTGTTGAAGAGCTTTCATTTGAATGATCATACATGTACCATAGGATTTTGTTGGCAGACTAAAATGTTAGAACTACACTACGTGCCTCCATAATAATATTGACTCTGGGAGTGAAAGGGTTAAATATTTTATTTTCAGATTTGCTTTGTATTTTGCGTTTGTGTGTTAAAGAGTAGAATAATTGCCTGAAATGATAGATTGTTGACATACTGATGCCAACAATCAAAGTTGAAATATAAAACTAATTCCTGGATTTATACTTGTTATAATGCATTTATCACATGGTGATAAGTTATTAATTAGTATCAATATACTTTTGCCTATTGCTACCCTGCCTGTATCCTCTGGTGTTCAATCAAAGTTACATCTGTGGAAACAACGGGAATGAACTTTGGAAAAGAATGGTTTTGTAAACTAGAATTTTGCAAAACTTTTGTATCTTTTTACATTGCTTTAAATTGACAAAAATTAATAATAATTAATTATACATGCATCAAAGTTTATGTGTAGATGAAACAGTCATATTTTGATGAGATGCATGGCTTGTAAGTTCTGTTTTCCTTGTTGTTCACAGGGGAAGCACAGTAAGTGCTAACAAAGCTCTGGAACTTGTCCGAGCAGCTTTGCAACCTTCCTTAAATGCAGAAATTGAGTCAGTTTTGAAGAGCTACCAGGAGGTATGTTCAGCGAATAAAGTTGAATGGCTATAATACTGTAAAATGCCGCTTATAAGCCCCCCAACTAAAACAGAGGTCTGGTGGGCCATTTTGACTGGCAATTTGTTTAAATTGAATGGACAAAATATTGTATGTTTGCCTCATGATTGACCAGCCCAAGAAAATACTTTGTAGCCTTGGTTGAGTTGAGAAAAAGTTATTTTCAATCCTGAGTGTTATATAAGCTGATACAGTACTGGTGTTTTTACTTGTGATGCTTTGTAGATGTTCCGCATGGCAGCTCGTAACATCAAAGACAACACAAGTGAATCTGTTTCTGAGGAGCAGATAAAAGCGGTTTTAAGACGTAGCCTTGATGAGGTAGGGAGACTCTTAATGAAACTGGTGGGATATATTCTAGTTTTGATTGGGAGGACATCTTTAGTACATTTTATAACTCATTGTAATGAAAATGAACTTGACAATATTGCTTTTTCTCTTTTCTATTAATAATTGAATTATAATAAATTAGCATGACACGGTTTTACTTCAGGCAGCGGGGGCAGATCCAGGAATTTCTGAAAAGGGGGGGTTGTACACCTTCAGGCAGCGCCGGATTAACCTATCGCGGGGCCCGTAGCATTTTTTCAGCGCGGGGCCCCTCAACCCCCCCCCCCCCCCCCCCCCGGCGGGCCGAAATTCAGATTGTCCTGAAATCAAAATATAATATGTATACCATGATGTGCAAAAATAACTCTATGACAAATAAGAACGTATGTACATGAATTTGAACTTTCATCCAACCCAGCTTATCAATAGCAATAGCCAGCTCTATCAATATACACTCTCATCTCTACTCAGTAACATGCTCTGATGTAAGGTTTAAAATGTACGTGTAAGACGTAATGTAACAAATCTTTTACTTAAATGTCATTTTGCTTTGTAAAGGTTGTGTTTGCGGGATTTTTTTAGAGCAAACTCGTTAATTATGGACGACATGTCAATGCTGCGAAGAAGATCATTTTCGATGCTCAGTAGAACAAGGTTGTTCAATCGCTTCTGTGTCATGCATGATCGGAGCTGATTCTTGATTAGCTTAAGTTTAGAAAAGGATCGTTCTCCAGAACAGTTCGAGATCATGAGAATAAATAACGTACGGAAATAAATACGGAAATAACGTTATTTTATTTTGTGGCCATGCGGCTTTGGTTGGGGCCCTTTCGGCGTGACGGCGTCGACTCACGCGCAAAAAAAAATTATAACCGAGTAAAGCGCGGGGCCCCTAAAGCGCGGGGCCCATGGGCGGACGCCCCTTCAGCCATATGGTTAATCCGGCGCTGCCTTCAGGTGATTCCTTAGAAAAAACAAGACGCTGTGGGAGCGTATACTTGGGCGTCGTTGTATTAGGCATATTGGAGAATAATTGTCTTGGGAATCTGCATGCACGTTATTTCACACGGTTTGATGATAGGGAGTATTCGGATAGTGTGAGCAGTCTAACAAAGAAGCGCGTTTAACCGTCTAAAACAAGAAGACACAGTACAATTATTAAAAGTAGCGTGTCCATTGTGTCAAAAGACGAGTACATACTGAAAAATACAAATCGATACCTACTTTGTACTTACCGTTGAAAAAAAGGCCGTATGTCAGAGTTTCCCGATGGTTGTTATTGGTTTTAGCTAAATCTTGTAACTAGCTGGTCTGTGTCTCCGACACTTTTGAAGTGAATGCAAATGTAGCCGCAAAGTGGCCTTTCGAAGCCATGATGTAATTGCCAGGTCCGAACCCGAGGTCAAAACAACTTTTCCAATTGAAAGTTTTGCTGGAAGTATTCCCGCCGTTATTATAATAAAGTTTGAATGAAACTTATAAATTTAATCAAAGTTAACGACAGAAGTGATAATTTAGGAGGAGAGAAACAAATTTGGCTCTTTGAAATATATTTTTTCAGTTGAGGTAAAAATGTTGCAATTTGCATAATGTGAAAGTAATTTGAAACCTTTCCAGTAACGCATAACGCAGCTGTTTCATAAAACATCTCGCAATCAGACACCCGAAAATATATCCAGTTTTTATTCCTCTGTATCCGAAACACAGAAAAGAAAATTAAATGAAAAAGTGATCGCTATTTTCGCCCGAGAATCATTCACTAGCGGAAGCAAAACTCGCAAGAAACGTCTCGCAAGACACTGCGTGCATTGTTTACATCTTCTCTCGTGTCGGCGGTGAATTTTTGCACCCAAACTTCACGAAATAAAAATTAATGAAAGGCAAACAACCGAAAGAAGTGAAATTAATTGGGATTCCTACCACGCTTATATTTCTTCCTTCGCTGTCCACTGTTCACTTCTTATTAAATAAGCGCTATAATGTATGTATTCGTCTAAATTATCTTCTTCATGCTCGTTTAAACATGTTTTAGCGGGTTTCCGTCATGAAGGTATCGTAGAATTTAAAAATCGCGAGTGTCAAATACTTTCTCAGTGTCTTCTTGAGTAATTTCCTTACGCATATTAAATACGAAACTGTTAGATGCAACAGAGAAAACACAACTCGCACTTTGTGACGTTCGTCTCGCATCAACAAACAACAGGTGTACTCCACCGCGGTCAAACGAGAGAAATTTGCAAAAGTTAACCAAAGTACTTCAAAGTTAAGGTTGTCATTTTCACTGTTTATTAAAAGTTTCATATATTAACAATACACTGTCAACTCACTAAACGTTTTGAAAGTTTACTAAAAAAAAGTTCTAAGCGTTTGAAAACTATGAACCGCAGAACTGTCGGTGCCATTTGCCAACACAATTTTGCTCAGGCACGAAGCGTTTTGATCAGTTTTCAACGATCGAAAAGAAGCTCGTTGTTTTGAGCCGGAAAGATGAAAAGATAGTTACATAAACTAATTATTTTATACATCCTTGCCCACGTTTCCACTTGATACTAAATGAATCCCACCAAATAAAACGAAAAACGCCTCGGACGTGTGACCACGGTGAAGGTTTGAACAATCCCGCCATCCCCAGAGTTGCGCAATACTGCACATTTGTGTACGACCAAACTGCATTTTAATACTTGGTCGCTACGCCCAAGTAAAAAGTTGAATAATTTTTTCAAACTTTCCCTGATTTTTTCCCTACTAGACATTGTTTCAAAAAATGCAATAAAAAACATGTCGCCTTAGTTGTGAAAGAGTGGCGATGAAGTAAAGTTACCCTTTTTATCCATGTAGCACTGCCTATCACAAGCATGATTATGCGATCACTTCCATAAAATTTATGCGGTAGCTTGACTCAAAACACTCCTTGCGTGCATGATCTCAAGGTCATAATTTTAAAGCCTACAGGACAGAGGTGTACAGCCACCCCCTCTCAGGAATACGAGGACCAGAAAATTTAATGCAAAATGGCAAGTTGGGGGGGAGGGGGGGTCTTTTGGGCGAGTGAAAACTACTATGGGCAAGTGCATTCAGAGAGTCGTTTGCCCAAATGGCAAGTGCTCTCAAAATTAAAATTTCCAAAACTGTTCATGGTGTTTCTAATATTAACAGTTACCTTTATTCAAGTCAGTGCAGTGATCATTGTCTGTTAGATAAACTAGTAATAGCATACTGAAATGCTTTCCTTTGACCCAAACTTATGCAGCGAAATCTTGTCATTCCGTAGGCTAAGGTCCTGTTCAGAATGGACACAAAAAATCATCCAGACAGCAGGGTAGGCAAATGATCCAATTACAGCTGAGTACCTGTATTGTTATTTATTAACTCCTTACAATTGCATCCACAGACACAAAACTTGGAACTATATGGACCTATACAAAACATGGACCCCCTGTGGACCGTATGTTTTAAAGGCTGTAACCTTCTGCAATAACTATATAAAGCTTATAACAGATCACTCAATTGCTTTCTGGCTACAGCAATCAATTATAAAAATAACAGGCGAACATTCAGTTTTAAACATTTGTCATTTTTGCTTACTTTACTGTTGGTAAACCGAGGATGAGAACAAACACAGTGAAGTGTAAAATAACATCATCAAAATAAGCTTAACATGAAAACAATTCTCACCTGTCTGAATCAGAGCTTGCATCACTTGGCAAATCTCCAGATATATTTATAGGAAAATAAATACAAGTAAAAATTAATCAGCCTCAATTAGATGTGAACAGATTCGCAAAGGAACATTTCCAGAAATTCAAATATCTCCCCTTCCTCAGTCTATGGTTTCCACATGTTTGAGGAAAATCGCTTCAACATATGCAAATTAGGCGTGGTCTATGGACTGGGTCCACGAGGTGGTCCATGGAGAGATGGACCTGGGTCCGTGTTTGTATACGTCCAAACTATACTGTCCAACTAAAAGACTTACTCTGGCAATGATATGGTTGTAAAGATGAATTGCATTTTGTGTTACAGCTGAGATATGAGAGAGGAGGAAGTCCTGCCATCATTAAAAAGGTTTGTGGCATTTATCCTAAATGAACAATAGACATTTTCTTTAATGTGGTCGATACACTTGGCAGTGGTATTGGTGCAACCTGCAGATTTGACCTGCAAAGTCTGCAGGAATGGACCAGCTAGTTTGCAGGTACATCACAAAATATAGATAAAAATGTTAGATGATGATAATAGGAAGGTATCATAAAAATAATAGATTAACTACTAAATTGTGTAATAAAAAGCAAATATCAATATTCATGGAAATGTGTAAGTATTACTAATAATAATATGGGCCACGTTACGCAAAAAGGGCCTGGATGACATATTTTCTCAATTTCGAGTTTTCAGTTTTTTTGCCCACTTCAATAATATAATGGAAGCGAAAAAAGTCCGGAAATAATAATTAAAAAAAAATTAAAACCATAAAAATCGCACCTTGAATGCATGTACTGCTTGGCTTCCTCCAGTTTGAGCAGCTGATTTCAAATGCAAATTTATACTCTAAATCATGTGTCAAGTCGCCCGGGCCCTTTTCACGTGACGCAGCCCATATGTGTTTGTGTCCAGTTATGAGTGATGAAATTGCTACTTAATAGTAATAATATAATAATACTTTATTTATATAGCGCAATTTCCATCACTGTCCAAAGGTGCTTTACAGATTGTAATATTATTATATTAATTATTAATATTAAATTATATTAAGTTACCTATGCTATGCTTAAATTTAACAATGCTGTATATTAAGCCTAAAGAACTTAGAATTCAGAACTATAATAAACGAACTACTTAAGTTTTCACTTAAACATTTAAATTGCACAGGATCTAAGTTCAAGAGCCAGACCTAATATCGTAATTGTGCAGATTATATTTAAGCCAAGCAGATGATGACAATTGACAGATATTACATTGCATGGGGAATATTTCTCTTAACTAGGTCAGACAAATAAGATGGGGCTCAGCTATTTAAACATTTAAAGGTCATTGAGAGAATCTTAAATTCTATTAATACGCTTTTCTATACAATATCATACAATACTGGTGATATATGATCAGGCTTAGGTGTAAGCGTAATAATTCTGGCTACTACATTTTGAACATTTTGAAGTCTCTTTAAATTTTTTTTGTCCATACAATACTCTAGTAAGTACAAAAGTCCAATCTGGAGATAATAAAAGCATGCACGAGTATTTCAGCAGTATGACAGCTTAAAATATGTATTTCCTTATACGACTAATATTTCAAAGATGATAGAAACCCGCCTTACACACGGCAATGACATGATGTTCCATAGACGTGAATGCATCGTAAAAGAACAACAATGTCTCTTGCTGCCGATGACTTACTAATCACCCCATCATCTTGAGGTTCCTTCGCAGATTTCCAGCAGTTGTTTCTTTGTTGTGATCATCTTTTCTGCTATCCGGGGTTAGGCTCAATGTCACCACATTGCAGTAAAATGTGTTTAGTAGCAGTAAAATTAAAAAAAATATGCATCTCGAGTTTGCGAGTATTTTGGCTTTGAGATTCTGCTTTCCATATTCTGATGAGCATGGATAATAGGGGAGGTGACACAGCCAAAAATGCAATGCCATGAAAATTATGCTTATCTTGTTTTAATAGCACAGGAAATTATTTTAAAAAGGGAGTGGGAACTTGCATTTCATTTCCACAGAAATAATTTTTCATTAGCACCAGTTCCACTGTCATTCTTAGTAACACAATGGGCAGAATTCTTGGTAGAATCCAGGACTCCAAAGTAACAGAGGCTCCAACTGAAAAACTCTGATTTTGTAATTTTTCCAGACTGAAAATTCACTCCATGTGTGCACAGTGATGTTAAATATCAGCTGGTTAAGTTGTTGCTGTTGAATGGACATTCTGATCTAGCAGTAAAACTAAGACAAATACAGACCCAACAATACCATGGCCTACCCTCATTATCATACGCTTTGATACATATTACTACAAACCTTGCTTATGGTGTTGCATTTGTTACAAGTTGACTATACTGTACTGTAGTAGTAATTACGCCTCAACTTTTTTTTGTGACAGAAAAGGGCACGACCTGATCCAGACAAAGAAAGGTAAATAAGCAATATAATGTACTATTAATAATAATTTTTTTTAATTACTTATTGGTACCAAAAGGATTATTTATTATTTAATGATCCATTGTTATAGGTTATGCTCGAACATAGCAATATGTGATATGAGGAATTTTGCCTTCGAAATTTAAAAAAATTGGTGAAAAATGCCAATGTACTGTATACTGTCTACTGTATTTGTCTACATGTACATGTATTTCTTGATGGTGAAGTTTCCATGGCTTCAAATATTGCTGCATAAAGATTGTTTTGAATTGTAACTAAGCATTGACTACCGGTAATTCTCTTGATACATGTGTTAATTGTCTTTAGTGATGAGTCATCACCTGCCAAGTCAAACAAATTGGAAAACAAAGTCATCACCTATGATGTAAGTTGAAATGTTTGCAGTTTGTTTTATTTGCTTGATTACTTTAAAAATAATAAGGTCATTGGAGTATCCTGTTCATAAATGTGTATCTCAACTGATTTTCAGTGGAATCCTGACAGTATGAATGAAGATACAGAGTTTATTATGGGAGTCAAAGCAAACAAGTATGTTGCTAAGTTGACATTATTATCAAGTGCAGGATGAAATCGCAACTAACCATAATCCTCGGTAGGAAAAAAAGATGGCGACTGGTACATTTACCCATAATTCTTAGCGCAAAAAACATTAACAACGTTCATAAAAATGTAAAGAAAAGTTATAAAATCTTCAAACCTGGTCTACACATTGTCCGTAGTACTGGAACAAATATTGTAAAAATTTGGCTTTCTTTGTGCCTTATGTGCTGTGTTAGGTCCGCAAGGTATTGTGGTAAAATGAACAGCCGCCATCTTTTTTCCTACAGTGGATTATACAGTAGTTATTACTCATTATACAATACACTGAATTCTACGCGCATTTTGATTGGCCATTACCAATGATCTATTAGAGTACAAACGCACAGTTGACATCTTGGAGAATTTGTTTTCTCTGTTTCGTCCAACATATCGGATAGTTTTGAAAATGAGACGAGATTATTCTGGAAAGGTCAAGAGATATGGAAAAATGTTTAACAGAAGCTTCTGACAATCAAAAACACGAAACAAGCAAAAAGTAGTTTTGATGATGTGGAAAATACCAAAATTAGGTAAAAAATCATCGAACAGTCAAATTGACCACAGTCGAGTGCTACGAGGCTAATGCTTTTTCCTTGTTAATGTATAAAACAAATAGATTTCTTTTTGCCATGTGTAGATCACAGAAGACGTACAGATGTAAGAACATCATTGACCAACTCGCCTGCAGCTCGTTGGCCAGTTTTTTGTTCTTACCACATTTTGACGTCATCTGTGATCTATAACTGAACAGATGCACAGCAAAATGGAATCTATTTGTTAAATAGACCAGTGGAGGGGGGTACTGTTATATATAAGCTATCTGGGTATGTGCCACTATGAAGGGAGTGGTTTTTAATCAGTTTAAAATATGGTAGAGAATTTTGATCTAGATCTAGCTAGTGGTATGAAGAATTTTGTAGCTCCCATTGCGTGCCTATATTTTGACGTCAACATCCGCGACACCCGCCATGTGCTTTGTAGAAGAAGAACTAGTCGCCATGTTTGTACTAGCGTAGTTTGCGTTTCAAAATTATTGACTTATGGACACCTTATTACCTAACTGGATGTTTACCCGATGTGATGACTGGAATATTTGTGGAATTGTCAATGGAGTATTCATAAATAAATGGTTGAGTTTTTACTTTCGAATCTTTTGTATATGTGGTCATGCGAACTGCGCTACAAATTTAGTACAGAGTAGGAAAGTGAAAAAGCCTTCCATAAATTACTCTGTGATAAGGGCAGGGACCTTTGGTGTCTAGTCTAGTCTAGTCTAGTCTTGCAAAAAGGAGGTAAACATGGTCTGGTATAGGATAAGGGGTTTAGATTCCCAATGGCACACCACCACCCAAAAATATACAGGGTACGCCCCCCCCCCCTTCCCAGATTAGATCAAGACACATATCAGTGTGGAGGCACTGTGGTGTAGTGGATAGTGCATTGGATCTGAAGGTTGGTAGTTAGAGGCCTGATCTTGGCCATCGTGTTGTTTCCGTAGACAAGAAACTTTACTCAATATTGTCTCTCTCCACCAAGATCTGTGCATAAATGGGTACTGGTGACAAAATGCTGGGGGTTACCCTGCAATGGATGAGCATCCCATCCAGGGGGGAGTAGCAATATTGCTAGTTGCTTCATGCTAGTAACCGAGTTAAGCTCTGGCCGTGTGGTTCACTTGTGGCTTATGTGGGCTACCTGTGGCTCGTGTGAGATTTTACCTTCCCTTTACATTATACAGTCAAACTTCCCATAAATGGACACCATTGTGACCAGAAAAAGTGTCCGCTAAAGAGAGGTGTCCGCTTATGGGAGGTTAAAAATGCAGTGTTTGTATGCGGCTGGAATCATGATTAAGTGTCTGCTTATGGGAAGTGTCTGTTAGCGGAGACTCGACTGTATCATTACACCAATTACTGAGACAAACTATAAACAGTTTTCATTATTATTCTTTGCTTTAATTTTAAGGGCTCTTGGCTTTGCTGCAACAAGAGGAAAGCTTTACTACAGACACCCAGAGCTATTTAAGGTAAATGTTATGGAGAAACACAAATTTTACACCTCTCCTTGTGATATAAGAAAAGAAATTACAGAATAATATGTTTACCATCAGGCCATGCATCTTAAGCATCTTAATAGATAGTGACTGTTTAATACAGGTTTGAATGTACTTCTTTCAACAGACAATTTTAAATTTCTGTTAATACTTTCATGACAACAACAAATTATTTACTCTGTAAATTATTGATTCTTCAATTTGTTTGTGTCTATGTACATGTATTAAGTACTCTGGGGATTCTGATGACAAACTGTGGCTTTATGAACAAAATGAGCTGCCCATCACTGGAGGAAAGGTATGATTTTAATGTAAAAATATTTAAAAAGGGGAGGGAATGTCAACAAATAAATAATATTATTAGACTGAAACATCATTTTACATTATAAAGTCACAAGAACATGCAAAATATGGGAGAGTATTTACACTGTAGTATTCCAGTTCGACAGGTTAGGAACATAGCAAAGTTTAATAATGGTAAATGCGCACACTCAGGACAAGAGTGATCATGGTCCTTCTACCATTTGTGATGTCATCCCTTTTTGTGATGAAAGATGTCTTTTGTACCTTACTCAAGCAGAAAGGAAGAAATGTTTCAAAAAGTGCCCAAATGAGAGAGCTTTCGTGAATTGGGCCAGATTTAACTATCTCAAAATTTTGCTTTCTGCACATGCCTGAAACCAAACGTCGATTTATTTGACTCCGAATGAAAAGAAGGCTTAGTTTTCATGTTACAAACAACGTTTTGGACAGTTTGCTAGCAATTTGCCCCCACCGCAATCAAAAAACAGCATTAATGACTTCAAATTGCTGTTTTATGCAAATTATCCAGGAGTGAATGGGTTAAAAAATTAATTGTGGCTAAAAGCAGTTCAGGCAAAGTTAAACTCGAATCCATGGCAGCGGCAGTTATTTAAGTTTCCTAGCTGGTCAGCAGTCATCTGCCATCAAGTCACATGGTGTGGTCCAGGTGCCTTTGCGGGAGTGATTTCAGCCTCCACGTGTTCAGCCTGCTTGCTTGCTTGCTATTACTCTCCTGATTGCCTGCATTTACATTGCAAATTCCCTGTCAAGCTTCATTCCCTACCCTCACTCCCGGCTGGTAAGTATGGGTCACAGGTGAGTATCTGGTTTCCACTGAATTTCTCAGTGTGACGGGTGCCTGGTGGTGGGTTGTGTCAGGGTTGCCATGGATACCTCTTTGTGCCGGGAAAGTTTGCTAGCAGCATGCCCCACACCATGCGGCACCTATCCTCCAAGCTCATCCATGGGTGATGAGTTTAATTGAAAAATTAAGCAGTTGAATAATAAATCCATTGTTTGATGGTTTGACAGATAACACACGCAGATATTTTACTCATTGCTCTACTATGCAACGTTTAAAATATCTGTGGGTATTATCTGTCAAACCATCAAATAAGGTTTATATATTGTGAGGGTCTTAACAAATTCATCTAAATTCAAGTTACAATGGTTCTTTTGTAAAACAGGTGACAAAAAGGTAATAAAATAGCCGCGGTTACACGTTGCAACTTTTACCTAGGTAAATGCGAAATAACAATAGCTAAGGCCATAAAAAGCGTGCAGTGGCTATTATTATTTCAAATTAATCGTGCAGCGGCTATTGTTATTTCGAATTTACCTAGGTAAAAGTTGAAACCTGTAACCGCGGCTAATGTGATTAATTGAAAAATAGAAAAAGCTCAAAACGAAATGTCAAATCTGTATTTTAACAGGTCAAATCTAAGCAGTCTTGTTGTTTTGCAGGCTTTTCTCATGATAGCTGATGACATAAGGAAGCTGGCTTGCCATCAGGACTACAGGTCAGTATTTAACCTGGAAGATAACATTTAAGAAAGATTTAACGATCATCATGACAGGAGTGTAGGACAAATACAAAATCTGAGTCCCCACTTGACATCTGTATGCCTCTTGTTACAGCTTGCCTTGCACAGTCAGTTTGGTAGAATAACATGTTTGCTATTAAAAACATGTTTGGCCAGCCAAACATACACTGGCCAAATCAATTTTATTTGTGCACAATAATAATTATGGTATAGATGAGTTTTGCAGACAGAGTTCTTATTACGAGGAAGTATATTTAATTAAATTGAAATGATTTCAACAGAAACATTGAAGGTCTCAATCTGGAGGAAATCAAGGGATTTAAAGTTCCATCTAAAATGTTGGAGAAGATGAAAAATCACATGAGAAGTAAGCAGTGTTAACCTCAATAAAAAGTTCAGGAACTTCTGTTTCTGTTGTCATGTGTTGTCTTTGTTTTGGTATGGCTGTTTTTCCTTTCTTCATAATATTATTTATCTTTGTTATCAGCTGTTTGATCTACTTTAGGGAGTGTGGAAAAAAAATGTAACATTGCAGTGAGGTTAAGTCCATGAGTATTTTGGTACACTCTTTGTAAACAAACACTCCTTTAAGAGAGAGACCTCTCTAGGATGGTATATTTAGACACACACCTTTAAGAAAGACAGGTGGTTCTGTTCCTGATGGCATCCGTCTTAGAGAGAGTCAACTATATTAGATTACAATATATGGTAAACTCTTCTAAGACAGACACCCTGTAAGGCGGACAGCTCTCTAAGATGTACATCAATAATAATAATTATTACTATTGGCTAGTTCTGACCAAATTCCACTTGTTCACCTGTAACTAAACTCTCTATAAGGCAGACACCTCTCTGAGACACACAGCTACAGCTGGCCCCTAAAGTTTGTGGCTTAGACAGAGTTCACTGTATTGGTTAATAAGTTTTTACACCTCCTTTTAACTTTGATATTCAAAATAATTAAACTTGGAATGAAAATAAAACAACATAAATAGACTTAAATGAGCAGTGCTCTTTGTTTTCTAAAATGGTTGGCAAAAATGGATACTTTACAGTCAACTGAGCAACAGGATTACATACTAACCCAGTATTTGTTTTCCCTTCTAGAATTGAAGCGAGAAGCAGCCGCTCGAGCTGATGTCAAAGTAAAAGTCAAGGAGGAAGAACCTGCTGAGAAAGTGGAAGAGAAAAAAACAGAAGTAAAAGAACATGCCGAGACAAGACCGTCTGGCGAACACATTAATAACTAATTAAATGCGTGTATAGGAATGTATTACAATTTATTCTTAGTATTAATAGAGCAGTTTTTAATTGAGTGTTGGAAGTAATTACACAATTGCTTAGGTTTTGCATTGCTATGCTTTGTGATTGGCTAAAAAATCTCGCGCCACTTTCTCAACCAATTAGAAGTAAAACCAAACCCAATATTGTGTTTTACTTGCAAACATTTTCCCATGCTTGACAGTGGCTCCATGTATTTGCTTTGAGTTCTAATTGGTTCAACAGATTGTCTGCATCTGTTGTGATTGGCCAATGAATTACAATTCAATTAAAATCAAATTAAAACTTTTACACTCAACTGAAAATTGCTCTATTTGACAGGTCTCCTTTATAACCGAGTAATCAAAATCACCAAGGCTGAAATTTTAGTATAAAAATTATTATTAATATTAAGTATTTCATATTTAGTATTAATTTTTAATTTCGGCTTAAAATACCCCCGGGGAAGCTGTATTAAAGGTTAATTAAAGACATGTAGAGAACAGTTATTTCTAATGACACCAAAATCCATTTATCTTAACTGCCATCTGTAAAAAAAACTAACCTCCTCATATTTGTGATGTACTGAAGCGCAAGTAAAGTTATGTGATCACACCAAGACAACATTCCCCTAATACATGAATTTTTGGCACATCATTATTTCAAAATTGATTGGTGGATTCTTTTATGAGCTAAGTAAGATCATCTGTAAAAGTTGCTATTTCAAATAAATGGAACAGTTTTCAATTGAGTGTCGAAAGTAATTTTGCAATTGCTTTGGTTTTGCATTGCTACGCTTTGTGATTGGCTAAAAAATCTCGCGCCACTTTCTCGACCAATCGGAAGTAAAACCAAAACCAATCGTGACTTGCTGGCACGCGTTTTCCCGCGCTTGGCGCCGGCTACATATATTTGCTTCGAGTTCTGATTGGTTCATTGGATTGTCTGTGACTGTTGTGATTGGTCAGAGTAATTACTTTGGGTTTGGTTTTACGACACTCGATTGAAAACTGCTCTGTAACCTAGCAATTAGCAATAGCCCAAACTCAGGGGCAACTTCCATGTAAAAGTGACGGAGGTAATTGCCATACCTTTTAAGGGGTTAAATTCATAGTTTGGTACCACTAAGGGTATTTTAATCGAAAAATGCTGACAGGAACAACTTTTTAGAAAGAAGTGGTACCTCTTAGGGGTGAAAATTAATGTGAGCAACACCCACACACAACAGGGTTCTGATACCTTCTAAGGGCTCCTTTCAACATTCCCAATATATAGACATTCTAACATAATGCCAAAGCTTTTGTGAAAAAGTGCAATCTTTTCCACTTTTAATTTGTACTAACGTCTTGTAATACCCATAAGAGACTTGAATAGAGGTGGTGACTAGAATGGATACTCCAAAATCAGGTTGGACACCTTATTGAGACTTATATAACGGAGTAACTGGTTAGCTTTCAGTTGAGGTTAGGGGCAGCAGTTTATATAGTTAAATTTAGGACTAAGCAACCTGAGAAGCTAGGTGGTACAGTGGTATGGTCACAGGTTCAATCCTGAGTGGGGATTTTAGATTTTCTTTTTTACACTTAAAAATTTATTGAAAATAAATTTTAAGTGTCGACATTACGTTATACAATTCTCAATAAGTGTCCAAGGTGATCCAACCTGATTTTGGAGTATCCATTCTAGTCACGACCCTTGAATAGATGGTTTTCACTCACGTGACCTTCAGTCCTGTGGGACTCAAATGACAAAGGCCACGGCGGCCATGTTGATGCACATAACAAAAAAAGTTCATTAAAATTCTTTTGTAGGTGTGCACAAACATGGCCGCTGTGACGTAACGTGAAAACCACCTGTAGATTAAACTCCCGTTAGAATTTTGACATTTCCAATAATTTTTTTGTTCAAACGTGTTAGTCTTGATATTTAAAACATACGCTATTCCTGGCTCTAGTTGTTTGAAATTTCAAATATTTTTGGTGTTACGTTTTTTTTGTTAAATCAATGAAATTAAGTTTATTTTTTCAATAACTTCACTTTAAGATGCCAGTGACTTTAAAATAGAATCAGAAAAATTTAATCTTCTCAGATAAATTGAATCTTGCATTGCCTCTGGCAGCAAGAAACGGCAGTGTCCAAATTAAATCTGCCATAGCACTACCCCTACCCCACCCTCTCTTACCCCCCCCCCCCCCCCCCCACACACACACCTTTCTGTTTCAAACAGACTTAAAGTATGCTGGTAAAAATTAAAAGGTCGGAGCACTCTGATACAATGTTCATCGCCGTAGATCACGCGCGCGCTCCACTTACTAGAAGAAAAATAAGAGACGCAGTCTTGTCAGGGGCAGATCCAGGAATTTGGGTGGCTACGGGAATATACCTAAGTCTATAAAATTTTTCATTGTTGCAATTAAAAAGAAATCTGTTAAAACCGACGATCTAAAGGGGGGTGGCTAGCCACCCAAACCACCCCCCTCCCCCTGTATCACCCCTCCTAGTACAGTAAAAGATTAAGTAATCTATAAAGTTCTGTACACACAAAATTTTCCTCTCAGACTACTGTTCGTCATATATTAGCAACCTCGTTCCCAGGGTGAGACCCTGGGAACGAGGTTGATGTATTAGATGCAGTTAACTTCCCTTAAGTGACCACCCACAATGCAAAGCCAAGAGGGTCGCTTACAAGATGTTATTGCATAACTATGGCCATAAATATGGCTGAACGCAGTTATTTTCAATGAATTTTATTTATTTATATAATTTGTAGTTTTTTCTTTTTGAATAACCAACAAATTTTAAAAGGGTTTGCCGAGAAAAACGTCTCCGATTTCCTTGCTCCCCGTGGAAACAAAGGAGACGTCTGAGCGCAGGCTAAGGTTGAGCTCTTGAGCTCCTGCCCAAAGTACTTTTTGTAATCAATTTGAAAAGAGGGCAAATAAAATAAATGATTGATTGATTGAAACAAAATCCAGTTTCCAGTTTGTATTACAGCATCGCGTCCTTTAAAATTTACCAGGGTTTATTGTACCATATTTTAAGTTATTATATGACCGTACGGCCCCGCTGATGCAATCCTACAGAAAATGGAATCGCAAGGTGACTTGAGCGGGGCCGGACGGGTTGACGTGAGCCGGTCCGGAAAAAGCTGTCCGGCCCCGCTCGAGTAAAAGCGACCTCGCACTGCACGACTATTCTTGTATTTTCTAGTCATATTATAAAATACTTATTGACTGAGTTAGGTCGGGCCGGACGGGAAAATATTTGGCTCGAGGTCATGGCGTACGGACCGAGCGCATCCTGTCCGGCCCTCCCACTCAGTCAATAAGTGCATATTATTATATGGCAAACTGGTCCACCATGAAAAAGAGCATTCTGATTGGTTTCCTTAGCAGTCCGAATTTTGCAGTACGGACCGCTAAGATGGACCGCTCACGAATTCGTTTCACCAAATTGCTTTTTCAAAACACTGTACAAAAGAAAACCGTTTTTTTTTAAGTAGAATGTTTTCCTTCATGTCTGGAGAAAAAGTTTGGTTAACTTTCCCGAAAACGGCCTGAAAAACTCAAATATATGCTTAAGTTTGGCGCGCGCGTTTACCATGAATGGATCGGAATGGATGCATTGATTATTTTAGCAGAGTTTTAAAAGAGCCATAATAAACACTTTATTGAACTAGCTTTTCGGTCTTCGGCTCGGTCCATAAACTTGCAAAAACAAAACAATACGCCATCAATATTTCCCCAATACTGACCTGTAATAACATCTATATACTGCGCGGTATGCAAATCTTCCCCAATACGGACCTCTAATAACATCTATATACTGCGCGGTATGCAAATCTTATCGCACGTCATTCTGATATTACCGTGTAATGTTCTGATATTATCGTGCAATGTTCTAATATTGTCTCCCGATGTACTTTGTCATGACATTATTGCCTTGAGTGATATTCTTATATTATCGCGGGTTACTTCAGTATATCATATGATGCCCCTGGTGATATTCTAACGTAACTTTTTCGTGCGTTTTGCGTGAACAGCTTGCCCCAGACGCCGAGTATCTTTTTTTTATACGAGTTTTCATTTTGAGTGATGATTTGTGATCCTCGCAGTGTGCTCGCAACTTAAGCAGTTGGAAAAGCAACCTGAAAAAAAAATTCAGGCTTGAACGGGATTCAAACCCATGACCTTGCGATACCGGTGCAATGCTCTATCCACTGAGCTACCAAGCAACATGGATAGATGGTCAATTGTGAGTTTGTAATATACCCGATGATAGTGATTATATATGAATACGTATATTCATAATAATATTTTTTTTTTCAGGTTGCTTTTCCAACTGCTAAAGTTGTGAGCACACTGCGAGGATCGCAAATCATCACTCATGTTAAACCGCAGTTCAAATATATGATTTTCATATATTCATATTCATAGTTCTCTTTTTGTCATATGCTCTCAGCAGAGCTAGAAACCTCGCTTAGAGGTGGCTCCGTTAATTGTTATTTCGGGCGCAATCACCTTAAACCTTGTAGATGCTTTAACGGGTCGTGGAAAAGGGGCTCATCGTCGGTGTAAAAACCTGCCAAACTCACAAGTGACGTAAAAGAAAGAAACTGAACGGTATAAAACAATAGAGTCAACTGGAAATGCAAGACCACAAAGGTGAAAAACAAAGAAAATCGTCACAGGTTTTTACACCGAGACAAACCCGGAAAAAGTTCAATTTCGCCCGAAGCTTTCTTTGACTGTTTTACGTAAAATGTTGCTTGTGAAATCCTGCAAGGTTCAAACTTGAACGGAACCGAACGGAACATTTTTAGCATGTTTCGGGACATTTTTAGCATGTTTCGACCATTTTGCTATGTTTACCCTGGGCGCCTTCACGCGACTTAAGTTGGCAAACTTAAAAAAGGCGGCAATCTCATGTTTTCATACAACAAACTTCCAGACATCTCAATCTCATTCACCGGGGTTCTTTCCTCTCGAGGGAGAAAGTGTGAGAACTCTGTGAAACGAGGTTGCTCATTCTGAAGTTGCAGCCAAACGTTCACATGTCAAATGCGAATTTGCCAACTCAAAAAAGTTAGCAAGAGTAGAAACAAGTTCTAGAGTGATCTCACAAAAGACCGTCAAACAAAATAAAAAAGTCGGTATTAAATAGCCAAAACTATTGGTGTCTAATGAATGGTTTAGTGTCTACAAGAGAAAATAAGTCTGGATTATTTTATTTTGTGTCTAATAGTGTCTATTTGTTTAATTTCTATTTCACGGGTTATGTGAAATTACTTTATTTGTTGCGAACAGTTTGCCAACTGTTGATGTCAGGTTCACACACGCCAATTTGAGTTCTGGAATCGAGGCTAGCGCATGCTCGCTTTTATTTGCATAACATCGCATAAGGGCCGACTTTGTCGCACGCGACACGCTTAAAACATGCTTACGACATGCTTACAACACGAATTAGGGGCGAACCTAGAATTAGGGGGGGGGGGGAAGATTTCTCCTTGGAAATTTTTTTTTCTCACTCACCAACTAGGCGGATATTTTTTTTCAGTCGAAAAGCGGTGCATGATATTATTTTTGGAGATTTTCCATTGCAGGAATTTTTTTTCACTCCAGTGAAAGAAAGTGGCACTCACAGAGGTGCGACATTTACAAGACGCAGAAGAAGAAGATGCGAAATCTGACTTTGGGATGTCTAAGTTTCAAGCAAGAAGACTTTTTCGGGCATTCCAGAAGTGGAAAAATGCAAATCAACAGGAAGCAGCAAAAAGGCCAATGTTGAATGCATCAAGTTTTGTAACAAATAACAAAGCTCAGTAGTTGTCACATTTCCGCCAGCATTCCAGGGCTACTTTGGCACCAGAGACGGAGGAAAAAGCGTAATTGTGTCATGACAAATGTTGGAAAAGCAGAGTGTCCAACCTTTTAGGCATGAAAAATCGGGATAAATTAGAATTGAGACGGAGTGGCCGAGCGCCGAAGGCGCTAGCCGCTGGGGGGTCTGGGGGCATGCCCCCCAGAAAATTTTGAAATCTTGATGCTCTGAATTTCCATTTCTAGTGTTCTGAGACAACAATTTCTGTCAATAATGTTCGGCAAATTGATGTAACTTCTCGTCGCTTTGCGTCGCCTTGTGTGACTCCACATACAAGTACTCGATTTTATTTTATATTTCTTGCTGTTTCTTTAGTTTATCTGGATATCAGAGTTAAGTATACACAATTTCGTGTTTTTGTATAGTAAGTATTATGAGAATTTGACAAAAATGACAGAAAGGATGTCAAAATCGGATTTTTTCCTAACCCGATCGCATATTGGTAGGGATTCGGGATTTTCAAGCCAAATCGGGGTAATCCCGACGAAATCGGGATGGTTGGACAGTCTGGACTAGAATGGAATGCATTATGGTACGAAATCCTCTAATGTCTGTAGACCCACATAAAGTATGACAACAATGATGTAAAACTGATTTTATATAATGGTTTTGAGGTTAAAGTTTTCATGTGATCTGTTAAGATGTCACGTAATTTAAAAGAAATTAGATAACGGAAATATTAAGACACAATGAACTCCTGTTTTTGACACAACATTGGTTTATTAAATAAAAGAACATAGCTTGGATGTAAAGACTGCACTCAACTTTACTAGCTAGCTACAGGCAGGGATTTGCGACCATTGTTGCGCGGGGACAAGTTGTGCTGTACGTGTCGTGTTGCTGCTGTGTCGTGCTGCTGTAAGCGTAAGAGTCGCCAAGAGCGACTCTATCTTCTTGAGTGCTTAGCAAACTCTCAAGTGCATCCATAACTTGATGTACACACAGCTGCGACGTTTACCATTTCTTTTATAACATATCATAAAGCAAAACAAGCTGAGTGACGTGAGCATGCTTCCCCCGGGTGGGGGGGGGGGGGGGGGGGTACTCCCATATATGAGCTATATAGGTATGTGCCGCTGTGAAGGGTATGGTTTTCAGGCAGTTTAGTCTGGGATAGGGTATAGTAATCAGAGATTTTTGGTCTAGAATAGGGTATCATTTTCCGTGAAACTGATCAGTTGCGTGAAGAATTTAGTCCAGACGAGGTTTACTGGCAAATGGCATTTATAAATCGGTATGGCGGGCCGTTTACGGCATTTTTACTGATCCCTGGCATCTTAGACTGTGATTGTGAACGAGTTTCTGGAAAATAGCGAGTCTGAAATAGGTCTAGGATAGGGTAGGGTTTTTCGGTGTCTAGTCTAGACAGGGTTGCAAAATTCGGCTAAAATGGTCTAGTATAGGTTAAGGGTCTCAGAGTTCCAGCGGCACACCCCCGCCGAAAAATTTTGCTGAGTACCCTTCCCTCCCCCCCCCCCCCCCTGGGCATGCTACCCATAGGCAAATGGATAGCACATATCAACCAATCAGCGCGCATGCTTTTCTTGAGGTACAATGTACTGTATGTTAGAATAATAAATGGCTATACAGTGTGCAGGTTTGTGCCTCTTTGAAGGGTATGGGTTTCCAACAGTTTAGTCTGGGATAGGGTATAGAAATCAGAGAGTTTTGGTCTAAAATAGGGTATCATTTACCAGAAAACTAATCAGTGGTATAAATTAAGGTATTTTCTGGAAAATAGCCAGTCTGGGATATGGTAGGGATTTTTTATGTCTAGTCTAGAATAAGGTTCTGAAATGCAGCTGAACATGATCTGGTATAGTGTAAAGGTTTTGGAGTCCCTACCCTCTTTTCTCATGCATTTCTTCAGTTCCCCTGTGACAAGTACTTGTGTAACTGGTTACCAGCGGTCGCTGGTGAACAGGACACTATTAAACGGTCAGTGGTGACTCTATAAACTCGCACCAACTGTTCAAAGGTCTGGAATTTGAATGGCAGCATAAGGAAAGAAGTAAAAGCAAGTTCATTTGATGAATTGTGAGGGATGGGGGGGCAACTTTTCAAATTGTAATTGCAGTGGGGGGGGGGGGGGGGGGGCGGGGGTATAACTTTTGTTTGAAAGTTTATTGTGGGGGTATAATTTTCATACACTAGATTTTTTAGAAAACCACCGCCCCCCTCTCCCCCTCCCCCTAGGGCGTAATTAACGATCGGTCCCTAAGTTCGGCTGATTGAGCACGGGCCGCTCTGAAATCAATTGGGTCGGGCCGAGTTCTAGTTAAGTACGGCTCATGGAAAGTACGGCGTTTGAACCATGCCTTAGCAAACTAATAAGTTGTTGAAGGAAATTATTAGGAACCGACTAATGTGTTAAATTTGCACGTTTGGCTTGAGGGTTAGATAAAGGCTGAAATTGCGCCTTTTACTTTTCAATGGCAGCCGCGTGCACGATGAAAAGTGACTATAAAAAATAATAGTTTATCATTTTGCATTTAGTTTCTTCCTTATTACAGGTGTATATTATAAAACAAAACTACTGACCATCGACATCGAATTAAGACGGGTATTTTAGCCTAATCGCGGTTGTTGTTTGCAACTTAAGCGTGATTTGGGCGTTTCGGGGTATTGTCCCATGCTTCGTATTCATTGGAGCTTATTACCACAAGGAAAAAGGTCCAAATTGTAAAGTATCTGACGGTTTACGTTTTGATGTCATGTGCTTCGCTGTGAATCGATGTGAATCACTAGCGCTAGCAACCGTGCACGAGCAACAAACGAGGAGCGATATGGAAGGCCTGATCGGGCCTCCTACAGCAGGCAAGATAGATTTACTTATGAATCTTTTATTAAACACATCTATTTTACAAAATATTCATTTATTTTCCCTATCTAACAAAATCATGGAGTACGACTAGGTGGCCAATTTATTGCCTTAAGAAGTCGAAGACACGCATTATTTTTTGGACATCTCTGCTATAGTACAGAAGGCTGGAGTTGATTTATGTGATGCAAGGTCATGTCCGATTTATGTGATGCAAGGTCATGTCCGAGCAAGTGGAGGAGTTGAGATGCACCCATGAGGAAGCAGATACAAGAATCTTTCTCCATGCCAAGCATGCAGCCGACCCTGGCGAAGGTACCATAATCATCAGGTCGCCTGATAGTGATGTTATCATTCTGGCCTGTCATTTCCAGGATCAAATCCCTGCACGTTTGCTTGTCCATAAGAAGTCGAAGACACGCATTATTTTTTGGACATCTCTGCTATAGTGCAGAAGGCTGGAGTTGATTTATGTGATGCACTCCCGGGGCTCCATGCATTTACTGGCTGTGACACGATCAGCTCTTTCGCAGGGAAAGGAAAGAAAGGTCCCCTCAAGATGTGCATGAATGAGAGAGAGTGTTGCCAAGCCATGTCAATGCTGGGAAGATCTTTTGCCTTGGGTGCAACAGCATTCAAGAGAAGTGAAAGGTTTGTGTGCAGAATGTATGGCTTTGCAGATGATCACGATGACGTAGATGAGTGCATATACTTACTGTTTTGTTCCAAGAATCAGCAATCTCACAACCTTCCAACATGCCAAGATGCTCTGGAAAAGCACACACAGCGTGCAAACTTCCAAGCTGCAATCTGGCTCCACGCGCTTGAAGCAGACCCACGAGTACCAAGTCCTAATGGCTACGGCTGGACGACCACGGATGACGGCATTCGGATTGACTGGATGACTTTGCCTCCAGCCCCACAGGCCTTATGAATCTTTTATTAAACACATCTATTTTACAAAGTATTCATTTATTTTCCCTATCTAACAAAATCATGGAGTACGACTAGGCGGGCAATTTATTGCCTTTATCGAAATTGTTTCACAACATCACTCAGGGAGAAAAAACGAAGACAATGAGTTTTACAATGCAAAGAAAGAAAGATGTTTCGTTTAAGTCTAATTGAATCCTTTCATTTAACGACTTCACCATCTACCTTCTTTGTCAGCCCTGTCAGAATTCAGTAATTTTGCGCTGTATATTATGACTGACTTGTTATGCGTTTTTATTACTCTTAAACAGAAATATTTTTGTTGTGCATGCATCCTTGGTATAATGGTCTAGTTTCGAGTTAACCATGACCGCTAAAAAGACTAAAGACATAATTGTCACAGGGTTAGTATCGATCTGAAGTGAAATATTCACAAATGCTGGCGGGAAAGCGCGGGAGCTAATAATAATTGCATGAAACGTTTGCCCGAATGAAGTCAGATTGAGTGTCAAATGTATGTCTTTTGTTTTTTATTTATGTCGAGCATTTCATAAAGAAATGCCGCGGAAAACTGCAACGTCACTTTTTGTGCTCGTTTAACGATTTTTTTTAATAGTGAGAGTTTATGCCGTTCCCTACTTTGTTTTGTTGCGAGAAATGGTTTTCCTTTCAATAATTAATAAGACTTTGTCGCCCAGGCTTGCTAACCTACCTTTATTTGACCGATTTTCTCGATCGATAAAAAGCTCTCTGCCGATGGAAATTTCTCGACCAAAACCGCTCAAATTTCCAATACTGCGTTTTCTATCATTTTTCGAAAATCATCCAGCAGTTTGGTGTCGAACTCTTTCCACATGAATTTCAAGATACTGCAATATTTTTGCATCGATTGTTTTCTGCTTAGAAGGGTTTCCAATATGAGAAATAGTTGTTGGGATTATAAGCTGCTCCGCATTTGAGCTCAGGCGATGTTGACATGCAATTTTCAGAGTTTTAGTTTGTTGAATACGAAATCAACCCATCTTTATTCGACGATTCTTTCGATGGACGTTTGTCAAGTGATAAAAATTCTCGACCGATCAAAAAAGAATTGTTCGACCGGTGGCCTATGGTTCTCGAGTACATATTGACAGTTATCGACGAATGAGTTTGCTTCTCGCTAGGTGGAATGACATCTAGACTTTTTTGTCATGAAAATGAACGTTAAAAATAACCTCGACCACTATTGCCCACTGCGACTCTCATAGATAGTGCGACTCCCTGCGAAGATTCTGTAAAACTTACTCAAGAATTGACGTTAACTGGAAGTTTGTAGCAGGTAAATATGCATTTTATAGTGGTGACCATCGATTAGAGCTGTCTGCTCACTGTCGTCAATAACAAACCAACTTCGTTCTCAAATACACATATAAGTTAAGGGAGCAGCTAATGTCACATTATGTTCACTGGCAAGTTTCATTCAGCTATAGATTTTTTAAAAGGACACTTCTTTGTTGTTCAGTGGAGACAATAGTTAGATGGACCGGATGTATTAAGAGTTAAAGTGGCTCCGTTGTTATTTCGGGCGCACTCGTCTATGAGAAACTTTGGGTCATAACTTTTCTGGCTTATAAAACTTTGTGAAAACGTACAGCTGTTATTTACAAATAATATTATAGAATTTGAGTTTACTGGAATACTCGAGCTTAAATGAATCCAACGTTTGAACAAAATCGCACCCTGTGAAAACTTTTGCTGTTATAATAGTTTTAAATTTCTGGAATCAGCTTACATTGACTAAATACATACCCTTACCAAGTTTCAGCAAAATCGTTGGGGCAGAAGTGCGGAAGTACTAAGGCCATCAAAATTAAGCCCTACAATTCTCTTCAAATTTTAAATACTTGTTGCTTTTCGACAAAACAATCCACGAACCCAAATTTCTGGGAGAAGCCTTCCCAATGCTTGCTAAATTCTGAATTCTAAGCCGATTGCAAATCGTGCGAACCGTTGAAAGCATTCACTAGTTCTGTAAATATTATAAAATGCTACAAAAAAACCTGCTCAAATCTCCAATGCTGCGTCTTTAATCATCTTTCGAAAATTATCCAGGAGTTTGGTGTCAAACTCCTTCCACATTAATTTCAAGGTACTGCAATACTTTTACATCGATCGTTTTTTGCTTAGAAGGGCTTTCAAAGGGGAAATTTTTGTTGGGATTATAAGCTGCTCCGCATCTTAGCTCAGGCGAAGCTGACAAGCAGTTTACAGAGTTTTGTTTATGAACACGAAATGAGCACGTGTGGAATTTATTCTAAGAATTCGCACCTTTGTAAGGTTTTGGAGAATTTTATAATATTTACAGAAATTTACACAAATATAACAGCAAAATTTTTCACAGGGTGCGATTTTCTTCAAAACGCGGGGTTCATTCAAACCCGATTATCGCTAAAAAATAAATAGCTTTTCCCATTAAAATCGAATTCTATCATATTATTGCTAGACAATAGCTGTAACATTTCGCAAAAAATTTAGAAGCATCGCTTTGGAGCCGGAAAAATTATGACCCAAAGTTTGTCATAGATGAGTGCGCCCAAAATAGCAACGGAACCATCTTAAACAGGTGCTAAACTTCATCTTATCATCCGGACAAAAGAGCGCACAGGTAACTACATGTCTCGATGATTTCTTGCTGAATAGATTCGGAAAAAGTAGAAATAGTTTCTTTGAAAAAAAATACATTTCTTTTTCCCACTCAATTTAGTTGGAAGTTATGTTCTAATAGTCTTTTTTAACATTTTTTTCATAATCCTAATTCATTTGCATTTTTCCTGAACGAGAAAGAAAATTTTCCACTCCGTTTTTCTCAGGAGGTATGAGTTTTAATTCAAAAATCAGCACAATTATAGTAGCTGAAAATGAGCCAGAGTTTAGCTTCTAAAACAGAATCCCCATAAGAAACAAAGTGCTTCATAACATTTTTCAAACGGGTTGAAGACAAGGCCATTACAAAGCCATTACAAAATCGGTTTCTCAGTGTGATTGACGGCAGAGTATTGCCAACTACTCATTTGAAGGGTCGCTTACCAGTGAAATCAATTGTACGAAATGTAAAAAAACCGAAACCGATCATCGCATAAAATAAGTTGATCATGTTACTTATTTTCGATTATTACTGATTATTCTTTAAAATTCGATCGAGTGCATAATTTCTGTCTTTTGTTTCTAATGTGGAGCAACTCATAACGAAATGCTCATTATACGACAAACATTTTGAGCACGGCACCCCTAACAATTGGCACCCGGGCCAATTGTTTATGGCACAGCACTCTTAAGTTTGCCGTGGCCCGACACTACCTCGATAAGAAGACTTGGCCCGCCAATAAATGGGCCTGCTTGTCGTCCAAATGTCAGCGGAACATACGCACAGGCTCTTCAATAAACAAACAGAATGGAGTCTACTGCTGGAAGGTCAACGGACTCTGTGGCTTGCAAAAACCGTGAAAAATCCTGATCCGCGGAAGCAACGACCGCCCTTAATCAATGTTTGATCGGAAGAGAGCATACAGACGATACAGTTTTCTTGGTCGGAAGAGAGCATGCGGTTCTCTCTCGATATGCTCCACATTATGGGATAATTGTGCATACTTCCTGCATACCTACTGGTCAGTGGTCACATTTCAAAAAAGCTATTCAAATGCAAATTAGTAACAATATAAACCCCAGAACCAGGCCTGGCAACCAGTTCTTCCTTTTGTGCTTACGAGGTCAGTGTAAACATTGGTTTTGTCGTTTCCTTTTGGATTCGCTTGTGTTTTTTCCTTCGGTTTTTGTGTTTATATGTTCTGACTTTGTGTTTCCCTCGACATTTTGTTTTCCCTTTTAGCTTTCCTTCGAAGTTTCGAGCTAACGTTCAAGTTTACGCCTCGTTGGTTCGACCACGTGCGAATGGCGTCGCCGGCGAGTTCTCAACCTAAACCGGTGGCTCAGGCGATGGAGATTAACGAAGTTTCCGAAGTTCTTCCTCCAAACGAAGACGATAGCGTAGAATTTGATGTGGATGAACTGAAGGAGCAACTCGGCATTGACCGAATCCTCGATAAACTTAATAGTCTCGGAGAGAGGTTTAGCGA
Organism: Cladopsammia gracilis; assembly: GCA_022457155.1. Classification (NCBI taxonomy): domain Eukaryota; kingdom Metazoa; phylum Cnidaria; class Anthozoa; order Scleractinia; family Dendrophylliidae; genus Cladopsammia; species Cladopsammia gracilis. The sequence goes on from JAJGOT010000043.1 coordinate 360,587, forward strand.
GCGGACTGAGTACCCTGGTTCAGGGGCTCAAAACACAAAGTCCGTTTCTGAGGCTGCCGAGGAGGTTTTTGACCCGACGGCTCCTTTTGTTGTGCCTGAAGATTCTTCTGCACAAGATTCAAAAGATGAGGAGTTTACTCTCCCTTCTTTCTTAATCACGATATCAGGATGCCATGGCCTCCTTGTGCAACCGACCTCAAGCAAACGAATGTAGATCTCCCACCTGTTGCATACAATCTTCTTGCTTGGATTTTAACTGAAGATATGGAGAATCGGCCATTAGAGAACAGCCAGAGAGTAGTTATAAATGATCCCACTGTTCATCGCCTGATCCTCTCACTTGGTCAAGATCTCGTGTACAACATTTCGAAAGGTAGACAAAAAACGCCTAAACACGTGGCTTTACCAATAACTGTCAAGAATCTCACTGGATGTAAAGAGGTAATAACTTTGCACAATCGCTTTGGGCATGGCATCTCATATGAACAGGTACTTGCCATTGAGACGGGGCTGGCAGAAAAGCAGATGGAGGCTGAGGAGCAAGGGGTGATACTGCCAAGCAATGTTCAGCCGAATGTGTTCAGTATGTTCTGCTGAGACAACATTGATCTCCTGGAGGAACCTCTGTCTGGGAAAGGAACATCCCACCGCACAAATGGCATAATCGTACAGCGGCAGGTCGCCTGGTGTGAGCCACCAGCTTCACAAGAAAGGCAGAACAAACGGGGAAGAAGACGCACACTGCAAACTGTACCAAGTCAGGTATGTTTCTTGCCATCCATGTCATAATCATTTATCCATGTATAACAAAAGATCAGTTGAATATATAAACCTGCAATACTTTTGTTTTATTTGTTCGTTTACAGCGGGAGCAACGTAAAAGTATCGATTAACCATGTCAATTCTATATAATATATATTACTGTTTTTTTTTTCTCCCAGGTTCATCAGTACAATGCCGGAAAACGATGTGGTCCAGGAACATATGAAGGAGATGTCGTCCAGTACATGCGAGGAACTGAAGATGGTCACTCGTCTGCTAAGCTTAAGGATTTTGCCTGGTTCCTTTCAAGGCTTCCTCTCGCCGAAGGCGGTCATCTGACCGATGAGATTACAGCAGAGACTTCGCAGTCTGTCCCAGGCTGGAGTGGGTTTAATACAGTGGCCAAAGCAAAGAACGTCCCTGGTAAGAGTATTGTTGGCTACTGTCAGCTAATAGATGCCTCCCCAACTGAGCTTTCCACTGTATACACTTTGCTCAAGAACTCTGTGACAATGGCAAACCGTCTTAATCTTGAGTTCGTGGAATGGTTTTGGGCAGGTTGCTGTTGATCAAACTATCGAACAGACTATTAACTGTGACACTAAATCCAAGGGTGGCATCATAGGTTTTAGTCTGAATAAAGCAGCAGTACACCGATGAGTACTTACATCTCACGAACGTGCAGCAGTGACCCAAGCTTGCCGAGAAATGGCTGGGTCCGCCGGTGTTGATGATAGCGAAGCGTTAAGAGATGAAGAAGATGTAGATGTACGCAAAGTGCAGTCAACCCTAAATACATGGATCAACCCGTTTGCCCAGTCAGAATCAGACGAGATATGTCATCTAGCCTCAGGGGTTACAGCCAGCCATCAACTCGAACAAGATCTTTCTATTAGCTGCCCATGACAGAGGAGAGGACGCTCTGATGGCATACATCCAGAAACGCCTCATCAGCAATGAAGTGGGTTTATATGATCCAATAAACAAGTTAAAGCTGGCAAATTTTGCGTCTGTTGTCAAGTCCGTCAAGATTTCTGGTAGGGATGTAACGCTCAAAGCAGACAGGGACCTGTTCGCCCGTCTTCTAGTCATTGCGCAGACGAGGGACATGGATTTGCAGGAAGTATTTAAACACTCCCTTGGTCCTCTCCCTTGGTCACTTGCTTCCACTGATGGAACACTTGGGAAAACAGACAAGTCCAAACTGCTAGAGCCACTGACCAATGCAGTTGAGCCTGCTGAAGATGTGCCTCCGACAGCAGCCTGGATACCTACAATCACTGAAAGATATTCCTTTTAAGACCTGGCAATGACGGTCTTTGACTCAATTGCTCCTCCATCGACGATGGCGAGACGAATCAACTTTGTAACTGACAGGTACCTTGAGACTTCAATCAAGAATGCTGAAAGAACAAGACGAAGCAGTGAAGGATCCCTAAAGGTCAGAATAACAGGCCCTGGGCAGAAATGTCCCAAGCAGTGGAAGAAGTTCCTTAGCAATGGAGAGAACAAGACAAGTCTGACAAACTTCCTCCTCCAGCAGTGGTCAGGAAATAGCTATGCAAATCGCATTGGAAGACGCGTCATATTCTTTGTAGCTGCAGATATCTGCGTAAGGTTGTTTGTTGTTGATGGCAAGGTCATGTCCGAGTAAGTGGAGGAGTTGAGATGCACCCATGAGGAAGCAGATACAAGAATCTTTCTCCATGCCAAGCATGCAGCCGACCCTGGCGAAGGTACCATAATCATTAGGTCGCCTGATAGTGATGTTATCATTCTGGCCTGTCATTTCCAGGATCAAATCCCTGCACGTTTGCTTGTCCATAAGAAGTCGAAGACACGCATTATTTTTTGGACATCTCTGCTATAGTACAGAAGGCTGGAGTTGATTTATGTGATGCACTCCCGGGGCTCCATGCATTTACTGGCTGTGACACGATCAGCTCTTTCGCAGGGAAAGGAAAGAAAGGTCCCCTCAAGATGTGCATGAATGAGAGAGAGTGTTGCCAAGCCATGTCAATGCTGGGAAGATCTTTTGCCTTGGGTGCAACAGCATTCAAGAGAAGTGAAAGGTTTGTGTGCAGAATGTATGGCTTTGCAGATGATCACGATGACGTAGATGAGTGCATATACTTACTGTTTTGTTCCAAGAATCAGCAATCTCACAACCTTCCAACATGCCAAGATGCTCTGGAAAAGCACACACAGCGTGCAAACTTCCAAGCTGCAATCTGGCTCCACGCGCTTGAAGCAGACCCACGAGTACCAAGTCCTAATGGCTACGGCTGGACGACCACGGATGACGGCATTCGGATTGACTGGATGACTTTGCCTCCAGCCCCACAGGCCTTATGAATCTTTTATTAAACACATCTATTTTACAAAATATTCATTTATTTTCCCTATCTAACAAAATCATGGAGTACGACTAGGCGGGCAATTTATTGCCTTTATCGAAATTGTTTCACAACATCACTCAGGGAGAAAAAACGAAGACAATGAGTTTTACAATGCAAAGAAAGAAGATGTTTCGTTTAAGTCTAATTGAATCCTTTCATTTAACGACTTCACCATCTACCTTCTTTGTCAGCCCTGTCAGAATTCAGTAATTTTGCGCTGTATATTATGACTGACTTGTTATGCGTTTTTATTACTCTTAAACAGAAATATTTTTGTTGTGCATGCATCCTTGGTATAATGGTCTAGTTTCGAGTTAACCATGACCACTAAAAGGACTAAAGACATAATTGTCACAGGGTTAGTATCGATCTGAAGTGAAATATTCACAAATGCTGGCGGGAAAGCGCTTGAGCTAATTTGTTTTTCTTTTTTTTTTCTTTTATTTTTTTTTATTTTTTTTTATTTTATTACTTTATTCATAACACGAACAACAAACACTTACAATAGTGAGAGTTACAAGTTAAATAAAATACTGAAAGATAATTTAATTAAATAATAAGTTATTAATAAAATTATAATAATAAAGTAATAATAGTAATGATAATAATAACAATAATAAAAAAAGTAATAGTAGTCGAGCACAACATATCTTAACTTACATCGAGAATCGAGAAAAAAGAAAGCAAAGAATACAAGTTGCGCAGGAGATTGAAACATCTTCACACCCTTTAGTTTTTCTGTATATGATTTTCAATGTATATCTTTTGTTCCATCATTGAGATAAAATGGTCGAAGTTGCATTGCTCTGAGTGCATTTTCTGGTTGTATAAGTAATATTTCCAAATAATAAGCAGAAATTTAATTTTAGCACAGTAGCGTGATCATTTTCATCATCATTAGTTACTATCCCAAAAAGTTTTTCTAAAGGTGTTAGAGAAAAGGTGTAATGATATTTCTTATTAAACCAGTGAATAATTCTATCAAAGAACGTTTGCGACGAATAGCATTCCACAAAAGTATGGGTGATCGATTCAAGTCCTCCACAATAAAAGCAATTATTTACGTCTTCCAGACCATATGTACATAGCTCCTTATTAGTAACAGTTAATCTATGAATCAATTTAAAATAGAATTCTCTTAGTTTGTTCTCTCGGCATACTTTTCCTATGAGATTAAATATTGATGTCCATTCTATGTTCTCTAATTTTAATTCTTTCTCCCATTTTTTTGGCCCCGTGGCTTTGACGGTGGTTGCATTGATGTAAAGCCAATAATAGTCCTTAGATTTCATTTTATATAGATCAATAATTAACGAAGGAGACAACTGAAAGGTTGTATCATCATCTATAAATCCATTTCTTGTGCTTACAGATCTAGATTTTTGAAGTAAATGTTTAGGGATCGCCGAGATCACTTGTAAGTAGATCAAAAAATTAGATTTTGTGTTGAATTTTGTCTGGAATGCATTAAAGGACAATAATTTTCCACAATTATCTAACACGTCATGGATAAAAACGACACCTTTCTCCTTCCATTCTGGGTAGAAAAAGCTCTTTCCGTTGATCAGGATGTCTTTGTTATTGAAAATAATTAAATCTTGGCCATTGTTATATTGATATAAGGTCCTAAGTTCTTGGAAATTAGCCAGTATTTGTCTGTAGAAAAGTGGAATTTTGGATTCCTTCAAAAATTTGGAGTCGTAATTACAATGAAGAAGAAAATTAAGACCTCCATATTTTTGAAAAAAGTTAGTTGGAATAGATTTCCATGACTCTATCGCAATTTCGTCCATCACTAGAAGTCTTGAAATCCAGGCTAGCCGTAATGATTTGAAAAGAATGTTTGGATTGGGAGCACGTAGGCCTCCATTACTATAATCTTGGCACATAACATCTCTCTTAATTTTGTCCTGTTTCTTATTCCAAATGAAGTTAAAAAGGGACTTCTTTACTTTGACGGTGTCTTCTGCATTGACATCTAACATAGATGCTGAATAAACCAACTGAGAGATCCCCAAACTTTTTACGATAAGACATTTACCCAATAACGAAAGTTTGCGACTTCTCCATATATCGAGTTTCGTGTTAAGATTATCAATTTTACTCAGTACATTTTTCTTATTGTTTCCTTTATCATTATATGAAATAAAGATCCCAAGAACTCGTACAGGTTCGTTCACCAAATTCAAAGCTAGCGGCTTGTCCTTATTAAGCCTCCATGACCCAATCCATATTGCTTTAATTTTTCTCATATTAAGTTTAAGACCAGATATATTGCCGAAGACATCAAGAACTTGAATTGCATTAGTAACCGACGTTACGTTTTTTAAGAAAAGTGATGTATCATCGGCAAATTGACTTATTTTATGTTCTGTTTCAAAGATTTTAATGCCTTCAATATTTGTTTCTTGCCTTATGCGGGCTGCTAAGATCTCTGCTCCCAGTATAAAAAGGTAAGGGGAGAGGGGACACCCTTGTCTAACTCCTCTTGTTAATTTAAAGTAGTGAGTTGTATACCCATTGTGCAGAACAGCACTTTCAGTATTGGTATAAAACGTTTTTATCCAACGTTTAATGTTACTTCCAAAATTAAATAAATCTAAAGATTTCTGAATAAAATTCCATTCCACGGTATCGAAAGCTTTTCTAAAATCTAACAGAAGTAAAATCCCAGGCATGTCTTGCATTTTTGTTTGTTCGAGGATATCATTTATTAAACGGATATTTTGTCCTATATAACGTCCTTTTACAAAGCCTGTCTGATCACAGTTAATAAGTAGCGGAAGTATCTTTTCAATTCTCGTTGCAATGGCCTTAGAGGCGATTTTGTAATCGACATTAAGGAGTGTAATGGGTCTCCAGTTTGATAAATCTTTTAGATTTGGCAAACGTTTCATGCAATAATAATTGCATGAAACGTTTGCCCGAATGAAGTCAGATTGAGTGTCAAATGTATGTCTTTTGTTTTTTATTTATGTCGAGCATTTCATAAAGAAATGCCGTGGAAAACTGCAACGTCACTTTTTGTGCTCGTTTAACGATTTTTTTTAATAGTGAGAGTTTATGCCGTTCCCTACTTTGTTTTGTTGCGAGAAATGGTTTTCCTTTCAATAATTAATAAGACTTTGTCGCCCAGGCTTGCTAACCTACCTTTATTTGACCGATTTTCTCGATCGATAAAAAGCTCTCCGCCGATGGAAATTTCTCGACCAAAACCGCTCAAATTTCCAATACTGCGTTTTCTATCATTTTTCGATAATCATCCAGCAGTTTGGTGTCGAACTCTTTCCACATGAATTTCAAGATACTGCAATATTTTTGCATCGATTGTTTTCTGCTTAGAAGGGTTTCCAATATGAGAAATAGTTGTTGGGATTATAAGCTGCTCCGCATCTGAGCTCAGGCGATGTTGACAAGCAATTTTCAGAGTTTTGTTGAATACGAAATGAACACGTGTGGAATTTATTTTAAGAATTCGCACCTTTGTAAGGATTTGGAGCATTTTATAATATATTTACAGAAATAGAGAATGCTTTTTTACGGCTTGCAAAATTTTCAATCAGGCTTGGAATTCAGATTTAGCAAGCATGGGAAGGCTTCTCTCAGAAATTTGAGTTCGTGGATTGTTTTGACAAAGAGCATCAGGTATTTAAAATTTGAAGAGAATTTTAGGGCTAAATTTTGATGGCCTTAATACTTCCGCACTTCTGTTCCAACGATTTTGCTGAAACTTGGTAAGGGTATGTATTATTAAGTCAATGTAAGCCAGGCTTGTCAACCCATCTTTATTCGACGATTCTTTCGATGGACGTTTGTCAAGTGATAAAAATTCTCGACCGATCAAAAAAGAATTGTTCGACCGGTGGCCTATTATTCTCGAGTACATATTGTCAGTTATCGACGAATGAGTTTGCTTCTCGCTAGGTGGAATGACATCTAGACTTTTTTGTCATGAAAATGAACGTTAAAAATAACCTCGACCACTATTGCCCACTGCGACTCTCATAGATAGTGCGACTCCCTGCGAAGATTCTGTAAAACTTACTCAAGAATTGACGTTAACTGGAAGTTTGTAGCAGGTAAATATGCATTTTATAGTGGTGACCATCGATTAGAGCTGTCTGCTCACTGTCGTCAATAACAAACCAACTTCGTTCTCAAATACACATATAAGTTAAGGGAGCAGCTAATGTCACATTATGTTCACTGGCAAGTTTCATTCAGCTATAGATTTTTTAAAAGGACACTTCTTTGTTGTTCAGTGGAGACAATAGTTAGATGGACCGGATGTATTAAGAGTTAAAGTGGCTCCGTTGTTATTTCGGGCGCACTCGTCTATGAGAAACTTTGGGTCATAACTTTTCTGGCTTATAAAAAAACTTTGTGAAAACGTACAGCTGTTATTTACAAATAATATTATAGAATTTGAGTTTACTGGAATACTCGAGCTTAAATGAATCCAACGTTTGAACAAAATCGCACCCTGTGAAAACTTTTGCTGTTATAATAGTTTTAAATTTCTGGAATCAGCTTACATTGACTAAATACATACCCTTACCAAGTTTCAGCAAAATCGTTGGGGCAGAAGTGCGGAAGTACTAAGGCCATCAAAATTAAGCCCTACAATTCTCTTCAAATTTTAAATACTTGTTGCTTTTCGACAAAACAATCCACGAACCCAAATTTCTGGGAGAAGCCTTCCCAATGCTTGCTAAATTCTGAATTCTAAGCCGATTGCAAATCGTGCGAACCGTTGAAAGCATTCACTAGTTCTGTAAATATTATAAAATGCTACAAAAAAACCTGCTCAAATCTCCAATGCTGCGTCTTTAATCATCTTTCCAAAATTATCCAGGAGTTTGGTGTCAAACTCCTTCCACATTAATTTCAAGGTACTGCAATACTTTTACATCGATCGTTTTTTGCTTAGAAGGGCTTTCAAAGGGGAAATTTTTGTTGGGATTATAAGCTGCTCCGCATCTTAGCTCAGGCGAAGCTGACAAGCAGTTTACAGAGTTTTGTTTATGAACACGAAATGAGCACGTGTGGAATTTATTCTAAGAATTCGCACCTTTGTAAGGTTTTGGAGAATTTTATAATATTTACAGAAATTTACACAAATATAACAGCAAAATTTTTCACAGGGTGCGATTTTCTTCAAAACGCGGGGTTCATTCAAACCCGATTATCGCTAAAAAATAAATAGCTTTTCCCATTAAAATCGAATTCTATCATATTATTGCTAGACAATAGCTGTAACATTTCGCAAAACATTTAGAAGCATCGCTTTGGAGCCGGAAAAATTATGACCCAAAGTTTGTCATAGATGAGTGCGCCCAAAATAGCAACGGAACCATCTTAAACAGGTGCTAAACTTCATCTTATCATCCGGACAAAAGAGCGCACGGGTAACTACATGTCTCGATGATTTCTTGCTGAATAGATTCGGAAAAAGTAGAAATAGTTTCTTTTAAAAAAAATACATTTCTTTTTCCCACTCAATTTAGTTGGAAGTTATGTTCTAATAGTCTTTTTTAACATTTTTTTCATAATCCTAAATCATTTGCATTTTTCCTGAACGAGAAAGAAAATTTTCCACTCCGTTTTTCTCAGGAGGTATAAGTTTTAATTCAAAAATCAGCACAATTATAGTAGCTGAAAATGAGCCAGAGTTTAGCTTCTAAAACAGAATCCCCATAAGAAACAAAGTGCTTCATAACATTTTTCAAACGGGTTGAAGACAAGGCCATTACAAAGCCATTACAAAATCGGTTTCTCAGTGTGATTGACGGCAGAGTATTGCCAACTACTCATTTGAAGGGTCGCTTACCAGTGAAATCAATTGTACGAAATGTAAAAAAACCGAAACCGATCATCGCATAAAATAAGTTGATCATGTTACTTATTTTCGATTATTACTGATTATTCTTTAAAATTCGATCGAGTGGATAATTTCTGTCTTTTGTTTCTAATGTGGAGCAACTCATAACGAAATGCTCGTTATACGACAAACATTTTGAGCACGGCACCCCTAACAATTGGCACCCGGGCCAATTGTTTATGGCACAGCACTCTTAAGTTTGCCGTGGCCCGACACTACCTCGATACTGAAGACTTGGCCCGCCAATAAATGGGCCTGCTTGTCGTCCAAATTTCAGCGGAACATACGCACAGGCTCTTCAATAAACAAACAGAATGGAGTCTACTGCTGGAAGGTCAACGGACTCTGTGGCTTGCAAAAACCGTGAAAAATCCTGATCCGCGGAAGCAACGACCGCCCTTAATCAATGTTTGATCGGAAGAGAGCATACAAACGGGGAAGAAGACGCACACTCCAAACTGTACCAAGTCAGGTATGTTTCTTGCCATCCATGTCATAATCATTTATCCATGTATAACAAAAGATCAGTTGAATATATAAACCTGCAATACTTTTGTTTTATTTGTTCGTTTACGGCAGGAGCAACGTAAAAGTATCGATTAACCATGTCAATTCCATATAATATATATTACTGTTTTTTTTTTTTCTCCCAGGTTCATCAGTACAATGCCGGAAAACGATGTGGTCCAGGAACATATGAAGGAGATGTCGTCCAGTACATGCGAGGAACTGAAGATGGTCACTCGTCTGCTAAGCTTAAGGATTTTGCCTGGTTCCTTTCAAGGCTTCCTCTCGCCGAAGGCGGTCATCTGACCGATGAGATTACAGCAGGGACTTCGCAGTCTGTCCCAGGCTGGAGTGGGTTTAATACAGTGGCCAAAGCAAAGAACGTCCCTGGTAAGAGTATTGTTGGCTACTGTCAGCTAATAGATGCCTCCCCAACTGAGCTTTCCACTGTATACAATTTGCTCAAAAAGTCTGTGACAATGGCAAACCGTCTTAATCTTGAGTTCGTGGAATGGTTTTGGGCAGGTTGTTGTTGATCAAACTATCGAACAGACTATTAACTGTGACACTAAATCCCAGGGTGGCATCACAGGTTTTAGTCTGAATAAAGCAGCAGTACACCGATGAGTACTTACATCTCACGAACGTGCAGCAGTGACCCAAGCTTGCCGAGAAATGGCCGGGTCCGCCGGTGTTGATGATAGCGAAGCGTTAAGAGATGAAGAAGATGTACGCAAAGTGCAGTCAACCCTAAATACATGGATCAACCCGTTTGCCCAGTCAGAATCAGACGAGATATGTCATCTAGCCTCAGGGGTTACAGCCAGCCATCAACTCGAACAAGATCTTTCTATTAGCTGCCCATGACAGAGGAGAGGACGCTCTGATGGCATATATCCAGAAACGCCTCATCAGCAATGAAGAATTGAAGAGGGTTTATATGATCCAATACACAAGTTAAAGCTGGCAAATTTTGCGTCTGTTGTCAAGTCCGTCAAGATTTCTGGTAGGGATGTAACGCTCAAAGCAGACAGGGACCTGTTCGCCCGTCTTCTAGTCATTGCGCAGACTAGGGACATGGATTTGCAGGAAGTATTTAAACACTCCCTTGGTCCTCTCCCTTGGTCACTTGCTTCCACTGATGGAACACTTGGGAAAACAGACAAGTCCAAACTGCTAGAGCCACTGACCAATGCAGTTGAGCCTGCTGAAGATGTGCCTCCGACAGCAGCCTGGATACCTACAGTCACTGAAAGATATTCCTTTTAAGACCTGGCAATGACGGTCTTTGACTCAATTGCTCCTCCATCGACGATGGCGAGACGAATCAACTTTGTAACTGACAGGTACCTTGAGACTTCAATCAAGAATGCTGAAAGAACAAGACGAAGCAGTCAAGGATCCCTAAAGGTCAGAATAACAGGCCCTGGGCAGAAATGTCCCAAGCAGTGGAAGAAGTTCCTTAGCAATGGAGAGAACAAGACAAGTCTGACAAACTTCCTCCTCCAGCAGTGGTCAGGAAATAGCTATGCAAATCGCATTGGAAGACGCGTCATATTCTTTGTAGCTGCAGATATCTGCGTAAGGTTGTTTGTTGTTGATGGCAAGGTCATGTCCGAGCAAGTGGAGGAGTTGAGATGCACCCATGAGGAAGCAGATACAAGAATCTTTCTCCATGCCAAGCATGCAGCCGACCATGGCGAAGTTACCATAATCATTAGGTCGCCTGATAGTGATGTTATCATTCTGGCCTGTCATTTCCAGGATCAAATCCCTGCACGTTTGCTTGTCCATAAGAAGTCGAAGACACGCATTATTTTCTGGACATCTCTGCTATAGTACAGAAGGCTGGAGTTGATTTATGTGATGCACTCCCGGAGCTCCATGCATTTACTGGCTGTGACACGATCGGCTCTTTCGCAGGGAAAGGAAAGAAAGGTCCCCTCAAGATGTGCATGAATGAGAGAGAGAGTGTTGCCAAGCCATGTCAATGCTGGGAAGATCTTTTGCCTTGGGTGCAACCGCATTCAAGAGAAGTGAAAGGTTTGTGTGCAGAATGTTTGGCTTTGCAGATGATCACGATGACGTAGATGAGTGCAGATACTTACTGTTTTGTTCCAAGAATCAGCAATCTCACAACCTTCCAACATGCCAAGATGCTCTGGAAAAGCACACACAGCGTGCAAACTTCCAAGCTGCAATCTGGCGCCACGCGCTTGAAGCAGACCCACGGATACCAAGTCCTAATGGCTACGGCTGGACGACCACGGATGACGGCATTCAGATTGACTGGATGACTTTGCCTCCAGCCCCACAGGCCTTATGAATCTTTTATTAAACACATCTATTTTACAAAATATTCATTTATTTTCCCTATCTAACAAAATCATGGAGTACGACTAGGCGGGCAATTTATTGCCTTTATCGAAATTGTTTCACAACATCACTCAGGGAGAAAAAACGAAGACAATGAGTTTTACAATGCAAAGAAAGAAGATGTTTCGTTTAAGTCTAATTGAATCCTTTCATTTAACGACTTCACCATCTACCTTCTTTGTCAGCCCTGTCAGAATTCAGTAATTTTGCGCTGTATATTATGACTGACTTGTTATGCGTTTTTATTACTCTTAAACAGAAATATTTTTGTTGTGCATGCATCCTTGGTATAATGGTCTAGTTTCGAGTTAACCATGACCGCTAAAAGGACTAAAGACATAATTGTCACAGGGTACCGGTTAGTGTCGATCTGAAGTGAAATATTCACAAATGCTGGCGGGAAAGCGCGGGAGCTAATTGTAATTGCATGAAACGTTTGCCCGAATGAAGTCAGATTGAGTGTCAAATGTATGTCTTTTGTTTTTTATTTATGTCGAGCATTTCATAAAGAAATGCCGCGGAAAACTTGCAACGTCACTTTTTGTGCTCGTTTAACGATTTTTGTTAATAGTGAGAGTTTATGCCGTTCCCTACTTTGTTTTGTTGCGAGAAATGGTTTTCCTTTCAATAATTAATAAGACTTTGTCGCCCAGGCTTGCTAACCTACCTTTATTTGACCGATTTTCTCGATCGATAAAAAGCTCTCCGCCGATGGAAATTTCTCGACCAAAACCGCTCAAATTTCCTATACTGCGTTTTCTATCATTTTTCGAAAATCATCCAGCAGTTTGGTGTCGAACTCTTTCCACATGAATTTCAAGATACTGCAATATTTTTGCATCGATTGTTTTCTGCTTAGAAGGGTTTCCAATATGAGAAATAGTTGTTGGGATTATAAGCTGCTCCGCATTTGAGCTCAGGCGATGTTGACATGCAATTTTCAGAGTTTTAGTTTGTTGAATACGAAATGAACACGTGTGGAATTTATTTTAAGAATTCGCACCTTTGTAAGGATTTGGAGCATTTTATAATATATTTACAGAAATAGTGAATGCTTTTTTTACGGCTTGCAAAATTTTCAATCAGGCTTGGAATTCAGATTTAGCAAGCATGGGAAGGCTTCTCTCAGAAATTTGAGTTCGTGAATTGTTTTGTCAAAGAGCATCAGGTATTTAAAATTTGAAGAGAATTTTAGGGCTAAATTTTGATGGCCTTAATACTTCCGCACTTCTGCTCCAACGATTTTGCTGAAACTTGGTAAGGGTATGTATTATTAAGTCAATGTAAGCCAGGCTTGTCAACCCATCTTTATTCGACGATTCTTTCGATGGACGTTTGTCAAGTGATAAAAATTCTCGACCGATCAAAAAAGAATTGTTCGACCGGTGGCCTATGGTTCTCGAGTACATATTGTCAGTTATCGACGAATGAGTTTGCTTCTCGCTAGGTGGAATGACATCTAGACTTTTTTGTCATGAAAATGAACGTTAAAAATAACCTCGACCACTATTGCCCACTGCGACTCTCATAGATAGTGCGACTCCCTGCGAAGATTCTGTAAAACTTACTCAAGAATTGACGTTAACTGGAATTTTGTAGCAGGTAAATATGCATTTTATAGTGGTGACCATCGATTAGAGCTGTCTGCTCACTGTCGTCAATAACAAACCAACTTCGTTCTCAAATACACATATAAGTTAAGGGAGCAGCTAATGTCACATTATATTCACTGGCAAGTTTCATTCAGCTATAGATTTTTTAAAAGGACACTTCTTTGTTGTTCAGTGGAGACAATAGTTAGATGGACCGGATGTATTAAGAGTTAAAGTGGCTCCTTTGTTATTTCGGGCGCACTCGTCTATGACAAACTTTGGGTCATAACTTTTCTGGCTTATAAAACTTTGTGAAAACGTACAGCTGTTATTTAGAAATAATATTATAGAATTTGAGTTTACTGGAATACTCGAGCTTAAATGAACCCAACGTTTGAACAAAATCGCACCCTGTGAAAACTTTTGCTGTTATAATAGTTTTAAATTTCTGGAATCAGCTTACATTGACTAAATACATACCCTTACCAAGTTTCAGCAAAATCGTTGGGGCAGAAGTGCGGAAGTACTAAGGCCATCAAAATTAAGCCCTACAATTCTCTTCAAATTTTAAATACTTGTTGCTTTTCGACAAAACAATCCACGAACCCAAATTTCTGGGAGAAGCCTTCCCAATGCTTGCTAAATTCTGAATTCTAAGCCGATTGCAAATCGTGCGAACCGTTGAAAGCATTCACTAGTTCTGTAAATATTATAAAATGCTACAAAAAAACCTGCTCAAATCTCCAATGCTGCGTCTTTAATCATCTTTCCAAAATTATCCAGGAGTTTGGTGTCAAACTCCTTCCACATTAATTTCAAGGTACTGCAATACTTTTGCATCGATCGTTTTTTGCTTAGAAGGGCTTTCAAAGGGGAAAATTTTGTTGGGATTATAAGCTGCTCCGCATCTTAGCTCAGGCGAAGCTGACAAGCAGTTTACAGAGTTTTGTTTATGAACACGAAATGAGCACGTGTGGAATTTATTCTAAGAATTCGCACCTTTGTAAGGTTTTGGAGAATTTTATAATATTTACAGAAATTTACACAAATATAACAGCAAAATTTTTCACAGGGTGCGATTTTCTTCAAAACGCGGGGTTCATTCAAACCCGATTATCGCTAAAAAATAAATAGCTTTTCCCATTAAAATCGAATTCTATCATATTATTGCTAGACAATAGCTGTAACATTTCGCAAAAAATTTAGAAGCATCGCTTTGGAGCCGGAAAAATTATGACCCAAAGTTTGTCATAGATGAGTGCGCCCAAAATGGCAACGGAACCATCTTAAACAGGTGCTAAACTTCATCTTATCATCCGGACAAAAGAGCGCACAGGTAACTACATGTCTCGATGATTTCTTGCTGAATAGATTCGGAAAAAGTAGAAATAGTTTCTTTGAAAAAAAAAATACATTTCTTTTTCCCACTCAATTTAGTTGGAAGTTATGTTCTAATAGTCTTTTTTAACATTTTTTTCATAATCCTAATTCATTTGCATTTTTCCTAAACGAGAAAGAAAATTTTCTACTCCGTTTTTCTCAGGAGGTATGAGTTTTAATTCAAAAATCAGCACAATTATAGTAGCTGAAAATGAGCCAGAGTTTAGCTTCTAAAACAGAATCCCCATAAGAAACAAAGTGCTTCATAACATTTTTCAAACGGGTTGAAGACAAGGCCATTACAAAGCCATTACAAAATCGGTTTCTCAGTGTGATTGACGGCAGAGTATTGCCAACTACTCATTTGAAGGGTCGCTTACCAGTGAAATCAATTGTACGAAATGTAAAAAAACCGAAACCGATCATCGCATAAAATAAGTTGATCATGTTACTTATTTTCGATTATTACTGATTATTCTTTAAAATTTGATCGAGTGCATAATTTCTGTCTTTTGTTTCTAATGTGGAGCAACTCATAACGAAATGCTCGTTATACGACAAACATTTTGAGCACGGCACCCCTAACAATTGGCACCCGGGCCAATTGTTTATGGCACAGCACTCTTAAGTTTGCCGTGGCCCGACACTACCTCGATAAGAAGACTTGGCCCGCCAATAAATGGGCCTGCTTGTCGTCCAAATGTCAGCGGAACATACGCACAGGCTCTTCAATAAACAAACAGAATGGAGTCCACTGCTGGAAGGTCAACGGACTCTGTGGCTTGCAAAAACCGTGAAAAATCCTGATCCGCGGAAGCAACGACCGCCCTTAATCAATGTTTGATCGGAAGAGAGCATACAGACGATACAGTTTTCTTGGTCGGAAGAGAGCATGCAGTTCTCTTTCGATATGCTCCACATTATGGGATAATTGTGCATACTTCCTGCATACCTACTGGTCAGTGGTCACATTTCAAAAAAGCTATTCAAATGCAAATTAGTAACAATATAAACCCCAGAACCAGGCCTGGCAACCAGTTCTTCCTTTTGTGCTTACGAGGTCAGTGTAAACATT
Organism: Cladopsammia gracilis; assembly: GCA_022457155.1. NCBI lineage: Eukaryota > Metazoa > Cnidaria > Anthozoa > Scleractinia > Dendrophylliidae > Cladopsammia > Cladopsammia gracilis. Next base: position 376,559 of record JAJGOT010000043.1, read on the forward strand.
GGTTTTGTCGTTTCCTTTTGGATTCGCTTGTGTTTTTTCCTTCGGTTTTTGTGTTTATATGTTCTGACTTTGTGTTTCCCTCGACATTTTGTTTTCCCTTTTAGCTTTCCTTCGAAGTTTCGAGCTAACGTTCAAGTTTACGCCTCGTTGGTTCGACCACGTGCGAATGGCGTCGCCGGCGAGTTCTCAACCTAAACCGGTGGCTCAGGCGATGGAGATTAACGAAGTTTCCGAAGTTCTTCCTCCAAACGAAGACGATAGCGTAGAATTTGATGTGGATGAACTGAAGGAGCAACTCGGCATTGACCGAATCCTCGATAAACTTAATAGTCTCGCAGAGAGGTTTAGCGAGCGGACTGAGTACCCTGGTTCAGGGGCTCAAAACACAAAGTCCATTTCTGAGGCTGCCGAGGAGGTTTTTGACCCGACGGCTCCTTTTGTTGTGCCTGAAGATTCTTCTGCACAAGATTCAAAAGATGAGGAGTTTACTCTCCCTTCTTTCTTAATCACGATATCAGGATGCCATGGCCTCCTTGTGCAACCGACCTCAAGCAAACGAATGTAGATCTCCCACCTGTTGCATACAATCTTCTTGCTTGGATTTTAACTGAAGATATGGAGAATCGGCCATTAGAGAACAGCCAGAGAGTAGTTATAAATGATCCCACTGTTCATCGCCTGATCCTCTCACTTGGTCAAGATCTCGTGTACAACATTTCGAAAGGTAGACAAAAAACGCCTAAACACGTGGCTTTACCAATAACTGTCAAGAATCTCACTGGATGTAAAGAGGTAATAACTTTGCTCAATCGTTTTGGGCATGGCATCTCATATGAACAGGTACTTGCCATTGAGACGGGGCTGGCAGAAAAGCAGATGGAGGCTGAGGAGCAAGGGGTGATACTGCCAAGCAATGTTCAGCCGAATGTGTTCAGTATGTTCTGCTGAGACAACATTGATCTCCTGGAGGAAACTCTGTCTGGAAAAGGAACATCCCACCGCACAAATGGCATAATCGTACAGCGGCAGGTCGCCTGGTGTGAGCCACCAGCTTCACAAGAAAGGCAGAACAAACGGGGAAGAAGACGCACACTGCAAACTGTACCAAGTCAGGTATGTTTCTTGCCATCCATGTCATAATCATTTATCCATGTATAACAAAAGATCAGTTGAATATAGAAACCTGCAATACTTTTGTTTTATTTGTTCGTTTACAGCAGGAGCAACGTAAAAGTATCGATTAACCATGTCAATTCCATATAATATATATTACTGTTTTTTTTTCTCCCAGGTTCATCAGTACAATGCGGGAAAACGATGTGGTCCAGGAACATATGAAGGAGATGTCGTCCAGTACATGCGAGGAACTGAAGATGGTCACTCGTCTGCTAAGCTTAAGGATTTTGCCTGGTTCCTTTCAAGGCTTCCTCTCGCCGAAGTTGGTCATCTGACCGATGAGATTACAGCAGAGACTCCGCAGTCTGTCCCAGGCTGGAGTGGGTTTAATACAGTGGCCAAAGCAAAGAACGTCCCTGGTAAGAGTATTGTTGGCTACTGTCAGCTAATAGATGCCTCCCCAACTGTGCTTTCCACTGTATACACTTTGCTCAAGAAGTCTGTGACAATGGCAAACCGTCTTAATCTTGAGTTCGTGGAATGGTTTTGGGCAGGTTGCTGTTGATCAAACTATCGAACAGACTATTAACTGTGACACTAAATCCAAGGGTGGCATCATAGGTTTTAGTCTGAATAAAGCAGCAGTACACCGATGAGTACTTACATCTCACGAACGTGCAGCAGTGACCCAAGCTTGCCGAGAAATGGCTGGGTCCGCCGGTGTTGATGATAGCGAAGCGTTAAGAGATGAAGAAGATGTACGCAAAGTGCAGTCAACCCTAAATACATGGATCAACCCGTTTGCCCAGTCAGAATCAGACGAGATATGTCATCTAGCCTCAGGGGTTACAGCCAGCCATCAACTCGAACAAGATCTTTCTATTAGCTGCCCATGACAGAGGAGAGGACGCTCTGATGGCATATATCCAGAAACGCCTCATCAGCAATGAAGAATTGAAGAGGGTTTATATGATCCAATACACAAGTTAAAGCTGGCAAATTTTGCGTCTGTTGTCAAGTCCGTCAAGATTTCTGGTAGGGATGTAACGCTCAAAGCAGACAGGGACCTGTTCGCCCGTCTTCTAGTCATTGCGCAGACGAGGGACATGGATTTGCAGGAAGTATTTAAACACTCCCTTGGTCCTCTCCCTTGGTCACTTGCTTCCACTGATGGAACACTTGGGAAAACAGACAAGTCCAAACTGCTAGAGCCACTGACCAATGCAGTTGAGCCTGCTGAAGATGTGCCTCCGACAGCAGCCTGGATACCTACAGTCACTGAAAGATATTCCTTTTAAGACCTGGCAATGACGGTCTTTGACTCAATTGCTCCTCCATCGACGATGGCGAGACGAATCAACTTTGTAACTGACAGGTACCTTGAGACTTCAATCAAGAGTGCTGAAAGAACAAGATGAAGCAGTGAAGGATCCCTAAAGGTCAGAATAACAGGCCCTGGGCAGAAATGTCCCAAGCAGTGGAATAAGTTCCTTAGCAATGGAGAGAACAAGACAAGTCTGACAAACTTCCTCCTCCAGCAGTGGTCAGGAAATAGCTATGCAAATCGCATTGGAAGACGCGTCATATTCTTTGTAGCTGCAGATATCTGCGTAAGGTTGTTTGTTGTTGATGGCAAGGTCATGTCCGAGCAAGTGGAGGAGTTGAGATGCACCCATGAGGAAGCAGATACAAGAATCTTTCTCCATGCCAAGCATGCAGCCGACCCTGGCGAAGGTACCATAATCATTAGGTCGCCTGATAGTGATGTTATCATTCTGGCCTGTCATTTCCAGGATCAAATCCCTGCACGTTTGCTTGTCCATAAGAAGTCGAAGACACGCATTATTTTTGGACATCTCTGCTATAGTACAGAAGGCTGGAGTTGATTTATGTGATGCAAGGTCATGTCCGATTTATGTGATGCAAGGTCATGTCCGAGCAAGTGGAGGAGTTGAGATGCACCCATGAGGAAGCAGATACAAGAATCTTTCTCCATGCCAAGCATGCAGCCGACCCTGGCGAAGGTACCATAATCATTAGGTCGCCTGATAGTGATGTTATCATTCTGGCCTGTCATTTCCAGGATCAAATCCCTGCACGTTTGCTTGTCCATAAGAAGTCGAAGACACGCATTATTTTTTGGACATCTCTGCTATAGTGCAGAAGGCTGGAGTTGATTTATGTGATGCACTCCCGGGGCTCCATGCATTTACTGGCTGTGACACGATCAGCTCTTTCGCAGGGAAAGGAAAGAAAGGTCCCCTCAAGATGTGCATGAATGAGAGAGAGTGTTGCCAAGCCATGTCAATGCTGGGAAGATCTTTTGCCTTGGGTGCAACAGCATTCAAGAGAAGTGAAAGGTTTGTGTGCAGAATGTATGGCTTTGCAGATGATCACGATGACGTAGATGAGTGCATATACTTACTGTTTTGTTCCAAGAATCAGCAATCTCACAACCTTCCAACATGCCAAGATGCTCTGGAAAAGCACACACAGCGTGCAAACTTCCAAGCTGCAATCTGGCTCCACGCGCTTGAAGCAGACCCACGAGTACCAAGTCCTAATGGCTACGGCTGGACGACCACGGATGACGGCATTCGGATTGACTGGATGACTTTGCCTCCAGCCCCACAGGCCTTATGAATCTTTTATTAAACACATCTATTTTACAAAATATTCATTTATTTTCCCTATCTAACAAAATCATGGAGTACGACTAGGCGGGCAATTTATTGCCTTTATCGAAATTGTTTCACAACATCACTCAGGGAGAAAAAACGAAGACAATGAGTTTTACAATGCAAAGAAAGAAGATGTTTCGTTTAAGTCTAATTGAATCCTTTCATTTAACGACTTCACCATCTACCTTCTTTGTCAGCCCTGTCAGAATTCAGTAATTTTGCGCTGTATATTATGACTGACTTGTTATGCGTTTTTATTACTCTTAAACAGAAATATTTTTGTTGTGCATGCATCCTTGGTATAATGGTCTAGTTTCGAGTTAACCATGACCGCTAAAAGGACTAAAGACATAATTGTCACAGGGTTAGTATCGATCTGAAGTGAAATATTCACAAATGCTGGCGGGAAAGCGCGGGAGCTAATTTGTTTTTCTTTTTTTTTTTATTTAATTTTTTTCTTTTTTTTATTTTATTACTTTATTCATAACACGAACAACAAACACTTACAATAGTGAGAGTTACAAGTTAAATAAAATACTGAAAGATAATTTAATTAAATAATAAGTTATTAATAAAATTATAATAATAAAGTAATAATAGTAATGATAATAATAACAATAATAAAAAAAGTAATAGTAGTCGTCGAGCACAACATATCTTAACTTACATCAAGAATCGAGAAAAAAGAAAGCAAAGAATACAAGTTGCGCAGGAGATTGAAACATCTTCACACCCTTTAGTTTTTCTGTATATGATTTTCAATGTATATCTTTTGTTCCATCATTGAGATAAAATGGTCGAAGTTGCATTGCTCTGAGTGCATTTTCTGGTTGTATAAGTAATATTTTCCAAATAATAAGCAGAAATTTAATTTTCGCACAGTAGCGTGATCATTTTCATCATCATTAGTTACTATCCCAAAAAGTTTTTCTAAAGGTGTTAGAGAAAAGGTGTAATGATATTTCTTATTAAACCAGTGAATAATTCTATCAAAGAACGTTTGCGACGAATAGCATTCCACAAAAGTATGGGTGATCGATTCAAGTCCTCCACAATAAAAGCAATTATTTACGTCTTCCAGACCATATGTACATAGCTCCTTATTAGTAACAGTTAATCTATGAATCAATTTAAAATAGAATTCTCTTAGTTTGTTCTCTCGGCATACTTTTCCTATGAGATTAAATATTGATGTCCATTCTATGTTCTCTAATTTTAATTCTTTCTCCCATTTTTTTGGCCCCGTGGCTTTGACGGTGGTTGCATTGATGTAAAGCCAATAATAGTCCTTAGATTTCATTTTATATAGATCAATAATTAACGAAGGAGACAACTGAAAGGTTGTATCATCATCTATAAATCCATTTCTTGTGCTTACAGATCTAGATTTTTGAAGTAAATGTTTAGGGATCGCCGAGATCACTTGTAAGTAGATCAAAAAATTAGATTTTGTGTTGAATTTTGTCTGGAATGCATTAAAGGACAATAATTTTCCACAATTATCTAACACGTCATGGATAAAAACGACACCTTTCTCCTTCCATTCTGGGTAGAAAAAGCTCTTTCCGTTGATCAGGATGTCTTTGTTATTGAAAATAATTAAATCTTGGCCATTGTTATATTGATATAAGGTCCTAAGTTCTTGGAAATTAGCCAGTATTTGTCTGTAGAAAAGTGGAATTTTGGATTCCTTCAAAAATTTGGAGTCGTAATTACAATGAAGAAGAAAATTAAGACCTCCATATTTTTGAAAAAAGTTAGTTGGAATAGATTTCCATGACTCTATCGCAATTTCGTCCATCACTAGAAGTCTTGAAATCCAGGCTAGCCGTAATGATTTGAAAAGAATGTTTGGATTGGGAGCACGTAGGCCTCCATTACTATAATCTTGGCACATAACATCTCTCTTAATTTTGTCCTGTTTCTTATTCCAAATGAAGTTAAAAAGGGACTTCTTTACTTTGACGGTGTCTTCTGCATTGACATCTAACATAGATGCTGAATAAACCAACTGAGAGATCCCCAAACTTTTTACGATAAGACATTTACCCAATAACGAAAGTTTGCGACTTCTCCATATATCGAGTTTCGTGTTAAGATTATCAATTTTACTCAGTACATTTTTCTTATTGTTTCCTTTATCATTATATGAAATAAAGATCCCAAGAACTCGTACAGGTTCGTTCACCAAATTCAAAGCTAGCGGCTTGTCCTTATTAAGCCTCCATGACCCAATCCATATTGCTTTAATTTTTCTCATATTAAGTTTAAGACCAGATATATTGCCGAAGACATCAAGAACTTGAATTGCATTAGTAACCGACGTTACGTTTTTTAAGAAAAGTGATGTATCATCGGCAAATTGACTTATTTTATGTTCTGTTTCAAAGATTTTAATGCCTTCAATATTTGTTTCTTGCCTTATGCGGGCTGCTAAGATCTCTGCTCCCAGTATAAAAAGGTAAGGGGAGAGGGGACACCCTTGTCTAACTCCTCTTGTTAATTTAAAGTAGTGAGTTGTATACCCATTGTGCAGAACAGCACTTTCAGTATTGGTATAAAACGTTTTTATCCAACGTTTAATGTTACTTCCAAAATTAAATAAATCTAAAGATTTCTGAATAAAATTCCATTCCACGGTATCGAAAGCTTTTCTAAAATCTAACAGAAGTAAAATCCCAGGCATGTCTTGCATTTTTGTTTGTTCGAGGATATCATTTATTAAACGGATATTTTGTCCTATATAACGTCCTTTTACAAAGCCTGTCTGATCACAGTTAATAAGTAGCGGAAGTATCTTTTCAATTCTCGTTGCAATGGCCTTAGAGGCGATTTTGTAATCGACATTAAGGAGTGTAATGGGTCTCCAGTTTGATAAATCTTTTAGATTTGGCAAACGTTTCATGCAATAATAATTGCATGAAACGTTTGCCCGAATGAAGTCAGATTGAGTGTCAAATGTATGTCTTTTGTTTTTTATTTATGTCGAGCATTTCATAAAGAAATGCCGTGGAAAACTGCAACGTCACTTTTTGTGCTCGTTTAACGATTTTTTTTAATAGTGAGAGTTTATGCCGTTCCCTACTTTGTTTTGTTGCGAGAAATGGTTTTCCTTTCAATAATTAATAAGACTTTGTCGCCCAGGCTTGCTAACCTACCTTTATTTGACCGATTTTCTCGATCGATAAAAAGCTCTCCGCCGATGAAAATTTCTCGACCAAAACCGCTCAAATTTCCAATACTGCGTTTTCTATCATTTTTCGAAAATCATCCAGCAGTTTGGTGTCGAACTCTTTCCACATGAATTTCAAGATACTGCAATATTTTTGCATCGATTGTTTTCTGCTTAGAAGGGTTTCCAATATGAGAAATAGTTGTTGGGATTATAAGCTGCTCCGCATCTGAGCTCAGGCGATGTTGACAAGCAATTTTCAGAGTTTTGTTGAATACGAAATGAACACGTGTGGAATTTATTTTAAGAATTCGCACCTTTGTAAGGATTTGGAGCATTTTATAATATATTTACAGAAATAGAGAATGCTTTTTTACGGCTTGCAAAATTTTCAATCAGGCTTGGAATTCAGATTTAGCAAGCATGGGAAGGCTTCTCTCAGAAATTTGAGTTCGTGGATTGTTTTGACAAAGAGCATCAGGTATTTAAAATTTGAAGAGAATTTTAGGGCTAAATTTTGATGGCCTTAATACTTCCGCACTTCTGTTCCAACGATTTTGCTGAAACTTGGTAAGGGTATGTATTATTAAGTCAATGTAAGCCAGGCTTGTCAACCCATCTTTATTCGACGATTCTTTCGATGGACGTTTGTCAAGTGATAAAAATTCTCGACCGATCAAAAAAGAATTGTTCGACCGGTGGCCTATTATTCTCGAGTACATATTGTCAGTTATCGACGAATGAGTTTGCTTCTCGCTAGGTGGAATGACATCTAGACTTTTTTGTCATGAAAATGAACGTTAAAAATAACCTCGACCACTATTGCCCACTGCGACTCTCATAGATAGTGCGACTCCCTGCGAAGATTCTGTAAAACTTACTCAAGAATTGACGTTAACTGGAAGTTTGTAGCAGGTAAATATGCATTTTATAGTGGTGACCATCGATTAGAGCTGTCTGCTCACTGTCGTCAATAACAAACCAACTTCGTTCTCAAATACACATATAAGTTAAGGGAGCAGCTAATGTCACATTATGTTCACTGGCAAGTTTCATTCAGCTATAGATTTTTTAAAAGGACACTTCTTTGTTGTTCAGTGGAGACAATAGTTAGATGGACCGGATGTATTAAGAGTTAAAGTGGCTCCGTTGTTATTTCGGGCGCACTCGTCTATGAGAAACTTTGGGTCATAACTTTTCTGGCTTATAAAAAAACTTTGTGAAAACGTACAGCTGTTATTTACAAATAATATTATAGAATTTGAGTTTACTGGAATACTCGAGCTTAAATGAACCCAACGTTTGAACAAAATCGCACCCTGTGAAAACTTTTGCTGTTATAATAGTTTTAAATTTCTGGAATCAGCTTACATTGACTAAATACATACCCTTACCAAGTTTCAGCAAAATCGTTTGGGCAGAAGTGCGGAAGTACTAAGGCCATCAAAATTAAGCCCTACAATTCTCTTCAAATTTTAAATACTTGTTGCTTTTCGACAAAACAATCCACGAACCCAAATTTCTGGGAGAAGCCTTCCCAATGCTTGCTAAATTCTGAATTCTAAGCCGATTGCAAATCGTGCGAACCGTTGAAAGCATTCACTAGTTCTGTAAATATTATAAAATGCTACAAAACAACCTGCTCAAATCTCCAATGCTGCGTCTTTAATCATCTTTCGAAAATTATCCAGGAGTTTGGTGTCAAACTCCTTCCACATTAATTTCAAGGTACTGCAATACTTTTGCATCGATCGTTTTTTGCTTAGAAGGGCTTTCAAAGGGGAAATTTTTGTTGGGATTATAAGCTGCTCCGCATCTTAGCTCAGGCGAAGCTGACAAGCAGTTTACACAGTTTTGTTTATGAATACGAAATGAGCACGTGTGGAATTTATTCTAAGAATTCGCACCTTTGTAAGGTTTTGGAGAATTTTATAATATTTACAGAAATTTACACAAATATAACAGCAAAATTTTTCACAGGGTGCGATTTTCTTCAAAACGCGGGGTTCATTCAAACCCGATTATCGCTAAAAAATAAATAGCTTTTCCCATTAAAATCGAATTCTATCATATTATTGCTAGACAATAGCTGTAACATTTCGCAAAAAATTTAGAAGCATCGCTTTGCAGCCGGAAAAATTATGACCCAAAGTTTGTCATAGATGAGTGCGCCCAAAATGGCAACGGAACCATCTTAAACAGGTGCTAAACTTCATCTTATCATCCGGACAAAAGAGCGCACAGGTAACTACATGTCTCGATGATTTCTTGCTGAATAGATTCGGAAAAAGTAGAAATAGTTTCTTTGAAAAAAAAATACATTTCTTTTTCCCACTCAATTTAGTTGGAAGTTATGTTCTAATAGTCTTTTTTAACATTTTTTTCATAATCCTAATTCATTTGCATTTTTCCTGAACGAGAAAGAAAATTTTCCACTCCGTTTTTCTCAGGAGGTATGAGTTTTAATTCAAAAATCAGCACAATTATAGTAGCTGAAAATGAGCCAGAGTTTAGCTTCTAAAACAGAATCCCCATAAGAAACAAAGTGCTTCATAACATTTTTCAAACGGGTTGAAGACAAGGCCATTACAAAGCCATTACAAAATCGGTTTCTCAGTGTGATTGACGGCAGAGTATTGCCAACTACTCATTTGAAGGGTCGCTTACCAGTGAAATCAATTGTACGAAATGTAAAAAAACCGAAACCGATCATCGCATAAAATAAGTTGATCATGTTACTTATTTTCGATTATTACTGATTATTCTTTAAAATTTGATCGAGTGCATAATTTCTGTCTTTTGTTTCTAATGTGGAGCAACTCATAACGAAATGCTCGTTATACGACAAACATTTTGAGCACGGCACCCCTAACAATTGGCACCCGGGCCAATTGTTTATGGCACAGCACTCTTAAGTTTGCCGTGGCCCGACACTACCTCGATAAGAAGACTTGGCCCGCCAATAAATGGGCCTGCTTGTCGTCCAAATGTCAGCGGAACATACGCACAGGCTCTTCAATAAACAAACAGAATGGAGTCTACTGCTGGAAGGTCAACGGACTCTGTGGCTTGCAAAAACCGTGAAAAATCCTGATCCGCGGAAGCAACGACCGCCCTTAATCAATGTTTGATCGGAAGAGAGCATACAGACGATACAGTTTTCTTGGTCGGAAGAGAGCATGCAGTTCTCTTTCGATATGCTCCACATTATGGGATAATTGTGCATACTTCCTGCATACCTACTGGTCAGTGGTCACATTTCAAAAAAGCTATTCAAATGCAAATTAGTAACAATATAAACCCCAGAACCAGGCCTGGCAACCAGTTCTTCCTTTTGTGCTTACGAGGTCAGTGTAAACATTGGTTTTGTCGTTTCCTTTTGGATTCGCTTGTGTTTTTTCCTTCGGTTTTTGTGTTTATATGTTCTGACTTTGTGTTTCCCTCGACATTTTGTTTTCCCTTTTAGCTTTCCTTCGAAGTTTCGAGCTAACGTTCAAGTTTACGCCTCGTTGGTTCGACCACGTGCGAATGGCGTCGCCGGCGAGTTCTCAACCTAAACCGGTGGCTCAGGCGATGGAGATTAACGAAGTTTCCGAAGTTCTTCCTCCAAACGAAGACGATAGCGTAGAATTTGATGTGGATGAACTGAAGGAGCAACTCGGCATTGACCGAATCCTCGATAAACTTAATAGTCTCGCAGAGAGGTTTAGCGAGCGGACTGAGTACCCTGGTTCAGGGGCTCAATACACAAAGTCCGTTTCTGAGGCTGCCGAGGAGGTTTTTGACCCGACGGCTCCTTTTGTTGTGCCTGAAGATTCTTCTGCACAAGATTCAAAAGATGAGGAGTTTACTCTCCCTTCTTTCTTAATCACGATATCAGGATGCCATGGCCTCCTTGTGCAACCGACCTCAAGCAAACGAATGTAGATCTCCCACCTGTTGCATACAATCTTCTTGCTTGGATTTTAACTGAAGATATGGAGAATCGGCCATTAGAGAACAGCCAGAGAGTAGTTATAAATGATCCCACTGTTCATCGCCTGATCCTCTCACTTGGTCAAGATCTCGTGTACAACATTTCGAAAGGTAGACAAAAAACGCCTAAACACGTGGCTTTACCAATAACTGTCAAGAATCTCACTGGATGTAAAGAGGTAATAACTTTGCTCAATCGTTTTGGGCATGGCATCTCATATGAACAGGTACTTGCCATTGAGACGGGGCTGGCAGAAAAGCAGATGGAGGCTGAGGAGCAAGGGGTGATACTGCCAAGCAATGTTCAGCCGAATGTGTTCAGTATGTTCTGCTGAGACAACATTGATCTCCTGGAGGAAACTCTGTCTGGAAAAGGAACATCCCACCGCACAAATGGCATAATCGTACAGCGGCAGGTCGCCTGGTGTGAGCCACCAGCTTCACAAGAAAGGCAGAACAAACGGGGAAGAAGACGCACACTGCAAACTGTACCAAGTCAGGTATGTTTCTTGCCATCCATGTCATAATCATTTATCCATGTATAACAAAAGATCAGTTGAATATAGAAACCTGCAATACTTTTGTTTTATTTGTTCGTTTACAGCAGGAGCAACGTAAAAGTATCGATTAACCATGTCAATTCCATATAATATATATTACTGTTTTTTTTTCTCCCAGGTTCATCAGTACAATGCGGGAAAACGATGTGGTCCAGGAACATATGAAGGAGATGTCGTCCAGTACATGCGAGGAACTGAAGATGGTCACTCGTCTGCTAAGCTTAAGGATTTTGCCTGGTTCCTTTCAAGGCTTCCTCTCGCCGAAGTTGGTCATCTGACCGATGAGATTACAGCAGAGACTCCGCAGTCTGTCCCAGGCTGGAGTGGGTTTAATACAGTGGCCAAAGCAAAAAACGTCCCTGGTAAGAGTATTGTTGGCTACTGTCAGCTAATAGATGCCTCCTCAACTGAGCTTTCCACTGTATACACTTTGCTCAAGAAGTCTGTGACAATGGCAAACCGTCTTAATCTTGAGTTCGTGGAATGGTTTTGGGCAGGTTGCTGTTGATCAAACTATCGAACAGACTATTAACTGTGACACTAAATCCAAGGGTGGCATCACAGGTTTTAGTCTGAATAAAGCAGCAGTACACCGATGAGTACTTACATCTCACGAACGTGCAGCAGTTACCCAAGCTTGCCGAGAAATGGCTGGGTCCGCCGGTGTTGATGATAGCGAAGCGTTAAGAGATGAAGAAGATGTACGCAAAGTGCAGTCAACCCTAAATACATGGATCAACCCGTTTGCCCAGTCAGAATCAGACGAGATATGTCATCTAGCCTCAGGGGTTACAGCCAGCCATCAACTCGAACAAGATCTTTCTATTAGCTGCCCATGACAGAGGAGAGGACGCTCTGATGGCATATATCCAGAAACGCCTCATCAGCAATGAAGAATTGAAGAGGGTTTATATGATCCAATACACAAGTTAAAGCTGGCAAATTTTGCGTCTGTTGTCAAGTCCGTCAAGATTTCTGGTAGGGATGTAACGCTCAAAGCAGACAGGGACCTGTTCGCCCGTCTTCTAGTCATTGCGCAGACGAGGGACATGGATTTGCAGGAAGTATTTAAACACTCCCTTGGTCCTCTCCCTTGGTCACTTGCTTCCACTGATGGAACACTTGGGAAAACAGACAAGTCCAAACTGCTAGAGCCACTGACCAATGCAGTTGAGCCTGCTGAAGATGTGCCTCCGACAGCAGCCTGGATACCTACAGTCACTGAAAGATATTCCTTTTAAGACCTGGCAATGACGGTCTTTGACTCAATTGCTCCTCCATCGACGATGGCGAGACGAATCAACTTTGTAACTGACAGGTACCTTGAGACTTCAATCAAGAATGCTGAAAGAACAAGACGAAGCAGTGAAGGATCCCTAAAGGTTAGAATAACAGGCCCTGGGCAGAAATGTCCCAAGCAGTGGAATAAGTTCCTTAGCAATGGAGAGAACAAGACAAGTCTGACAAACTTCCTCCTCCAGCAGTGGTCAGGAAATAGCTATGCAAATCGCATTGGAAGACGCGTCATATTCTTTGTAGCTGCAGATATCTGCGTAAGGTTGTTTGTTGTTGATGGCAAGGTCATGTCCGAGCAAGTGGAGGAGTTGAGATGCACCCATGAGGAAGCAGATACAAGAATCTTTCTCCATGCCAAGCATGCAGCCGACCCTGGCGAAGGTACCATAATCATTAGGTCGCCTGATAGTGATGTTATCATTCTGGTCTGTCATTTCCAGGATCAAATCCCTGCACGTTTGCTTGTCCATAAGAAGTCGAAGACACGCATTATTTTTTGGACATCTCTGCTATAGTACAGAAGGCTGGAGTTGATTTATGTGATGCAAGGTCATGTCCGATTTATGTGATGCAAGGTCATGTCCGAGCAAGTGGAGGAGATGAGATGCACCCATGAGGAAGCAGATACAAGAATCTTTCTCCATGCCAAGCATGCAGCCGACCCTGGCGAAGGTACCATAATCATTAGGTCGCCTGATAGTGATGTTATCATTCTGGCCTGTCATTTCCAGGATCAAATCCCTGCACGTTTGCTTGTCCATAAGAAGTCGAAGACACGCATTATTTTTTGGACATCTCTGCTATAGTGCAGAAGGCTGGAGTTGATTTATGTGATGCACTCCCGGGGCTCCATGCATTTACTGGCTGTGACACGATCAGCTCTTTCGCAGGGAAAGGAAAGAAAGGTCCCCTCAAGATGTGCATGAATGAGAGAGAGTGTTGCCAAGCCATGTCAATGCTGGGAAGATCTTTTGCCTTGGGTGCAACAGCATTCAAGAGAAGTGAAAGGTTTGTGTGCAGAATGTATGGCTTTGCAGATGATCACGATGACGTAGATGAGTGCATATACTTACTGTTTTGTTCCAAGAATCAGCAATCTCACAACCCTCCAACATGCTAAGATGCTCTGGAAAAGCACACACAGCGTACAAACTTCCAAGCTGCAATCTGGCTCCACGCGCTTGAAGCAGACCCACGAGTACCAAGTCCTAATGGCTACGGCTGGACGACCACGGATGACGGCATTCGGATTGACTGGATGACTTTGCCTCCAGCCCCACAGGCCTTATGAATCTTTTATTAAACACATCTATTTTACAAAGTATTCATTTATTTTCCCTATCTAACAAAATCATGGAGTACGACTAGGCGGGCAATTTATTGCCTTTATCGAAATTGTTTCACAACATCACCCAGGGAGAAAAAACGAAGACAATGAGTTTTACGATGCAAAGAAAGAAAGATGTTTCGTTTAAGTCTAATTGAATCCTTTCATTTAACGACTTCACCATCTACCTTCTTTGTCAGCCCTGTCAGAATTCAGTAATTTTGCGCTGTATATTATGACTGACTTGTTATGCGTTTTTATTACTCTTAAACAGAAATATTTTTGTTGTGCATGCATCCTTGGTATAATGGTCTAGTTTCGAGTTAACCATGACCGCTAAAAAGACTAAAGACATAATTGTCACAGGGTTAGTATCGATCTGAAGTGAAATATTCACAAATGCTGGCGGGAAAGCGCGGGAGCTAATAATAATTGCATGAAACGTTTGCCCGAATGAAGTCAGATTGAGTGTCAAATGTATGTCTTTTGTTTTTTATTTATGTCGAGCATTTCATAAAGAAATGCCGCGGAAAACTGCAACGTCACTTTTTGTGCTCGTTTAACGATTTTTTTTAATAGTGAGAGTTTATGCCGTTCCCTACTTTGTTTTGTTGCGAGAAATGGTTTTCCTTTCAATAATTAATAAGACTTTGTCGCCCAGGCTTGCTAACCTACCTTTATTTGACCGATTTTCTCGATCGATAAAAAGCTCTCTGCCGATGGAAATTTCTCGACCAAAACCGCTCAAATTTCCAATACTGCGTTTTCTATCATTTTTCGAAAATCATCCAGCAGTTTGGTGTCGAACTCTTTCCACATGAATTTCAAGATACTGCAATATTTTTGCATCGATTGTTTTCTGCTTAGAAGGGTTTCCAATATGAGAAATAGTTGTTGGGATTATAAGCTGCTCCGCATTTGAGCTCAGGCGATGTTGACATGCAATTTTCAGAGTTTTAGTTTGTTGAATACGAAATGAACACGTGTGGAATTTATTTTAAGAATTCGCACCTTTGTAAGGATTTGGAGCATTTTATAATATATTTACAGAAATAGTGAATGCTTTTTTTACGGCTTGCAAAATTTTCAATCAGGCTTGGAATTCAGATTTAGCAAGCATGGGAAGGCTTCTCTCAGAAATTTGAGTTCGTGGATTGTTTTGTCAAAGAGCATCAGGTATTTAAAATTTGAAGAGAATTTTAGGGCTAAATTTTGATGGCCTTAATACTTCCGCACTTCTGTCCAACGATTTTGCTGAAACTTGATAAGGGTATGTATTATTAAGTCAATGTAAGCCAGGCTTGTCAACCCATCTTTATTCGACGA
Organism: Cladopsammia gracilis; assembly: GCA_022457155.1. Lineage (NCBI taxonomy): Eukaryota > Metazoa > Cnidaria > Anthozoa > Scleractinia > Dendrophylliidae > Cladopsammia > Cladopsammia gracilis. The sequence continues at coordinate 392,012 of JAJGOT010000043.1, forward strand.
TTCTTTCGATGGACGTTTGTCAAGTGATAAAAATTCTCGACCGATCAAAAAAGAATTGTTCGACCGGTGGCCTATTATTCTCGAGTACATATTGTCAGTTATCGACGAATGAGTTTGCTTCTCGCTAGGTGGAATGACATCTAGACTTTTTTGTCATGAAAATGAACGTTAAAAATAACCTCGACCACTATTGCCCACTGCGACTCTCATAGATATTGCGACTCCCTGCGAAGATTCTGTAAAACTTACTCAAGAATTGACGTTAACTGGAATTTTGTAGCAGGTAAATATGCATTTTATAGTGGTGACCATCGATTAGAGCTGTCTGCTCACTGTCGTCAATAACAAACCAACTTCGTTCTCAAATACACATATAAGTTAAGGGAGCAGCTAATGTCACATTATATTCACTGGCAAGTTTCATTCAGCTATAGATTTTTTAATAGGACACTTCTTTGTTGTTCAGTGGAGACAATAGTTAGATGGACCGGATGTATTAAGAGTTAAAGTGGCTCCGTTGTTATTTCGGGCGCACTCGTCTATGACAAACTTTGGGTCATAACTTTTCTGGCTTATAAAACTTTGCGAAAACGTACAGCTGTTATTTACAAATAATATTATAGAATTTGAGTTTACAGGAATATTCGAGCTTAAATGAATCCAACGTTTGAACAAAATCGCACCCTGTGAAAACTTTTGCTGTTATAATAGTTTTAAATTTCTGGAATCAGCTTACATTGACTAAATACATACCCTTACCAAGTTTCAGCAAAATCGTTGGGGCAGAAGTGCGGAAGTACTAAGGCCATCAAAATTAAGCCCTACAATTCTCTTCAAATTTTAAATACTTGTTGCTTTTCGACAAAACAATCCACGAACCCAAATTTCTGGGAGAAGCCTTCCCAATGCTTGCTAAATTCTGAATTCTAAGCCGATTGCAAATCGTGCGAACCGTTGAAAGCATTCACTAGTTCTGTAAATATTATAAAATGCTACAAAAAAACCTGCTCAAATCTCCAATGCTGCGTCTTTAATCATCTTTCGAAAATTATCCAGGAGTTTGGTGTCAAACTCCTTCCACATTAATTTCAAGGTACTGCAATACTTATTGCAGTACATCGATGCATCGATCGTTTTTTGCTTAGAAGGGCTTTCAAAGGGGAAATTTTTGTTGGGATTATAAGCTGCTCCGCATCTTAGCTCAGGCGAAGCTGACAAGCAGTTTACACAGTTTTGTTTATGAATACGAAATGAGCACGTGTGGCATTTATTCTAAGAATTCGCACCTTTGTAAGGTTTTGGAGAATTTTATAATATTTACAGAAATTTACACAAATATAACAGCAAAATTTTTCACAGGGTGCGATTTTCTTCAAAACGCGGGGTTCATTCAAACCCGATTATCGCTAAAAAATAAATAGCTTTTCCCATTAAAATCGAATTCTATCATATTATTGCTAGACAATAGCTGTAACATTTCGCAAAAAATTTAGAAGCATCGCTTTGGAGCCGGAAAAATTATGACCCAAAGTTTGTCATAGATGAGTGCGCCCAAAATAGCAACGGAACCATCTTAAACAGGTGCTAAACTTCATCTTATCATCCGGACAAAAGAGCGCACAGGTAACTACATGTCTCGATGATTTCTTGCTGAATAGATTCGGAAAAAGTAGAAACAGTTTCTTTGAAAAAAAAATACATTTCTTTTTCCCACTCAATTTAGTTGGAAGTTATGTTCTAATAGTCTTTTTTAACATTTTTTTCATAATCCTAATTCATTTGCATTTTTCCTGAACGAGAAAGAAAATTTTCCACTCCGTTTTTCTCAGGAGGTATGAGTTTTAATTCAAAAATCAGCACAATTATAGTAGCTGAAAATGAGCCAGAGTTTAGCTTCTAAAACAGAATCCCCATAAGAAACAAAGTGCTTCATAACATTTTTCAAACGGGTTGAAGACAAGGCCATTACAAAGCCATTACAAAATCGGTTTCTCAGTGTGATTGACGGCAGAGTATTGCCAACTACTCATTTGAAGGGTCGCTTACCAGTGAAATCAATTGTACGAAATGTAAAAAAACCGAAACCGATCATCGCATAAAATAAGTTGATCATGTTACTTATTTTCGATTATTACTGATTATTCTTTAAAATTCGATCGAGTGCATAATTTCTGTCTTTTGTTTCTAATGTGGAGCAACTCATAACGAAATGCTCATTATACGACAAACATTTTGAGCACGGCACCCCTAACAATTGGCACCCGGGCCAATTGTTTATGGCACAGCACTCTTAAGTTTGCCGTGGCCCGACACTACCTCGATAAGAAGACTTGGCCCGCCAATAAATGGGCCTGCTTGTCGTCCAAATGTCAGCGGAACATACGCACAGGCTCTTCAATAAACAAACAGAATGGAGTCTACTGCTGGAAGGTCAACGGACTCTGTGGCTTGCAAAAACCGTGAAAAATCCTGATCCGCGGAAGCAACGACCGCCCTTAATCAATGTTTGATCGGAAGAGAGCATACAGACGATACAGTTTTCTTGGTCGGAAGAGAGCATGCGGTTCTCTCTCGATATGCTCCACATTATGGGATAATTGTGCATACTTCCTGCATACCTACTGGTCAGTGGTCACATTTCAAAAAAGCTATTCAAATGCAAATTAGTAACAATATAAACCCCAGAACCAGGCCTGGCAACCAGTTCTTCCTTTTGTGCTTACGAGGTCAGTGTAAACATTGGTTTTGTCGTTTCCTTTTGGATTCGCTTGTGTTTTTTCCTTCGGTTTTTGTGTTTATATGTTCTGACTTTGTGTTTCCCTCGACATTTTGTTTTCCCTTTTAGCTTTCCTTCGAAGTTTCGAGCTAACGTTCAAGTTTACGCCTCGTTGGTTCGACCACGTGCGAATGGCGTCGCCGGCGAGTTCTCAACCTAAACCGGTGGCTCAGGCGATGGAGATTAACGAAGTTTCCGAAGTTCTTCCTCCAAACGAAGACGATAGCGTAGAATTTGATGTGGATGAACTGAAGGAGCAACTCGGCATTGACCGAATCCTCGATAAACTTAATAGTCTCGCAGAGAGGTTTAGCGAGCGGACTGAGTACCCTGGTTCAGGGGCTCAAAACACAAAGTCCGTTTCTGAGGCTGCCGAGGAGGTTTTTGACCCGACGGCTCCTTTTGTTGTGCCTGAAGATTCTTCTGCACAAGATTCAAAAGATGAGGAGTTTACTCTCCCTTCTTTCTTAATCACGATATCAGGATGCCATGGCCTCCTTGTGCAACCGACCTCAAGCAAACGAATGTAGATCTCCCACCTGTTGCATACAATCTTCTTGCTTGGATTTTAACTGAAGATATGGAGAATCGGCCATTAGAGAACAGCCAGAGAGTAGTTATAAATGATCCCACTGTTCATCGCCTGATCCTCTCACTTGGTCAAGATCTCGTGTACAACATTTCGAAAGGTAGACAAAAAACGCCTAAACACGTGGCTTTACCAATAACTGTCAAGAATCTCACTGGATGTAAAGAGGTAATAACTTTGCACAATCGCTTTGGGCATGGCATCTCATATGAACAGGTACTTGCCATTGAGACGGGGCTGGCAGAAAAGCAGATGGAGGCTGAGGAGCAAGGGGTGATACTGCCAAGCAATGTTCAGCCGAATGTGTTCAGTATGTTCTGCTGAGACAACATTGATCTCCTGGAGGAACCTCTGTCTGGGAAAGGAACATCCCACCGCACAAGTGGCATAATCGTACAGCGGCAGGTCGCCTGGTGTGAGCCACCAGCTTCACAAGAAAGGCAGAACAAACGGGGAAGAAGACGCACACTGCAAACTGTACCAAGTCAGGTATGTTTCTTGCCATCCATGTCATAATCATTTATCCATGTATAACAAAAGATCAGTTGAATATATAAACCTGCAATACTTTTGTTTTATTTGTTCGTTTACAGCAGGAGCAACGTAAAAGTATCGATTAACCATGTCAATTTCATATAATATATATTACTGTTTTTTTTTCTCCCAGGTTCATCAGTGCAATGCCGGAAAACGATGTGGTCCAGGAACATATGAAGGAGATGTCGTCCAGTACATGCGAGGAACTGAAGATGGTCACTCGTCTGCTAAGCTTAAGGATTTTGCCTGGTTCCTTTCAAGGCTTCCTCTCGCCGAAGGCGGTCATCTGACCGATGAGATTACAGCAGAGACTTCGCAGTCTGTCCCAGGCTGGAGTGGGTTTAATACAGTGGCCAAAGCAAAGAACGTCCCTGGTAAGAGTATTGTTGGCTACTGTCAGCTAATAGATGCCTCCCCAACTGAGCTTTCCACTGTATACACTTTGCTCAAGAACTCTGTGACAATGGCAAACCGTCTTAATCTTGAGTTCGTGGAATGGTTTTGGGCAGGTTGCTGTTGATCAAACTATCGAACAGACTATTAACTGTGACACTAAATCCAAGGGTGGCATCATAGGTTTTAGTCTGAATAAAGCAGCAGTACACCGATGAGTACTTACATCTCACGAACGTGCAGCAGTGACCCAAGCTTGCCGAGAAATGGCTGGGTCCGCCGGTGTTGATGATAGCGAAGCGTTAAGAGATGAAGAAGATGTAGATGTACGCAAAGTGCAGTCAACCCTAAATACATGGATCAACCCGTTTGCCCAGTCAGAATCAGACGAGATATGTCATCTAGCCTCAGGGGTTACAGCCAGCCATCAACTCGAACAAGATCTTTCTATTAGCTGCCCATGACAGAGGAGAGGACGCTCTGATGGCATATATCCAGAAACGCCTCATCAGCAATGAAGAATTGAAGAGGGTTTATATGATCCAATACACAAGTTAAAGCTGGCAAATTTTGCGTCTGTTGTCAAGTCCGTCAAGATTTCTGGTAGGGATGTAACGCTCAAAGCAGACAGGGACCTGTTCGCCCGTCTTCTAGTCATTGCGCAGACGAGGGACATGGATTTGCAGGAAGTATTTAAACACTCCCTTGGTCCTCTCCCTTGGTCACTTGCTTCCACTGATGGAACACTTGGGAAAACAGACAAGTCCAAACTGCTAGAGCCACTGACCAATGCAGTTGAGCCTGCTGAAGATGTGCCTCCGACAGCAGCCTGGATACCTACAGTCACTGAAAGATATTCCTTTTAAGACCTGGCAATGACGGTCTTTGACTCAATTGCTCCTCCATCGACGATGGCGAGACGAATCAACTTTGTAACTGACAGGTACCTTGAGACTTCAATCAAGAATGCTGAAAGAACAAGACGAAGCAGTGAAGGATCCCTAAAGGTCAGAATAACAGGTCCTGGGCAGAAATGTCCCAAGCAGTGGAAGAAGTTCCTTAGCAATGGAGAGAACAAGACAAGTCTGACAAACTTCCTCCTCCAGCAGTGGTCAGGAAATAGCTATGCAAATCGCATTGGAAGACGCGTCATATTCTTTGTAGCTGCAGATATCTGCGTAAGGTTGTTTGTTGTTGATGGCAAGGTCATGTCCGAGTAAGTGGAGGAGTTGAGATGCACCCATGAGGAAGCAGATACAAGAATCTTTCTCCATGCCAAGCATGCAGCCGACCCTGGCGAAGGTACTATAATCATTAGGTCGCCTGATAGTGATGTTATCATTCTGACCTGTCATTTCCAGGATCAAATCCCTGCACGTTTGCTTGTCCATAAGAAGTCGAAGACACGCATTATTTTTTGGACATCTCTGCTATAGTACAGAAGGCTGGAGTTGATTTATGTGATGCACTCCCGGGGCTCCATGCATTTACTGGCTGTGACACGATCAGCTCTTTCGCAGGGAAAGGAAAGAAAGGTCCCCTCAAGATGTGCATGAATGAGAGAGAGTGTTGCCAAGCCATGTCAATGCTGGGAAGATCTTTTGCCTTGGGTGCAACAGCATTCAAGAGAAGTGAAAGGTTTGTGTGCAGAATGTATGGCTTTGCAGATGATCACGATGACGTAGATGAGTGCATATACTTACTGTTTTGTTCCAAGAATCAGCAATCTCACAACCTTCCAACATGCCAAGATGCTCTGGAAAAGCACACACAGCGTGCAAACTTCCAAGCTGCAATCTGGCTCCACGCGCTTGAAGCAGACCCACGAGTACCAAGTCCTAATGGCTACGGCTGGACGACCACGGATGACGGCATTCGGATTGACTGGATGACTTTGCCTCCAGCCCCACAGGCCTTATGAATCTTTTATTAAACACATCTATTTTACAAAATATTCATTTATTTTCCCTATCTAACAAAATCATGGAGTACGACTAGGCGGGCAATTTATTGCCTTTATCGAAATTGTTTCACAACATCACTCAGGGAGAAAAAACGAAGACAATGAGTTTTACAATGCAAAGAAAGAAGATGTTTCGTTTAAGTCTAATTGAATCCTTTCATTTAACGACTTCACCATCTACCTTCTTTGTCAGCCCTGTCAGAATTCAGTAATTTTGCGCTGTATATTATGACTGACTTGTTATGCGTTTTTATTACTCTTAAACAGAAATATTTTTGTTGTGCATGCATCCTTGGTATAATGGTCTAGTTTCGAGTTAACCATGACCGCTAAAAGGACTAAAGACATAATTGTCACAGGGTTAGTATCGATCTGAAGTGAAATATTCACAAATGCTGGCGGGAAAGCGCTTGAGCTAATTTGTTTTTCTTTTTTTTTCTTTTCTTTTTTTTTTCTTTTTTTTATTTTATTACTTTATTCATAACACGAACAACAAACACTTACAATAGTGAGAGTTACAAGTTAAATAAAATACTGAAAGATAATTTAATTAAATAATAAGTTATTAATAAAATTATAATAATAAAGTAATAATAGTAATGATAATAATAACAATAATAAAAAAAGTAATAGTAGTCGAGCACAACATATCTTAACTTACATCAAGAATCGAGAAAAAAGAAAGCAAAGAATACAAGTTGCGCAGGAGATTGAAACATCTTCACACCCTTTAGTTTTTCTGTATATGATTTTCAATGTATATCTTTTGTTCCATCATTGAGATAAAATGGTCGAAGTTGCATTGCTCTGAGTGCATTTTCTGGTTGTATAAGTAATATTTCCAAATAATAAGCAGAAATTTAATTTTAGCACAGTAGCGTGATCATTTTCATCATCATTAGTTACTATCCCAAAAAGTTTTTCTAAAGGTGTTAGAGAAAAGGTGTAATGATATTTCTTATTAAACCAGTGAATAATTCTATCAAAGAACGTTTGCGACGAATAGCATTCCACAAAAGTATGGGTGATCGATTCAAGTCCTCCACAATAAAAGCAATTATTTACGTCTTCCAGACCATATGTACATAGCTCCTTATTAGTAACAGTTAATCTATGAATCAATTTAAAATAGAATTCTCTTAGTTTGTTCTCTCGGCATACTTTTCCTATGAGATTAAATATTGATGTCCATTCTATGTTCTCTAATTTTAATTCTTTCTCCCATTTTTTTGGCCCCGTGGCTTTGACGGTGGTTGCATTGATGTAAAGCCAATAATAGTCCTTAGATTTCATTTTATATAGATCAATAATTAACGAAGGAGACAACTGAAAGGTTGTATCATCATCTATAAATCCATTTCTTGTGCTTACAGATCTAGATTTTTGAAGTAAATGTTTAGGGATCGCCGAGATCACTTGTAAGTAGATCAAAAAATTAGATTTTGTGTTGAATTTTGTCTGGAATGCATTAAAGGACAATAATTTTCCACAATTATCTAACACGTCATGGATAAAAACGACACCTTTCTCCTTCCATTCTGGGTAGAAAAAGCTCTTTCCGTTGATCAGGATGTCTTTGTTATTGAAAATAATTAAATCTTGGCCATTGTTATATTGATATAAGGTCCTAAGTTCTTGGAAATTAGCCAGTATTTGTCTGTAGAAAAGTGGAATTTTGGATTCCTTCAAAAATTTGGAGTCGTAATTACAATGAAGAAGAAAATTAAGACCTCCATATTTTTGAAAAAAGTTAGTTGGAATAGATTTCCATGACTCTATCGCAATTTCGTCCATCACTAGAAGTCTTGAAATCCAGGCTAGCCGTAATGATTTGAAAAGAATGTTTGGATTGGGAGCACGTAGGCCTCCATTACTATAATCTTGGCACATAACATCTCTCTTAATTTTGTCCTGTTTCTTATTCCAAATGAAGTTAAAAAGGGACTTCTTTACTTTGACGGTGTCTTCTGCATTGACATCTAACATAGATGCTGAATAAACCAACTGAGAGATCCCCAAACTTTTTACGATAAGACATTTACCCAATAACGAAAGTTTGCGACTTCTCCATATATCGAGTTTCGTGTTAAGATTATCAATTTTACTCAGTACATTTTTCTTATTGTTTCCTTTATAATTATATGAAATAAAGATCCCAAGAACTCGTACAGGTTCGTTCACCAAATTCAAAGCTAGCGGCTTGTCCTTATTAAGCCTCCATGACCCAATCCATATTGCTTTAATTTTTCTCATATTAAGTTTAAGACCAGATATATTGCCGAAGACATCAAGAACTTGAATTGCATTAGTAACCGACGTTACGTTTTTTAAGAAAAGTGATGTATCATCGGCAAATTGACTTATTTTATGTTCTGTTTCAAAGATTTTAATGCCTTCAATATTTGTTTCTTGCCTTATGCGGGCTGCTAAGATCTCTGCTCCCAGTATAAAAAGGTAAGGGGAGAGGGGACACCCTTGTCTAACTCCTCTTGTTAATTTAAAGTAGTGAGTTGTATACCCATTGTGCAGAACAGCACTTTCAGTATTGGTATAAAACGTTTTTATCCAACGTTTAATGTTACTTCCAAAATGAAATAAATCTAAAGATTTCTGAATAAAATTCCATTCCACGGTATCGAAAGCTTTTCTAAAATCTAACAGAAGTAAAATCCCAGGCATGTCTTGCATTTTTGTTTGTTCGAGGATATCATTTATTAAACGGATATTTTGTCCTATATAACGTCCTTTTACAAAGCCTGTCTGATCACAGTTAATAAGTAGCGGAAGTATCTTTTCAATTCTCGTTGCAATGGCCTTAGAGGCGATTTTGTAATCGACATTAAGGAGTGTAATGGGTCTCCAGTTTGATAAATCTTTTAGATTTGGCAAACGTTTCATGCAATAATAATTGCATGAAACGTTTGCCCGAATGAAGTCAGATTGAGTGTCAAATGTATGTCTTTTGTTTTTTATTTATGTCGAGCATTTCATAAAGAAATGCCGTGGAAAACTGCAACGTCACTTTTTGTGCTCGTTTAACGATTTTTTTTAATAGTGAGAGTTTATGCCGTTCCCTACTTTGTTTTGTTGCGAGAAATGGTTTTCCTTTCAATAATTAATAAGACTTTGTCGCCCAGGCTTGCTAACCTACCTTTATTTGACCGATTTTCTCGATCGATAAAAAGCTCTCCGCCGATGGAAATTTCTCGACCAAAACCGCTCAAATTTCCAATACTGCGTTTTCTATCATTTTTCGAAAATCATCCAGCAGTTTGGTGTCGAACTCTTTCCACATGAATTTCAAGATACTGCAATATTTTTGCATCGATTGTTTTCTGCTTAGAAGGGTTTCCAATATGAGAAATAGTTGTTGGGATTATAAGCTGCTCCGCATCTGAGCTCAGGCGATGTTGACAAGCAATTTTCAGAGTTTTGTTGAATACGAAATGAACACGTGTGGAATTTATTTTAAGAATTCGCACCTTTGTAAGGATTTGGAGCATTTTATAATATATTTACAGAAATAGAGAATGCTTTTTTACGGCTTGCAAAATTTTCAATCAGGCTTGGAATTCAGATTTAGCAAGCATGGGAAGGCTTCTCTCAGAAATTTGAGTTCGTGGATTGTTTTGTCAAAGAGCATCAGGTATTTAAAATTTGAAGAGAATTTTAGGGCTAAATTTTGATGGCCTTAATACTTCCGCACTTCTGTTCAAACGATTTTGCTGAAACTTGGTAAGGGTATGTATTATTAAGTCAATGTAAGCCAGGCTTGTCAACCCATCTTTATTCGACGATTCTTTCGATGGACGTTTGTCAAGTGATAAAAATTCTCGACCGATCAAAAAAGAATTGTTCGACCGGTGGCCTATTATTCTCGAGTACATAAGTAGTATACTCTCATTAGATTTAACCCCGCGATGGACTAGGTGACTAGGTGACTAGGTGACTAGGTGCCTAGTCAATGACGTCACAATATGCCTTCCCGCATACTAATTTGGATTAGGTGCCTAGTCAACTACCTATTCCTTTTGTGTTATTGTATACTAATAAGTGCGTTCCTGCATATGTAATAAACTGCCAATACCTACACCTATTCCTTTTGTGTTATTCGGAAACAATTGAAACAATAGGTTTGCCCAAACTTGCCCGCTCTATACCTTCCCTGATTGGATATTATGAGTTGTATTGTCCGTTTGAATAAAAAGCGTGATTTTTTTTAAGCATTATCATTTCTGAGTCAATTTGAGCAAAGCGTATTTTTTCCAAGATGTTTCCACTCTTTCAAGTCGAAACGAGCTCTAAACCTCTTCTGACGATAGACGAAATGCAAAAACTCCAACGCAAAGATATGAATTGTATTGGAATGCTATGCTCAGGAAGTTGTGTTGAGAAAGCTTGGTATGAACTGACATGTGATTTTCAAAGTCTCACTCGGTTGTTAGACGAACCCAAGTTAAATTTAGAGTTTCTTGCTGAATGTTTCAAGGAAGTAAGAAACCACGCTCACTCTTTGAGTGCCAGTTTATTCCGTCACTCCTTGGTTTTTTATAAGAATCCCTATGGTAGACGCGACTGGATGCTGATTGTAGCGATATGGATAACCCTTCAAGATCGTATTGCTCAGTTGGAGCTGCAGCTGTTTGTAAACAAGACAGGAAAAGCACACCTAGCTTTGTTATGGTCACAGATCGAAAACCTAGTAAAGAAACTCAAAGCGTTGTGGTTACGAAAGAGCGCGGGATCACAAAAGGACTACTATCAGAAGCCAAAGAAAGATGACCCTGAAAATGGAACCAGTGAAAAGCAAGGACTAAATGTCTTGGAGTCAATTACCAAACACCAAGTCAAACCGAAAAAGCGAAAGCTGTCAACATTGAAAGTTAAGATTCCCAAGCGACCAAAAACTTCACAGACAACACGCAGTTGTCGAAAATCGAAGTGATGAACTGTAAAACTTTGAGTCACTGAGAACTGATTTTGTAAAATTATTTCAAAATATGTTGTTCATTTCTAGTATCAATAAACCATTCATACGTAAATCTATTTTATATTTGTATGTGCTTTAAGTTTTGAGAACATGACTTTCCGGTAGCTTCAAATTTCCAACTTTTAATTATGCGAACTTACACTGAACTAAATTTGCATGGAAAATTAGCACCTCGGAAAAATAAACAAGGCAACCAATTACATGCGCGCGCTAAAACAATTAACCCAGACTTTGTTAAGGTCAAACCATATTTATTGATAACAAACAACTTCATAATTATACAGGCAATTTAAACGCTTAGTTGGAAAGAAAAAAAAAACAGAGTTGGTTTAGTCTTTTTCATCTGGAAGAGCTTGTTTGACAAACAATGATCGATTGAGTAAGATTTTTCGCTTATCGATTCGAGGCAATGAAATCCTTCTGTCTTTTAACTCTTGTTGGGTTCTTAAGATTCCCAAGCGACCAAAACTTCACAGACAACACGAAGTTGTCGAAAATCGAAGTGATGAACTGTAAAACTTTGAGTCACTGTGAACTGATTTGGTAAAATTATTTCAAAATATGTTGTACGATTCTAGTATCAATAAACCGTTTATGCGTAAATCTATCGATATTTGTGTGTCTGTCAATATTATTTGTCCTTCCTTTACTACTTAGAAAACCTGATAAGAGGGTTTTACTAACATGAATCACGGTAGTGGGAAATTGAACCCACATCAAGCTTATAGCGACTTCAATTCTTACACCTTTACTCCAAACTTATTCCAACACCCTCTATTTTGATCAGAAATCAATGAAGCGATCGAAGTTATTTTTAATTCAACCACCATGACAATGTCGGCTTACTTGGATAAATTTCATCAGAAATTATTCATCTCTTTTTTCAGTAACTTACCTACAAAGCAGCATCTCCTCCACACCATGTAAAGTGAAAGTTTGATTTTAATAGGATAAAACTGTTTACAAAATTAAAATTAAATTAAATTTATCGCTAATTTATCAAACAATGGAGGCCACAAGGGCCTCGGAAGACCAAACCCAATATATTTAGCGGGTGTGTTTACTGAGAACGCAGGCCTTGTGGGGAGACGTGTTTTCTTTCTTTTTCCCGCTGCCTCCTGAAAAGTTATTATTTAATAACCCAAGAAGTAATTGAAAAGCGCGATGCTTGCAAAAAAACCAAATTTATAGTAGATTTTCTTTTCAAATATGTTTATTAACCATACAAATCTGTTTGCAACGCGATATTTATGTCTATTTCGAGGGCCACGGGGGCCTCGAGGGCCAAAAGGGACACTTTTTAACGTTGTGTTTTCCCTGGGATCGCGCGCGGGAGGCTCACGCGTGGAGGTCGCGCGCGCGACTAGACAGACAACAAGCCATGATTAAAATTCTGCCAACTTTGTTTATTTACAAAATTTTTTTCCTATGTACAAAACAACTATATGAAAAATACTATTTACAATTAGAAGCGATCTTATATAAATATTTCGGAAAACTATTTTTGAGAGTAATATATATACAAACTTGAGAAAACGAAAATTATTTACAAAACCAAATTTATAATAGATTTTCTTTTCAAATATGTTTATTAACCATACAAATCTGTTTGCAACGCGACATTTATGTCTATTTCGAGGGCCTCGAGGGCCAAACGGGTCGCTTTTGAGGTGTGTTTTTACCTGGGATCGCGTGGGGGATCTCACGTAAAGGTCGCATTTTGTTTAAACACTTTGATTTATCCCCTGTGAATGAATCGGATAAGGCTCTTAGATTATAACATTACTTGAAATTTCCGTTAAAGAACCAATTCTCTTTTGAGCGCATTTTTTCTGTCATCACAATCCTTGAACCGCGGGTGACTTTTACTGGGAATATTGAAGAGGTCTTTGCCTTTCTCGATTCGCTAAGTTGTTTTCCATCTCAAACTTAGTTTTAAAGCTTTGTAGAACTAAGCTTCCTTCACTGTTCAACAAGTTTAAATTATGCGAAAAGACTTGACCGAAAGGGTTTCAACCAAGCGTAATACCCACAGGGAGTTTAATTAATTTCACTGAACTTTAATTAATCTCGAATTGTCCTTTCCATTACAGTTTTCGAATACTGAGTTGCAAGAAATCGGGGGTGTGGAAAATATTTCGCTTAGTAATGTAAGTAATTCCATCGTTGTGTTGATCAAAAATAAACAAAACTGTTTGCAAAACTAAATTTATCGTTAATTAAACTCGAAACAACAGCCAAAAACGCCAAAAGCGCCAAAAAACGCTACGTTTTAGCGGTGTGATTCGGGGGATCGCGCGTGAGAAGGAGTGTGGAGTTCGCGCGCATTGAACGTCTCGGGGTAATCTTTGGTCGTAGGAAGTTGCTTTGAGTATCTATAACGCATTAGTGTAAAAAACTCTATAATATAATAAATCGCGTAAAAATATACGAATGTGGGTTACGACGGTTATGATGCGCTGTGTGGAGAAACCGAGATGTGTTTCAAAGCAAATAAGGTATAAGTTATAAGCAAATAAAGTATATTAGCGCGCGATTTTCAACCTTGTTGGAAATGTCGAAATGTGAGTGTCAGTCTTGTGTGTTTCATTCGTTTCCTGTAAGGAACTTAATCTCCTAGGTTTTTTTTTCACACGCTCGAATTTCTACTATGACTTATTTCCGTTGAAATAGTTTTCACGCGTTCTCGAATTTCTTGTTCCACGTGTATGCCATCCAACTTGATTGCAAAATGGAAATGTTGGTCCTTCTTATATTCGCTATTCCTTTTTTTCCAACGATTTTGACGTTCAAGTGTTTTGAGGAGCGATGTTATTGTGTGCGATCAACGCAGTTGGTCGATTGTGCGAGAGTTGGTTTGAAAACGCTACCGAAACCAAAGGAAACACTCAACGATTTTATGGAGCTCTCTCTTCGATATAATCAGTTCACACAAGTTAATTTCTCTTTGCTGCTAATTCTGCTCCCTGATTTACGGATCGTGGATCTCAGAGACAACCCTTTTAAGTGTGAAAGAGCCTACGACAATCTTTCACTCAAAATTATTTCAGACTGTGTTACTACTACGAGAGCTGTTATGGCTACGAGCAGCTCCACTTCCAAACACAGATCGACTATCGCTACGTCCACACTCACCACCAAGCAGAGATCAATGATCGCTACGAACAGTCCCACCACCAAGAACAGATCGAGTACACAGCCTAGAAACCATGAGAAGCACAGGAACTATTTAACTGTCTTACTTTTCAGTTTAATTACCATCCCACTGATAGTTATTTGTTTGCGCGTGATAATTAAACTATGGAATGTTAGGCGTAGAAAGCAGTTACAAAGATCATTTGAACTGATTCCTTTAAATTTAGAAGATAGTGACGATGAAGATGTCATATTTGATGTCACGGAACTCTGAATGTACTGAACGTATTCCTACTAGGTATACGGTTATGTTTTCCAACCTCTTCACGTTAAATGGTAATTAATTATTGTTCTCGGTTTGATAATTTTGATTCGTTGGTCCACTTACATGGTTTAATTCACCCTTTGATTATCTTTAGAGAGAGAGAGAGAGAGAATGAATGAATGAATGAACGAATGAGTGAACGAATGAATGAATAAACTTTATTTATACACAGCGTTTACATATCAGTAACTGATTAACTGCTTTACAGAAACACCGTGTTTGCTATTCCTATTATACAATGATCAGTAACTATATTACACTAATTAGAAGACAGCGAGATTGTTTATCTGTGTTTTAAAAGCGGAGAGAGAATTTACAGATGTGATGTTAAATGAAATGGAATTCCATATTTTTTGCTCCAACAAAAGAAAAAACTACTACCTTTTGCAAGTTCAGTATTATATTTAAAGTGATGTGGTAATTGAGAGGGTGGTACGGCTACATTTTGGACCTGAAATGAACTTAAAAAGCTTTTTAAAAAGTGCTTACCACGGCACATGGCACTTTTGTAACCTCTTAACCACTTTAATGGAGCAATCTGTGCACATTTAACCTGCGATCTTGCAATTTTCCTGTAGTAAAGATCAGTTATGGAGGCCTTCACATGACAAGTTTTGGTTTACCACGTTAAACTGGGAAAATTATTAAAGAAGGAGAAAGAAGTTACAAATGTACCCCACTTTTCCACTGTAGAGAGAGAGAGAGAAAATTATAGGAATAGGAAAAGGTTTAGTTTTGTTGTTACATAGAACTACAATATTTTATTACTCGTTAATGAAGTATTGATTATTGACTTTCATTTCATTTGGTGGTTCCTAAAGGAACCGTTTTGTTGGGTCTTACTGTTTGAGAACTCTTCTCCTTCGTTCTCGAACACTGTGGTAGGTAGAGAAGTACGGATATGCACTGATGATCCGGTACCGCTCTCCATACGACTGTCTATGTGAAAAATACACGGCGATCGTTCGCGTTGGAAACCCTTCGAGATCCCAGCCAATCACCTTGGACATTTCGAACACGTATAAAAAGTAAAACCCGTGACACTCCTTCACACCGAACTCGACGATCTCGTATTGATCACTCGACACCCACGTTCTCTTCGCCAGCTGCGCGAGTGTCGCTGTCAAATTGAAGGTTGGCTTGAAGCGCGATGTTTTCCCCTCATAAGTCGATTTCACCAGATGTTTTCCGTTGATGTGGATGGCATCTTTAGTGGTGATCATTACATCACAACTCTGAAACTCAGAAACCCTGCTTTGATCGCGCAATTTATACGGATCAACGCAAAGTTTTTCAAACTTGGCGCACAATTCGCTCATCTCAAAGCTATCCATCTTACGGTTTGGGGTGAGGTTTTCAAATCACACGAATGGTTTAAGAACCCATCGAAAACAAAAGACGCGTATTTTGTGTGCGGAATAAAGGCTATAATTCATAGAAATATAACTGAAATGAATCGTTTCTTTTGATGCTAACTATGCGATTGAAATAATTGGTTTCATTAAGAATTGTTTTCTCAACGCACACACACACACACACACACACACACACACACACACGACCTTTACTGCAAAATAACCTGGTTCAAACATTCAATCAAAAATCGGAACTGAGCTAGATTTTTCCCTGTAGCTTTCGTTGAAAACGATATATTTAGAGTGAAACGGATTACACACTTCCAAACGAAACTGTTTTCTACAGCAACGAACGTAAACCGCCAAATCATTTACATAAAAAAAAAGAAACACCGACAAAACGGGTCGGCTCCGCGGACCGCGGGTAGTGTAATCTTTACACCCGCCCAAACGAATTTGATTGATAAACTCTTTTCTACCAGCTACTAACGTAAACCGCCAAATGATTAAAATAACACCGACAATCGGGTTATTCCTTTGGCGAATAGATTTATAATTCGCTGATCATTACTAAGCTCAATCGACGGATTTATCATAGATTCCAAATCACTGAGAACTCCACCCACAAAAGTGGTGTTAGCGGATTTATCAACCAGCATACAAGGGGGGTGACAACTCTAATAAACGTTGTTTAAGCAATACTGTGTGGAACTGAAAGTTGTCCCGAAAATTTGGAATATCTTCCCGATTTTTTTTTTTCGGAGACATTCACGCAAAAATTTCAAACTTCCCGAAATTTTAACAACATTGGCCGTGTTTTCACGAGGCGGTTTTTCTCGCTTAACATTCCTGTAGGTGATATGTTTACTGACCGCGTTAAGCAGCTTAGAAAATATATCGCGCATGGTATAAGAAAAATGAATAAAGTTCTGTCCGTGAAAACGCATAAATTTTCTAAGCTGCTTAACGCGGTCAGTAAACATATCACCTACAGGAATGTTAAGCGAGAAAAACCGCCTCGTGAAAACACGGCCAATGTTGTTAAAATTTCGGGAAGTTTGAAATTTTTGCGTGAATGTCTCCGAAAAAAAAAAATCGGGAAGATATTCCAAATTTTCGGGACAACTTTCAGTTCCACACAGTATTGCTTAAACAACGTTTATTAGAGTTGTCACCCCCCTTGTATGCTGGTTGATAAATCCGCTAACACCACTTTTGTGGGTGGAGTTCTCAGTGATTTGGAATCTATGATAAATCCGTCGATTGAGCTTAGTAATGATCAGCGAATTATAAATCTATTCGCCAAAGGAATAACCCGATTGTCGGTGTTATTTTAATCATTTGGCGGTTTACGTTAGTAGCTGGTAGAAAAGAGTTTATCAATCAAATTCGTTTGGGCGGGTGTAAAGATTACACTACCCGCGGTCCGCGGAGCCGACCCGTTTTGTCGGTGTTTCTTTTTTTTTATGTAAATGATTTGGCGGTTTACGTTCGTTGCTGTAGAAAACAGTTTCGTTTGGAAGTGTGTAATCCGTTTCACTCTAAATATATCGTTTTCAACGAAAGCTACAGGGAAAAATCTAGCTCAGTTCCGATTTTTGATTGAATGTTTGAACCAGGTTATTTTGCAGTAAAGGTCGTGTGTGTGTGTGTGTGTGTGTGTGTGTGTGTGTGTGTGCGTTGAGAAAACAATTCTTAATGAAACCAATTATTTCAATCGCATAGTTAGCATCAAAAGAAACGATTCATTTCAGTTATATTTCTATGAATTATAGCCTTTATTCCGCACACAAAATACGCGTCTTTTGTTTTCGATGGGTTCTTAAACCATTCGTGTGATTTGAAAACCTCACCCCAAACCGTAAGATGGATAGCTTTGAGATGAGCGAATTGTGCGCCAAGTTTGAAAAACTTTGCGTTGATCCGTATAAATTGCGCGATCAAAGCAGGGTTTCTGAGTTTCAGAGTTGTGATGTAATGATCACCACTAAAGATGCCATCCACATCAACGGAAAACATCTGGTGAAATCGACTTATGAGGGGAAAACATCGCGCTTCAAGCCAACCTTCAATTTGACAGCGACACTCGCGCAGCTGGCGAAGAGAACGTGGGTGTCGAGTGATCAATACGAGATCGTCGAGTTCGGTGTGAAGGAGTGTCACGGGTTTTACTTTTTATACGTGTTCGAAATGTCCAAGGTGATTGGCTGGGATCTCGAAGGGTTTCCAACGCGAACGATCGCCGTGTATTTTTCACATAGACAGTCGTATGGAGAGCGGTACCGGATCATCAGTGCATATCCGTACTTCTCTACCTACCACAGTGTTCGAGAACGAAGGAGAAGAGTTCTCAAACAGTAAGACCCAACAAAACGGTTCCTTTAGGAACCACCAAATGAAATGAAAGTCAATAATCAATACTTCATTAACGAGTAATAAAATATTGTAGTTCTATGTAACAACAAAACTAAACCTTTTCCTATTCCTATAATTTTCTCTCTCTCTCTCTACAGTGGAAAAGTGGGGTACATTTGTAACTTCTTTCTCCTTCTTTAATAATTTTCCCAGTTTAACGTGGTAAACCAAAACTTGTCATGTGAAGGCCTCCATAACTGATCTTTACTACAGGAAAATTGCAAGATCGCAGGTTAAATGTGCACAGATTGCTCCATTAAAGTGGTTAAGAGGTTACAAAAGTGCCATGTGCCGTGGTAAGCACTTTTTAAAAAGCTTTTTAAGTTCATTTCAGGTCCAAAATGTAGCCGTACCACCCTCTCAATTACCACATCACTTTAAATATAATACTGAACTTGCAAAAGGTAGTAGTTTTTTCTTTTGTTGGAGCAAAAAATATGGAATTCCATTTCATTTAACATCACATCTGTAAATTCTCTCTCCGCTTTTAAAACACAGATAAACAATCTCGCTGTCTTCTAATTAGTGTAATATAGTTACTGATCATTGTATAATAGGAATAGCAAACACGGTGTTTCTGTAAAGCAGTTAATCAGTTACTGATATGTAAACGCTGTGTATAAATAAAGTTTATTCATTCATTCGTTCACTCATTCGTTCATTCATTCATTCATTCTCTCTCTCTCTCTCTCTAAAGATAATCAAAGGGTGAATTAAACCATGTAAGTGGACCAACGAATCAAAATTATCAAACCGAGAACAATAATTAATTACCATTTAACGTGAAGAGGTTGGAAAACATAACCGTATACCTAGTAGGAATACGTTCAGTACATTCAGAGTTCCGTGACATCAAATATGACATCTTCATCGTCACTATCTTCTAAATTTAAAGGAATCAGTTCAAATGATCTTTGTAACTGCTTTCTACGCCTAACATTCCATAGTTTAATTATCACGCGCAAACAAATAACTATCAGTGGGATGGTAATTAAACTGAAAAGTAAGACAGTTAAATAGTTCCTGTGCTTCTCATGGTTTCTAGGCTGTGTACTCGATCTGTTCTTGGTGGTGGGACTGTTCGTAGCGATCATTGATCTCTGCTTGGTGGTGAGTGTGGACGTAGCGATAGTCGATCTGTGTTTGGAAGTGGAGCTGCTCGTAGCCATAACAGCTCTCGTAGTAGTAACACAGTCTGAAATAATTTTGAGTGAAAGATTGTCGTAGGCTCTTTCACACTTAAAAGGGTTGTCTCTGAGATCCACGATCCGTAAATCAGGGAGCAGAATTAGCAGCAAAGAGAAATTAACTTGTGTGAACTGATTATATCGAAGAGAGAGCTCCATAAAATCGTTGAGTGTTTCCTTTGGTTTCGGTAGCGTTTTCAAACCAACTCTCGCACAATCGACCAACTGCGTTGATCGCACACAATAACATCGCTCCTCAAAACACTTGAACGTCAAAATCGTTGGAAAAAAAGGAATAGCGAATATAAGAAGGACCAACATTTCCATTTTGCAATCAAGTTGGATGGCATACACGTGGAACAAGAAATTCGAGAACGCGTGAAAACTATTTCAACGGAAATAAGTCATAGTAGAAATTCGAGCGTGTGAAAAAAAAACCTAGGAGATTAAGTTCCTTACAGGAAACGAATGAAACACACAAGACTGACACTCACATTTCGACATTTCCAACAAGGTTGAAAATCGCGCGCTAATATACTTTATTTGCTTATAACTTATACCTTATTTGCTTTGAAACACATCTCGGTTTCTCCACACAGCGCATCATAACCGTCGTAACCCACATTCGTATATTTTTACGCGATTTATTATATTATAGAGTTTTTTACACTAATGCGTTATAGATACTCAAAGCAACTTCCTACGACCAAAGATTACCCCGAGACGTTCAATGCGCGCGAACTCCACACTCCTTCTCACGCGCGATCCCCCGAATCACACCGCTAAAACGTAGCGTTTTTTGGCGCTTTTGGCGTTTTTGGCTGTTGTTTCGAGTTTAATTAACGATAAATTTAGTTTTGCAAACAGTTTTGTTTATTTTTGATCAACACAACGATGGAATTACTTACATTACTAAGCGAAATATTTTCCACACCCCCGATTTCTTGCAACTCAGTATTCGAAAACTGTAATGGAAAGGACAATTCGAGATTAATTAAAGTTCAGTGAAATTAATTAAACTCCCTGTGGGTATTACGCTTGGTTGAAACCCTTTCGGTCAAGTCTTTTCGCATAATTTAAACTTGTTGAACAGTGAAGGAAGCTTAGTTCTACAAAGCTTTAAAACTAAGTTTGAGATGGAAAACAACTTAGCGAATCGAGAAAGGCAAAGACCTCTTCAATATTCCCAGTAAAAGTCACCCGCGGTTCAAGGATTGTGATGACAGAAAAAATGCGCTCAAAAGAGAATTGGTTCTTTAACGGAAATTTCAAGTAATGTTATAATCTAAGAGCCTTATCCGATTCATTCACAGGGGATAAATCAAAGTGTTTAAACAAAATGCGACCTTTACGTGAGATCCCCCACGCGATCCCAGGTAAAAACACACCTCAAAAGCGACCCGTTTGGCCCTCGAGGCCCTCGAAATAGACATAAATGTCGCGTTGCAAACAGATTTGTATGGTTAATAAACATATTTGAAAAGAAAATCTATTATAAATTTGGTTTTGTAAATAATTTTCGTTTTCTCAAGTTTGTATATATATTACTCTCAAAAATAGTTTTCCGAAATATTTATATAAGATCGCTTCTAATTGTAAATAGTATTTTTCATATAGTTGTTTTGTACATAGGAAAAAAATTTTGTAAATAAACAAAGTTGGCAGAATTTTAATCATGGCTTGTTGTCTGTCTAGTCGCGCGCGCGACCTCCACGCGTGAGCCTCCCGCGCGCGATCCCAGGGAAAACACAACGTTAAAAAGTGTCCCTTTTGGCCCTCGAGGCCCCCGTGGCCCTCGAAATAGACATAAATATCGCGTTGCAAACAGATTTGTATGGTTAATAAACATATTTGAAAAGAAAATCTACTATAAATTTGGTTTTTTTTGCAAGCATCGCGCTTTTCAATTACTTCTTGGGTTATTAAATAATAACTTTTCAGGAGGCAGCGGGAAAAAGAAAGAAAACACGTCTCCCCACAAGGCCTGCGTTCTCAGTAAACACACCCGCTAAATATATTGGGTTTGGTCTTCCGAGGCCCTTGTGGCCTCCATTGTTTGATAAATTAGCGATAAATTTAATTTAATTTTAATTTTGTAAACAGTTTTATCCTATTAAAATCAAACTTTCACTTTACATGGTGTGGAGGAGATGCTGCTTTGTAGGTAAGTTACTGAAAAAAGAGATGAATAATTTCTGATGAAATTTATCCAAGTAAGCCGACATTGTCATGGTGGTTGAATTAAAAATAACTTCGATCGCTTCATTGATTTCTGATCAAAATAGAGGGTGTTGGAATAAGTTTGGAGTAAAGGTGTAAGAATTGAAGTCGCTATAAGCTTGATGTGGGTTCAATTTCCCACTACCGTGATTCATGTTAGTAAAACCCTCTTATCAGGTTTTCTAAGTAGTAAAGGAAGGACAAATAATATTGACAGACACACAAATATCGATAGATTTACGCATAAACGGTTTATTGATACTAGAATCGTACAACATATTTTGAAATAATTTTACCAAATCAGTTCACAGTGACTCAAAGTTTTACAGTTCATCACTTCGATTTTCGACAACTTCGTGTTGTCTGTGAAGTTTTGGTCGCTTGGGAATCTTAAGAACCCAACAAGAGTTAAAAGACAGAAGGATTTCATTGCCTCGAATCGATAAGCGAAAAATCTTACTCAATCGATCATTGTTTGTCAAACAAGCTCTTCCAGATGAAAAAGACTAAACCAACTCTGTTTTTTTTTTCTTTCCAACTAAGCGTTTAAATTGCCTGTATAATTATGAAGTTGTTTGTTATCAATAAATATGGTTTGACCTTAACAAAGTCTGGGTTAATTGTTTTAGCGCGCGCATGTAATTGGTTGCCTTGTTTATTTTTCCGAGGTGCTAATTTTCCATGCAAATTTAGTTCAGTGTAAGTTCGCATAATTAAAAGTTGGAAATTTGAAGCTACCGGAAAGTCATGTTCTCAAAACTTAAAGCACATACAAATATAAAATAGATTTACGTATGAATGGTTTATTGATACTAGAAATGAACAACATATTTTGAAATAATTTTACAAAATCAGTTCTCAGTGACTCAAAGTTTTACAGTTCATCACTTCGATTTTCGACAACTGCGTGTTGTCTGTGAAGTTTTTGGTCGCTTGGGAATCTTAACTTTCAATGTTGACAGCTTTCGCTTTTTCGGTTTGACTTGGTGTTTGGTAATTGACTCCAAGACATTTAGTCCTTGCTTTTCACTGGTTCCATTTTCAGGGTCATCTTTCTTTGGCTTCTGATAGTAGTCCTTTTGTGATCCCGCGCTCTTTCGTAACCACAACGCTTTGAGTTTCTTTACTAGGTTTTCGATCTGTGACCATAACAAAGCTAGGTGTGCTTTTCCTGTCTTGTTTACAAACAGCTGCAGCTCCAACTGAGCAATACGATCTTGAAGGGTTATCCATATCGCTACAATCAGCATCCAGTCGCGTCTACCATAGGGATTCTTATAAAAAACCAAGGAGTGACGGAATAAACTGGCACTCAAAGAGTGAGCGTGGTTTCTTACTTCCTTGAAACATTCAGCAAGAAACTCTAAATTTAACTTGGGTTCGTCTAACAACCGAGTGAGACTTTGAAAATCACATGTCAGTTCATACCAAGCTTTCTCAACACAACTTCCTGAGCATAGCATTCCAATACAATTCATATCTTTGCGTTGGAGTTTTTGCATTTCGTCTATCGTCAGAAGAGGTTTAGAGCTCGTTTCGACTTGAAAGAGTGGAAACATCTTGGAAAAAATACGCTTTGCTCAAATTGACTCAGAAATGATAATGCTTAAAAAAAATCACGCTTTTTATTCAAACGGACAATACAACTCATAATATCCAATCAGGGAAGGTATAGAGCGGGCAAGTTTGGGCAAACCTATTGTTTCAATTGTTTCCGAATAACACAAAAGGAATAGGTGTAGGTATTGGCAGTTTATTACATATGCAGGAACGCACTTATTAGTATACAATAACACAAAAGGAATAGGTAGTTGACTAGGCACCTAATCCAAATTAGTATGCGGGAAGGCATATTGTGACGTCATTGACTAGGCACCTAGTCACCTAGTCACCTAGTCACCTAGTCCATCGCGGGGTTAAATCTAATGAGAGTATACTACTTACATATTGTCAGTTATCGACGAATGAGTTTGCTTCTCGCTAGGTGGAATGACATCTAGACTTTTTTGTCATGAAAATGAACGTTAAAAATAACCTCGACCACTATTGCCCACTGCGACTCTCATAGATAGTGCGACTCCCTGCGAAGATTCTGTAAAACTTACTCAAGAATTGACGTTAACTGGAAGTTTGTAGCAGGTAAATATGCATTTTATAGTGGTGACCATCGATTAGAGCTGTCTGCTCACTGTCGTCAATAACAAACCAACTTCGTTCTCAAATACACATATAAGTTAAGGGAGCAGCTAATGTCACATTATATTCACTGGCAAGTTTCATTCAGCTATAGATTTTTTAATAGGACACTTCTTTGTTGTTCAGTGGAGACAATAGTTAGATGGACCGGATGTATTAAGAGTTAAAGTGGCTCCGTTGTTATTTCGGGCGCACTCGTTTATGACAAACTTTGGGTCATAACTTTTCTGGCTTATAAAACTTTGTGAAAACGTACAGCTGTTATTTAGAAATAATATTATAGAATTTGAGTTTACTGGAATACTCGAGCTTAAATGAACCCAACGTTTGAACAAAATCGCACCCTGTGAAAACTTTTGCTGTTATAATAGTTTTAAATTTCTGGAATCAGCTTACATTGACTAAATACATACCCTTACCAAGTTTCAGCAAAATCGTTTGGGCAGAAGTGCGGAAGTACTAAGGCCATCAAAATTAAGCCCTACAATTCTCTTCAAATTTTAAATACTTGTTGCTTTTCGACAAAACAATCCACGAACCCAAATTTCTGGGAGAAGCCTTCCCAATGCTTGCTAAATTCTGAATTCTAAGCCGATTGCAAATCGTGCGAACCGTTGAAAGCATTCACTAGTTCTGTAAATATTATAAAATGCTACAAAAAAACCTGCTCAAATCTCCAATGCTGCGTCTTTAATCATCTTTCGAAAATTATCCAGGAGTTTGGTGTCA
This sequence comes from Cladopsammia gracilis, assembly GCA_022457155.1. Lineage (NCBI taxonomy): Eukaryota > Metazoa > Cnidaria > Anthozoa > Scleractinia > Dendrophylliidae > Cladopsammia > Cladopsammia gracilis. Next base: position 416,822 of record JAJGOT010000043.1, read on the forward strand.
AACTCCTTCCACATTAATTTCAAGGTACTGCAATACTTTTGCATCGATCGTTTTTTGCTTAGAAGGGCTTTCAAAGGGGAAATTTTTGTTGGGATTATAAGCTGCTCCGCATCTTAGCTCAGGCGAAGCTGACAAGCAGTTTACAGAGTTTTGTTTATGAATACGAAATGAGCACGTGTGGAATTTATTCTAAGAATTCGCACCTTTGTAAGGTTTTGGAGAATTTTATAATATTTACAGAAATTTACACAAATATAACAGCAAAATTTTTCACAGGGTGCGATTTTCTTCAAAACGCGGGGTTCATTCAAACCCGATTATCGCTAAAAAATAAATAGCTTTTCCCATTAAAATCGAATTCTATCATATTATTGCTAGACAATAGCTGTAACATTTCGCAAAAAATTTAGAAGCATCGCTTTGGAGCCGGAAAAATTATGACCCAAAGTTTGTCATAGATGAGTGCGCCCAAAATAGCAACGGAACCATCTTAAACAGGTGCTAAACTTCATCTTATCATCCGGACAAAAGAGCGCACAGGTAACTACATGTCTCGATGATTTCTTGCTGAATAGATTCGGAAAAAGTAGAAATAGTTTCTTTGAAAAAAAATACATTTCTTTTTCCCACTCAATTTAGTTGGAAGTTATGTTCTAATAGTCTTTTTTAACATTTTTTTCATAATCCTAATTCATTTGCATTTTTCCTGAACGAGAAAGAAAATTTTCCACTCCGTTTTTCTCAGGAGGTATGAGTTTTAATTCAAAAATCAGCACAATTATAGTAGCTGAAAATGAGCCAGAGTTTAGCTTCTAAAACAGAATCCCCATAAGAAACAAAGTGCTTCATAACATTTTTCAAACGGGTTGAAGACAAGGCCATTACAAAGCCATTACAAAATCGGTTTCTCAGTGTGATTGACGGCAGAGTATTGCCAACTACTCATTTGAAGGGTCGCTTACCAGTGAAATCAATTGTACGAAATGTAAAAAAACCGAAACCGATCATCGCATAAAATAAGTTGATCATGTTACTTATTTTCGATTATTACTGATTATTCTTTAAAATTCGATCGAGTGCATAATTTCTGTCTTTTGTTTCTAATGTGGAGCAACTCATAACGAAATGCTCATTATACGACAAACATTTTGAGCACGGCACCCCTAACAATTGGCACCCGGGCCAATTGTTTATGGCACAGCACTCCTAAGTTTGCCGTGGCCCGACACTACCTCGATAAGAAGACTTGGCCCGCCAATAAATGGGCCTGCTTGTCGTCCAAATGTCAGCGGAACATACGCACAGGCTCTTCAATAAACAAACAGAATGGAGTCTACTGCTGGAAGGTCAACGGACTCTGTGGCTTGCAAAAACCGTGAAAAATCCTGATCCGCGGAAGCAACGACCGCCCTTAATCAATGTTTGATCGGAAGAGAGCATACAGACGATACAGTTTTCTTGGTCGGAAGAGAGCATGCAGTTCTCTTTCGATATGCTCCACATTATGGGATAATTGTGCATACTTCCTGCATACCTACTGGTCAGTGGTCACATTTCAAAAAAGCTATTCAAATGCAAATTAGTAACAATATAAACCCCAGAACCAGGCCTGGCAACCAGTTCTTCCTTTTGTGCTTACGAGGTCAGTGTAAACATTGGTTTTGTCGTTTCCTTTTGGATTCGCTTGCGTTTTTTCCTTCGGTTTTTTGTGTTTATATGTTCTGACTTTGTGTTTCCCTCGACATTTTGTTTTCCCTTTTAGCTTTCCTTCGAAGTTTCGAGCTAACGTTCAAGTTTACGCCTCGTTGGTTCGACCACGTGCGAATGGCGTCGCCGGCGAGTTCTCAACCTAAACCGGTGGCTCAGGCGATGGAGATTAACGAAGTTCCCGAAGTTCTTCCTCCAAACGAAGACGATAGTCTAGAATTTGATGGGGATGAACTGAAGGAGCACCTCGGCATTGACCGAATCCTCGATAAACTTAATAGTCTCGCAGAGAGGTTTAGCGAGCGGACTGAGTACCCTGGTTCAGGGGCTCAAAACACAAAGTCCATTTCTGAGGCTGCCGAGGAGGTTTTTGACCCGACGGCTCCTTTTGTTGTGCCTGAAGATTCTTCTGCACAAGATTCAAAAGATGAGGAGTTTACTCTCCCTTCTTTCTTAATCACGATATCAGGATGCCATGGCCTCCTTGTGCAACCGACCTCAATTAACGAATGTAGATCTCCCACCTGTTGCATACAATCTTCTTGCTTGGATTTTAACTGAAGATATGGAGAATCGGCCAATAGAGAACAGCCAGAGAGTAGTTATAAATGATCCCACTGTTCATCGCCTGATCCTCTCACTTGGTCAAGATCTCGTGTACAACATTTCGAAAGGTAGACAAAAAACGCCTAAACACGTGGCTTTACCAATAACTGTCAAGAATCTCACTGGATGTAAAGAGGTAATAACTTTGCTCAATCGTTTTGGGCATGGCATCTCATATGAACAGGTACTTGCCATTGAGACGGGGCTGGCAGAAAAGCAGATGGAGGCTGAGGAGCAAGGGGTGATACTGCCAAGCAATGTTCAGCCGAATGTGTTCAGTATGTTCTGCTGAGACAACATTGATCTCCTGGAGGAAACTCTGTCTGGGAAAGGAACATCCCACTGCACAAATGGCATAATCGTACAGCGGCAGGTCGCCTGGTGTGAGCCACCAGCTTCACAAGAAAGGCAGAACAAACGGGGAAGAAGACGCATACTGCAAACTGTACCAAGTCAGGTATGTTTCTTGCCATCCATGTCATAATCATTTATCCATGTATAACAAAAGATCAGTTGAATATATAAACCTGCAATACTTTTGTTTTATTTGTTCGTTTACAGCGGGAGCAACGTAAAAGTAACGATTAACCATGTCAATTCTATATAATATATATTACTGTTTTTTTTTCTCCCAGGTTCATCAGTACAATGCCGGAAAACGATGTGGTCCAGGAACATATGAAGGAGATGTCGTCCAGTACATGCGAGGAACTAAAGATGGTCACTCGTCTGCTAAGCTTAAGGATTTTGCCTGGTTTCTTTCAAGGCTTCATCTCGCCGAAGGTGGTCATCTGACCGATGAGATTACAGCCGAGACTTCGCAGTCTGTCCCAGGCTGGAGTGGGTTTAATACAGTGGCCAAAGCAAAAGACGTCCTTGGTAAGAGTATTGTTGGCTACTGCCAGCTAATAGATGCCTCCCCAACTGAGCTTTCCACTGTATACACTTTGCTCAAGAAGTCTGTGACAATGGCAAACCGTCTTAATCTTGACAATACAGTGGTCGTGCTAGATCAAGCCATCTATGCGAAAGCATTAGAAGTGATATGGAAGCAAAGACAAGAGTTTAAGAGCGTAGTGCTTATGATGGGGGACTTCCATGTTGCCTGTGTGTTTCTTGCAGTCATAGGAAAACGTTTCGGGGACGCTGGGCTTCGCGATCTTTTGATAGAGTCCAGGATTATCGGTAGTGGATCCCTAAACGGCGTGTTAGAAGGGAAACATTACAACCGGGAACTTCGCATGCACAAGATAGTCCTCGAGGCTTTGATGCGTCTGAACTGGCAAGCCTTCATTCAGTGTACCAAAGAATCCCACGACAGAAGCCTTACCCAGCAAATAGAGGCTGCAGAGTCAACACTGAAGAATGTCCAGAAGGAAGTAATACCTGCTAGCATTCAAGCACGTTATCGTAATCCAGTGCTCAAAGATCTCCTGCAAAGCCTTGAAGAGTTCAATCGGTCATCAAGTTGCAAGATGAGCAAGTATTGGCAGTCTTACATTGAAATGGTTACTCTGTTACTGCACGTTGTACGAGCAACAAGAGAAGGAGATTGGAACTTACACCTTACGTGTATCAAGGATAAGTTGCCGTGGATGTTTGCGTACGACCGTACCAATTACGCACGGTATCTTCCAGTTTATTTGTGCGACATGTTGGCATTGGAGTACAACCACCCATCTGCGCATCAGGTGTTCGAGGCTGGGAACTTTGTCGTCCAGAGGAGTTCGTGGAATGGTTTTGGGCAGGTTGCTGTTGATCAAACTATCGTACAGACTATTAACTGTAACACTAAATCCAAGGGTGGCATCATAGGTTTTAGTCTGAATAAAGCAGCAGTACACCGATGAGTACTTACATCTCACGATAGCGAAGCGTTAAGAGATGAAGAAGATGTACGCAAAGTGCAGTCAATCCTAAATACATGGATCAACCCGTTTGCCCAGTCAAATTCAGACGAGATATGTCATCTAGCCTCAGGGGTTACAGCCAGCCATCAACTCGAACAAGATCTTTCTTTTAACTGCCCATGACAGAGGAGAGGACGCTCTGATGGCATACATCCAGAAACGCCTCATCAGCAATGAAGTGGGTTTATATGATCCAATACACAAGTTAAAGCTGGCAAATTTTGCGTCTGTTGTCAAGTCCGTCAAGATTTCTGGTAGGGATGTAACGCTCAAAGCAGACAGGGACCTGTTCGCCCGTCTTCGAGTCATTGCGCAGACGAGGGACATGGATTTGCAGGAAGTATTTAAACACTCCCTTGGTCCTCTCCCTTGGTCACTTGCTTCCATTGATGGAACACTTGGGAAAACAGACAAGTCCAAACTGCTAGAGCCACTGACCAATGCAGTTGAGCCTGCTGAAGATGTGCCTCCGACAGCAGCCTGGATACCTACAGTCACTGAAAGATATTCCTTTTAAGACCTGGCAATGACGGTCTTTGACTCAATTGCTCCTCCATCGACGATGGCGAGACGAATAAACTTTGTAACTGACAGGTACCTTGAGACTTCAATCAAGAATGTTGAAAGAACAAGACGAAGCAGTCAAGGATCCCTAAAGGTCAGAATAACAGGCCCTGGGCAGAAATGTCCCAAGCAGTGGAAGAAGTTCCTTAGCAATGGAGAGAACAAGACAAGTCTGACAAACTTCCTCCTCCAGCAGTGGTCAGGAAATAGCTATGCAAATCGCATTGGAAGACGCGTCATATTCTTTGTAGCTGCAGATATCTGCGTAAGGTTGTTTGTTGTTGATGGCAAGGTCATGTCCGAGCAAGTGGAGGAGTTGAGATGCACCCATGAGGAAGCAGATACAAGAATCTTTCTCCATGCCAAGCATGCAGCCGACCATGTCGAAGGTACCATAATCATTAGGTCGCCTGATAGTGATGTTATCATTCTGGCCTGTCATTTCCAAGATCAAATCCCTGCACGTTTGCTTGTCCATAAGAAGTCGAAGACACGCATTATTTTTTTGGACATCCCTGCTATAGTGCAGAAGGCTGGAGTTGATTTATGTGATGCACTCCCGGGGCTCCATGCATTTACTGGCTGTGACACGACCAGCTCTTTCGCAGGGAAAGGAAAGAAAGGTCTCCTCAAGATGTGCATGAATGAGAGAGAGTGTTGCCAAGCCATGTCAATGCTGGGAAGATCTTTTGCCTTGGGTGCAACCGCATTCAAGAGAAGTGAAAGGTTTGTGTGCAGAATGTATGGCTTTGCAGATGATCACGATGACGTAGATGAGTGCAGATACTTACTGTTTTGTTCCAAGAATCAGCAATCTCACATTCCTCCAACATGCTAAGATGCTCTGGAAAAGCACACACAGCGTGCAAACTTCCAAGCTGCAATCTGGCGCCACGCGCTTGAAGCAGACCCACGAGTACCAAGTCCTAATGGCTACGGCTGGACGACCACGGATGACGGCATTCGGATTGACTGGATGACTTTGCCTCCAGCCCCACAGGCCTTACTAGATGTGATCGTGTGTGGATGTACTACGTTCTGCTCTACTGGCCACTGCTCGTGCAACAGGAATGGTCTCTCCCTCCTGTACTGATGCTTGCCAATGTGGTGACAATTGCAGCAACCCTCACAACAAGTGGCAAACGAATGAAGTAACAGACAGCGACAGTGACGTAGAGTAACTGTAGTGTACACTCAGTCACCATTTAAAAGAACTGTCATAATTGAATCCTGCATCATTTTCTTATGACCTAACCAAATTCTGATTCTTAGCATTGAGTAGAACTGTTTGGTTGGTAATAATTTCACTGTGTTGTGCGATACTATAAGTAATTCTCATTTTTGGAACAGAAAAAATCCATAGACCGGAAGTTAAATTTTTGTTTCAGCTTAGGTTTTTCTGTAGCCTTAGACAAAAAGTTTTACATTCAGAATGTACCCAAAGACAGATAAGGGTTTCCTTCGCTGAAATGTAGAGTAAGTGTAAGAAGGACAAAGGCCAAGTAACCAGTTTTTCGGGTCTTCAAGTGTCGAAGACAGTAGTAGTATCATTAAGGTTACAGTGTACCTTCGGGGGTGTCTCCAGTATAACAGCTCTAGCGTCTTAAGATTACACTTAATATACCTAAACCCAGATATCAAATTAAAGCTTATAGAGCTGGCTATCTAAAAATGGAAACCATTTGGTAATAAAGTGAATTGTCGAATTTTTTACGACGTCTAAATTCGAACGTCCGAATCAGCTGTAAAATGCTATAACTCAAAGCGATTATTGTATTTTGCTAATTTGATTTGTTCTCGGGTTTCCGGACACGAAGCGCTAAAAAAACTTGTCGGCGATTCCCATATTCAATTGCAATGAAAAGTTACAGAATATTTTCGAAAAAGGGAGAAAAAAAATTGGAATGATCGCACGGAAATGGCTCTTGACGAAAAAGTTTTCGGAAATAAGAAATTCGCCGACACGATTTTGTTGATTATATGTTAGCCTAACAAATTTGAGGAAAATCGAACAAATTTCCTTTGAGTTATAGCTCTTTAAAGTGTCCCCAACAAGCGAAAAATTAACTTTGAGAAAACAGCGCTTAAAAAAACATATCGCCTCATAAACAAACTCCCCCACAAAAGTTATACTGTCATTTCTCCGTCAATTTTCACTATTTTTCGATAATTTTTTTTTGAATGAAAGTTCATTCTGTAAACTTTATTTTGACGCCAAAAAAAAATTTTCGATAAATTTTCGATCTGAAGGTACACTGTAACCTTAATGATAAGCAAAAACTTAGCATCACTTTCTGATGGATGAGGCAAACGCTCCCTCTGAGTATTTGGTAGAACTTTTTGGTTTCCGATGCGTGATATACGTGATTTTCATCTTTTTCCTAAATAAACTCTGTTAACCGGAAGTTGAATTTTGGTCACTTCTGGTTTAGTTTTTCTGCCATTTTGGCAGAACGTTTTGCTTTCAGCCATATTACATTTGGTTTTGCAGTTATCCAAGGACAAATTAGGGCTGCTGAGCCGAGTTATAGACATAATGTAAGTAAGAGAAAGTCCAAGTGCAACATGAAACAGTCGTTTGGTCTTCAAGTGTCTCTAGACAATGGTGGGTCAGATAATTATCATAAATTAAAGTTCAGTTTAGCGATATTGTTCAGTTTGTGTATTTTTTTTTGCCTTTAACAGTCAGTTTGTTGATGGGAAACAGATATATTTTTAAAATTTAAAGCTAAAAGGTGTCTTCGCATCAATTGAATTCCAAATATAATCGTCCAGTTTTGTTACAAAAGATGATCTTAAGGTACTGAAACTGTTTTCTGTCGTCTGTTCCCACAGACTCTTGTCACTTTAAGGTTCAAATCTTTACTACAGATTATAATAAGGATGACGCTGTTAATGGATAAAAATAAAGTGGATTGTCTGTCTTTTGCATATGTATTTCAAACGTTTTAGGTGCGTTTCTGCCTGTAAGGCAACTAATTAGCATAAAATGACCCAAATAAGGATAATGTTAGACATTTGTGTATGTTTCAAAGATAAGCACACTATCAGGTAGCTTATTGAACAAAAATAACTAGTTTTAGCAATGTTTTATTGGGAAAATATCAAAACCTCCGCAGGAAACGGATGCCAAGTGGTATTTTGGCGCAGAGGAGTGTGGGTAGTTTAGGCCAGGTTACCAAGTTACCGGACACTTTTTCCGCGTGGCAACAAGCAGATTCGAAATCAGTACTCTCTAAGCTTTAAAATGATACAAAGAACAGCTTGCCACCCGGGGGGTGCAGCCAACTTGCCAAAAACCGGGTTAATGCGTTAGAACGTGAGGTTAATAAAAACAAAATAGAAGAATTGATAGTGAATATGGTAAAGATGCCGTTGTAGCGCACATGAAAACATTACATGATGCAAATCAGCCAATAGAAATTTATGTTCACGAAATGGGCGTAGTTTTATTTCAGTAGCCATTTGGGGTATTAAAAAACAGGAAATCACTAATTTTCGATTAAAAAGTTTACATTTTCACGCTAGTGACTAAAATGGGGTCTATTATTTGGTTATACAATAGACGTGTTTAGAAAATGTTATAGGCTGGGCCTTATCATTATTATTATTTTTTTTGCAAAAGGAGGGGAACCCGTGCCCCTCTGCTAACAACGTTTCTGTACAGCATTGGGGGATATGTTCTCATCAGTGCTCTACTTTTTTAAGACCAAAAGCCAGAATAGTCCTCAACTTAGCTCAATTTCGACGACTAAGGAGAGCTTTTTTCCACAAGATTTAGTGCCGTTTTTTCACCACAAGCAAGAAAGCGTCTGGTAACCATCTGTGTTCGCTTTGGTGAGTGCGTGCTTTTCAATTTTGTGGTTTTGGTTTTGGTCTCGCGAGTTTTCTCGCCCTCGCGTGACGTGGAGATGGCCGCGCGTCCCGCACACCAGCCGTTCGCCCACACTAGAACTCACTGTCCGCGGAGGAAAACCTGGATCTTGACTCGTTCAGTATAGCGCAGTCGTTACCGGACTTTAAGGAAAAAATCGTTGGGATTGTACCCCTCTACGGAGGAAAGTGCTTCGACATCACCCTCCGATCTACAGAATCGGCCACGCGGTTAGCGGCATCGGGATTTGACTGCAAAAGCTGCGTTATCCCTTTACGCCTTTTAGGGCAAAAAGCACTACACGTGTCATGCTTTGTTCCCGTTGAATTCCCCGATGAAAACCTGCTACAACTCATAGAACAATACGGCGACCTCAAAGCGCGAGCAGTCCGCCGGCTTTGCTTGAAAGCCACGGGCTACGAGCACATCGAGAACGGCATCCGTGTCGTAGAATTCACACGTTTACAAAAGGCAGTGCCACGCAAATTAGTCACTCAAGGGCTCGAGTTTTTTTTAAGTACACGGGCCAGCCAATACTATGCTATCGGTGCCAGTCTTCCGAGCACGTTGTTAAAGACTGCCCGAAGGCGAAACGCCGCGAGGCGAACCATGAGGCTCCAGCGCCCGGGAGGGGGGGGGGGGGGGCCGCAACCAGCAACGACACTTCCCTTGTAACCACAATAGGCCATTTGCACGATAGCGTCATTTGACTACAACTACCAGAATTCATTTCGTTTTTCCTTTCTTATTTAAATTTTGCAAACCCAGTGAGGTTTAAATAACAAAGGCCCTAATTTGCACTACAAAACAAAAAACTGAACCTCCGTGCGACCCTTCTCCAGAAACTGCCGGCCATCCCCTACTACCGATGCCGTGAGAGTAAGTGTGAGAAAGTTAATCTTGAAAGCAAGGTTGGCAACATCCTGTCTCGTGGTAATTCAAATACAACAGATCACACGCGTTTGGCGGAGATCAAAGACCTCCTAAAAACGATCGAAGATCACGACGTAGAGGGAGCCATCATTCGCAGTAAAGAGCAGTGAATAGAGCTGGGGGAAAAACCGACCAAATATTTCTACCAGCTTGAAAATCAGCGACAAACACGCAACTCAATTACAGAGTTACGTGCCAACAATTCAACCGTGACTTCCGATAAAAATATTCTTCGCGAATGTTGCGATTTTTATCGTAACCACCATTCGGCTGAACAAGTTTATTTATCTAGCCAAGACTGGCTTTTAGACCAACTGGATAAAACTCTGGCATCTGAAGACCAAGAGAAATGCGAAGGTGACCTCACACTCTTCGAATGTCAATTTTTTGTAATAACGAAATATAATTGCTAACAGTTGGTATGAGCGAAATGGCATGATTGTAAACCCAGAAAAGCACCAGGCAATGGTGCTTGGTGCGAACAGTAATTATGAATTCTCTTTCCCTGTTAAGAATTCAATTGATTTACTGGGTGTAACAATTGACAAGGATTTAAGCTTTAATTGTCACATCTCACAGATATGTGAGAAAGTTAACAAACAATTTAGTGTTCTCAAGAGATTTAAAAATATCATTACTGGTAATGTTATGTTTCGTCTATATAAGGCTTTTATTCTACCACACCTTCATTATTGCTCTCTTATTTGGCATTTTTCTGGCACCAGAAATTGTGATAAACTGGAGTCTTTGAACAAACGTATTTTACGATTTATTTTTCATGATTCATTATCTAGTTATGATGGATTGTTACAGAAAGCAAAGACAGTATCGTTATACACTGGAAGACTTCACAAAATGCTTATGGTAGTTTTCAAGAGCTTATTTGTTTCTAAGTATCTTGGATATCTTAAAGAACTATTTGTTTTTCGCAACTCGAGTTACTCATTAAGAGGAAAGAATATGTTGACCATGCCTATACCAAGAACAACAAATTAAGGACTTGAGTGCATCCGATATCAAGCTGCGAAAGTTTGGAACTCGCTCCCAGACAGGATCAGAACAATAAATTCATTAAAAGACTTTAAGACAGCCATAAAAGAAATTAACTTTTAACTTTTAATTTTTAACTTTTAGTTTTATTTTTGATTATTTGTATTTTAATAATAATTTTATTCTGATTTACGTATTTTTCTCGAAGATATTAGCTCAATAGAGCTACTCTAAAAATTCGAGGTTAAATAAAGTTATGTATGTACGTTATGTATGTATGTATAATATCCAATTTATTCAACACTTTTGAGAGATTCGACAGATTGTAAAGTTCAATAGGTGATGTCACGTTTAATTCTCGCGGAAATTGTAGAGTGAATTTTTGTGTTTAGTTAAATATACGTATTGGATTCGTTTAGCAGTAAAATTTTGTTCCTAAAAGACTGTTTTTTTTTGTGTGTTGATAGTTTGTCGAGATTTTTTAGGAAAACAGTAATTAGTAATTTCAAACTTGTTTTAATGATGTATATGTATATGATGTATATCGGCTTAACAGGAACTTTTTAACGGTGAACTCTCATAACTCATAACTCTCATAACAGTGAACTCCGAGGCGACCGGCACAACAGTCATTTGTATTCCCGATTCAACTCCAGACACGTCCTCAAAAGAACCAGAGACTGTTATCATAATACTGATACGTTTTTACAACAACGTACAATAATTCACTCACTAGTTTTCTCGTTGTTTATGTTCATATTGGCGCCAGAACAGCAACCATAACTATGGGAACTATACAAACCTCCGGTCAGGAAGTAAAATTGCAGTTTTAATACCGATGCCTTGGATTTTATTTATACTTGACCAGAAACCCGCAAGCATTTCCTTCCAGCAGGGCCCGGTTGTTCAAAAGGTGGATAGCGCTGCCCACCGGATAAATCGCTATCCAGCGGATAAAGGTGTGCAAAACCAATTGCGTTATCTACTGGATAGTGATTTATTCGGTGGATAGCTCTATCCACCTTTTGAACAACCGGGGCCAGAAATGTTAGCTGTCTCCGCGACCCGCAAAAATTTCCTCCCGCAAAACAAATTCAGTCGGACAATCCGCAAAATTTCCTTGTGCACGGTGGCAAAATCAACAAAACTATGACGTCTTCCCCCTACTGTTGCATAATCAAACCGTAATAGCAATGATTCAGTATTTCAAAATAGAACAAACGCAAAGTTCATGCTATTTTGCTCTGCCATATCGCTCATATTAAAACACAAACTTTCCCGTCCCATTTAACTTTCTTAAAACGTCGCCATACGCAAAAATACAGCGTGAAATTTTCAAACTGCGTTTGCCAAAAAAACGCATTTGACCTATTTTTACCCTTCTAAAGCAGCTTTAATGGCTTTACGACAAATGATTGAAACTGATAGGTAAGGTGAGATATCGAAACTTAAGAAGAACTTAATGCCTTTGCGGTAACGTAATGTGAGATATGACAAGTTCATGACAAGTTCTGACATCCCAATACCCTAGGGAAATTAACAATAGGACCGGGGGTGCTCCTCAAAAATTTTAGTGACGGTATGTGACGCCCTTCTTGAAATCCTAACCGCTTTAACCAACCATATCCTCAATGCCCTAATATAGCTTCTATAGAGAAGAAAGAAGAAATCCCCCGGACAAAAGTCCACAAAATTTAACAAAGAAACCTTTGTTAACAACTTTTGTCCCTTTTTTCGTACTGATTCCGAAATCTCGTTTAATGCGCATGCGCATTAACGAGATTAAAAAGGAATATCCTCTCTTTTCAATGGGAACCCACATTAATGTCGAACTGTAAGCATGGTTAAGAACTAACTAGCCATCACTGCCTTTTTAAGTTTAAGATTTTTGTGTGAGCTTAACAGGTTTCACTATTTAACAGGTTGCACTATTTTATTGTCTATGGAGAATACACCTTTGGTGTATTTGGTGGGGATGAAGTGCTCCCATACAGGTCACCCTTTACCCCATAGACTCTTATTCCGCTTAATCTGGGGGATACCCTGGGCCCTGGGGGATTATCACCCCCTATAGAGGATTATCACCTCTCACTGAGTACCCTGGGGGATTACTACCTCCTATTGAGGATTATCACCTCTCACTCAGTAGCATGAGGAATTATCACCCCCAGAGAGAATTGTCACCTCTCAGTAAATACCCTTGGGGAATATCACCCCCTAGAGAGGATTATTCCTCTCACTGAGTAGCCTGGGGTATTATCACACCCTATTGAGGATTATCACCTCTCACTCAGTAGCATGGGGGATTATCACCCCCGAGAGAGGATTATCACCTCTCACTGAGTACCCCGGGGGATTATCACCCCCTATAGAGGATTATTTCCTCTCACTGAGTACCCTGGGAGATTACTACCCCCTATTGAGGATTATCACCTCTCACTCAGTAGCATGAGGGATTATCACCGCCAGAGAGAATTATCACCTCTCAGTAAATACCCTTGGGGATTATCACCCCCTAGCAGAGAGGATTATTTCCTCTCACTGAGTACCCTGGGGTATTATCACACCCTATTGAGGATTATCACCTCTCACTCAGTAGCATGGGGGATTATCACCCCCGAGAGGATTATCACCTTTCACTGAGTACCCTGGGGGATTATCACCCCCTAGAGAGGATTATTTCCTCTCACTGAGTACCCTGGGAGATTACTACCCCCTATTGAGGATTATCACCTCTCACTCAGTAGCATGAGGGATTATCACCGCCAGAGAGAATTATCACCTCTCAGTAAATACCCTTGGGGATTATCACCCCCTAGAGAGGATTATTTCCTCTCACTGAGTACCCTGGGGTATTATCACACCCTATTGAGGATTATCACCTCTCACTCAGTAGCATGGGGGATTATCACCCCCGAGAGGATTATCACCTTTCACTGAGTACCCTGGGGGATTATCACCCCCTAGAGAGGATTATCACCTCTCACTGAGTATCCTGGGGGATTATCACCCCCAGAGAGGTTTATGACCTCTCACTGAGTACCCTGGGAGATTATCACCCCCAGAGAGGATTATCACCTTTCACTGAGTACCCTGGGGGATTATCACCTCCTAGAGAGGATTATCACCTCTCACTGAGTACCCTGGGAGATTATCACCGCCAGAGAGGATTATCACCTTTCACTGAGTACCCTGGGGGATTATCACCCCCTAGAGAGGATTATTACCTCTCACTGAGTACCCTGGGGGATTATCACCTCCTGGAGGATTATCACCTCTTACTCAGTACTCTGGGGGCTTATCACCCCCAGACCTCTCACTCAGTACCCTGGGGGATTATCACCCCCTTGAGGATTATCACCTCGGTCTGAGTCCCCTGGGGGATTAGAGAAAAGTGACCTAATGTCCTCTATTAGAGTACTTCATCCCTTACCCCTTTCCCCACATATCTTCTTGTTTGAGTTGCGTACTTATAAGATTATGAAGGGGATGTGGGTTAGGAACATTAATCCTAGTAATGAGACATCAAGGACGATGCAATTGAATTTTTAGATGGGCAAGGTAACTCAATCTGCGTTCGCCTGGCACGGCCGGTCAGTGAATTATTGCCACAGGACCTACAGCGATATCGCTAGAAAATCGCGAAGAAGCGACGTCGGCAATTAGGTGAACGCTTCCCAAATCAGGCAAATAACCACACCAAACTCAAGTTAGAGCATTCATAACATATACCAGAACGGTGCTAGAAGCGAGGAAAATCTGATAACTTCTTACATTATTCCATAGAGATCTAGCAACTACGTTGGCCCGGAGAAAAACCTTCGTCCATGCTCAACTGATTTCCAGTTACTTCGAATGGATAACATAAAACGCTTGAAAACCAGTCGAAAGCGTCCTCGAAAGCATAAACAGCGGAAACTGCTTGACAACGTCGTGCATAGATGCATGCAACAACCGCGTGCTCGAGTCGGCTGGTCATCACTTTGTTTTGATTGGATGCCGAGACTCTCCCGAGACTGCCGACGGTTTCGTAGTATATATTCTTTCGTTCTTGATTGGTTCTCAAACAATTCATTGTTACTTTCGGAAAACCGAGACGGACCGACAGAAAAATGGTCGATTTTACAGCATTAGGAAACTGCTTGCCGGCAGCAATAAGTAGTTACGCAATTTACCATCGTAAAGCCCTTTTTACATGATAAAGTCTCTAGTGCGACCTCAACCAATAACTTTGTATAAGAAAACAATACCGACTAACGTTTTTATCAAAGCAAAACATCTGACATAAAAAGACATAAAAACTGATAACATCTAAAAATTTCAATTACAAAACACACACGTAGATTCAAAACGTCATTAAAGAATAAAGTCGTAACCAACATTTCTAAAACCACTTTACTTCACAAACTACTTAAATATAACCATTTCATTGCCTCAACTGAAAAACATATTCATTTAAAACCACTGATTTCCGGAAATATTAGGGCCGGGTCGCACTAGAGGATAAAATTGGTTTTGGTGAGATTGTATTTCATTCAAATGTCTGTTTCCGGCAAAAAAATGTTTTGTTATGTTTTGGTCGCACAGTCAACTAGTCATGTCAACCAATGTATCAAAATAAGTCATGTAATCACGGTCACACATGGCAAATTCAATATTTCAAACACCAACAAAACGATCAATGGGAAAAAAAGCACGTCTTCCTGCGAAAATATTAAATCTATGTAGTATTTTAAGTGCTACAACTGTACAACTCTCGAACTTTTAAATATCACATACTCAATCGCAAGATTCTGACTTATCCAAGTTGCTACACCAAAATCTGCTTCTTTTGTCATGAAACTAAACCTATATACTACGTTCAACGAACAGTTCATCAAATGGAACAGAAACATGTCTTTTCAATGGAACGCAAGCACGTCTTCTGGCGCTATTCACAGTATTCTTCATTATATTAAATCTTCATGCCTTTGAATGCAGTTTTCTAGGCTTGCCACGGTACGATTTAGGGAAATAACGGCAAGTATGTAAGCTTATGTGCTATAAATATCGCATGCACGCGGTAGACCGTGTGTTTCGTGTTGCGTGGCAAAGAACATCAAGACCGCGTGGTTCGATTAAAATTCAAATACAAACACTATTGTCGCATGAACATCAGCTTATTAAAAATTCACATCAATTGTACAAACGCCTTCGATAGTATATGATTACTTATATGCAAAATATTTAACCTCGATTACCCCCGCTCTTGACCTTCCATTGTGTCAAGCTGTATTGTTTTTCTACATAAATATGCAATATATTTTATACCATCAAACACAGCGCACAGCTTTTGAAGTCCTTTCTGCTGCAGCCACTCGGTCACAAAAGTGCAATTTTGGCCCTTGAAGTCTTCGAGGGTTAATTCCCGCTCGAAACCACGCACGCGTGTAACATGAAATCGAGGCAAGTTGATCAAATTCCCCCCACCCCTCCCATCTGGTGTCAAATTCCCCACCCCAATAACAACCACTGATGTCAAATTCCCACCTCTCTGGGCACGTCAACGAGTCAAATGCCCGGGGTATGCCCGGCGGGGGATTCTAATGTCTCAATTTGATCGATACATAAGTGATCACGATGGCCGAATGGTGTAAAGCGCGGAATGACAGTCGAAAGGCCCAAGGTTCAAGTCTCGGTCGTGTCGTCCTTTTTTTCCCTCCTTTTTTTTTCTTTCTTCTTCGGACTGAACATTATGAAAGTGATGTACTGTATTTTTCTTTTTGCGTTTGTCAAAAATCCTTACGTTTAATTTTAAAAAAAATATTGAACCGTGTCAGTGTGAAAACATAAGCTTACCGCAATATTGCGTTACGCGTTAGCATTTCTTATTCACGGGTTGGCTCTGAGGATCCTTTGATTTTATTATCAAAATATTCGAATTTTTACCCTTAAAACAAAATTGTTGCGTTCCAGTACAAACCCTTATTAATCGAGTCTAAACACAATACCGCTCAGAAGCCAGAGTCACGTCCTTGTTTTCTGATAGTGAGCTTAAACCGCCTATTTTCCTGAGTGTTGTCTCTGACTCTTTCCTTGTCTGTCGATTGTCTGCGCTATCCCCTTACCCCCTTTAACACGCTCACCTTGCTTTCTTGAGCTCATTTGCATTGCATGCCTGTCACTAAAAAGTTTAAACAACTAGAAACGGACATGTTTTAAATATTCAACCATTTTTTTTATGAAAATGCTGCGTTACGCGTCAGCGAAAACATTTTAAATATTATTTTTTTGTTAGTGTCCTCCGCTATGATCCTTATGACATAGGTTGATTTCAAATATTGTAGAACGCCTTCAACCAAATTTTACCAATACTGTTTTTATAAAATTGTTGCGTTACGCGTTAGCAGAAAACAATACAACGAATATTTTGGTCTAGAAGCTGGCGAATGAAGACATGGGGATTATCACAGGGAGCCCAGGCTCACAACAGGAATCCTCAACGACAAAAATAAAAGGATTTGTATGGGATTTTATCGTGAGTTTGATAAAATATCAAAATTAAAAATATACAGCCATTAGAGTGTTCATACCTCATCAAATAATGTCTGTCTGTTGTTTATTGGCGGCTTTATGGCTTCTAAACGGCATTTTAGCGAATTTTAGTATTTCTGGTTTGACTTTACCTAAAACTGTAAAGGGAGAACTCGTAATTCCAAGTCACTCCAACGAAAAGCGACAAAAATTACGTTTAATCGATTCCAATCGCTCCAAAACTTCGCTCGAGTAAAGAGCTAGTCCGTTCCTTTTCATCCATCTCACATTTAGCTCCAAAACCGCGGTCATCGCTTCATAAAGACGATAAATACAACCAGAAAGTTTAATGCTCTCTAATCCTTGGATGCACGGACAATCAAAGTGCCCTCTGGGCTATCTCCTGTAAGTTTTTCCTATTATGCAATGCTGTCATATTATAACAGCAATAGCAATAACAGACATAACAAGGAGCCCGTTGGGCTTCGAAACTGGCTCGTTTGGTCTCATTTTCCACCCGGTTTTCATTTTAGAGTTTTATATTAGCAATCCACAATATACAACCTAGAGTCTATTAATATGCACAGTCCAGTCCACATTTACATTCCACAGTCCGCTTTACATTCCACACTGAGGCTACAATTTCAGGTCTATATCTTTTTCTCTGAACTTTGTATTGTTTTTTTTTTTCGCTTTAAAATCCTTGAAACCACCTACTACAAGGAATCAGGATTGTTTAAACACAGGCATTCTGGAGAATCGGCGATAGGATTTCGAATAAATAAACAATATCAACATGATAGATCAAATAATCATCAACAGCCGACCATAGCGTGACAGAAATACGAGATGTGTGGAATTTGAACGTGACTCCATGACGTAATGGTTGAGAATTGTTTACTCAGCAGTGACTTGCCAGGACGTGTTTGTTGAATGATTTATTCGATCTAAACTCAACTGTTTGACAATTGATTTGGTTAGAAAAGTTCAACCCGCTTTCCTTTTACCAGAAATAGAACACATCCTGAAATCACAGCGATTTAATGTTTAACAATTCCGCCGAAATTAGAACGGTAAATATTTCAATTGTAAATTGTCGTTTCGATGACATCACTGATTTCTGAAAACCGGAAGTAAACTAGGTACGGTGTTGGCCGCAGCAAAATCGATTCCCGGGGCAGGTGACCCGACAGGGAAAAAAAAAAGAGGGTATTTTAAGAACTGACTCGTCGAAGCGACGAGCCAGTTAAAAAATATGTAACTATCTCTAGGCTTATTTTCAAACCAATACTTTCGAAAACAAAAGACGGGAAATGTTCCGATGTTGTGAAAGTTTGAGAGAAATTTACTAAAGCGACCCGTAAAAGAATGGAAAAAGCGGGATTCGAACCCGAGACACCAAGCTTGCAAGGCGTAACCTCTACCCGACTGACTGTGGTCTCTGACTCCTTCTGCTCCTGCGATACTCCACGTGACTCCTTTTCTGCTCTCTCATTTGTTCCCTAAATCTCACTTGCATAACTGTCAATCAAACCATGACAACCGTGACGCCACCTACGACATCTTAAAAAGGCAGCTGTGGTATCCTAGACATCTACAGTGTACGTGGAGTTAACTTTTAAAATCACCTTCGACACACAGCGATCAGCGATCAGCAGAGAATCAAGCTTCAATTTTGTCATGGTCACACCATGCAGTTAAATCGCGGTTAGTTATTGTTCAAGTGTCAAACCACCAAACCCTCAGTCTACTGTAACAAACATACTGCCGAAATGCTCAATGGTTTTGGCCACCTTTCAATCACATCCTATCCTGATTGTGCGAAAAGGCAATAATGATTTAAGGAGGCTCGTACCCATTTCTCAAGTCCACACCCTTTCAATTTTAATGGGCCATATCTTTTGTTGTAGTGCATAAAAAGACAAGCCACTTTGCATGCAAACACACAACACATTGAAATTTATGGGAGTATGGGATTTGTTTACATCGGTGCTTCTATGGCAACGGAATGGTGATCCTCTGAAATTCACAAGTCGCGGAGTTTCTCTAGATCAAGAGAAATTTTTGTAAAACCGCTAGTGGACTAATTGATTAGACCATGGGCTTCAACTGGACAAAGTTTGAAAGAAATGTATGAGAGCGTTTTCGAAATTTTTAGGGATGAAGTTTTGGGGATTATAAATACAGTGAAAAACATACTATCCATATAATTGGCTAATATCTAAAGAAAATGATGCGCGATGGGGATGCAGTTTCATCTCATAGTAGTTTGATTCCATTTGAAATGGTGTGTGAAATAGTGAGGGGGTTACTTTGGCCGATTGCAAGAAAGTAGGATTTGATTAGCGTGCGTTCAGCTGCTCTTGTTGCCATTTTCGTATGCAATTTGGCCTACGCCTACAAATGTGATGATAATTTAGAAACCGCGAGATAAATTTTTTTAAAAATTTGACAATCTCGAGATTGGTCATCAATTTATATGGCCTGCAAGTTTCAAGGACATTGAAGACATGCAAGGCAATAAAATAGGGCCTCATCACATTTGTAGGCGTAGATCAAATTGCATACAAAAATGGCAACAAGAGCAGCTGAACGCACGCTAATCAAATCCTTCTTTCTCGCAATCGGCCAAAGCAACCCCCTCACTTTTTCACACACCATTTCAAATGGACTCAAACTGCTATGAGATGAAACTGCATCCCCATCGCGCATCATTTTCTTTCGATATTAGCCAGTTATGTCGATAGTATGTTTTTCACTGTATTTATAATCCCCAAAACTTCATCCCTAAAAATTTCGAAAACGCTCTCATACATTTCTTTCAAACTTTATCCAGTTGAAGCCCATGGTCTAATCAATTAGTCCACTAGCGGGTTTTACAAAAATTTCTCTTGATCTAGAGAAACTCCGCAAATTGTGAATTTCAGAGGATCACCATTCCGTTGCCATGGAAACACCGATGTAAACAAATCCCATACTCCCATAAAGTTCAATGTATTGTGTGTTTGCATGCAAAGTGACTTGTCTTTTTATGCACTACAACAAAAGATATGGCCCATTAAAATTAAAAGGGTGTGGACTTGAGAAATGGGTACGAGCCTCCTTAAGCCACCTATTGTGAACTTTTTCTAAAGTTGCTGTCGCTGTCTGACTTCGTTATAGTTGAGCCACACAAAAGATAATGTTGCTTCTCCGGTTAAGCTTATTGTATTTAAAAGCGATTTCAGAGGCTTAATCAGTCACGCTCTAACTCTATAGTGTAACCACGGCCAGTGGGTGTTTATCTGAAGTATCTTTTGCACGTTAACTCAGTTTCATCTGAAGCAATGCTCGTCATAAACCATAAAGAGCACAATTTCCAAGAATGAACTACTAGTTCTTTTGATTTGTATCAGCAATGATAAAGTTACTTTAATCATATGCAGGCTTAGAGTTGAAGTCTCAAGAACACCTTCGATCTACCAATTAATATGGCGACCCGCCGAGGTCACCCAAAAGGACCTTGTTTATATTTTCAAAGTAAAAGGGAATTGGAACCTAAAACTACCCATGCCGTATTTAAGACCCTAAACCAAGTATGCACGCTGAATTTCAGCCAAATCGGTGAGGTACAGTGATCGGCCCAAGTTCGAATTTACTTTTTTGTGCTTTATGTCGAGATACTCGCATTCAAGGTGGCTCCATATTGTTCAGCCCTCTCGTCTTTTGCATTCCATTACCGCTAGCCCATTACAATAGACCATTTTGCAGTTGTGTGCTTGGCGACCTGGCCTTTGAATGGAAGCGTGGCTGAAGTTGACCTTGTTATGATACAGACCTTGAAGCTTTTCAGGTGTAAATTTAGCTAGTTAGCATAAGAAAAGCATTATTAACATATGAAAGGCAGAAAGGTTTGTATCAAAGCAAAGTCACCTCCAGCCTCGCTTCCACTCAAGGGCACGGTCACCAAGCACACAACTGTAAAATGGACTATTGACCATTACAATTACAATTGACCCACGTCACAGCGGCGCGTGACTATGAGTAATAGGCAAAGAATTTGAAATATCATGTCGTTGTCGAGATAAAGAAAGTGAGAATAGACAGAATCTATCCTATTCGGAACGCCTCACGGGATTGACTAAGAAAACAATAGAACAAACAACAAAACAATGGAGCTGTAGCCCTAAAAACAATAAAGGTGCACCTCATCCAGGTCTAATGAAATCAGAGGTTCCGAAGAGGTGCCCAATTACCTTTTACATAATACTAAAGAGATATAACGAAATATGTGTTACTTCGATGAAAAAAAAAACGTAGTGATGATAACAAGGATGAAAAATTAAAGTAAGAGTGTTAAATTAACATGTTTAACTTGTTTGTTGAGCGTGTCGTTCCCATTCAATATGAAGGGCTTCCTTGATCTTAAGTTGGAAAATAGTGGGAGCCGAGTTCAAAATGGAAAAACAGCCCACAGAACATGAATTCTTACATAATTCTGAACCCTGCAAGTTGTAGATGTGGGAGTTACGATCCGAAAGTAGATGCTCGCGAACCCTGGTGCCAAAATGTCTGGTGGTTTCACCGACATAGCAGGCATTACAAACTGCACATGTAAATTTATATACCACCTACTATTTATTGACATTTGTTTTGCAGTTGGTTTTACAATCACATTGATAAAAAGAAAACATCACTTGGAGAGAAGTCTTAATTCTAAAAAATGAGCAAGTTGCATCTTTTGTTTTTGCTCCTATCTGCAATATCAGTGTGGAATGGACAAGGTAGGTGCTCAAATTGCATAAAATTTGCCAAATGGTTCGTTGCTGTTTGCTAAATGCACGCGGAGTAGTTACGTTCCAGTTCCAGTTCTAGTTCCAGTTTCATTTTCTGTTTTTTATTTCAGTTTTGCTGTAAAACAATTGAGCGTATTTAATTACCGTATACACCCCCATTGGGTTTTTGCGATGTTGCAATATTTCGGAAATATTTTTCATCTAATAGATAGCCCGCGATGTGCTCTACAAGATGAGGTAAATATTATTGATTGGGGGCGCTGCTGAGGTCCGTGACGTCATCCAAAATGGCCGCCAAGGTGGCCGCCATCTTGGAGTTTACTAAAAATTTAAATTTATCAGAAAGATTCGGAAATTGCAAATATTGTCTGCTAGAGTTGCAAAATAACATACAATCAAACATTCTGATGCTTTTGGTAGCATTTTATATGTTTTTTCGCTGAAAAAAAGGTGAAAAACACGCTTTTTTCTTCAAAAATGGGTTGACCACATGTTACTTATGACGTCATATCTCGTTACCATAGCAACCGGTTGTCGCCAAACTTTACCAAAATGTGTCTCTAGGATAAATGAACAGCTACTGAAAACGGTATGTACTAATCTTAAATGGTCTTGAAAATATCGGAGAAAAACCTTAAGGTGTGGGGGGTGTGGCAACCACCCCCCCTCCCCTTGTACGTCCGAGGGTTAAACAATAGATATCCCTACGAGGCTTTCGGGTATAATATAAGGATTTGTATGGTTTGTATCCGAAAGCTTCCTATTGTTTCAAAGTGAATTTTAATATATCGAATGTGGGCCATTAACGTTGTCGGATGAAAGCCTACAAGCTAAGACCGCAAGGTAGTATGGGTAGTTGTAAATCACCATCCCACTAGTTTCCGGTTTTCAGTGCGTGTGCGACGGAAAAATGGGCGACAGTGCTAAAGACGTTTGCCTCCGTGTTCTTAAGGGGAGAAACAAAACAGACGCCAATCGTATGCCTTCGAAACGCTTCCTTATTTGTGACTGGGGAAATAAAAATTATTAGGGAGCTTGAGCATTCGCGACGGCAGCAAGAACGGCACATAACAAAAGGTTTAATTAGCAAAAACCATTTTGGTACATTTCTTTGCAGTTCCCTACAAAACAACAACGTCAAATGATCAAATTATGGCCGGTTTTGTGGAGAACATGAAAACAAGCGGTTAATGTTCCTTTCTCTATTTGAACTTGAAAGCCGTCCCTACAAATTAAGCTCCTGGACAATCTAGTCACGTTAGACAAACCTAACAAATTGGAACAAATGCAAAGTAGTTTGAAATAACACGAGTCCTTTTTTTAAGTGACGTTTCCTTTGGTGTTTTTGGTTAAAAGTTATGTATACAAATCCCATACTACATGTACTTTGCGGTATTGACAACGTTAATTGAAATAGCTTGGAGCAGGGGTGATGTAGTGGTGAGAGCACTCGCCTCCCACCAATGTGGCCCGGGTTCGATTCCCAGCCCCGGCGCATATGCGGGTTGAGTTTGTTGGTGGTTCTCATCCTTGCTCCGAGGGTTTTTCTCCAGGTACTCCGGTTTTCCTCCCTCCACAAAAACCAACATTTCTAAATTCCAAACATCCTCGGAGACCCAGGGGCAATTAGTGACGCGAGGGAGAGTACAAAGGGCGAAAAAAAAAATCGGCAGGAGAAAAAGAAAACTAACTGCCCTTGGGTCTCTGAGGATGAATTCCAATTCGATCCGGAATTCAAGGGCCACAGGTTTGTCTATCGAGAGACCGCTAAGTGTTACCCTCGTTAAACAAAGTTTATTTATTTATTTATTTGTACATGAAAACGCTCGAGTTTCAGTGGTACTTTGCAATTACCAATGAAGCATATAAAAACTCCAAACCGTTTCCAAGGCACTACGTAATTATTTTACAACAACGAACTCCATTTCTACTTTTTTAACTTTTATTTTATATAGTTGTACTATGTATATGGTGTTTGAAATTTTGACATCCATTTTTTGCATGTTTAAATATTTATGCCGGTTATCCTCATTCGCAACCGAAAGCTAATAGATATTTAAAGATATTAACCAGAGAACGTTTTAATTTACGTTTTACCGACGTTTAAATACATCTAGCTGCATTCTTATAGAATATATAGTCATATAAAATACTTTGCACAGTTAATCTGAAATTTTATGTTATATATAATGACGGTATCCACAAGAAAATGTCGCAAGGATTTCATTCACAACAAAAAAGTACTAAATATTCACTGCCATAATAGTCACTCATTGCCGAGGCATGTTATGAGAGAAAATGTTTTTCCCGAGCAAAAAGGTGTACATACTAGCAATAAAGGAAAGCAGTAGTCGCTGAAGGGGATTAGGGTGGGTCAAAAATTGAAGGAATAGTAGCCGCTGCATAACTTCGCGAAAGAGGGGAAATATGCGTAAACATGGCTTTAAATATGTTAGTTGGGTTCCCAAGGGACTTGCAACAACATATAAAAAGAGAACCGTACGTTAAGAATGCTTAAAGTGCATATGACAGATTTTTTCTTATTTGCTTGATGGAATCTACATGGTGTTCTGAAAAGAAAATCGAAAAAAAAAATTATATCGATTTTTCTTTTCCGTTTTTAGCCGTGTGAAAACTTGAAATTTCACTTCCGGTGGGGTACAATACCGCGCAAGAAGAAAGACTGAGGATAGTCCGCTGTGTTGTCAATACGGGAATGCCAGGTTCGCGGTTTCTCTGTTTCTCAGTATTGTTGGTATGCCCTGAGGAAGAAACATGGTTCTATTAAGGTGTGTTGTCTATGGTTGTAGCAACACGGATCAAAAGAACGGAGGAACTGAGAAACCTGTCATAGCCGACTATCCCCAGTGTTTCACGTTTTTAGATCGCTGAATCACTGAAAAGAAAAATGGATATCGAAAATCCTTTTTCGACTTTCTTGTCAGAACCCCATGTAGATTCGAACAAGCAAAGTAAAAAAAAAAATCTGTCATATACACGGCATAATTTCATGACTTTTCTAACAGTGAAGATAGGTGTTTGAAATAGGTTGATCTAATAAAAAGATACAAGTTTTAAATTTTTTATTTCCCACCATTTTGTGCCAAGTAAGTTAAATGTGACCCAAACGTCTGGCTGTCACATATACCAAATTCAATAAAGGTTGCTTTGGTCATTGGTAATTGGGAATTGGGAAGCTATTGTTTGGCGGTCACTCAAGCAAAGCGTTGCATTGTGTTCCGCATGCTCAAATGCCAATGCCCAATTACCAATGACCAATTGCCAAAGGAACCTTTATTGAATTAGGTATATGTTCACCTGGTTAAACAGATATTCATATTGTAGTAACAGCGATTTCGTCACTTTGCAGTTGTGTCACCGGCACCATGTGCCTTTGAGCTAAAAGGCACTCATGGGTCTATCAAATTCAGCAAGTCTGTCGGCTAGTACTTCGATTGCAGCTGGGCTATCACAGCTCCGCTCTACCATAAAATACGCTTGGAATTCAGCACCTTCCTTATGCTAGAAAGGTCGGTTCGAGTTTATGATGGAAGGAGTGCAAACAGCACTTTGCTTGGGACGTTCAATAAAATATTCACACGGCCATTTTCGGTGCAGTCAACTGGTCGGTTAATGTTTGTGACGTTGCAAAAGGGAATCTGCTCATGGTTTAATCCTTGTATAATTGAAGGAGAATACTTTGCAAGCACCTTAATAGGTGAGATTTCATTAAGTTACAGAAAGACCACTGTAAACAGGGCGACATAGACAATAAAAACAAATAACATTGCAGCACAGACAAAAATAATTTAACCTTAATTCCACTTTGAAACACGAAACCTCGGGTAGGATTAATTTTAAAAGCGCAAAACAATCGAGGAACTGTCTTTCCTCGTATTGCCACATCCAATGCTCTGAAGAAACCTAAAACCCTATAAAGCTCTTTGCCATTTTGGTCATTCAACGGCAAACAAAATTAAACGTACTTTAAACCCTTTCATACCGGGCTTTTTTTCAATCTTCTGGGGCTGGGAGGGGGAGATCGATGAAACTTGGAGAGTTTAAAGTAGCAGCCAAAACTGTTTAGGTCACTTAACATGATGACTTCATATAACAAGGGAATTGCGTCATCATTCCAATTGGCGTCCATAAAAAAAAAGAATTTAACCAAATTTGTTACTTTATAGGAAAGTATACTATTTTTAATATTTATTTGTCACCAACTACCAATTACAGTATTTATGTCGGTCTTAACCAAAAAAAAAAATTTAAAAACAATCAATTTTTTTCTGTTAACAAGTTCTTTATAATCATTTCCGGCAGATAAACCAAAAATAACGATCCCATTTCCAATCTTGAAGACAGTAAAAGACCATTTGTTCTGGTGTTCAGCTGAAGGAACTCCTCCCATTCAAGTGAAGTTGTTCAAAAATCACACGCTTCTGGAAAGTGGTGAGGGCAAGGTGATTTCTCCAATAAATCAGACAGGCACTTACACTTGCTTGGCCAGTAACTTGTTTGGTACAGATTCAAGAGATTTCCAGGCTGTTCTGCTAGCGGGTAGGTTTTTCAATGGTACATCTTATATTGCGTTTTTCGCTGTTTCTTTTTATCTTTGTTTCTTTTCATTGGTTTATTCGTTTGGTGCCCCATTTCATTTTAAGTCATTTTATTTTGGTGTCCCGTAGTATGGTACTTCAGGGAATTGTTTCTTGCAAACGTCACATGAACCGTAGCCTGCATTGCAGGCGCCGGGTTATGTATTGGGAGAAATTGTCAACAATGGGGCAAACTGCGACAACAAAGCTGAAAGGGTTATACTAGAAAAACAATTCTAAAATCCTACTTATTCGAATAGTGCATCAATAAAAAAGGGAAAAAAAAGCAGACACAATATAACAAAACCAGCATCTTGTGTTTTTACAAAACATGGGATGGGTCGCGCTATTTTGCGGCAATGGATCTTGTTTTTTGTAGGATCTTCTTAAAATACAAACTCCCAAAAAGTGGCAGTAGGAAATTAATTTATGCTCGTGTACAGAAGAAAATCACAGCTAAATAAGTGCTGTTATCGTTCTTATTCTCGCTTACAGCCATCATGTACTCCACAACAATTCAATTTAGAGCAACTTTGATATTTTCTTAACCTTCCCTTTCCATTCTCAGCCACAACTTAAGGTAGTTTTATGGTGAATAGATTGAAAAGAACCTTTTTCTAGCTCACCAATCATTAAGTCGATTTGTATAAATATTCGGAATATGTTTATTTGGTATGTTATCTACAATTTTCACTATGAATTGAAGTGGGTTCAATTGTGTTTCATTTGACCTTTATATCATACATCAACTTTTCTACGAGAAACTGTGTTCAGCGGACACTAGAGAATTTTCAGGTAGAAAAGGAAACACTGTATTCTTTTGAGGTTATGTAATTTCTTAAATAGAATGGTTAATATTGACGTAATTTAAGCTAACGGGCTGAGACGCGATTGGAGAGGGGTATAAAGAAATGAGTGTTCACAGTGCCATAATTATTTCTCGTTCGATTTTCGCACGTTGTTTAAAAGTATTCTCTTTGGAAGACAATTTACAGTTTGTAACATTACAACTTCATCATCAGGGACAAATCTGTTCCGAGATCGGAGGGTAGATCTTGGGGGCATGCAATTTGATTTTATATAACTTTTCTTTTTCAGATTGTGAGAAACCATGCCATAACAGTAATGAAAGACGTAATGGCGAAGTTGTAAACACGTGTGACTGCTCTGGGAGAAATCAATTCCTTGATTTCGTTAAATGCATTCCGACGACCACCACGAAGCTGTAAGGTTCTTTTTTTTAAATAAGCCTTTTCAATCAATATGAAGCATCGCGGGTGTCGACAAACACTCGACGGGCATGTAAATGTCTTAAAAAAGACTGACTGAATTGAACTTTATTCCAATGCTTTCATTTCCGGAACTTTTCACCAAAGGAAACTTTAATACAACAAATTTTCAAAGTCTTCCCGGAAACAATTGAAAACAACAACTATCTTCCGGCAAGAAAAACAATTTTTCACATACATCGTCTCTAATCTTAATGCGATCGCATGATAGAAGTAAAATTACAGACAAGCGTGCTAAAAAAAAATAAAAACTGAACTATTTAAGCCCTTTCTGCAAATATGAAGTCCCCAAATCTGAACGTCTTGAGCTCAGAACATGTTTCTTAAGAAAATAAAAACATTTTAAAACAAAACAAAACAATCCAAAACAAAAACAAACTAAACTCTTGATCACTGATGATTTGCAATTTGTTTATGTTGTGGGTCAAAATTTTCCTTTGTTCAAAATGTTATTTTCCTTTGTTTTTTGGGTATGAAAATGCATGATAATGTATGATAATGAGTTTTAAACAAAGGAAAATAAATTTTGAACCAAGGAAAATTTTTGACCCACAACATATACATGCACTTTAGTGACCTCACTAAAAACTTATTAATAAACAACATAGTTTGATAATACGAAAATATATTTATCTGCTCAGAAGGTCTGTCATTCTCGTCAGGGGCACAGTGAACAGACCCGGTAGAGAGATTAATTTCAGCAAAACATTGCTCCCGAAATAATAAATATGCGCACGAGAGACAGGTAAACTAGACAGGTAGACTAGGGCAATTACCTGACAATGCTATACTTGTTACACTTGACGTTTCTTCGCTCTACACCAACATACCCCACAACGAAGGTACCTATCGACATTACTTGTCGATACCTGTCGACATTACTTGGACACATGTACTCGCTCCAACTCAACTGTACCTACAGAAACTTTATGCGACCTCCTACGTATAATACTTACTATGAACAACTTTGAATTCGACGACAAACACTATCTTCAAATACACGGAACTGCTACGGGAACCCGAATGGCACCCTCTTAAGCCTGGTTCACATGTGCGACGCAAATGCAAACGCAAGTGCAAATGCAAACGCAAGGAATGGAAAAATTTTCATTTCCTTGCATTTGCATTTGCACTTGCGTTTGCGTTTCACACGTGTGAACCGGGCTCAACGCAAATGCAAGCGCAAACGCAAGGTGAAAAGCACTTGTTCGCTTGCGTTTGCGCTTGCATTTGCATTTGCATTTGCATTTGCGTCGCACGTGTTAACCAGGCCTTACGCCAATCTTTTCCTTGCTAAATTCGAGAATGACGCTCTTTCACGCGCAACACACCAGCCCCATACTTGGTGGCGTTACATAGACGACATTTTTATGATATGGACACATACTGAACAGGACCTCCTTGCCTTCACTTCTTATCTCAATAGCATTCACCCCACCCTCAAATTTCTGGACGTTAACGTTGTTCTCAATAACGGTACTATCGAAACAGACCTCTACACTAAACCTACTGACAAACATCAGTACCTGCTACACTCATCTTGCCATCCTCGTCATACCAAACGAGCTATCCCCTTCAGTCTCTTCCTCAGACTTCGTCGTATCTGTTCTTCCGACGAGACCTTCACACTTCGTACCAACGAACTTAAAACATATCTTACCAAACGTGGATACAATCTATCTTTCCTTAACCGTGAATTTCGTACCATTACACGCGCAGAAGCATTCACACCCAAAGACATTTCTGCTAACCAACCTAGCCGTGTTCCCCTTGTAATCACTTACAACCCCGCATTACGCTATCTGTCATCCATCATACACAAACACTTTCATATCCTGTCCTCCTCTTACCGTTGCGCCAATGTGTTCAAGGCCACACCTTTCGTTGCATTCCGACGTACTAAAAATCTTAACGACTTACTAGTCAGATCTAAACTACGCACCACTGCGCCCTCTAACCCACATAAGCAACCGCGACGCCGACGGCAGCGAGAACGGCACAAAACAATAGGCTTAATGAGCGAAAACAATGCCTCTGCACGTGCGTTGGTACATTTCTTTGCCGTTCCCTGCAAAACAACAACGTCAAATGATCAAATTATAGGTTTTGTGGAGAACGTGAACACACGACGGTTAATTTTCCTTTCTCCATTTGAACTAGAAAGTCGCCCCTTCAAATTCAGCTCCTGGACAATCCAGTCACATTAGACAAACTAAACAAATTGAAGCAACTGCAATGTAGTTTAAAATAGCGCGAATCTTTTTTTCAAGTGACGTTTTCCTTGGCGTTGCCGTCGTCGTTGCTTAAGCTCCCTAATACATCAATGACGGACAAACAGATTACACATTTCACTCTACAGGAAACACTAGGACCATTAACCACCCCATTGACTGCAATTCTAGAAACGTTGTATACATGGTAGAATGCAGACGATGCAACAAACAGTACATTGGAGAGACTAAACGACAACTGAAAGAACGCTTCAACGAACACCGCAGACCAGTCGACAAACAAGTACACCCCGACAACTCTAGCCTGCGTAGCAGGCGTCGGGGAGAAGGGAACTGGGGAGAGAGGGAAAGGACGCTGCATTAAAGACCCCATTTGTTCATTTCTGCGGACGCTGGCGGCCACAAATTCTGATTGGCTAATTCGCGCTCGGCGGTAAACATAGTAAATTCCCGCGTGAAGTCATCCATGCGTAAAAGCGCGTGCTAGTTTCTGATTGGTGAACGTATTGACAGTTGACGTAATTCGATTACAAGGAAATCGGTGGGCATAATGCAAATAGCCCGGTTCTTATAACAGGCGTTCCTTCCCTTCTCCCCCTCTCCTTTTTTGCGCCCCCTCCCCCTCCCCGTTTACGCCTGCCACGCAGGCTACGACAACTCTAAACTTTCGGCAGTATCAGAACATTTTCTTTCACCTAATCATTCTGCCTCTGACATGCAACTAATCCCGCTCGAGCTTATAAAATCTAACCGTGACGACGTATGTAAGGCTCGAGAGGCTCATCTTATTGATAAAGGCCAAACGCTCGAACCCAAAGGGTTAAACAGACGCGATGAAACTTAATATATACTTATGTAAATTTCAGCGTCCTATTTTTATCCATTAAGCTTATACCATTAACTAAGTATGTATTTTCATATCTTTCGCTTGTTATATATTCAAATCTGTAACGTTTTTTTCAGCGTCCTATTTTTATCCATTAAGCTTATACCATTAACTAAGTATGTATTTTCATATCTTTCGCTTGTTATATATTCAAATCTGTAACGTTTTTTTCAGCGTCCTATTTTTATTCATTCAGCTTATACTATAAACAAAGTATGTAATTTCATATCTTTCGCTTGTTATATATTCAAATCTGTAACGTTTTTTCTTCTAGTACGGTTATACCCTGAAGAAGAACGGCCGTGCCGTTCGAAATTAATTGGTTAAAAAAATATTCCTTACTGTACGATCAGCCTTTCATTTTATTTGCCGAAGAGAAACTTGAGGTAAATGTTTGAGCCTTGTTTACTTGTTTTTATCCGCATAGTCGTATAGTGCTTTTCGGTTAGTTTCTTTTCATGTTCCTCTGTGGCATTTTCTTGCTCCAGTTTGGTTTGCGATACTTTTTGATTTCGCGACGAGTCTTTGTTATCTTGCACATGGTTGGGTTATGTAATTAAGTGCCGACGCTTATTCTAGGGGGCGTCCAGGGTTTGTTTGCAGGGTTTTTTTGTCCAGTATGTCCATGGGAGACTCTTCTTGTTGTTACTTCCCTCGTAGTTGGGCTTTTGGGTTATGCATTAGAATTATTTTGTAGGGTTTGCAATTTGCTTTTTATTGTAAATAAGGTAAATTACTTTTATTCATACACGGTAGTGTTGTTTGGATAGAGTTGCTATCCGTACTGCATAAATTATAAGCAAAGCATATAAGGCCAACAAAATATGAATAAATTGTCATTCCTTCAAGTGCAACGGCGAAGGAAATATACCAAGTGTAAAGCAATTGCCATTTGGGTGTCACGGGTGGGGGTACGGGCCAGGGAAATTAACTCACCCACCTTCCCACCCCTTTTCCGTTCGCACTGTGTCTCTCGTCGTGTCGCCGAATTTCCTCCCAAACCTTAATGCGATGCGATGGAAAACCCACCAACTTATAAAGGAGAGAAAAGCTATGACAGTTAACATGGGTTAAAACTCCTAAATGGTGATGGAAATTAATCATATAGTTTATTTATAAAAATGATCAGTAGGTGTAAACATAATTCTTTGATTGAAATTTCGCATACTTCAAAACGATGGTCACCATGGTAGCCAATCAAACGTTTTAGAAGGCAAATTTCTTATAAAACCAGGTTTATTTGAGAAAATGAAATTCTACTCAATAGGGTTGCAGATAAGTACATGAAGAATTTTTCTACCAAATTTGGTGGCAATTGCTTAAATACTCTTTGAAAACTGATATGAGGGGCCACCCACAAAAAAGCCATTATTTTATAGTGGAAAAAATTAATTTGCCGAAAAAATGAATATATATTCTGAAACTAGATAGATTTAAGTAGTCATTGAGAGGAAATAAAAAAATTGACGAATTTTAAATTCTTTGTCAAAATCCGACCAGAATGCCCCCTTAAGCAATATACTGAGCTTGAAGTTTATAAAGGGCCATGGGATTTACTTTCTTCGCTTTTTTGTAAAAAACAGGCAGGCTATCATTTCTATTCACAAGGAGGAATAATGTTTCCTCAGACGTCCGCATATTTTTCAAGCTCATTCAGCTCAATTCTTATCAATTCAAAATTTCTGAGAGTTAAAGAAAGTAGCTAAATTATTCTTAGCTTCTTTTTTTTTTCTTATCCTCTAACATTTAGCAATATTTCTTGTAGCAAAATTCCTTGTTTTCTGTTGTTCTTTTGGAAGAAATGAAAGCTATTTAATATAAAAAATTAAAATGCATACACATTCAAATGCAAATGATGCAAGGCTTTAAGAAGCCTAAAGACAGTATGGATAGCAAAAGATGATGGATTGTCTTTGAGTAGTAAGTTCGGGACTTAACTCCTAGACATTTTTTAATTCCAAGACTGTACTCATACACTATTCATCAAAACAGGCCCACCAAAACACCAAAATGATAAAGGAACTACCAAAGAAATTTTCTGGAGGTCCAGTGGTAAACATACTCAGGGTTGTCAGAAAAGTTTGAAGTTGACGTCAAACTTTGGAGAGTAATTTCGCTGACAGCAAGCTTCTTTTCACAACCCTGCATACTTTTCCATTTCCATTTTTCCATTTTATTTATTTTTGCCATTAACCGCATTAAATATATATATATATATATATATATATATATATAACAATGTATGATTACTCACAGTTGTTTCATATAGACTTTAAAGTCTATATGAAACAACTGTGAGTAATCATACATTGTTATAACCGCTCCATTATTGTCGAGCACTATTCTGGATACATCAGTGTGGAACTCACCTGTAGTCATATATATATATATATATATGTATATATAATAATAATAATAATAACAACAATTATAATAATAATACAACACACTAGAAATTTATTATAACTTAAAAGACGATAGACTATAAAATGTTTAATGTGGTAGTGACAAGGAAGCCTATATAGAAGCCGGGGGCTTATGCACTATAGGCTTCCTGACAATATAGAATAATCATACGAATTATGAGGGCAGCATGAAATATAAAATGTATTATTTTAAAAAGAAAAGAAAAGAAAAGAAAAGAAAAGAAAAGAAAAGAAGAAGTATGTAGCTCAACAAAGAGTATTTTTGACTAAGAACTAAGAAAGAAGGAATTTTTTAAGTCTTTTGCAAAACAAACGGATGCTTTCACTTTCCTAGTTCAGCGTTGTCATTAATATAAGGGCCAGGGACTAGGGATTTTCCCTGCTTAATCCCTGGCTTAGTACTTTGAGAGAAAAGCAAAATATTGACAACACCAGAGTCCAATAGTATTTTAATTTTATAAAAATAATAGTGACAGCTCTACTAGTTGTAAATTTGGGACTTTGCAAATGCAAAGAATGCTGTATCTCAAAATCTGCTTATGCAGTCCCCCCCAAACAATATGTGTGTGCTTAGTTCGTTATTTAACGTACTACATTTATTTTGCATTGTTTTCCTTACTAATATTTCTAGTCAGTAGCTGTGCTCACACTGTGGGTGGCTCCTCCTAAAATGTTCTGCAATTGGTATAGGATTTAATGGAGCCGAAACCAATTGTGGAATTGCACACATTTTAGGCATCTTACTCATGAACAGTTACGAAATTCAGATATGTTTAGTAGCCACATTTTTTTTGAAGTTTGTCCCCTTTGAATTGAATATATAAAAGTAATTTTACTGACCTCATTTTCACAGTGGTGGGGCACTGGGTGCAAGGTTATAAAAAAAGTGTCGCCACTATCTTCTTGTCCCTGTTGCCATAGTAACCATATTTAGGTAATAATTAAAATTTCTGACAATAAGAAGAGGGGGGCGGTAATTTTTTTAAACAAGCTCCATTTGGGGGGGTTTACTTTGCACGAGAAGTGAGGGGGGGAGGGGGTTAAATTTAAAGACATGCAAAAGGTAACAACTACATGTATATAATAGTTATTGAAATAATGGCAATCTAAACAAATGTTAAAAATATATAATATATTATATAAAATGTAATTGAAATGAATACTCATTTCGATGAGAAAATAGCCACTGGTTCGATCAGGGAGCTTTAGTAACTACAACGCCAACGCCAAAGAAAACGTCATTGAAAAAAGAACTTTTGCGCTCATTTAAGTAATGGTCCTAGTAAGAACTAGGCAACCTAACGGCAAGGAATGCAGAAAAGTGTTAATTGTGATATTGTTGAAATCGTCCACCTCATTAGCTAAAACGTGAAAATCTACCATCACTTACCAGGTAGTGCATTTATTTCTCTCTAGTTTACTAATTGGTTCCCTTTTAGTGAAAACTATTCTAAGTTTTAATGCAACCAAAATTCTATGTGGGAAACATGTAAAATTAGAAGCCTTTCTTGGCCATTGTTTTGGGTTCTTTCTGTGTGTACCGGAGCACAGATGACGTAAAACAAAAGGAACAAAGAACGACATTAATACAAATGCAAAACAAGACCAAAAATATAATACCTCGCAAACAATAGAAGACAATGAGTACCGGTACACGCAGAAAGACCCTTGTTTTGGAGTTTCACGATTAGAAGAAATCTTATAGCGCAAAAGAAACATCACTTTAAAATAAAGTTCCAGTACGTTATTTAAAAAACATGTCCATAGGTTGATGCATTCTCAGTAAAAAAAACAATCTGATGTAGAGAAAGCGAAATGCCGCGGAACAATAGAGCATTGCCTAGTTCTTACACGCATTGTTACTTAAACTACTTTGAAATTTTTCCAAATTGTTTAATTTGCGTAATGTTATTGGAATTGTTCAAGAGCTGAATTGATAGGGACGGCTTTCAAGTTCAAATAATAGAGCAAGGAAAATTAACCGTCGTGTTTTCACGTTCTCTAAAAAACCCTAGACGTTGTTGTTTTGCAGAGAACGGCAAAGAAATGTATCAAATGAAAAACGCACGTGCAGAGGGATTGTTTTCGCTTATTAAACCTATTGTTTTGTGTTGCTCTCACTGCTGTTGCCGTGAGACGGTAACGCGAAAGAAAACGTCATTGAATGAAAGAATTTGCGCTCATTCAAACTACAGTCGAACCTCTCCTTACGGACACCTCTCTAATACGGACACCTCTCTAATACGGACACTTCTCTATTACGGACAGTTTCCTATGTCCCGACAAAATTCTCACATATTTTCTTTAAAAATTCCCTCTATAATACGGACCCTCTCTAATACGGATAACGGACACTAAATCTCGGTCTCAGAGATCAAATTCACATTAACTTATAACCTCTTTATTATGGACTCTCCGGTGATCAGGTGATGATAGTTTGAGTAAGCAATACAATTTCCTGTTTGTGGTTACAAACATATTTTGAAAGACGTTTTTAGAATGGTACTTTATATTACTTTTTCACATGCAGCATTGCGTGGTAGTTCGTTTCGTTTTAAAACAGTGATTCGTATTCCTTATGTAGCTGAGAATTTTACAATGTAGTACATTACTGATAGACAGTGTCTCAATGCTGTATATTAATCAATTTAGATGCAGTTAGAAGACGAGTGTGGGCCTGTTTTTAGTTACTGAGCAAAAGCTGTCAGTGGAGGGACGTCTTAAAAGTGACGTCATCGTGGTGACCTCTATAACACGGACACCTCTCTAATACGGACACTTTGCTCTGTCCCTTCGGTGTCCGTATTAGAGAGGTTCCACTGTACTTTGAAGTTGTTCCAAATTGTTTAATTTGCCTGATGTGACTGAATTGTCCAGGAGCTGAATTCGTAGGGACGGATGTCAAGTTCAAATAGAGCAAGGAAAATTAACCGTCATGTATTCACGTTCTCCACAAAACCTATAATTTGATCATTTAACGTTGTTGTTCTGCAGGGAACGGCAAAGAAATGTATCAAATGTAAAACGCACGTGCAGAGGCATTGTTTTCGTTCATAAACCTATTGTTTTTGTTCCACTCTCGCCGCCATTGCCGTCGTGTTTGCTAAGATTCGCCCCATGTAACAGAATCTACAGAGGTATTGGATTCCGGATTCAAGCCCCCTGGATTCCGGATTCCACCCTTCTGGATTCCGGATTCCAACCATCCGGATTCCGGATTCCAACCATATGATTCCTTATTCTAGTATTATTTCGAATTCTTGTTTCTACTCATGTTCGCGGCTCTTTGACTTATTCCTTAACTCGTTTTCTGTTATTAAATAAAAGAGAACACATTCCTCTGCCTTGTATAGTAGCAGTGGAGCATCAAGCCACGACTCCTTTGAGGAAAATCAGGAATAATCTCTCACGGCACCAGTTAAACTACTACAACCATGTTAGTTTCTAAAAGTTTTTGCGCACCCTTATCTGGGAACTTGTCGAAGTTGTACTCTCTTGTAAACAGTAACGCCAAAGTAGACAAAACGTTTCATCTGGTATTGACACTAATTTTTTTTATAAGAACGTCAAAAATTGGAGTTCAGGCAAAGTCGAAACTTAATGTTCTTAACATTTTGGCCATTTGTGCCTGAAAATGTTTTTATGCTCTTTTCAAGCTACACCAGGACGTGACCAGAAGCATATATTGTATTAGCTTTGTGGTTACAGATTCCATAAGCAGTCAAGGCAAATTATACAACGACTTACATGAAAAATATAACATAATATATATATATATATATATAGGCTTAGCCTAACAGCGGAGCTCTCTGAACAGTAACGATGACGATAAGCTTAACTTAGGTGAAAGGTCGGAAGCACAAGAAAAGTTAGAATTAAGATTGACGACCGGGCTAGCTATTTATCAATTTTAGTAATTCAACTGTGTTACGTAGCCTGCGTAGCAGGTGTCGGGGAGGGGGGAACTGGGGAGGGAAGGGGAAAGGACGCCTGCAATAAAGACCCCCTTTTGTTCATTTCTGCGGTCGCTGGCGACCACAAAATCCGATTGGCTAACGCACAATGAAGAATTTATTCAAAAATGTAAACACATCATATTCACGATGGCGGCGGACGGAGACGTTTTGGCGAAAGCTTTGGCCGATTTAAATCTCGCTGGTAGCTTCAATTGGAGCTTGAAATATGCATGAACAAGAATCCGCTGGACGATCTCTTCTCGATGGCAGGGATGTGCTAGCGGTTTTGCCCACTGGATACGGCAGCCTTCCAATTTCGCAATGCTAAGTTTGAAATAAGCGATTTCGTTGCATTGTCAAAGGAATCGCGTACAACGATGTTTCCACTGTTTCTTCGGCTGTTCTTCGGTTCTTCCTGAAATATCATCAATATTACCGTAGGTTGTTTTAAAAAATGTCTCCAGGCTGTGCATTGTCACCTTCGTTTTCTGCAGAGTAGTATAGGGGATTGCACGTTCGGCCCCACCCCAGGGAAGGGTTAACTCCCCCCACGGAGCCTTGCCTGCGAACCGACTGCAAGGAGGTTCGCGGGGAAGGCTCCGTGGGGGGAGTTAACCCTTCCCTGGGGTGGGGCGAACGTGGCAATCCCCTATACGACTACTGTTGGATCAGCGATAGTCTTTTAACCCTTGTTTTAAGCGTCCCCGGATGCACTCACCACACTACAATGGAGTTGGGTATCACCAATTGAAGAAATATATGCCACTATGGGTCGCGGAAAAAAACTCTTTTTAGGCGAGGTCTTAAAGTAAATCGTCGTTATGTATGGAAAGTTCGCGCTACAAGCCTACCACCAACCGTAGTATGTTCTGAATCTGTAAACCCTTTCCTAGAACAATTCTTAGAAGAATTGACATTAACACAGCTTGCCTTTCTTGATCTTCTAAAACAACATTATCCACCAGATAAACAGACGTAGCGCCCCAACCCAATCGGGATTATATAATGGTAACACTGCAAAGATGACAAAGTTCGGTGCAACCACCTTCTTCTTCTTCTTCTTTACTTCGTGTTTTACAATTTTGGCATAGGAGTCTATTTTTTAGTTTCATATAATCTTGATAAAGACGGTTATAACTGATTTTGAAATTTTCATGCTTCTGATACAATTCATCGTATTTTTTATTTGCTTCTTGGAGAAGGACAATTTTTTTTTAGAGTAGACATTGTTATATACAGGGGTATAAATTATTACACAGGTTTCGCCTTGTTGAAAGTTGGGGTATTACCAATTGAAGAAATCTATACCATTTGTATATAAATGATGACGACTGTTCAAGTGTTCATAAACTTTCTTAAATCGAGGAATACAGGTTTGATACAAAAGAGCGCCGACTGGGTGAGAACCAGACAAAATACTATCGGCGCATCAGAGATCTCTGCCTTGACAGGATCTTCACCGTTTGAATCACGAAAAAGCTTGCTCTTAAAGAAAATACAACCCGTAGATACTTTCAATAATACTGCATGTACTTGGGGTAATCTATTTGAACCGTTAGTACGCGAGTATTTTGAACTAAAACACTCCGTTTCCGTTTTTGGGTGTAGTATTTCTCTTGATCTTGCAAGCGATCATCCGCTTTATCGAAAGGTTACCTGTAGTCCAGATGGGTATTTTATTAGTAGAGATAAAACTATAGTTTTATTAGAATTTAAATGCCCATTCAAGAGGAAAACAGCTATGAACAATATCCCTCATTGTTATAGAGATCAAATACAAACGGGTCTTGCGTTTAGTGGAGAAAGAGTAAACAAAGGATTATTTGTGGACGCTTACTTTAGAATGTGTTCTTTAAAACATCTAGAACCGAGTTTAGGCCATAATCAGTTTTTAAACGGAGGGAATATATACAAGACAAAAAACAAAACAACTCTTGCGTGGGGAGTTTGTTGTTTTTTTAGCAAAGAAAAAATATCAAAAAATAAAAACAGGCTCATTGATCTTGGTGCCCTTGAAACATCGAAAGCCTCTTTGAGAAGGTAATGAATTCTATTGCAGAGAAAACCATCTGGTGTTGTTATGGTAAAGTAAGAATGGGGTTTTCAAAACAAGATGAAGATGAGGAGAGAGGGTGATTGATTTCTATGCGACAAGCATTTAAATAGATCAGCAATTGATTTCTACGCGTCAAGCATCAAAATTAGATCAGACATCTGAAATGCCTATACCCGTAGCAGTCTTTGCGTGGAAACTGCTTGATTTAACCGAAATTTGTGCAACAAAAGAACCAAATTTCTTAGAAAACATTGAAGGAATAGTAAAGCGCTTTCATCAAAATTTATCTAGTCGCCTACAAAAAAAAAACAGAAATCGCTTTCGAGGAGGAAAAGGTAGCCGAAATCGAGGATAACCCTGACAAAATTTCAGCTACCTCAAAGAAACAAGAGGAAACAGTACCGAATACCGACGATGACGAATTTATGAATTTATGAAAGACTTTTTAGAGAATAATTTAGATTACGAAGAGAGAGATTATTTACTTAAGGCACATGATTAACGCCTGCGGCTCTAATAGCTGAACTCCAATGAAGTTCGTTCTTTAGATTTTTAGTGGGTGTCTGAAGTTTTATGGAAGATAAAATCTCGCGTTGTGGCCCTTCCAGTAAAATTAGATCTAAGATTTTGTAAATCACAAATTGATAATAAATTCTTTTTGGGAGGTAATTACGTATGCGTGAGTAAACAAAGTTTATTTGACCTAATTGTTTTTTTGCCGGAAATGACGTGAAACAACAGAGTAGAGAATTTGAATAAATCACTACGGCCAATATTACGCAGTAAATCTCTTAAAATATCTATTGTTAGAAACGGTGCAAGAATATTTCTTTTTGCCATTTCTTTCCGTAATTCTGATAAAAACTTTTCCCTGTCGCCTAATTTTGTCAATGAGTCATTTCCGAGTATATGAGCAATCCAATAATTTAAAGTATATTTTGAAGTAGAACGGCTTTTCATTTTCATATTGTTATTTTTGTAGAGTTGTTCACGAGTAAAGGCTTCTCCGTCTATTCTTTCAACGCGGCCGCATTTTCAACAAATAAGTTCTGCTAGATCACAATCGAGTGAAAATGAACCGCCACAATCTAGACACGATTTCATCATTTTGTTTGTTCTATTTGAATTTATAACAAACTCGCTTTTGCGATAATGTTGGATAAACTCCTGTTCTGCTGTCGAACTAAGAGCTTCGAAGATGACACAGCTTTTCTGGTAGTTGTGAGCGGTGTATTTTTTCTTTTCATCCATACGTCTAACGATAGACAGTTGTGTGATAAAACGCTCATAAACTTCAGTATCTCGCAACGTAGTCATGTTTATATATTTTAATGTAAATGTTCAATTGGAACAAACTAATTTAGATGAGCATCACTTACGCGTGCGTGTAGCTCATAATTGTTTGCGCATGCGTGTCCTTCAGCAGTTACCACATGTGAAAGCGCGGTAGTTTTGATCTCTATATAAGACCTGACCGCGCCGTATATTGTTTTGAGTCTGTAATTTGGTAGAATTCAGGGGGGTGACGGTTGGCCACTGTCTGAACCCCGCTTACGGTTAATGCGATGTCAGACCAGGAGTAGTGGGGTTGTTGAGTCAGTTGATGACCCTCGGGTGAGCCCGCTCCGGCCCAACTGATAACAGGGGGTGCTCATTGATCTCCTCGGAGAACTCACCCTCGTTCCCAGAGGCAAAATGGGAAAGACAATGATAATATTACGCAGTAAATCTCTTAAAATATCTATTGTTAGAAATGGTGGAAGAATATTTCTTTTTGCCATTTCTTTCCGTAATTCTGATAAAAACTTTTCGCTGTCGCCTTATTTTGTCAATGAGTCATTTCCGAGTATATGAGCAATCCAGTTAAAATGGTGTTCGCGCATGTGTTAATTAATTCCAGTTAATTAATGTGTTAATTAATTCCAGTTAAAGTCCTCACTTCGGTGAGGCAAAAAGACCTAGCCGGGGCTAGGCAGAAACAGCCAACCGAGCACCCCCCGACCAGGGTTTTGTCCCTTTTTGTGACGTGTCACGCAATGTCACGCCGTGTCACGCAATAAAGCGAGAAACCTGAGTTTAGTCTTTCAAATCTGACTTGGATTGTGCGGCTAAAGAACTTATCTTTTTTTGCAATTTAGAACGCTCTTCGGCGCGTATTTCCTTCCATATTTTTTCAAGATCTGGCGATCTACTTTTGCCGCCTGTTTTGTTTTCACCAGAGCGAATCAAGGCTTTGAGTTCATGGTATTTTTTAACCTCGCGAAGTATGATTGAAAATTCTGAATCACTAATGCACTTGTCCGTGAGAGCTTTAGATACCAACTCGCTGACAGAGTTTTGTTTAGCATTGGCGAGTGTACAGATCCTTTCATGTTTCGTGATCTTTCTTTCGAGCCGTTTACTGAATGCAGTAAGGCCAGCGGATGAAAATCCTGAAATAGCCGCGACACTGGCAAGCGGCGGGCTAGCGACAATTCCAAAACCAGTCAGTGCTGTGGCCAAGTTGGCAGAAGATAAGCCAGCAGAAATAAAACCAAGGTCAACAGCCGAACCGTGAACAATGGAGTGGGTTCGTTTGTATTTTTTTTTGCAACCTGTCTATAGTGGTCAGCCTCTGATTCAAGCTCTTTTTGTAAGTCAGAGATTTTCTTAAGACGAAAACCATCGACGTTTGGCAAGACTGGGTAGAGGGGTTCAGTATTGCTGTATTCCGAAGCCGATGGGGGTAGCACATTAGCAGAACTCATGGCGGGGGTATATATATAAGATTTTAATTAATTTCTAATTCGAACTCTGATGACATATTGTTGAAATCAAAGAGGGCTCCATTTTCATCCTTCACTGATATAGTTATGCTATTTACATAATCGCCAGACGAGGTGTCACGCAAGACGTTTTGCTGCGTTGACTCATAGAACATCAAATCAAATCATCCCACGAACATCAAATCGTGCCAAAACTGTAGAAGGCTTCCCATTGAGTAGGTTTTGTTCTTTATCGACCAGATCACAGTGAATAAAGTAAGTGCTTGGTGACGTTAATCCTTTGACGAATGTTGTTGGGAACAGCAATTTAGGATTTATACCAAACAATTCTGACAAATCACGATCTAGTTTCACCTCATCCGAATATTCTTTGAAAATGATCATCGACCCCACAGGCGTATTTGTCTCGATTTCTAATTTAAAGTTTTTATTTGAGAATACGTTATCTAATTCTTTTGCCAAATACTCAAGAGTGTAATGCCCTGGAAGAAGTCTCCTTACAGTTGTGTTTTTATCAGGTCCAGTAAACAATGTTATCTCTCCTCTTTGTTT
This sequence comes from Cladopsammia gracilis, assembly GCA_022457155.1. Lineage (NCBI taxonomy): Eukaryota > Metazoa > Cnidaria > Anthozoa > Scleractinia > Dendrophylliidae > Cladopsammia > Cladopsammia gracilis. The sequence continues at coordinate 459,453 of JAJGOT010000043.1, forward strand.
CCATTCAAATTATGCCACGAATTGTAAAGCGAGCAAGAGATAAACCGGATGTCACTCGGCTTCGGAAGCGCGTGATCAAAGTAGATTGTGCGAGGATTCGAAGGCGCGACGATTGTTAACACAACCATTGTACTGGTTTATATAATACATTTTTAAAAATATATATACACAATCATGTTTGGCAGTCGCCCTGGTGGATTTGTACATAGTTTAAACGTTGGTCTAGGTCTTGATGAACCCCATTATGGCCCACCAGCACCGCCTCCACCGTTTTCAAATCAATATGTTTATTCTCATGTTCCACCAAACACCCTCATAGATCCTGAAATAACGTGGATGAATTCGCCAGAAGCAGCAAGACTCTCAAAGGCTGCCAAAGCCAAGGCGATCTCAGACTTCAAAAAGCGTTTCCCAAAGGCTGATATGTCCAGCTTCAAAACAGAGGTTAGTTTCGATGACAAGCGCAAAGCCACGGCGGTATTGCTTTTCAGAGAGGGACCAGGCTCATGGGCTATCCATACCGAAATAGCCCGCAAGGATTGGACTCAAGACATGAAAGACGCTCTTGGATTGGAGTATGATGGTGGATTCCCCTCTCAGTTGACGTTGAACCGTAATAGAGAAAGGCCAATCCCAGCTGTTGGTTTTTCTAAGAAAGAAAGTGGCTTGGCGGACCTCATATGAGTTTTTGGCCACAACAACTAAACTTCGTGCTGTGGTGTGCAACAACCGGTTGCGGAATCTCACGTGACCTTCTGTTTGATAAGAATTCCATTCTCTCCTTAACCCCGCAGCTCCGTGCGTTTTACAGGTTTCACGTTTACTTCACAACAAGACGAATCTTGTTCAAGATGGGTGGGGAACAGAGCATTAGCGCTTTGCCAGACGACCCCACATTTAACCAGAAAGACAACAAATACAACATCGACGCGTACAAGAAGATTTGCATACAGTTCGGTGTCGACCCCAGTTCTGATTTCCGTTTCACATACGGCAAAAACCACGGTCTTGGAAATGTGTACATTGGAGTAACAGGGTTAGGCATCATCTCTACCGATTACGACTATCCCGATCCCCATCTAGCTCTGTTCAATGATGAGCGCGTGACTGACAGAGACGACCCTAATTATCGCGCCAATGAAATATCTTTTGTTCGCAACGATCAAGGTGCGGTTAGTCAGTTCGAGTATTTTGTACCAGATTACGCACAAGGGCTAACACAGCCAGGGCTTGCGCGTATGAATCAGTCAATCGAGGCCTTTGTGTACTGCATTCTGGGTGCACAAGCCAAAACCCGCAGCAGCATTTTTGGGAGTGGGGGCCGAGCGTTCGAAACGCAGAGAGTATTCCTCACCCACCTAGAGGAGGCAATAATACTGAACGACATTTCAACGAGCGTACAGCGTTATCAGCTTGCCATCCAAGAGACGAAAATGCGTCTAGACTTTGCGACCGCTCCTGGAAGCTGGCTCATGCCATCACGCATGGTTATCAACACAGAGAGCGTGGTGGGGTATAACAACAATCTTAAGGAGGCAACGCAAGGGATGAAGCTCGGTGTGAACAATGATGTTAATCCAGGCACAAAAAAAGTAGGCATTACTCACATGGCCGGCAGGCCGCCAAAAATAAACCTTTCCACCAGCCACCCTTCTATTCCCATTCACAAACAGGCAATGCAGTCACAGAGGGGTGACAGCACCCCCACAACCCCAGCCCCCGCACCCCGGGAGACCACAAAAGACACCCCAAAAGACACTGATACGCATCACGTAAACAAGGCAATCGTTGCTGTGGGTGCGCTTGCTTTGGCAGGCGTTGTTGCCTGGATGCGTTAATTCATGCGTTTGATGATCTTCTCTATCAAGAAGGTAGCCACGGCAAGGATTAACAGCCAAGCGTTATTGGCAAGAAAGCTGATCACCTGGCCGGAAGTGCAAAACGCAAAGCTCACGATGGCTCCCAGCTGGAAGCAATCTTCTTCCCCAGTTCCTGCACGCCACTACCAACGGTCTTACCAACGGACTTTATGCTGGTCGTGAGAGAACCAACAATAGCACCGATTACTATGCCCACAGCAGCCAAAACCCCTGCCACGGTGAAGCCGTATTTCTTGATTGCCGTTTTCACCCGCTTGCGAAGGGGGAGTTTTTCCACGAGGCGATCTCTCTCGTTTACAACCTCGCTTCTCCTCGCGGTGTTTTCTTGGACCTTTTCACGGGCTCGTTCACGGGTAGCAGGCTCCTCATTTTTATCATTCACAACTCTCTGGTCTTCTTGGATGTTCCTGTCAAGCTCTTCAATCTCTTTATCCTTTCGCTGGATTAGTTCAGTTCTCTTTGGCCCGAGAGTATCCGTAGCGGCTTTTGGTAGCTTTGGGTTGAGTGTCCTTCCATCAGCTTTGAAGAGCTGATACTTACCACCCTGTGGACCAACAACAACAACTTTCCCCTTTGAAACCTCCAAAGTTAGGATGCGGCCTTCTGTACCATAATTAGGGTATTCTTGTCCTAATGTTAGATTAGTCGTCATCATTTTTAAATCATCTGAATCGAAAATTCGCCCTGAAGGTCGCCCCTCAATGAAAGAGGTTTCTTCCGTGCACGGGCCGCGTTCTGGGTGCTGATTCATTGTAGTAGACATTGGAATATATTCATCCGAAGGTCCGGGTTCGGGTTCTGGGTTATCCCATTGATCATCGTCATCACGATCATCCGTTTGGTCCATAAGAGGATTTTCTTCTTCTCCACCTTCCCACATCTTTATGTTATATAAATATTTTTAAAAACCCTATATATATTGTCACCCATGGCTGTGAGCGAAAAATTCAAGCCGTCTTACAGAGAGAAAAGGACGCTAGCCCTCAAGGGCGCCTGGACTCTGCACCGCATCACCTTTAACCCGAACAAAGCGATGCCGGGAAAAACATTATACGTGTCTGTTCCTAAACTTTGACAACGGGGTCGTACTCGTCCCAGGCTCGTTGTCCCTGGTATTTAATCTCGTCGTGAGTGGACAGGCAAACAACTACCTGGTAAACAACATCTCTCTAGCCTCTTCCAGGCGCTCAGTTAGTGGGGCGCGAAAGAAAAATCGGGCGCAGGAGAAAAAAAACGAGGGGAGGCTGGGGAGAGGGGGCGAAAGAACGCCTGTGAAATTATTTTTAAAAAGCTCATGCCGCCCACTTTTGACCGCCGACAGCGGCAAAGAAACATTAATCCATTTTTCGCTAGTTGTGGTTTTCTGCTGTCAATCAAAATCGTTGTAGATTTCCCGGGAAATATGATCCCAGATAGTGTTATAAAAAAGGACAGGCTAAACACGACTCCCACTCGTCGCAAAAAGTATTTTAAAAGCCTAAAGTGTAAGGCTTTCCCAGTAAGACTTCAGAGAGGATCGCGCCTTTAGATCACAGTTAAGAACTTCTTCTCTTCGATGATATAAACCTTTTGATCTCGGCGGATTATCTCTCAGATTGATAGGAGGATTCGTGCTGTCCAGAGCCGTTATTTTATTTCTTTATGCCGTTATTCGGTGCTAGCTCCATTGGCATGCATTGTGGTCTCTTTGGCTCTTTTTTGTTGCAAGATAAATACTTATCGGCTAAAGTTTGTTATCGCTTTGAAAGTGCTAGGATCGTTAAATTTCTCAGGCCGTGATTAAGTGTCTAAAGTCTGCGGCGTGCAAGACTTGAGAGAAAGTGTTTCCGGCATCACGGATATGGACGTCTTAGATCCGACTCTCAAAAAGCCGTAGTCTATAATTCCACTGCAGTGAAATCATGAATTCTTGCAATAATTTTTAGCTCCTAAGTTAGTTCTGTAATTGAGTAGTGTGTCTCAGTGGAGCTAGGATGAACCTCCGTTGCTTTGTAATAGCGTTTGATTTGGCATCCAGCAGATAATCTGCAACATAGTTGCTGTTTTGTAAATCTCACGGATGCTAGTAAATTCTTCAGTTCTTTCCTTAAGTAAGGAATGAACATAATTTAATGCCTTGTCCACATGCGGGAAATCTTTAAGCGCGTGCTGTAACACAGATTCAAACCGTGCGTGACTCGATGGAGGATTACCTTCGCACGCCATATCGTATTCCGTGTCTGCGTCAACAACGCTGCAGTGTTGACAACATGTGCCAAATTGGGCCAATCAGAGGGTATACCAGACTCTGGTATACCGACATGAGCTTTTTAAAAATAATTTCACAGGCGTTCTTTCGCCCCCTCTCCCCAGCCTCCCCTCGTTTTTTTTCTCCTGCGCCCGATTTTTCTTTCGCGCCCCACTAACTGAACGCCTGAAAGAGGCTAACATCTCTCGGGCGCTTGTCTCAAGCTTTGTGGTCAGGTTTTCTGGAGAGAAGCTGCAAGACACCAATGCCTTTGATATTTACAAGCTTTATGAGGACCTTTTCCTGACAAAGACCCAGCGAAATAATATGTTCCAAGAAGGGATACAGTCTGAGGATTTGTGCAAAATCCGTTCAAATTCGGGAGATAAGAAAACCTCTGGTGTTGACATGGAAAAGAAGCAGAATGTGGTGTACGGAAACGAATACAAAATACACCTTGACCACGAACTCTTAAGAGCTCATGGTGTTTTCTATCCATATGCTCTCGCTGAAGCGCTTGTGTTCGAGTTAAAGCTTGCCCCAGCAAGCATGGTTGTTAAAGGCTCTGATGCTAGCAAGCTGGCCTATGAGCTGACGAACATTCAGCTTGAATATGAGGTACTAAAAGCCAAGGCCCTGACCAGAGATGCGGAAAGCGCCTATCTCAATGGCAATGATTTCCTGTACGAGCACGTCACCCACCACAAAACGATCACAATCAACAAGGCGTCAGACACAGAGATCCACGAGACCATCAACGTCCCGCGCCGGTCAATGAAAGGCATCCTCCTTCTCTTTAACGAACCCCATGTGGGTGGCGCAAGAGACTCGGAAACGTTCTTCAACCCCGACATCACCAGCGTGAAGATCACCATCGACTGCGTCCCCAATCAAATCTACAGCCAGGGTATGGAAAGCCGAGACATGTGGGATGAGGTTCGCCGGAACTTTGGCGACGGGGTGGGTGTTGATAGCAACATGGATGCACAAAGTTCTACACGGGGGACAAGTTTGGTCTATTCATCGATCTACGTTCTATGAGAGACAAAAGCCTACACGGCAGTGGCCTCCGGCTGGTAAACACAAAGGACGGTGTCCTGCTCGAGAACGAGAGGGCCACTTCGGGCAGCGGCACAGTAAAAGGCCACATTTTCATAATCAGTGACGCCTTGTTCGCCATCGCAAATCGTGAGTTGGAATCTATTCAGTATTAGGCAAGAAAACATACATATAGAGGATGGACACAAGAAAACTGCCCTTCAACGCTCTAATTGTTGGGCGAACAAACTATGGCAAAACACAGTATCTCTTGAATCAGCTCCGAGGTCCCTTCAGGAGTAAGTTTGACTATATCGTGCTAATTTGCCCAACCTTTGTCCACAACAAGACCTATGATGGTTTTGTGGATAAAGAGCCCCGCATTTGCGTGATAGACTGCAAGCAGCACGAGATTGAATGGTGGTTAACTATAGCTAGTTTCCATTATCATGCTACGGACACACTCATCATTCTCGATGATTGCGCCACCTCGAAAGCTGTGAAAGGTCGCACGGGCCAGCTGGTTAATCTCGGCTTCAGCGCGCGTCACAGCGGTATAAGCGTGTGGGTGTTGGCCCAACAGATAACCAGCATTGCGAAACCGTTTAGGGAAAACGTGGCAGCGATCGTGCTTTTTTACACTCCATCAAGCAAAACAACGAGCGTTAATACCATTCACAGACATAATCTTCGAGGTGCGCAACATAACCTGTTTATTCCGCGACCGAACACTGAGGCCCTTAAGAAAAGTTTTCGTTATAAGGGCGCAGTAACATGGAACAGTCTGTCAGCGGAGGAAAGCAGGCCACTACTTTAAATAGTTTTTATTCCGCTATTGTATATTAGTATTTTCTTAACTTAGTTTAGCATTTATTATAGGAGTTTTGTAATTTTTAAGTCTTAACTTTTTCTACTAGGTTTAATTTGCACGGCTCTTTAGAAGACCACTTTTTAGTGATAAGGACTCCGTGAATAAATAAAGTTATTGTTGTTGTTGTTATCTTCGAAGACTACGCCGGCGAGCTTACACGTTGGATGACCCTTGGGATATTTCTTGAAGAATTGAACCGTTGGATACAGGCTCACAAAATCCACATAACCGCCTGATTCATTTTCTTTAAAGTCATATGTCAACTTGGTGATATTTGTTCGTCCGCCAAAGAAGGCATCTCGGGGTTCCAATGGTTCAACACAATCCCGTAGCCGAGTTTTCTTGAATAATTTGAATTCATTATTCTTTTTAAGATAGCATTCTTTACCTTCAACCAATTTATATCCAGCAGATCGAATTTTAGCATTTTTCGCAAGTGTCTTCTTCCGCAATGTCGTCATATCGATTTGATTCTTGGTGTTTATTGTTGCTCCATCAAAGCACTTTTCACAACCATGCCAGAAACAACCTTGATATTCGAATACGGTGTTTGTTTCTTCGCAAAAACCATGGACTCGATACCGCCGATCTTCTAACAATAATTTCTTTTCACCGCCATTCAATGCATGCTGAATATTGCAGCCATGTTTCTCCGCCAAAAAGTCTAACCAAGCAATCGATGCTTGCGAATATGTTTCTCTTTTGGTTTTGTTTCTGACCACGGCGACAGTTTTTTCTTTCAAATAATTACTCCGATATATTGTCATGCAAACAAATGCAATTGTTATATATTGAAAAGGGTCGATATTTTCGTGTTCAATAAATTCTTCGGGGAATTTCATCATAGATCTCCTGAGAATATCTACATCTGATCGGCAGTATTCAATCAGCTCTTTCTGGATGTCAAAGACAACCTTGAATTCTTTCTTCATGCCAGGCTAAAAATGGCTTTCGGCAAAAACTCTTCATCTGATCCGGCTCATAATATTTCTTATTCGGTATCGGGCCAACATAATGCTGATTTGATTTCTTGTTGAAGAAATGCGGGAAATACCCCTTTTTCAACTCTTTCAATCCAAATGTCTTTGGAAACATTCCCAACGACCCCAACACAAAATTCAGGCTGTCTATGAATCTGACTCCGAAACGCTGGATCTCCTTAGACATTATTTTGATGCCGGAAATATACAATAAGGCTTCAAACTGTTTTCAACACACCATTTCAAGATAAACTGAACATCATATCCTCTTGCATTGTGGGCAATAAACGTCCAACCAGCATGATGCCCATTAAAGACAAACTGGCAAAATTCATCGATGTTTCGAAATATCCATTCATTTCCTTCAAAATCTTGTACAATTGCCAGATTCACTTCATGCACTCCAGTTTCCTGAATGCATTCAAAGTCATAAAACATATATTTTTCTGTGTAAGTTTTACAGGAATAACATTGTTTCTCTTCAGTGCATCCTGTACATCGACTACCCTTGGCTTTTGTCGTTTTCATATAGCATTTATGCTTCGACATATCGCAATAGACGTAGCAATTAGAGCATTTTGAATACCCACAAATATGTTCGCTAAGATCCCCTGAGATTGTTCGATTGCACCTCAAACATTTCGAAACAATTTGACAAACCACGTCATCGTTTTCATCTGAAGCAGCTCTGTTGCGTTTGTGTTCTCTGAAACATTCCTCTCCCTTGAAACTGCGATTGCAAATGTCGCAGATTATTTCTGGTCCCTTGCATACGCCATCCGGGCAATACTTGAAACAAGCAATACACTTTGCAGGACACTTGTGCAGATCTCTTGTCTCAAATGTTTTCTTGCATGTGTGACAATAATGATCTTTACATAAAAATGCTGGCATCGAAGTGATGACATCGAAATGATTCTTGTTCTTCAACAGATAAATCCTTGTGTCATAATTTTTGGCATTGGCTGAATAAATCAACTCATTAAACTGGTCTGCATCAATGATATTTATCTCCACCTTCAAGTAGTCTGCAAATCTTTTCACACACTCCAATGTGGATCCAAAATCGTTTTCAGGAACGCCGGCTTCATCGTGAAGTTTTCGCGCCTCTGTTTCCTGCAGCAATCTCGATTTATTGAAACCATCTTTAAGCTGGGAGGTTGTCCACTTGTGTTTATTCAAGTGTGCCATTACTGTTACAATAGCCCTTGCCAGACAAATCGAATCGGAATTCTTAATCGAAATCACGGACCGCTTTCTTTCTTATGAATTTTTTATAAAGTTCATGAATGGAAATACTCCTATTGGCAATCCGGAGATAATTGGTACTCAAGGGGCGATCAAGTTTGACGTGATCTACAATAATTCGGATTCTATCTCCATTCTGCAGGTCGCGTTTCTTTATGATTTCATGCAATATTTCTCTCAGGATTTTCATAGGGTTCAACTCAAACCGCTCTTGAGGTTTGGACGCGATTGTTTTGCGATTGATTTTAATTTGATACGCATCCATGAATGTTGTGAATCTTTGATTTGCTTGTTCGCCGACCTGAATTATCTCATACGGAGGCTCCGCGATCGGACGGCCTTGAAGTTCAGCCAGCTTTTGCCTTATTTCTTTTTCTTTTAAAATCAGCTCTTGGAGATTACTACTTCGGAGATTTCTCACCTTTTTGCTTACTTTCTGAAGCTTTTCCTGCAATATTTTTATTTGCTTTCGCGTTGTTGCCAAATCAATTGGCTCAGGTGGTGCTGGAATCGGCGAAGCCGTAATCCGTTCTTCTTCTTTTTGTCTTTTTTTCACCTGATAATCAAGAAAAGCTGTCATTTGTTTTTTGCTTCGGATATTTTCAAAGCCTTCCAGACCATATTTTTGGGCCATACCTTTATATAACAAAACACAAAAAAATAAAAAAAGAAATGTTTGTTATATAAAATGCGAGACGATTATATTCAGATTACACCAGTTGATGCTAATGGTAAAACTGGTGAAACAAAAATTTTCAAAGATATCAATAAGGCTGCAAAAGAAATGGGCCTTCTTTTTTCAACACTCAGACATGCTTTCCGGAAAGGAAAAACAACTACAAAACGAAAATCAGATGGCAAAGTTTTTCGTCTAGATGGTCATATTAAAACAGCTGATATCATTCTCGATGACATTAAGTTTGATTCGCCAAAAGAAGCTGCAAAATATTTCAATGTCCATCTTCAAACAATCTATAAGCTCCTCAGAGAAAGCAAAGGATTAATTACAAAATCACATGCTTTCCGGTCACTTATCATCAAAAGAAATCCAACAGAAAGGCAAAAGCTTTTCATGTTTCATGTGTCGTCTCCTGATGGCACAGAATATGAGTTTTATTCCCAGAAAGCAATTGAGGCTTTTTTCAAGGACGCATCCAACCTTCAAATTATTCCAGCAACAAAACCAGCTTATCTCAACCTTGATGAAGAAATGGAAATTCATCGTGAATATCTTAAGGAAGTTGATTTTTGGTAAAATGTTTATTTTTTTATCTATGATAATAAAATAATGATCACAAACAACAACTATGAGAACCAGACAATAATCCTTTCAGAACCAGAAACCAAAAAGACCGGTGATTTTCAATTTACTGTCTTGCCGATATTAGTTGAAAGCAAAGGTCGGTCCGAGTCCGAGGATGACTCCGAGGATGCCTCCAAACCACAGGCGCAGCCTTGCAATATTCTTCTTGAAGGCAGGATAAAAATATGGATGCATAAAAACGCTGATAAAACATCCTACTCTCTCGGCATTACTCTCAATGACGATGATATTCCTATGCTTCGTTCTTTTGAGCATGCTATCGCCAAACTCATCTTTGCCAAGAAAGATGCAATCAAAAAGATTAACCGAAAAAACGCACTCAACAATGGGATTTTTTCAATCATCAAAGAAGACAATTAAAAATATTATAAGCTTTATTCTAAGCTATACACAGACAAATCTGGAAAGATCAATTGTCGTTTCAACAAACTCGTTCCGCCTCGGCGGGACGGGCTCATCCCGAAAACCAGACCAGATGGAACTATCAAGGAAGTTAAAACTCGTGTGAATCCACATGAATTCATAGGAATTGCTTTCACCGGTTCTGTCGTCATCAGGCTTTGTCAAGTTTTCCTTGGCAATTTCCCATCCATCACAATCACAGCTCAAGACGTTTTGTTGGAAGAATTCATAGAACCACCTAGCTTCTTTGATCAATATGAAGATGCAGCTGAAGATGGAGCTGAACCACCTCGTCAAAAGGGAAAAATAAATCTCCAAACGAGTAATCTCCAAAGGAGTAATCTCCCAGATGAGGATGAGTCATTGACATTGAAACAGATTATTGATCGCGTGTTATAAGGTGGTGTTTGTCTTTCGTGAGTCCATTTTTCAGCCACCGGCAAAGCCGGAAACCATGTCACCAAGGGTTACATGGTTGAAGTCAAACCGCGAGGGCGGTTTGGAGTCCCTAAGTTTCAGTCCGTACTCGCGGCACGTATTTCTTGTCATATGCAACTTCATATCTTGAAATATCCAGGCTCATATCAATAACCACCTCATCCCTTATTTTCATCTCGTCGATAAATTTCTGCGAATCAAATTCATCACCTCTCAAACATGCCCTCAGATCAGACAAGATCTTTTCATATGTTGTGAAAGCGGATTCACATTTCTCAATCTTCTTTTCATATTTCCTCACTTCCTGGAAGGCTTTCAATACCACACCAGCACCACTCACGACTCCTAAAATAATTGGATTCATTGTCAAGCTTCTGGCAATGCTCCCAATAACAACAAGTCCTGTGGAACTCAAAGTCAACCCGATTCATTTTCTTGAAGTGTTTGAACGCTTTCTTATAACACCAGAAACGTTTGTGGTAATATCCGTAAAATTTGTTTATCTCATCAACTTTTTCCTGTTTAAGTGATGGGTCAATGTGATTGAAATTAAATATCTGATTCCACAGCTTCTCGCTTCGCTCCTTGTCTTCTTTCATTTTATATGGGAAAATAAGGTCGTAGACATAAAAAAGTCGGACCGCATCAGGGGTCCGCAATCTCAAACACAAGAGAAAGAAAGACTCTGGCATCTGGATTAATCTTCAACCCACTTTGAGGAAAAAGATTGAATGAAGTCATCTCGGCGATTTCAACCCCGTCTCCAAGATTATATTTAAAACTTTGTCCACGCTGCCCATTCTAAGTTGTCACTTGCTTCTGCCCTTGCACTGTCATTGACAAAGAAAGATCCAATCTTGGTGTCCGGCTCCCATCTTGATAGAAGGTACCGGCTTCAATCAGCTTTGTTTTAACTGGGAAGAAAAGAAATTTGGACATAGCCCCCACAAATAGAATATCAAACTTATTGTCTGAATAGTGATAGACTCCTGTTTCAACGATTACGGACCGCCGGGGCGGTCCGATTCTGCTTCCAAGCAGTTTGTGACCATTCATATCCAAATTAGTTTGCATAACCATTCTCTGATTTTCGAAAATGAAAGGCCAATCATAAACATCAGTAGGAACATCGTCATGAGAACCCTTGATACCATATACGATCAACTTTGCGGGTCCTTCATTCTCTGATTCAGGCTCTCCTTGCCATTTCAAATCCAAATATATATACTCAGGTGGAGAGATCTGCCATTTATGCATGTGGACGATGGATCTAGAATAACCAGACCCGCTTGGAGTGGACAACGGCGTTGTCGTTTGTTTAGTGATATTCAGGCTTGTGCTCACGGCGTTAACGCTCACATTTGTCATGGCAGCCGGAAAGAATTCAATGCAAATAGTGTATTCTCCCTCTGGCAATTTATACATACTGAAATCAAGTCGCCCAGAAAAAAGATTGCTGTCGTCTTCGGATATTGTCAAATCATATGCGTTCTTATTGAAAAGATGCGGTGAATCCGGAAAATCATTGATACCAGTTACTGTCATATCATGCTCAGAGCTGGATTCATCACTGTCTTCCATCAGATACCGGAACTCATCTTTCGGGCGAGAGTTTGACGCGATATGTGAGTCATCAACGTATTTTTTTGAGCTTCTCTTCTAATTCTATCGTGTGGACTACCACATTTCCTATCTTGAGATTAAGTTCGCTATCACCACTATCAACATAAACTTTTGGTGCGGGTTGATGATCAAGAGTTGGCGCTGCAATATTGTTGATTTGTTGTGAATTCATATCCAGGTTTCCAGTCATTGTTCCACCTTCCAACGAAAGCTTTTTCGCGGATTGGTCGTCCACATATCTTTTGTTTACGCCTTGATCGGCAACGGTTGGATCTTTGACGTTAAAAATGGTGTGATTGTTCATATCCAAACTAGTCTCCATTGGAAACGCCTCTTTGCGGCTGAGAAAGATATTCTTGACATCATTATAAGAAACAAGATTGTTATAATGTGCCCCCAAAATATGCCATGTTTGTTGTTTTGAGCTTTTCACATTGAAAAGTTCTTTCAAATCAATATCCTTCGTGACTTCATGCGTTGGCGCAGGTGCATTTGGGTGAAATCATTTCAGAGTTATCATATTCACAGCTGACAAATCATTGTTTTCATCCGTGTCCAGATTTGTGATCAGTTTGCGATTCATTTTTATTTCCCCGGGGTTAATGAGGTTTTGCCCGAAGGTCAAGGTCTCCTGTCATATGCGAGGAACCATCAACCTGAAGTGAATCTGCCTTCAGTTGAATAAATTTGTTTTCAAGGCTTGTTTCAAGAACGTCAACCTGATGTTTTGTGATTGCGTCATCATTGTCAACTCCTTCGGCAACATTGGCCAGTCGTTTTTGCTGGATATCATAATTATTGTTGACGTCCAATTTCAATCCGCCGCCTTGTTGAACTTGTTTGTTGAAATTTTTTATGTATTCACTCAAGTCAACACCTGTGAATCTTCCCACATTGTTGAAAATGCCCATTTTAAAAGGTTTCATCAAAGTTTTTGGCAACACTTTTCTTTTCTTTGTCAAGGAAAAGGAATTCGAAGGGTCCTAGTCTATTGAAAAGACTTGAGTCAATCAAATTCTCTTTTGCAATGAGATCGAGGTGAGTTTTTGTTGCAGGTGGATACAGAATCATATGGGAACAATTCAAACGAATCTTTTGTGGAACATCATAATAGAACTGTGAAAGATAGATTGGGCTGATTCCATGATGCCTGCCATCTGTCCAATGGTTTGCAATCTTTTGTTGGATCTTTGCTGGAGCGTTAATGAGGTCATCAAAAACGACTACTTTTCTGTTGTTGTCTGGATATTCTGAGGTATTCATGATGTCATCCGGTCCAAGAAGTTCAAGCACTGGATACCCAACTTTTTCACTGATGCCTTCCATCAACTTTTGGAGGTCTTAAATCTTATCTTGATGCTGATTTGGCGTATAGAAATAAATTTTATCATAGAAGAAAAGAGGTTTTCTCAACATGTGCATAAGCGTGTTTGTCTTTCCACAGCGAGTTTGGCCCGCAACGAGCATTCTGAAATCTTCATCCAGGAAATCATTATATTTTCTATTCGCTGTTCGATTATTGACGTTTTGATCATAATTTGGAATCTTCATTTTAAGTGTCGATATATCATTTATCTTTTGAAATAAGTGTTGAAACAACACTTATCTTTTGAGATAAATGTTTTTTCAACACTTAAAAATGGATATTGAAAGAATAAAGAAATACGCCGAACGTGAACTGCAGGGATATCAAATTGCGAAAGCAGTCACAGATGTGAAGAATGAAGTAAAAGACCGAGAACAGGGAAGAGATGTTGTTATGAGTGATTTTTTTAAAACCCTCCGTGAACCCTTGATTGAACAGCAGAAGAAGACAGATGGAAACCAAAACAAAATGATTGAACAACTGAAGCAAAATCAACTTGCTTTGGTTTAAGGCATTCAAGAGATGGCTCAAATACCCAGTAGAGAAGATGAAGGCGATGAAGAAGATGAGTTCGCAGACGCTGCGGAAGAATTATCGACTGGTAAAGAGAAAGAAAAAATACTAACCGTTAGGCCGAACAATATATTTTCACCAGAAGAATTAATCTTCATCAATTCGATCGGTTTACCAGAACCTAATACGCTAGTTAATTTAGCAGAAGACGAGTTAACCACAATTGAGAAACAAGCAGCGAAAGAAAGAAAAAAGTATCTGACCAAATAATTGGGGCGAAAAACAAAAAAGCAACTAGCCAAAAGGCAAAAGACGCAAAACAACAGAAAATTCAAGACTTAGAACAACAAAGAAAAGTCGAAAAACCAATATTTGATAACTACCTAACCACAATAAAGTATATTAAAGCTTTACCAAAATATACAGAACAAAAAGGGGAAGGAGCGAAGCAACCACAGGGCATTCGACGATATGAACAACCCCGAAGGAATGCCTACAAAATTCAACAAAATCAATATGGCGGGCTTCTCATCGATGTCCCTAAACTTTTGAATGAAATACAGCTGAATGCCTTCCGAGGTGGGAAACTTGTCTATCAAGCAGATGCGGATAAATCCTTCATCGATCTGGTGACCAAAAGATTCAATCCCCGGAGAAAATATTCTATGAATGCTGTGAAAATTTTCAATGACTTGAATTTGTTGTCAAATATGCCTGCGCATAAATCCTCAGGTAAATCAAGGATGGTAGGGGCAGGTGTCGTTTATTATCAAAAGCCAGAAGAATTAGCAGATCGAATGAAGATTTTGATTGGCTCAATGGCAGCTGACAACAATTCTCCTGTCTTGAGGAATGACCTTGCACAAATAAATGATGAACTCTTGAGAATCGGAGCAATCGATGGAACAATGCATGAAAAACTTTATCAGAAATATTTAAAATAATGGATGTAAACAGAGTACTTGTCTTTAAATCAATTGATGCAAGAAAACAAAACCCACAAAATAAACCAGGAAATTTCACAATTAAGTTTTCTCCCGAGTTGATTCTAACCGATAATAAACAACACTATCTAGCTTTAGATCATCTTTCCATGACTGCAAGCTGGCATAATATCAGGCCTAAATATAACAACAACAAGCTGGTGATTTCAAAAGACAAGGGTCAGACATGGGAAACAATCACCTTTCCTGCAGGAATTTATGACTACAAGGATATCAATGAATTCATTCACAAAAGCATTGGAAAAACAGGTGACAGTTATGGAATCAATGTGTTGTTTGATTTAACCACTTTCAAAGTTTTCATTTAACTGCAAGAGAACTTTCAAATTGATTTTGCAAGCAGTGGAAACTTTCATGTTTTGTTGGGATTTGATGCGACAAAATTGGCAGCTAGTGCTTATGGATCGGTGTTTCCAAACATTTCAAACAGTGTTGATAATCTCTATCTTAGAAGCAGTCTTTTGAGTGATTCAATTATCTCAGGAAAAAAGATCAAATGTGCTTTACACATTCTCAACCAACAATAAAATCAGATCCCTTCCATTTGAAATTCAACCAATGAATTACTTGTGGAATAAAATAAACTCGAGAACCATTTCTGAAGTCACCTTCTTCATGACTGATGATGAAGACCGAGAAGTTGATTTGAATGATATTGATATTTCCTTGACTGTAGTAATTAAAGAAGTGAATTAAAAATGGATGAAAGAAGAGAAAGAGATCCTGATACAGGTGAAATCACCTACGGTGTAATAACATATCCGCAGGGGCAAAGCCATGAAGGTGTTTTTTTATGTTTTATCAAAAATTGGAACAAAATTAACGGGTAAAACAGCTTCAAAATTAGCTTCAAAGGCAGCAGAAAAATTAGTTGAAAAAGGAGCAGAGAAAGTTGGCAAAAAGACTGGTCAAGTCATTGGTGAAAAAATTTATGATAAGTTTTCAAGTCGAGGGAAAAAATCACCCTCAGAGAGCCTAAGCTCTGAAACAAAAGGAAAAGAAATTGGGAAAATACTGAAAAAGGAAAACGCACCAACGGTGGCCGTACCGAAGGTGGACACCGGCAAAAGTGGGCCCACCAATTACCAATATGTGAGAGATGTTTACAATGATTTAATCTAAAACCTTTCGTGAAAAACTAAAATATTACATAATAAAATGGCAGTAAATTTTGGAAACCCTGAATTCGTAAAAAGATATGAATATACATATTATGATCTCGAAACACCATTGAATGACAACATTGCAAATAACAACAGGCAAACAAAACATAATTATCGGTTCAACGTGGATAATTCCTCAGAAGCAAACCCAATTGATTGGTATAATGCATATCTGGAGGTTGACTTTAAGCTTGTTACAACGGCTGACAGTGCAACTGGAATAACCGCCGGGCCAAATATGGTAATCAAGATTGCACAACAACTAATGGCCTGACGTTCATAAAATCAATCGAAGTTGAATGTAATGGGCAAACAGTTTATAACAACACAAGAGCAAATGAATCAGCAAATGCGTTGACGCTCTTGAAATACACAAAAAGTTATACCAAGTCAGTTGGGCAAGATCAGCTCTTCTATCCTGATACATCAACGGGAACAACAGAAGCACGACTAAAACAAGCAGATAAAACAATAGTAGCCGCATATAATGAAGGTTTTGCCAGGCGAAAAAAACTGACTGATGACGGGAATATCAACAAAATATCAATTCCTCTGAATTTATACAGTTATTTCTCTGCTTTCAAAAATAACCTTCACCCAAACATAAAAACAAGTCTTTTGTTGAAACTTGAAAATGACAACAACTGGATTTTCAGAAAAGGCGCCGCGCCAGATTCAAAAGTGATTGTCACTAAACTCAGATTGTGGTGCCCAAAAATTATTTTCAATGGTAAAGGCTTGAAACAATATCTTGAAGATTATCTGAAACCGAAAAAGTGGACATATTTGAAAGAACATCATGAAACATCGCAATCAACAGCCACGAATAGCTATTTCCGTATTTCCAATGGAATTCGAAGACCTAGGCATCTGTTGATTTGGGTTGTTCCAACAGCATCTTATAATAGTCAGATACATGATATCTTCAAATTCAAAACATTCGATATTAATGCAAACAACCGGCGATTCACTCGAGCACAGCTGGAGTTGAACAACAGTATTTATTATCCCCAATTGGAAATGACCTCGGATGAAGAATCAAGGCTTTATCGAACTTTGATGTCGTTTAATTCCGCTTATAATGACGTTTTGACTGGGCCGTTGATTACTCGAGCAAATTTCAAAAAGCTTTATGGAATGATTTACTTCGATCTCCGAAACCAAGAAGATGATGTGAAAGATGCTGTGGTTTCTTTGACGTTCAGATATGAACTGAATGAACCCAACGTAGAACAGTACACGATAAATGCTATGGTGCTGCATGAAAAAGAAATTGAACTGTATACTGCATCAAATAAACTTTTGATCAAGGCTTAAAAGCATAAATGTCTTTCTTGGAAAAGATATTTCGAGATTAAAAATATTGAAATGACGTCTTATATTCCATACCATGTACGCTTGTCTGAAGGACAAAAACCAAAGCTTGCACGAGCTGTGAAAAATTCACCTCCAATTACATTGAGACTTTCAAAATATGAATTGAAAGGGAATGATGAATTGCTGTTGACAAAGACCCAAATAAACAAAATAAAGAAAGCAATTAATGCAGGGCGGGGGGTTGAAATATCCATCTCGAGAACACAAATAAGAAAAGCTGTCAGACAAGGTGGGAGTCTTTGGACTTCATTGATTTCTTTAGGATCGAAACTGCTTCCATTTGCAACAAAAGGGGTTTCAAAAGTTGCCCCGCATCTTGCGACTGGAGCATTGAGTGCTTTGGGGAGCCTGGGGATTGATAAAATATTCGGGAAAGGCATTGCCGCGCCATTCAACTTTCTTCCGCAACTTGGGAGAGTCAAAGAGTTAACTAAAAGCCAATTAGATTCTGTTAAAAGAGGACTGAAGATCGGCAGTGGAATAAATTTCAAACCCACACAGCGACAAATGGCGGGCTTCTTGGAACACTAGCGGCGATAGGAATCCCGATGGCTATTGAGCTGGCATCGAAATTATTCGGGTCGGGATACAGCGGAGCCTGTCTGCAAGTACCCAGAAAAGGCAAAGGCAAAGGCGGAGGATTAATGGTGAGCCCAAAACCTGGGCTTAACCCAGGGCTTTATCCGTATATACCACCGCCCTTTTTTGGAACATGGGAACAGCAAGGCCGCGGACAAAAAAAATCTGGGAAAGGACTTTTGTTAGGACCGAACAGCCCCTTCAACGGCATTCCCGGAATAGGGTTGATTCTGTGATCGTGAAACCGGCTGCCGGGCCGCGGCCGGCTTGGAAAGATATTCCATTGTCAAACTTTGATATTCTTGAGTGGGTGAGGTTTCTGAAAATCCCCAATTTCAAAGGAGTCTTTTTCAAGAGATTCGACAAATCATATTCATAACTCTGGTTCCTGCATAATTAATTTAGATGATTTTCTGTTGGCAACGGAACACATTGGGTCGCAACATTTGTAGGTGACAAACTTATTTATTATTTTGATTCATTCTGCTTACCGCCTCCAATTGAATTTGTGAATTATGCAAGAAAATTAAAAAAGGAATACGTTAATTCAGTCAATGCCATTGAACAAAGCGAGTGGTCTTGATGGAATATCATGTAGACTACTAAAAGAAGCAGCTCCAGTTATACTCCTTTCTGGTTGAAAATGATTTACTTGCAGACTCCCAACATGGGTTTAGGCCAAAACATTCAACCTTAACAGCTCTTCTTGAAGCCACAAATGAATGGTATCTAAATATTGATAACGACCTGTTAAATGGAGTCCTCTTTTTGGACTTAAAAAAAGCTTTCGATACATTGGACCATAACATTTTACTAAAAAAGCTCGAACTCTATGGAGTAGACCCTCATGCTCTCCAATGGTTCACTTCGTATCTTTCGGGACGCTAACAAAAGACATATATAAATAGTACTCTCTCAAATTCTCTGCCTATCGCCTGTGGTGTTCCTCAAGGATCCATTCTTGGACCCTTATTATTCTTAATTTATATAAATGATCTTCAAATGTGTACATCTTCTTCTGCTACTAAAATGTACGCAGATGATACATGTCTTTTCGCCAGTGCACAAGATCCTTCTATATTACAGAGTAACCTGAATGAAGGTCAAAAGAAAGTTCTATCATGGCTACATGCTAACAAACTTACATTAAATATTAAAAAACTAAGTATCTCATTATAGCTAGTCACTATAACTTAAATCATATGGAACATGATTTTGAGATCAACATTAATGAAATACCACTAAAAAGAGTGAAGTCTCATAGATATCTTGGGGTTGAAATTGACGGGACTTTAAGTTGGCATGTACAAGTTGATGCCATTACCAAGAAAGTTTCCGCTGGTCTTGGTGCACTTAAACGAATTCGTGATCTCGTACCGACATCAACACTACAAATGATGTATAAAGCACTTATACTGCCTTATCTAGATTATTGCAGCGAGGTGTGGGGCTGTATGGGTAAATGCCTGGCTGACAGACTCCAGAAATTGCAAAATAGGGCAGCAAGAATAATTACCTACTCTAATTATGACATTCGGTCTGCTGATATTTTGGAAGACCTTGGCTGGGACACTCTTGAACGTAGGCGCTCAAAGCAATTAGCGGTTAGTGTCTATAAAGCTAAAAATAATCTTTTTTCTAAGGGTCTAAAAAATCTTTTTCGACCAATAACGAATGTTCATTCTTATAAACTGAGAAACAACTTGAACAATTTGTTTGTTCATAAACCCCGAAAGGAAGCGGGAAAGTGTATCTTTAACTATCGGGGCACTGTTCTTTGGAATGGCCTATCAAATGAAATCAAAGCTGAGCCATCTATCGCATCCTTTAAAGCCGCCTTATAGTAGTTTTAATCTTATAGGTAAACATAGAAAAATTAATTAGTATTGTAATTTTAATTAGAAATTTTTAACATGTTTAGGTATTTATAGAGAATATTTAGTATACACGGCTCTCTGGAAGAGCATTTTGTAATTAATGATGGGATACCGTGTTTTTAAATAAAACTATGATGATGATGTTTATAATTACGGCCATCCGATTCAAGACATCAATTCTGTGCGATGTGGATATTATTGTTTATATTTCCTAGATAATATTCATGAAAAATCGTTTTATGATTGTCTCAAAGTGCTTGATTTAAACCAACCAATGAAAAATGAAAAGTTCATAAAAGAATATTTCGATTAAAAATCATAATGAATCATAATGCGTTAAAGAGAAACGAGTTACGGGATGCGTAGAGCCATCCGGATATATGGTTGCAAAAAATGAAAGACCGATGTGGTTTTGTCATTGTGCATCATGTGGAATAAAGAAAACAAGATTTTTTAAGGCGGGAAACTGACGCGGCCCGTCGAAGGGGCGGGCATTGGCCGCAAAGCGGCCGCCAGCGGAGCTGGCATTGGTGAATTAGCATTAACAGGTGTCGCGCATGCGTTGCCTTGGATCGGGAAAAAGACAGTTGAAATGGGTCGTTATGGAGCCAGTGAATTGTTGAGAAACCGAAACACTCAAAGAAAAGCGTTGGATTTCGCGCTGGATAAAGCAAAACCATTTCGATCCAAACACTGGGCAAATTCTACAAATTTACGAACAGCCTACAAATAAAACAGATGCAGTTGCTATGCAGCATGATGTTGATTATTCAATTTGCACAAAGACAGCTGAACCACGCAAATCGGACGGCAACGCGGTCCGTAAATGTTAAAACAAAGCCGACAGAAAAATGGTTGCAGCGTTGGATGCGATTCCGTGGAATGAAAGACAGTGGGGGCACTCTTTCGCTAGAAATATTATTAACACGAAGCAAAAACTTGGTCTCGGAGCATCAAAAAACGGCAGAAGGTTTTGAGTGACGGATGGACATAAACCGCCGGGGCGGTTTGGACTCAAAATCTGGCAAACGAATTACACCGGCCGATAAGGCGGCGCTTTCCAAAGCGACGAGTTATTGCATATGGAATTGATAAAATATGGGCACTGATTTAGTTGAGATGAATAAGTTTTCAAAGTGGAACAAAGGCTTTAAATCCCTCCTGATGGTAATCGATGTCTTCTCAAAATATGGTTGGATAAGACCCTTGAAAGATAAAAAAGGACAGTCGGTTGCTGCTGCTTTTAAAGATATATTTAGCACGAAGCGACAACCGAAAATGCTTTGGACAGATCATGGAAGTGAATTTTTCAACGGAACAATGAAGGATCTGCTTGATAAGAATGGGATAACTTTTTATACGACGGAAAATGAAGAGAAATCGTCTGTTGTCGAACGCTAGAACAAGACGATTAAACAGAAACTCTGGAAGCTTTTTTTCGGCGAACAATAATACAGTTTACTTTGACAAACTTGACAACTTGGTGGATCAATATAATCACAGTTTCCATTCTAGTATTGCCATGACTCCCGCAGCGGCGAGTTTAATTAGCAATGAGTCCAAGGTTTTTGCTAATTTATATGGAGATTTACTTTATTCTAAACATACCCCAGCAAAATTTAAAATCGGTGACAGAGTTAGAATATCAAAATATAAACGAAAGATATTCGACAAAGGATTTACACCGAACTGGACCGAAGAGATATTTGTTATTGACGAAATATTGAACACAAATCCGGTAACGTATAAATTAGTTGATCTGTTGCGAGAAAAATAATTGGATCATTTTACGAACCGGAACTTCAAAGGACAACACAAAGCGTGTTTCGAATTGAAAAGGTTATTCGCCACGATTACAAGAAAAAGAAAGCCCTGGTTATGTGGAAAGGCTATTCCGACAAATTTAATTCGTGGATACCGTTGAGTGATGTGAAAAAGCTTGCCTAAAATATCTATCAAACGTGATAGATATTTTCACCGCGAATTACGCGTAATTCGGTATTTTGGTTCATAGGGGTTTCCCCGAATTACGCGTAATTCGCTTTTTTTTATTTTCATTGGCTTACACATAATTCTCATTGTCCATTTTTACTGAATTACGCGTAATTCTGTATTTTGGTTCATTGCCTATTTTCACTGGCTTACATGTAATTCTACATTTACATAACAATTATTCTCTTACGTGTAGCCAGTTTCCAAGAAAGTAATTTAGAATTCAATTTGTTTTGTCTTACAAGTCAGCTCGTTAACATGGATAAGCAAAGGTTTGGCAGATTTAAAACTGACTTGAAAAGTGCTTTCAGTTCGATAATCGAGCAACATCCTGAGGCGAAAAATTGTGTTGAAACTGCGGGAAAGCAATTAGGATTAAAATATCCTGAGCTGCTTGATGACAAACAACAAGAAACACCACAAACAAGAGACGAAGAAAGATGCGACAACGTGGCAAAAGAGCTTGCCAGAAGTTTCAATAGCGAGAGATTCAAAGATTACCAAGACATTGCAAGTAGTTTGAAAAGAAATAGCCCCGAAGAGTGTATTGAAAGTATTAATCGATTATCAGCCGCTATTGGGGATTCATGAAAAAAGATTGTCTACTATTCGGCTCTACAAGGAGAGTTATTGAAGAGTGTTAAAGAGACGACAACAACACGTTCCTTTGCTGAGCTACTTTCATTGACTCAAATTTCTAAAACTGATGCCAATTTTTCGATAAGATTTAGTAACCTCGTGCGACAATATAATAAGCTGTTGCATTGCGCATTGCCACTAAGGTATTTCAACGAAAATTTTAATATAATAAAACAGGTTTGTGAAAAGGATCCTACTAAATGGCAATGAAAAGCATATAACCAGAAATCCAAAGACAAAAGAAGTGTTTAATGAATACCAGGAGAAAGATTTCAGATTCGTTTATGACAAGCGATGTTTAAATCCTGTGGAAACTGGGTTGGACACGCTGCCGTTTGGATATTAGCGATCTTTAACCCCACAAAGTTGGGAAGAAGACAAGAAGATGGAACTGACCAAAACTGTGGGCGCCCAAGCGGTTTGGAACCGCGGAAAAAGTTGAATAGATGACAAAAACTGCGGGCGCCCAAGCGGTTTGGAGCCGCGGGAAAAGTTGACAGAAGACAAAAACTGCGGGCGCCCAAGCGGTTTGGAACCTCGGAAAAAGTTGACAGAAGGATTCAATGGCTTTAACAGATCGGTAATAAAAAATCGCTGGGTGCCCCATAGTGCCCCCCATAACTACTGCTGGGCCGCCTTAACTTTTTTGGGCTTAAAACTAACCTCATATTTTTTCACAACACTTGCCACGGCTATTGATGAGGTCAAGGAAAATATAAAAAAAACAGGCGACTGCAGAGTACGAAGATGAGGCTGAAGATGAGCCTGAAGATGAGAATAAAAATTAGAGTGAAGATGAGGGTGAAGGATGAGAGTGAAGATTATTAATTTTTAAAAATCCCCTTTATATACCATGTCTGATAACAAGCTTGTGAAATCAGTTTTCGATGCCGCAACAATCACTGGACTTGTCGCCGGTATTGGATGGATTGGTAAAAAAACCGTCAAAGAGACATTCACAGCTGACCCCCGCTCGAATGTGATGAACTACGTAAAGTTCACAGCTGTTATGGCGGGAAGTATTGCACTGAAGTAATACCTTGAGGACCAGAAAATCCTTCCCACCTAGATGTAAAAACACAAAACATTATATATACACACAACAATGGCCTCCCAACTCTTAACGATGATTGGTGGAGCAATTTTCAATGCAGCCGCTTTCACTGGAGGCAATTATCTAGCAAAATATTTGTCTGGGGGTGATAACGGCCAAGCCGCACTGGAAGAGAAAAAAAGACACGACAAGGCCCTTGAGGACTATCAGGCGGCTTATGCCAAATATCAGAAAGACCGCACAAAGCTCCTCGACTGGATTGCGACCAATGATCGGATCAAAGATCAAGCAAAACAAAATTTCACTAACACCGACCAAGCTCTGGTGCTATACCATCAAACCCACCGGGACCAACAAATAACACTTCCCAAAGAGCCCGAGTTATCTGACTTCTATCAGCCCAGTGAACAACAGAAGCAAAAGTTTGATGTCTTCTCGGCCAATGCAGTCCATCAAGCAGACCTTCTTTTTTTGCCCCACGACAAACTTCCTCGTGGGAGGAAGGTTTACAAATACGCTTTGACGGTGGTCGATGTGGCTAGCCGCTACAAAGAAGCAGAGCCCTTGACCTCGAAAGAGTCTGATGAAGTTTCGAAAGCCTTTCAAAAGATTTACAGACGCAGGCCTTTGAAATGGCCAGAATTATTGCAGGTCGACCCTAGGCGTGAGTTTATGGGTGCTGTAACTAAGGCTATGAGAGATAGCAAAACAGCTATTCATCGTGGGCGCGTTGATATCCACAGAGACAAAGCGATAGTTGAAAGATTCAACCGAACCCTGGCTGAACGCCTGTTTGAACACCAGTATGCGGTTGAAATGCGCCTTGCCTCCGGCCAGAGATCGACTGAATGGGTTAAAAGGCTGCCTGACGTTGTATCAGCTTTAAACAATGAAGTGACCAGATTAACTGGCAAGAAGCCTGCGAAAGCAATCAAAGAGAAAGCCGTTTCATCCAAGCCCTCTACCCCCTATTCGAGACCAGTGGGAATGAACGAAAAAACGCTCCCTCCCCGAGTAAATGTGAGATATTTGTACCAGCCTGGTGAGTTGGAAGGGGGTGGTAGGCGGGCGACCGATCCAATCTGGTCTGAAAGTCTACAACATTGAAAGGGTTGATACCAAACCAAACGAGCCGGTCGTGTATTACCTTTACGATGGGCCCAAGCGGGGATTCGTCCGTGAAGAGCTGATGGTTGTGCCGCTAGACACTCAGATGCCACCGATATCTTTGTGACCATATGTCAACGTGTGGACTCCATCATCTGCAATCCAGCGCTTTGAGTCAAATGGTGAGAGTGTTGTCTTGTGTAGATGCACGCCGTAGATCTGGTGGTCTTCACTTCGAAGCATGTCCATCCCATGTTTGTAGACTTCCTTTTTAAAGAGAGCGTCTTTGTAGTTCTGGTGTAGTATTTCCTTCTTTGTCACCACCTTTGTCGTGCCCTTTGCCTTTTTAATGGCGTGCGTCGTACCTAACTGAATCGAGTACATCTTTGAACGCAAGCACACGACCTCAGAGATTGGCACACCAGCACACTCATCCTTCATTTTCCCGATGACCTTCTTGTTCTCTTGACTATGAAGGAAGTGGCCCTTTGGGAAGTCGCTCGTGTCGTAGAAGTTGATGTCGTTCTTCATGTCATGATAGACATCCTTTGCCTTTATCTCTAAAAGCAGGGAATCTGTGTCGGTATAGAGAAGCTGACATTCCGGGCCGTATCTCAGATCCAGGTGGAAGTAATAAAAATCGTACATCAAAGTCTTGCTTAGATCCAGCACACACATGCCTGTGTAGACCGGTCTATTCGGTTCGATCTTGCCTTTGTGCATCTGGATACCAGCAAGACTCTCTCCGAAGATTGATGCTCTTGCGTAAAGCGGGTTGGCTATTAGCTTCCTCAGCTTGTCTGTCTCGTCCACTCGAACAAGCCATCGTCTTGCCGAAGACTGAGTTGTTCATGAGCTTGAAGAAGGTCTTTTCAAACTCTGATGTGGCTTGCTTTCTGAGCTCTGTGTTCAGTCTGATATAGGGCTCCATCCAAGCCTTCTGGTCGAAACCCAGCACCTTGTGCACCTTCTTCAGCTTCATCCCGAGCTTGAGATATTGCTGAAGAATTCTGTAATGAAGGACATAGTTGTGCTTGTCTTTCAATGTGAGGAGTAGCTTTTCAGTCCTGTCCTTCCCTAGATTCAATTCTCTCGCAAGGGATCTTTGGTATGGTGACATCCACTCGCTTGGAACTTGGAACTTCTCTGGGGCGAGAGGGTAAGAGTTGTGCTTGCCATGGAGCTCTTGTGGGTACTTCAAGTCCACCTCGAGAATGAAGTCTCGCTTTCTGTTTGGTATCCACTTCATGATCTGCTCTTCGGTTGGCATAGTTCGAACCCACCTGAAGTTGCCAACGGGAAGTGACTGACTCATGGCCCATCCGTAAAGATTATTTGCATCGAGATAAATGATATAGACTGTCTCTTCATCCGGGTTGTAGTCGCTGAGATATGGATTGTTCGCCTTGCTGTAACGCTTCATCTCTGTGGAAATGCCGCCTCTCGTTCCCTTTTCGACGAATACATGCATGTTGCAGTCGGTTAGAAGTTCCAACTCGATGTTCGTGTATTTCAACAATGCATCCCAACTCAAGCCTGGACTGGTGTAGTAGTGTGTCGGGTCTAAGCCGTAGTTTTTGAGGCACGTTTTCCTAAAGTTCTCATACATATCTGCAAGGAGCAAGACATCTGTTAGCAGATAAAGATCGTGATACTCTCCGAGATTCTTGCATCCGAAGGCAACCCACACTCGTTGAGCGTGCTCGTAGTCTTCATCTTTGATGTGCTCCTTTTTGAGATTACTGTAGAAGGCCTCTTTCGGGGGTAAAGACTCTTCTTCGAATCGCTCGAAAGAGTCCATGTACTCGTAAGGGTAGACACCCTTCTTAAGAAGAAGACTTCTTTTTGCTGGATCCGCTTCGTGTTGTCTTGTTATCTCGAAGTCTTCTGGTTTGTTTGATGCGACAAGGCTGTCTAGGCTTGCTTACATGAACTGACAACTGTCTATGAACCTCAGCTTGCCTAGGGAGAAAGAGATGCCCTTCTCCATGTTTGTGGGAATGCATTTCAAATCAGAAGCGGCCTCTGTGATTTGCTGCATCAGGTGGTGTGCGTCGTATCCTTTCAGATTATGAAAGACAACTGGGATGATGTTTTTTTGGGGGTCGATTCTGAAAATACTTCTGTTGCAAGAGTTGTGGGCTGCACCGCGGTATTTGCCTGAAATGTGACAATGGTCTCTTACTGCGTCTCTATAACATTCGCGTAATAGATTCTCGCCGCAGAAGAAACAATCGTCATCAATCTTATCGTCTGGCTTTGGCAATCTTGGGTGCCACTTGTCGATGATATAATTGCCATCATCGTCTTGTGTAGTGAGTTTAAGGACTTTTGAGTAACATCTGTTTGTACTCCTGTGTACCTGGCCACAGTACTCTCCTGTGGTTGGGTCGAAGAATTCTATGTCGTCTCTTACATTATGCCGGATCAGATCCTTGTGGCAAATGTTGCATTTGTCAGCTGTGTTGAAGTCTTTCCAGTCTTCCTTTGTCATTTGTAATGGAGCCTTATGCTTGAGGGCTTCCCTGATTTCATTTTCCACTCCAAGAAGGGCGGTCAAAAACTCTCGTACAGAGTTCTCGCCTCTATAGAGGAATGGCTTGCCTGACGCGCCATCCGATCTGACAACAACAAAGCTGAAGCCGCAGGGCTTCTGAACCTCGGTCTTAGTGGTGCTGCTTTGTTCTGGGGATGGCTCACAGGTGTCAATCTTCTGGATAAGGCTCTCACAGTCAGCGTAAATTATGAACGGTGCCTTCATCTGGTTTTGGAAGTTCTCAAAGTGAATAATGTGTTCGTCTTTCTTTGGCATCACAACTCTGACTGCGCGGCCCGTTGCTCCTTTGCAGTAGATGAGATGATCCTTGAGAACTCTATCTGATGAGAAGCCTTGCAAGCATCTCACACAGAAGTGAACATGGTGGTCTGTAGCGTGTTGTTCGCGAATAAGCCTGCTTAGACTCTTGATGTAACAGTAATGGTTACTGTATGCGTCGGTAAGGAGCATCACATTGACACGTGGGATTTCCTGTCCTTCCATGTCGCTAACATAATGAATCACTGCTCTTCCGTTTTGCCAGCCGAAGACATTGATTGCAATGTTGTTCAGCTTCTCGACCTTCGGTATTTCCTGCAAAGGCGTTGGAAAGGAAATACCTGTGAAGTCCAGGCCGTCATCTGTTGGATATTTACTTGGTCCAACAGAGTGTTTCACGTCTGTTGTGGGAAAAAGTGCAGCTCTCAAAGCCCACCGCAAACAAGCACGATCTCTGTTTTTGATGTTTATAATGGCTTGTTTGGCTTTGAGCTTTGGAGGAAGAGGGATGTAAGAACCGCCTCTTATTGGCACGTCTCTAGAAAAGTCGAGAAAAACGTTCAACATCCTGTCAACAACCCATCCTGAGCCTTTATCTACCCAAAGAGAGATTAGCTCTCTATTATTATTAATTGCAGCATTAAGTTTTCCTACGATTAGTCCAGAACAAAGCTGCTAATGAGCATTGGAACGTCCTGTTTAAAGAAGAAGTTAGTATATTCAGCGCCTTTATTTGTATCTTTTCTAAGCCTAACCCGCATAGTGTAGCCAACCCTAACTGGGCCTAAGCGATTAACTTCTAATCTAATTACTCTAAGAATCTCAGGCTCGATCAGCTTGTGAAACAAAGTTAGATCCTTCACGTAGTTGTTATCTGGAACGGTCATCTTAAAACTGCTCAGCCAATTTCTAAAACCGCGATTCTGTTGTATAAGAGCGAGGTGTTCCATAGTGGTATATATTTAAGGGGTATAGATTTCTTCAATTGGCAATACCCAACTCCATTATAGTGTGGTAAATGCATCCGGGGACGCTTAAAACAAGGGTTAAAAGACTATCGCTGATCCAACAGTAATAGTATAGGGAATTGCCACGTTCGGCCCCACCCCAGGGAAGGGTTAACTCCTCCCCACGGAGCCTTCCCCGCGAACCGACTGCAAGGAGGTTCGCGGGGAAGGCTCCGAGGGGGGAATTAACCCTTCCCTTGCGTGGGGCCGAACGTGCAATCCCCTATACTACTCAAAGGTTCTGTATTTCTTTCCCAAAATTATTTTCTCACTTCGATAAAATTCGAACGAGGCGGTTGGTAAATTCCTTCGTGAATTCAGCCATGCGTAAAAGTGTGCGCGCTAGTTTCTGATTGGTCAACGTTTTGACAGTTGACATAATCCGATTATCTGAAAATTGGTGGGCGTAATACAAATTGCCCGGTTCTTATAGCAGGCGTTTCTTCCCTTTCCCCTCCTTTTTTTTTGCCCGCCCCCCTCCCCTCCCCTTCCCCTCCCCCTCCCCGTTTACGCCTGCCACGCAGGATAGTATTACGCGACCGTCTGCACAGTACATTTAGACTGCACAAAAGCTTACAAAAACAACTTTTTCTCGGTCTAAAATAACTAGTGTGACTAATTTCCGAATAAAATAACCTGTTGCGTATCGAAAATTGCCCGAGAAACTGATTTGGAAATCAAAATTGCAAAAAAATGCACAGACATCTTTGCGCAAGGCGACGCGAGTGAAGTTAGAACTATAAAACCCAAGACTTGTTTTGTTTACATAAAATCACTTTTCAACCTATGTAATGAATGAACAAACACATAAAAATGGACAATAAAATCTTCTTTTGAAAATTTTTTTTCAAATATCCGTTAGTTTATGTTTCAAAGCAAAAAGCGTACCATTAGCGCATCGAGAAGCTGTCTGGCTGAGCTCACGGCGAAACTGAAGATGTCAATCCGACTAAATTTGAGCACGTTTTAAAAACATTTTTCTAAAACTCATTAATAATTCATCAAGTCAACTACAAATCACTACATGTATACCACATCACGTGCATGTGTTTGGATACCCAATGAAAAACTGGATGAATATCTTTAAAGATTTGGATATTGTATCCAAATCTTTAGAGATTTGGATACAATATCCAAATGTCCACTGATTCTCGGAAAATCATATGACATCAATAAATTAATTTGAAGTAAATGACATCTCAAGCAAACAACAAAATTTTATTTCCTTGAAAGAATGTAACAGAATAGTTGGGTGTTTCACATGTTATCGCAGTTCGTAGAATTTATGACGACTTTATCGCAGCACGAGTTACAAAAACTTAAATTGTAAACAACAAATTATCTCTTTCAATGATACCTTTTATCGCTGACAGCCAATCGATTTAATGCGCCCTCGCCATTTTGCTCCACCAAGAAACGTTTTAAGCCGCAGACAATATTGTAAAGCGTCCGAGAGGGATATCGTCCACCCGACTTATTTGCAACCTCCTGAACGAACTTGCATAGCCAGTAGTTTAGACTTTTGGCATTCATGTTTTCAATGCTTTCAGTTAACTCTTGCACATCCAAACCAATGTTCACCTTTGAACACTCCGCCTGGCTCAATGGTGCAAATCTTGTTCGCTTTTTGGCCTTGCCATTCTCGAAAAATCTGTATCGCCCATTTGTTCTTGTAAACCGTGGATTTCGGAACAGAATTGATAACACACGCCCTTTCCTCGTCACAAGTTTTGGGAATCCGAAACCTTGAACTTGACTCATCCATCTCGCACAGAAAACTGAATTTGATAAACTGTAATAAGTTGGCTAACTCCCAAATGGCACATTCCAACCAAACCATTTTTATCACATTCTAAAGCTATTGTTTACAAACAATAATAGTTGGCAACTCGTTTAAGAAGCTATACCAACAACTCGTGCTTCGGGTTTCATCAGGGGTTCCAAACTCCTCGAAACAATAAAAGCACTCGGCCGAAGCGGCCTCGTGCTTTCATCTGTTTCTCGGAGTTTGGAACTCCTGATGAAACCCTCGCACTCGTTGTTGATATATTACTTCCAAAACTAACGAGAACACAAAGAAAAAGTCAATCACAAATTGATATTAAATAAATTCCCATAGACGTAACGTTCCCAGACTTAACGTTCTCCTAAAAAAGGTTCTTATAAAAACGGTTCTGATAATATATATATAGATAGGCTGAGCCTAGCAGCGTCGCTCTGTGAACAAGCTTAACTAAGGTGAAACTTAACTAAGGTGAAAGGTCGGAAGCACAAGAATTAAGATTGACGAAGGCTATTTTTTAATTTTAGCAATTCTCAAAAACAGTATTACGCGACCGTCTGCACAGTACATTTTTATAGACCGTACAAAAGTTCACAAAAACTAGTTTTTCTCCGTCTAGAATAACTAGTACGACTACTTTCCAAATAAAATACACTTGTTGCTTGTCAAAAATTGCCCGAGAAACTGATTTGAAAATCAAAATTGCAAAAATACACAAACATATTTGCATAGAAGCGATGCGAGTGAAGATGGAACTGTACTATAAAAGTCTTGTTTTGCTTACATAAAATCGCTTATGAATCTATCTAATGAATGAACAAACATAAAAATGGACAACACAATCTTCTATCGAAAAAATTTATTCAAATCTCCATTAGTTCACGTTTAAAAGCAAAACGCGTACCATTTATAGCTCATCGAGTTCAAGCTTTCTTCGATGAAATTCAAGAAATCGATACAACTGAATTTAAGCACGTTTTAAAATCAATTCTCCAAAACTAACAATAACACAAAGTAAAAGTCATTCACAGATTGATGTCAACATAAATTCTCATCGAAAAATGTAATCCGTTTAACCTTTAAGTCCCTCGCTTGCTTGGAAATTCAAATCTCCACTTCTGGTTCTGAAATCCGTAAAAAACAAACATCTCCCGCATTGATCGTAATACATGAAGTTCCTCGAAGCAAGATTTTATCCCTGAAAGCTCGTCTTTTTCCACTAAAGCGACTTCTGAGTATCCCTTAATTAGTATCCTTGTCTTGAGTAGCAAACCGCGAAATATTCAGGGAAATAACGCCTTTAATTTAAACGGTTTTCTCCGCTTAGTAAATTCACAGCAAAACATCAAAGTGTTTTTCCAGCTGACGTGACATTCGGCCGTGTAACCGCGCGAAAAACAAAGCCTCGCTTTGGTTTCAACATGACGTCGTACGCGCATGTTTTGCGACGTCATACGCACCCGCGAGCTAGTCCTGCGCCACGGCGGCGGAGGGCGGCAATCGCGCGCCCGCGAAACATTCCGCTACCCATGACCATGAAAAATGACGGGCATAGGTTCTATGAGTATGGGGCTACGCGCGGGCCTTCGGCGCGCAGAGCTCCGCTAAAAAGCAAATGAGTGTACTTATACTATTCTCATACCATTCACATAATCAACAAATATGAAACAACAAATACAAGCACAGAATCGTGATTGGAGGCCTCAGTGCAGAATAAACCTCGTAGTTCTGCGGCCTGTTGAGCTTACTCCTGTCAACCAATCATAATGCGTATATCACTTACTTGGCGGGAATTTTCGTCGCCGAATGACGCACCGCAAAGATCGCCTATTCGTGGTCTTCTCAGTCTCCTCTCTATCGATCTATTGTGTCCGACTTCGACCGACGTCTGGTAGTTCCACTCCATTTCGTCGTTTTTCGTCATTTTTTTAAAGGTAAACGGT
This sequence comes from Cladopsammia gracilis, assembly GCA_022457155.1. NCBI lineage: Eukaryota > Metazoa > Cnidaria > Anthozoa > Scleractinia > Dendrophylliidae > Cladopsammia > Cladopsammia gracilis. Next base: position 491,703 of record JAJGOT010000043.1, read on the forward strand.
TAAACGGTCAATTCACAAAGTGGATTTTGAATTCCAAGCTTTTGTGGATTCTGGATTCCAGTTCACTGGATTCCGGATTCCAACATCATGGGGCGATAAGGTAGAGTCTACCTTCTATAGCTCAGAAGGAGGTCGGACACTTATTGATAATTATATAACATAATGTCGACACTTAGAATTTTATTTTCAATAAATGTTTAAGTGTAAAAAAGAAAATCTAAAATCCCCACTCAGGATTGAACCTGTGACCTCAGCTAGGCTTAGACCAACAGAGCCTACCGTACCACAGTACCACCTAGCTTCTCGGGTTGTTTAGGCCTAAATTTAACTATATAAACTGCTAACCCCAACCTCAACTGAAAGCCTCAATAAGGTGTCCGACCTCCTTCTGAGCTATGGAATCTAGACTCTTCCGTTTGCTAAAGCTCCCTCATGAACCTGGTATGACGGCGTGAAGAGAGACCCTGGGAACGAGTTTGCTGGTAAACAGGACAATGTTAAACGGTCAGTGGTGACTCTACAAATTCGTACCAACTGTTCAAAGGTCTGAAATTTGAATGGAAGCATAAGGAAAGAATTGGGGGGTAAACTTTTCAAATTGTAATTGCAGTGGGGGGTATAACTTTTGTTTGAAAGTTTATTGTGGGGGTACAATTTTCATACACCAGATTTTTTAGAAAACCACCCCCCCCCCAGGGCGTAATTAACGATCGGTCCCTTACAGTTGTTAGCTCGTTGGAAGCTTCCCCAAGCTGTCGGATGATTTCATCTGTTTGCGGGTTATCCAGGTTTACTAGCGTGCGAATAAGATATTCCAGTCTCAAGACCAATCCATCATAGTCAAATGGATCTGTTATGTTTGGTAAGGCCATGGATACCTGATTGACTGTGATGTGAGCTTAACGTAGGTACTCACGGTACTGACGATCGCTTTCCGCCATATTGGTGGTTTTATGCCACTAATTACCAAAGCCACACGTATAACTGATCATACCTTGACTTTAATTGACCACATATATACTAATGTACCACAAAAAGTTATTAAAGCAGGGATTTGTTTAGCTGACATTTCCGATCATTTACCTCTATTCTGTACAGTAGCAAACAAACTTCCTGTATTAAACAAAACAAAATATTCTCGAGATTTCTCTCATTTTGACAATGTCTCGTTTACAAGAGATTTGGAAGATGCCGATTTCAATGGTCTTATTTGTAACGATGTCAGTGAAAGCATGAATAATGTCATTGAGCTGCTCCGATCAATTTCTGATAAGCATGCACCGTTACGTAGATTATCGAACAAACAAGCGAAACAATTAAATAAACCATGGATATCCAATGCCATTCTTACTAGTATAAAACATAAACAAAACCTTTTCAAAACACATTTTCTTAGTAAAGACTTAAACAAAGTTAAATTATATAAAACTTACAGTAATAAGTTAAACAAAATTAAAGAGGAAAAAAAATAGTTATTTTAGAAATCAATTTGACTTAAATAGCGCCAATTTAAAAGCAACAAGGAAATTAATTGGTATGATTATAAATGGGAAAAAGAACAACAACCAAACAACAATAACAAAATTATTATATAAAACTAAATGCTACGACGATAAAGCTAGTATTGCACATCAACGTAATACACACTTTAACGTTGGCCGCGATCTTGCAGAAAAACTTCCGCAAACTAATGTGATCCCAATAAGTACATTAAAGGAGCTTTTCAAAACAGTTTTATGTTCCGTGGTATTTATATTCAGGAAGTTCACGATGCAATCATGGGACTTAAACTCAACAAATCATCAATCGGAATCCCGCAAAAGTTCATTAAACTCGCTGGTGATTATATTAGTGAAACACTAACAATAATTTTTAACCAATCCTTGCTCCAGGGCATTGTACCGGACATCTTAAAAATTTCCAAGGAAACACCCGTTGACAAAGGAGGGGAAACAACTGATCCCGCAAATTATCGTCCGATTTCAACTTTGTCAGCCTTTACCCAAATATTTGAAAAACATATACAAACAACTTATAAACTACATTGAAAAACTTGACATTCTTTATAAATTTCAATTTGGGTTTCGAAAAGGTCACTTAACTACTCAAGCCATAACAGAAATTACGGACAGTCTTAGAAAAGCAATAGACAACAATTTGTACACCTGTGGTGTTTTTCTTGACTTTTCCAAAGTGTTCGACACTGTAAATCACGATATATTACGTCAAAAGTTAGAAACCTATGGAATTAGAGCGCTTCCCTTAAAATGGTTTGGTAGTTATCTTTCGAACAGAAAGCAATATGTTACATTGGGAGATGTTGAATCCCCAAAACAAACAATGATCTGCGGAATCCCACAGGGAAGCACATTAAGCCCTCTGTTATTTTTAAATTATATAAACGATTTACCAAATTGCTCCGAAAACCTGAACTTCAAAATTTTTGCAGATGATACAAATGTATTTGCTTTTGCGAATAACTTGAAAACTCTTGAAAATATAATGAATTCAGAACTAACAAAACTTAAGGAATGGTGTGATATTAATAAATTATCTATAAATATGACAAAAACAAATTTCATGATTGTTAAATCTGCAAGGAAAAAAGATATGGCCATTGACATACAAATTAGGAGCAAGGATGGTTCGTGTCATTGTTTGGAACGAAAACATTGTATTAAATATTTAGGAGTAATGATTGACTCTGAGTAGATAGAAAAGGCCGGTTCCGGCTCACAGCAGAAATACGCCCAAAAACTTATCCTCAATCAAGCATAAATACGCCCAAAAAATTACCCATCAACTCAACACATTCCCACTCTCCCAAATCAATGCATAATTATCACCAGCTCAAATTCAACACATTCCCACTTACCCAAATCAATGCACATCTTCATCAAGCACAAATACGCCAAAACAAATCCCCACACATTCAACACATTCTCACTCACTCCCACCCATTCCCACTTCCCTCAATCAATGCACACTTTCATCAAGCAGCAATACGCCCACAATCAACTGGTGTGGATTTTCATTCCTTCATGGAAAAAGAAAAGAAAAGAAAATGTCTGATTCAGAAGAAGAAATTTATGATGGCACTCCTGAAATTATTCAAGAAACATATACAACAGGGCATTCTCACAAAAATTCCCGACTGGAACATTTCAAAAATATCATCCGCAAAAATCAGGGAAAGAACCACATTCCCATTCCACTCAAAGATCTCGAATTTTATCAAAAAGAATTCTTTTCCTAATTCCCCTACATGAAGTCACAAGAAAAAAAGTCAGGGAGTTTGTCAAAGCTTCCAAATGGAAAAAAGTCAATGGCAACGATCATGAAATTTTCAATCACATAACAAATCACGATGGGAATGATTATGAGCATCTTGAAAAATTCCTCATTGATGATTTTAAATATTTTTCACTTGAGTATGATGCTCTTCATCTAAACAGAAAAAAGTTTCTCAATTGCAATCAAGTTCTTTTCTCCCTTCTGAAAAAGAATGGTTTCAACCCAAATGAAGATGATTTTAAACTTCTTATTCTCCCATCAAGCAGGGTAAAACAAGAAAAAATAATTCAAACAATCTTCAAAAAATTAAATTGGAAAGAAAATGGATCTTGAAAATAAAACATCTTCCGACGAAGACAGCGATCACGAATTTTGTTTAACTTGCTCCGAAGAAGAACTAATGAGCGAAGATGAATCCCCAACCACTTCAGATGAGGAATTCATTGTCACCACTTCCGACGAAGAGGAAGAGGAAACCATCTCCCAACTGATTGATGAAAATGAACAACTCATTGCAGAAAATGAAAAACTCAAAACCCAATGAATATGACTGCCAACGCATTCATATTTCTTCAACATCACTCAATGGAATCCACGAATTTAATCTGTCATCATATCCTTTCCATTTCACAAGTGCTTCTCCACTCTCTTCATCTCGTTCTAACACTTCTTCAATCCGGAAGACATCTTGCTCAGTGCGTTGGAGCTCTTGTGTATAGAAGGAACCTGTCACTTCTTCTCCCAACAAGTCTTCCAACTTATACGTCACTGGTTTCGTATGCATCACTTCCTTCACCACAAACACTTCTTCTGTCCAGTTGGGGGTGAAACCTTTATCGAAAACTTTTTGCTTGAACTTTGTGATTCTCACTCTGTCTCCCACTTTGAATTCTTCCAGATCCGGTTTTTGATTGTTCTGTTCCATCTCTCAACCACAGATGATTTTTCTTCATTTTGAGTTGAATAGAGTTCCACGTCATTTTCACCCATCAAAGACTGAACAGTTTTGTTCCAAAACTCTTTTCCTTTGTCAACCCAAATCATCTTTGGTTTTCGTTCCTTGAAGATGTTCTCAAATGCATCAGCCACTGACTGTCCTTGCTTGTTCATCAAAGGGCGGATCCACCCATATTTGGAGAAGACATCGATAACCATCAACAAATATCGAATGTCTTCATTCCATTCGGCATATTTCCCCATTTCAACCAAATCTGCTGCCCATATTTCATCAATCCCTTTCACAAACACTAGTCGCTTTGGAAACTTTCTTCTGACTGGCTTATGTAACTCATTTGCTAGATTTTGAGCCCAGTCGTCACTCAAAATCTCTTCCCGTTTTTTGGCACGCCTAATCCAAGTTTTTGTTTTGTGTTAATCAGAAATCTTGCTGTTTGGCCCCATTTAGGCATTTCACCATAGGGAATCTTATCCAATGCAGCAACCATTTGCCTATCGCAATCACCTTTCTTTGTTTTTCCACTTTTCGTTCGATCGTAACAAATGTCGTGATAAGCAGAAATTTCATCCACTTTATTATACGGTTTATCTATCCATTGTAAAACTTCTCCTGTTTCAGGATCATATTTCAGTTGGTCCTTCAAAGGATTATAAGGTCCCATATATTTGTACTTGCCTGGAGTGAATCCAGCTTTTGGTCTTGGTAGTTTCCCTATCAATGCGTGGATATCCACAGCTCCACCATCCAAATCTTTTCTATCTGTTTTATACTTTCTATTTGGTCGGACTGCCACACTCAGTTGGTTCATCATATCAGACGCTGTTTTTACTAGAAATGGTTTTGTTTTTCCAACGCAAAATCCACTGCTTTTTTCTGTGCTTTTTTATTTCGCAGCAATTCACTTGCTCCGAATCTTCCCATTTCAACTGTTTTCTTTCCCAACCAAGGCAAAGCATGTGCCACACCCGTCAAAGCCAGTTCACCGAAGCCCCCACCTTGTGAGGGCCGTCTCAGTTTCCCGATGGCTTTCCCTTCACAAATTTTGTCTTTTTGATTCCAAAGGAAGCGCAGTGACAGAAAAACATCGTTCTCCCATTTTTGGCAGTGAAATACCCAGATGGTTCCACGCACCCAGTCACGCGTTTTTCTTTTACACAATATGATTTCATTTTCATTCGAAATATTCTTTTATGAACGTTTCATTTTTCATGGGGTCTTTCAAATCAAATACAACCAGACAATCATAGAAAGATCTTTTGTGAATCTCATTCAAGAAATACAGACAATAATAACCGCATCTAACCGACTCCAAAGCCTGAATTGGATGCCCTCCATTGAATATATATGGTTTCTTCAACTTCCGAGCATATTCTACAAACTCAATTGGAGGTGGCAAACAAAATGAATCGAAATAATAAATCAGATCTTTTTGCACAAATGTTGCAACCCAATGTGTCCCATTCCCAATTGAATCATCCAGATTGATGATGCAACAACCTGTTCTATGAATATGATCCGTTGAATCTCTTGAAAAGATTCCTTTGAACGCTGGAATTTTCAGAAACTTCACACAGTCCAGAAGATCAAAATTTGACAAGGGGATATCTTTCCAAGGAGGTTTCGTTCCACTTCGCTTCATAGAATTGCCCCCAACACTGGGATGCTGTTGAATGGACTGTTGTCTCCTAACAGAAGTCCCTCTCCTTTCAGTTGATTTTTTTCCCTTTTCCACGTCCTTGTCGCGGCCATTCCCCAATGAATGGGGGAGGTATGTATGGATAAAGGCCACCTGGTTTTGCTGGCACGGTCAATCCGGCAGCAGCTTTCTTTGGTACTGAAATTCCTTTCCCAAACAGTTTCGATGCCAGTTCGATTGCTATTGGGATCCCGATTGCTGCAAGTGTCCCTAGAAGTCCACCATTTATTTGCTTCTTCGTTGGTTTGAAATTCACGCCACGACCCATTTTCAACCCTTTCTTGACAGATTCAAGTTGGCTTTTGGTCAATTCTCCAACTTTCTGAAGTTGTGGAAGAAATTAAAATGGCACAGCAATTCCTTTCCCAAATATTTTGTCTATTCCCAAACCTACCAAAGCGCTCAATGCTCCAGTCGCAAGATGCGGGGCGACTTTGGAAACTCCTTTTGTTGCTAATGGCAGCAACTTCATCAGGGAAGACCAAAGACTTCCCCCGTTCTTTATTTGCGTTTTCGAGATGGTCAAATCAACTCCCCGTCTAGCCTGGATTGCTTTCTGCACTCGATTCAACTGGGTTTTTGTCAGCAACAACTCATCTGGCCCTTTCAATGCGTTGCTAGCAAGTCTCAATCTGATTTGAGAGGAATTTGCCACAGCCGTTGCCAGTTTTCTTTTTTGCCCATCTGATAATGTAACACCATATGGAATATAAGATGTCATTTCGATATTTTCAATCTCGAAATAAGTTTTCAGGCCTTGATCAGAAGTTTGTTTGATGCTGTATACAATTCAATTTCTTTTTCATGCAACACCAAAGCATTTATTGTGTATTGATTTACGTTGGCTTCATTCAGTTCATATCTGAACGTCAGAGAAACCACAGCATTTTTCACATCATCTTCTTGGTTGCGGAGATCGAAGTAAATCATGCCGAAGAGCTCTTTGAAATTTTGTCGATTGATCAGTGGGCCACTCAGAGTGTCATTATAGCCGGAATTGAATGACATCAAAGCCCGGTAAAGCCTTGATTCTTCATCCGAGGTCATTTCCAACTGGAGATAATAAATTGAGTTGTTCAACTCCAGCTGTGCCCGAACGAATCGCCTGTTGTTTGCATTGATATTGAATGTCTTGAATGTGAAGATGTTATGTTCTTGGTCATTATACGATGCTGTTGGAACAACCCAGATCAACACATGCCGAGGCCTGCGAATTCCAGTGGAAATCCGAAAGTAGCTATTCGTGGCTGTTGATTGCAAAATTTCGTGGTGCTCTCGCAAATACGTCCACTTTTTCGGCTTCAGATAATCTTCCAGATATTGTTTCAGCCCTTTTCCGTTGAAAATTATTTTGGGACACCACAATCTGAGTTTAGTGAGAATGACTTTAGAATCTGGCGCGGCCCCTTTTCGGAAAATCAAGTTGTTGTCATTTTCCAGCTTCAACAAAAGACTTGTCTTAATGTTGGGGTGAAGATTATTTTTGAAAGCAGCGAAATAACTGTATAAATTCAATGGAATTGAAAATTTGTTGATCGCCCCAGCATCAGTCAAGCTTTTTCGCTTGGCAAAACCTTCATTGTATGTGGCTACTAAAGTTTTATCTGCTATTTGTTTTCGTCCTTCTGTTGTTCCCGTTGATGTATCGGGATAGAAGAACTGATCTTGCCCAACTGAATCGGCATAACTTTTTGTGTATTTCAAGAGCGTCAACGCATTTGCTGATTCATTTGCTTTTGTGTTACTATAAACTGTTTGCGCATTACATTCAACTTCGATTGATTTTGTGAACGTCAGGCCATTCGTTGTTGTGCAATCTCGGTCGCCATTGTTGGCCCCTGCTGCTATCCCCGTTGCACTGTCCGCTGTTGTCATAAGCTGAAAGTTAACCTCCAGATAAGCATTGTACCAATCAATCGGATTGGCTTCGGAGGAATTATCCACGTTGAAGCGGTAATTGTCTTTGGTTTGCCGATTGTTATTAGCAACAATAGCATTCAAGGGTGTTTCGAGGTCATAATATGTATACTCATATCTTTTCACCAATTCAGGGTTTCGAAAATTTGCCATTTTAGAGGCTATTATTCTTTTTTGAGTCTAGATTAGATCATTGAAAACATCCCTCACATATTGATACTTATCCGCGGAGCAAAGCGAAGCTGCCTGACTTTGTTTTCTCAGAATTTCTCCAATTTCTTTTCCTTTAGTCTCGGGTGGTTTCGCTTCGCTCGGTTTTGTTGTGAATTTATCATAAATTTTTTCACCCACTAATTGTCCAGTTTTTTCTGCAATTTTTTCAACTGCTTTTTCAGCTGCTTTGGAAGCTAGTTTTGAGGCTGTTTTGCCGGTTAGTTTCGAAGCGAGTTTTGAGAAAACGTCTGAGAATCCAGCTCCGCTTCCACTACAACTCACCTCACCTGTATCGGGATTTCTTTCTCTTCTTTCATCCATTTTCAATCCACTTTCTTGATTACGACAGTTAAAGAGATATCCTGCCCATTCAAATCCACTTCTCGATCTTCATCATCAGTTACCCAGAAAGTCACTTCAGAAATGTGTTTGGTATTTATCCGTTGCCACAAATAATTTGTTTGTGTCAACTCAAATGGCAACGCCATTGTCTTTGTGCTGGTAGAGAATGAGAACAGTACATCAGATCGTTTTCCGGAGATGATTGAATTACTCAAAAGACTGCAGCGAATATAAAGGTTATCCACGCTATTTGAAATATTTGGTTTTCGTGCGCCATAAGCACTAGCGGTTAACGTCAGTGGATCAAAGCCTAAAAGATTGCAAAAAGTTCCACTGACACTGAAATCAATTTGGTACGTTGCGTTCAGGGAGATAAAAACTTTGAATGTGGACAGATTGAAAAAGATGTTGATCCCATAATCTCCATCTGCAGTTTTTCCAATGGCGTTGTGAATGAAGTTGTTGATATCTTCATAATCATAAACTCCCGCAGGAAAGGTGATTCTTTGCCAAGTGCTTCCACTGTCCTTGGAAATCACCAATTTGTTGTTGCCATATTCCGGGCTAACATTGAATCAGCTGGCAGTCATTGACAGATGATCCAAAGCTAAAAAGTGGTTGGAATTCTCCTCCAGAATCAATTCGGGAGTAAACTTTGTTGTGAAATGCCCTGGTTTATTTTGTGGATTTTGTTTCCAAGCATCGATTGACTTGAATACGAGTACTTGATTGGGGTTTATTTTAAATACTTCTCATAGAATTTTCGATGCATTTTTGGTCAATTGCCCCGATTCGCAAGAACTCATCATTCAACTGGGACAGGTCATTCCTCAAGACTGGTGAGGTGTTTCCAGCAGCCAATGACCCAACCAAGATCTTCATGCGATCTGCCAACTCTTTTGGTTTCTGATAATAGATAACGCTGGATCCAACCATTTTCGATTTCCCAGATGTTTTGTGCGGTGGCATATTTGCCAGCGTGTTCAAATCGTTGAAAATCCTCACAGCATTTAATGAATAGTTCCTTTTAGGGTTGAACCTTCTTGTGACCAGATCAATGAATGACTTGTCCGCATCTGCTTGATAAACCAGTTTCCCACCTCTAAAATCATTCAGTTTCATTTCATTGAACAGTTTGGGGACATCAATGAGAAGCCCGCCATAGTTATCGTTTTGAATCTTGAAGGCATTTCTGCGAGGTTGTTTATAATTTCGAACGCCCGTTCCTTTTTGTGGGATTACCATTACTTCTTTTTTCCCCTTAAGTATAAGATTCAGTTTATCTCTATATTTGTCTAAGCTGCCGGCTTCAGCTTCTAATGTCTCCAATCTATCCTTCTCTTGTTCATTTAAACCTTTTTGTTTTCTTTCTGTCTCAACAAATATAATTTGTTACTCAATTTGTTTTTTCTAATATCGGTATAAGCTTTTTCAGCCTCTAAATCTGGTCACTTGGTAACCATAAAAGGGCGTCTAATTTCGTTAAATTATATTTTCGAAAGACATCTTTTTCTTCCTCCGAAATACCTTATAGACATCAAAATCCACGCGGAATGGCGATTTAGCTGCCCCTTCAGCACCTTCAAGCGGCAATTCTGGATGCAATGTGACGATGTCTTGAATGCCTTCAGTCAAAGCAAGTTGATTTTGTCGGAGTTGTTCAATCACTGCATCTTGTTTTGCATCTGTCTTCTTTTGCTGCTCCAGCAGGGGTTCTCGGAGAGTTTTGAAATAGTCACTCATGACAACATCCCGCCCTTTTTCTCGGTCTTTCACTTCATTTTTCACTTCTGTGACGGCTTTCGCGATTTGATACCCCTGCTGTTCACGTTCAGCGTATTTCTTTATTCTTTCAAGATCCATTTTAAGTGACAAAACAACATTTATCTCAAAGATAAGTGTTGTTTTGGAAGTTATCTGTTGAAACGTATTATATCTTGAATTGACTCTTTGTATTTCATTATAATTGCAAGATCATCCAATGTTTTTTTCAATTCTTCGATGTATGTCACAAGTGGTCTTCTTTTCAAAGTTGTTTCTAGATATTCCATCATTTTAGTTTCAAGATTCGTCGCAGTTGCAAGTGGATATTCAAGACTAAATATATAAGAAAGACGCTCGCGTTCTTCGTTGGTTAATCGGTATTGGGAGTTCATATTTTATAAGAAAACATAACAAAATGAAGATTCCAAATTATGATCGACACATTAATAATCGAACTGCGAATAGAGGTTTCCTTGATGAAGATTTCAGAATGCTCATTGCGGGCCAAACTCGCTGCGGAAAAACCAACACGCTTATGCACATGTTACGAAAACCTCTGGTCTTCTTCGAGAAAATTTATTTCTACTCTCCCAATCAACATCATGACAAAATCGTTGACCTCCAGAAGATTATGGAAGGTGTCAGCCAAAAAGTCGGTTATCCAGTTCTCGAAATTCTGGGGCCAGATGACATCATGAATACCTCAGATTATCCAAGCAACAATCGGAAAGTCGTCGTGTTTGATGACCTCATGAATTCATCCGATCGCATTCAAAAACAAATCGCAAATCACTGGACAGATGGAAGGCACCACGGAATCAGTCCAATTTATCTTTCCCAATCCTATTACGATGTACCGCAAAAGATTCGTTTGAATTGTTCTCATATGATTCTGTATCCTCCAGCCACAAAAACTCATTTAGACTTGGTTGCAAAGGAGAATCTGATTGACCCACAGCTTTTCAGCAGATTGGGCCCTTTCGTATTCCTTTTCCTGGATAAAGAAAAGAAAAGTGTGGCGAAAAACTTTGATGAGTCATTATAAATGGGGATATTCAACAATCTTGAAAGATTTAATAAAGTTGATTTATCAGCATATCTCGAAAGTCATGTTCAACGTGGTTTGAAATTGGATTCGGACAGTAACTATGACATAGAGAATAAAAAACTGGTCAATGTGGCTGAAGGAAGCGAAGATTCGGATGCAGTCACAAAACATCAAGTTGATCAATTGCGGGCAGATTCACTTCAGGTTGATGGTTCCTCGCATATGACTGGGAATCTCAATCTCAATGGACACAATCTCATCAACCCCGGAGGAATCAACATGAACCGCAAAGCTATCGCAAATTTAGCCACAGACACAGATGACTTTTCGGGAGTGAACATGATCACTCTGAAAAGATTTCACCCAAATGCGCCAGCACCAACGCATGAAGTCACGAAAGATCTTGATTTGAAGACGTTGTTTTCAGTCAAGAATGCCAAGCAACATGATGTCTCGTTTTATCGCACAAACTACAACACTCTGATGCCTTTCGAGGACATCCGACGCATCTTCCTCAGTCGCAAAGAAGAATTTCCGATGGAGGTTCAACTTGACATGAATCATCACAGCATCACTAACCTCCAAGACCCGAAGTTTGGAGGAGAAGCTGCAACTAAGAGTTATGTCGACTCAGTCAGTCAGTCCATTCTTCCCCTGACAGGAGGCACTATGACTGGCCCAATTGATATGGGTGGGTCCAAGATCACCAACGTAGGAGATCCCGAAGCAAACGGTGATGCAGTTCCGAAGGTGTTCCTGGATTCACAGATCGCTGATTTGAAAAAATCGCATATCACTTCAACTTCCCACCAAAAGGATGAGTTTCGTTATCTCATGGAAAATGTGGATGAATCCAGTTCTGAGCATGATATGACAGTAACTGGGATCAGTGATTTTCCAAGTTCGCCGCATCTTTTCAATAAGAAGGCCTATGATTTGCAAATAACAAAAGACGACAGTAATCGACACTCTGGGAGACTTGGATTCAATATGTTCAAACTCCCAGAGGGAGAATACACTATTTGCATTGAATTCTTCCCCGCGGTAATGGATGGTGCGAGCGTTAATGTCGTGAGCACAAGTCTGAATATCAATCAACAATCAACAAAGAAGTTTTCCACGTATTCCAGATCCATCATCCACATGCATAAATGGAGGATTTCCCCACCTGAATATATCTATCTGGATCTGAAATGGCAGGGAACCCCTGAATCAGCTGAAAAGGAGATGCAAATCTGATCATATATGGAGTTGCCGGATTTCAGGCAGATGTTGAGAGCAAAGTCTTTGATGCACCTTTCGTTTTAGAAGCAGAGAAGATGGCCATGGAGACTGACTTGGATATGAATAGCCATCAAATCCTCAATTCAAATTTGAAGAATAATTTCATGCTGATTGGAAGATTTAGAAGATCTTCTGGAAACGGCATAAATATACTTTTCGATAATTATTTTAATGATATCGTCATCCCCATCCGATGCAAATTAATTAAAGCATATTCTCAAATTTAATCGAAAACATCTTCTTTTCCACAACTAACGTTATATCTCCCAGATAAAGAATCACAAAGTGGAACGAGGGTTAGCAGTGATAATAGAATTCAATTATTTGTCTTTTACAATGTTGTTTATAACGAAGGAGAATTATTTTCAGCAAGAATAGATGATCGATCATTAAATATCAGGACTGCCCAAATCACATTTCTTTTTGAAATTACCTAAAAAATGAGAAGTCGAAAACAAAGCATCTTTGGATTCAATCACATTGACCCATGCATTGGGGAAGAAAAACTGACCGAGATCAAGCAACTCTTCCGATTCTATCACAAAAGATTTTGGTGTTTGAAAAGAGCCCACAAACATTTCAAGAGAATGAATTTGTTTGTGAATTTGGCATCTTCCGCTCTTGTTGCGATTGGAACGATCGCGGGGGCAGCAACAATGAATCCCATCGTTTTGGGAGTGATTTCAGGTGCAGGATTGGTCGTCAAAACAGGGAATGAGTTGAAGAAATATGGAAACAAAATTGACATGGCAAAGTTTTCTTTCTTTCACAACCTATGAAAAAACACTGACAGAGTTGAGATTTGCCTTGAGGAGTGGGCAATTTGATCGAACGGCATTTTTGTCTTCGATGGAGGCAGTTGATGGGATTGTGATTGATTTGGGATTGGATTTGGAGAAATGTGAGAGAAAATATGATTTGTTGTTTGAGTGATTCAGCGGAGCTGGATTCATTTCCCAAGGAAATGAATGGCATCCACGCTTATATATCCTCTGCATCGGGTTCACTCTCATAAAATACTGCGGCTGCACCCCAAATTGCATCCGCAGTTTCCAGGTCATAGAACTCTGAAGCTTCTTTCTGGCGCCACCATTGTTCACGTCGTTCAAATTCTCTTTCCCTATCGTCACGAAGTTGGTTCTCAAACTCTTCACGTTGTTTTAGCTCTTTTTCCCATCTTGCTGCTGCGCTCTTATCAAACTCTTCACGTTTTCTTTCATCTCGTGTTTCTACCTTCCATCTTGCAATAGGCAAGAGAGACCTGTTAGCTGCTTCACACAGTTTAAGATAAACACCTTCACCAGACTTAACCCGTGTGACTTCGGCTATGGATCTTTCAAACTCTTTACGCTTGTCATAATCTTCCCGTCTTTTGGTCTCTTTGCGTCTGTTTTCTGCTTCCTGTCGCCCAAACTTTTCACGCCTTGATTCGGAAATGCCAGGTCAACTACGCCTTTGTCTTTCATTTCTTTCAAACTCTTCACTCCTTTCTCTTTCATTTCTATCAAACTCTTCACGCTTTTCACTTTCAGTTCTTGGTGCTTTGCGTCTTTTCATCTCTTCACACTTTTCAAACTCTTCACGCCTTTTATATTCACTTGCTATTACCGGTTGATCCGTTTCACGGCATCGTGAAAGAAAATCTGCCTGTCTTTGAGCCTCTTTGCGTCTGTATTTTGCTTCGGTTTGTTCACTCTTTTCCTCAAATGAGATTCGTTTTCGTTCGTGGGCCATTTTATTTGGGAGGAAAAAAAATGAAAAAAAAAATAATCCCAAGTAAAATGGACCTGAAAGACTTGAAAATAAATGAAATCAAAACCGAAGCACCGACAATGAAAAATACCAGCCATCCATTCGTAGAAATTCCTCTCCGGTTCAAAGAACGACCAATTACCATCCAACTGACTAAATGCTGTTTCAAAATCTTCCAGAATGAAAACGGATTTTCAATGGCGATCAACCTCGATCAATCTCTTCCTGAACTCAAAGAAAAGTTTCAAGAGATGCAAGAGCAAATCAGAAAGTTAGCCATGGAAAACCAGCCTGCAGTTAGGAAACTGAGTTGGCGATTTGGAAAATACTCAGCCAATGATTTCAACTTAATCAAAACGGATCGAAGTGGGATGGAAAAAGTTTGGGGAAAGTTGTGGACAACCACGAAAGGAAACATCTCTGTCCCATTTTCAAAATTTGGTGAAGGAGAAGTTGGAAGCAGAAAATCCATTCGGTTTGATCCCCATGACCACATTGGAGAAAAACTGACAGGGCATGTGATCTTCCGCATTTCCCGTATCTTTTGCGGGACTTGCCAATCTATCACATGTTCAATCAATTCAGCTTTTGTGTCAAAATTCCATGGCAGCGCTTCAGCGTTTGATAACTTTCAAGATAATGAGGAGGATGAGTGGTAAGTTTTTCATTTCTTGGAAATGAAAAGATGGTTCAAGGGGTTTCTGGCCTTTTCATGACTTGTTTGAGTCTTGCATGCAGTCGTTTTTGCCGCAAGTTGTCAATGAAGATTTGTAAGTCATCCCGCATCCATGTGATTTTGTGAGAAATTTCTTGTGCGTCAAGGAAATGATTCTTCTTCTTGAGGACTTGCTTGAAGAAAACTGTTTGGGAGATGTTTAATTTTGAAAACACATCCTCAATATTGTAAAAGTCCGCATCATCAATCTTTATGACTGGCCCCACATCAATCTCTTTCTGAATTAAGAAAACTTTGTTGTCGGATTTCCTTGTGAAAACTGGGTTAGAAATTGGCCTCCTAAGAACATTCACGATGCCTGAAGCTGAAATTCCAGTTGCAGCCGATGCTTCCCGAAATGTAAAAAAACTTGCTTCTCTTTTCCTTCTTCTTGAATCGAAAACTTCATTTTATTTGGATTTTTATTTTCCAAATAAAATGGTGACTTTGAAAGAGTTGAGATCGTTCGCGAAATCATCCGGGTTGCGCGGATGGTCCCGATTGAAAAAAGATGATTTGATTTTATTTTGGTTGAAAATCTTTGGTCGGGGGGAGGAAGATGGGATCAACCAAAAATGAACAAAGCAGCTCGTTTGAGAATTCGGAAAAACAAAAAAGCCAACCCCCTGGATGTCGAAAATGAAAGAATAGATGTTCCTATTCTAGTTCCTGAAAGAAGAACCATTCCTCCCAGAGAAATTCCTTCCGTCATTCAACAACAAAAAGAAACGATTTCTGACTGGTTGAATTGGCTGGAAAATGCGCAGATTGAGAGGCAGCCTGATCCTGAGATTGAAGACTTGAGAAGACCGCTGAACAGATAAAATGTGGAAAGAGCTTCTGCCTTCCATGGATTTGCGAAAGAAATGGTAATCCCAGGAATTCCAGGAGAACTCCCCAGAGAGTTTTTCGATCGTGTGAAAGTTCAAGTGGTCCATTTGCTTCGACGAAATGATTTGACCAAAGTCAGGTTGATTTTGACTTGTTTGATGGCTCGAACTGTGTTGGCAACTGGAGAAGAGATTGAGGAAGAAGCAAACTTTCACTCTCGAGTGATGGCAAATCTGGAAGGAACAGATAAGTGGGAAATGTATGATGCGATGGTTGAGAGAGTAATGGAGAGCATGGCGACTTTCCAAATGAGAGGTTCAAATTGGGTATTTGTAAGAGCGATGGAGTTGGTGATTCCCTTCGCAACCTTTCAACCTCTGCGTGGGAGTTCATGGATGAAACTTCCAGCGGGATTGAAGAATAAGAAAGCTGTGGTGAATTTGAAGAATGAGGATGAGATGTGTTTCAAGTGGTGTGTGACACGAGCCCTCAATCCAGTTGAGAAAAATGCAGAAAGAATCTCAATCGAATTGAGGGAACAAAGCTGGGAGTTGGATTGGAATGGTTTGACTTTCCCAACTCCTTTGAGTGACATTGGGAAGTTTGAAAGAAGGAATTTGGGATTGGCAGTGAATGTGTTTGGGTATGACGATGGAAGTGTCTTTCCTTTGAGAATTTCTGAGAAAGAAGGACAAATGATTGATTTGTTGTGGTTGAAGGATGGGAAAGAGAAAACACATTTCTGTTGGATAAAGAACCTCAGTCGACTTCTCTCAAAACAAGTTTCAAATCATGAAAAAGCACTTGTGTTTTGCCGAAGGTGTTTGAGCCACTTTCCCGATAATAATAACAACAACAACAACTTTATTTCAGTGTCAAGAAATGTAGCAGTCTCCCACTAAATAAGGACACTATCTTAAATTATAATATATATTACTAATTATTTAAAATTTAAAATAATTAAAATTTACATAAAATACAGTTCTTACAATTTAAAATACTTAAGATTTACATAAAATACAGTTCTTACAATCATCACTGATCACTTTTTCTAGATCTAGCTTTCTAGCTTTTCTTTTAAAGGCTTCTAATGTTGATGAGTTCCTTATCTTAGTATCTATCCGGGACCAAAGTAGTGGTCCCAAATATCTTAAGGAGTGTTTCCCATAACTTATAGTATTAAACCTGGGGATCACAAATTCTATAACCCTTAAGTTATACTTTATGTTATTAATTTGGAAAATATCTTGGGTATACTTGGGGCACAGACCATTCTTAACTTTACACATAAGGATAGATATATTTTGGAGTCGTCTATTAATTAGAGTGGGCAAATTAGCCCTTGTCAAAAGTTGTTCGTATGATGAACTTCGATCACAATAAACAGCCCTTAAGCCTCTTTCCTGAACTCTCTCCAACTTCCTAGCATCACTAGCCTTGCAGAAATGCCAAATAGTATCACAATATGACATATAAGGTAAAATTGCTGCTTTAAATAGCTGCAGCTTGGCACTAGTTGGTATCATATTACGCAGCCTCATAATAACCCCCACACGCTGACTAGTTTTCTTACAGATAGTACTAATATGATCAGAGAAAGTCATTGCACTGTCAATATTTACTCCTAATAATGTAATATTATGATAGAAAGTTGAAACGGCATGAAGAGTCTTGTTCCCAGTTTGAAGCAGTGAAGATTGTCATGCCAGCAGAAGGGAGTGTTGTAAAGTTCAAAAACTACCACCGAAAGATGAAATTTCCATTTGTGATATACGCTGATTTTGAAGCGAGACAACTTCCAATTTCTTCTGTTCAACCGACAGTTGAGAACTCATTCACTGAAAAGTTTCAAAAACATGTGGCTTGTTCATTTGCGTTTCATTTAGTGTCAGACTTTGTGAAGAGAGATCCTGTCTTGTTCCGAGCAGATAGTGATGAAGAGGATGTTGGGAAGAAGTTTGTTGAGGAATTGAGTCGGTTTGTGTTGGGTGTGCAAGAGGAGGTGAAATTCCCTAAGATGATGATCTTTGGCCTAAAAGAACGAAAACAGTTTGAGGAAGCCAGCTGCTGTTGGATATGTGAAAAAGAATTTGCAGTGGATGATAAACGAGTTCGAGACCACTGCCATTTCACTGGGAAATTCAGAGGAGCAGCTCATGAATCTTGCAATCTAAATTTCAAGAAACCAAAGCGAAGCTGCCTGACTTTGTTTTCTCAGAATTTCTCCAATTTCTTTTCCTTTAGTCTCGGGTGGTTTCGCTTCGCTCGGTTTTGTTGTGAATTTATCATAAATTTTTTCACCCACTAATTGTCCAGTTTTTTCTGCAATTTTTTCAACTGCTTTTTCAGCTGCTTTGGAAGCTAGTTTTGAGGCTGTTTTGCCGGTTAGTTTCGAAGCGAGTTTTGAGAAAACGTCTGAGAATCCAGCTCCGCTTCCACTACAACTCACCTCACCTGTATCGGGATTTCTTTCTCTTCTTTCATCCATTTTCAATCCACTTTCTTGATTACGACAGTTAAAGAGATATCCTGCCCATTCAAATCCACTTCTCGATCTTCATCATCAGTTACCCAGAAAGTCACTTCAGAAATGTGTTTGGTATTTATCCGTTGCCACAAATAATTTGTTTGTGTCAACTCAAATGGCAACGCCATTGTCTTTGTGCTGGTAGAGAATGAGAACAGTACATCAGATCGTTTTCCGGAGATGATTGAATTACTCAAAAGACTGCAGCGAATATAAAGGTTATCCACGCTATTTGAAATATTTGGTTTTCGTGCGCCATAAGCACTAGCGGTTAACGTCAGTGGATCAAAGCCTAAAAGATTGCAAAAAGTTCCACTGACACTGAAATCAATTTGGTACGTTGCGTTCAGGGAGATAAAAACTTTGAATGTGGACAGATTGAAAAAGATGTTGATCCCATAATCTCCATCTGCAGTTTTTCCAATGGCGTTGTGAATGAAGTTGTTGATATCTTCATAATCATAAACTCCCGCAGGAAAGGTGATTCTTTGCCAAGTGCTTCCACTGTCCTTGGAAATCACCAATTTGTTGTTGCCATATTCCGGGCTAACATTGAATCAGCTGGCAGTCATTGACAGATGATCCAAAGCTAAAAAGTGGTTGGAATTCTCCTCCAGAATCAATTCGGGAGTAAACTTTGTTGTGAAATGCCCTGGTTTATTTTGTGGATTTTGTTTCCAAGCATCGATTGACTTGAATACGAGTACTTGATTGGGGTTTATTTTAAATACTTCTCATAGAATTTTCGATGCATTTTTGGTCAATTGCCCCGATTCGCAAGAACTCATCATTCAACTGGGACAGGTCATTCCTCAAGACTGGTGAGGTGTTTCCAGCAGCCAATGACCCAACCAAGATCTTCATGCGATCTGCCAACTCTTTTGGTTTCTGATAATAGATAACGCTGGATCCAACCATTTTCGATTTCCCAGATGTTTTGTGCGGTGGCATATTTGCCAGCGTGTTCAAATCGTTGAAAATCCTCACAGCATTTAATGAATAGTTCCTTTTAGGGTTGAACCTTCTTGTGACCAGATCAATGAATGACTTGTCCGCATCTGCTTGATAAACCAGTTTCCCACCTCTAAAATCATTCAGTTTCATTTCATTGAACAGTTTGGGGACATCAATGAGAAGCCCGCCATAGTTATCGTTTTGAATCTTGAAGGCATTTCTGCGAGGTTGTTTATAATTTCGAACGCCCGTTCCTTTTTGTGGGATTACCATTACTTCTTTTTTCCCCTTAAGTATAAGATTCAGTTTATCTCTATATTTGTCTAAGCTGCCGGCTTCAGCTTCTAATGTCTCCAATCTATCCTTCTCTTGTTCATTTAAACCTTTTTGTTTTCTTTCTGTCTCAACAAATATAATTTGTTACTCAATTTGTTTTTTCTAATATCGGTATAAGCTTTTTCAGCCTCTAAATCTGGTCACTTGGTAACCATAAAAGGGCGTCTAATTTCGTTAAATTATATTTTCGAAAGACATCTTTTTCTTCCTCCGAAATACCTTATAGACATCAAAATCCACGCGGAATGGCGATTTAGCTGCCCCTTCAGCACCTTCAAGCGGCAATTCTGGATGCAATGTGACGATGTCTTGAATGCCTTCAGTCAAAGCAAGTTGATTTTGTCGGAGTTGTTCAATCACTGCATCTTGTTTTGCATCTGTCTTCTTTTGCTGCTCCAGCAGGGGTTCTCGGAGAGTTTTGAAATAGTCACTCATGACAACATCCCGCCCTTTTTCTCGGTCTTTCACTTCATTTTTCACTTCTGTGACGGCTTTCGCGATTTGATACCCCTGCTGTTCACGTTCAGCGTATTTCTTTATTCTTTCAAGATCCATTTTAAGTGACAAAACAACATTTATCTCAAAGATAAGTGTTGTTTTGGAAGTTATCTGTTGAAACGTATTATATCTTGAATTGACTCTTTGTATTTCATTATAATTGCAAGATCATCCAATGTTTTTTTCAATTCTTCGATGTATGTCACAAGTGGTCTTCTTTTCAAAGTTGTTTCTAGATATTCCATCATTTTAGTTTCAAGATTCGTCGCAGTTGCAAGTGGATATTCAAGACTAAATATATAAGAAAGACGCTCGCGTTCTTCGTTGGTTAATCGGTATTGGGAGTTCATATTTTATAAGAAAACATAACAAAATGAAGATTCCAAATTATGATCGACACATTAATAATCGAACTGCGAATAGAGGTTTCCTTGATGAAGATTTCAGAATGCTCATTGCGGGCCAAACTCGCTGCGGAAAAACCAACACGCTTATGCACATGTTACGAAAACCTCTGGTCTTCTTCGAGAAAATTTATTTCTACTCTCCCAATCAACATCATGACAAAATCGTTGACCTCCAGAAGATTATGGAAGGTGTCAGCCAAAAAGTCGGTTATCCAGTTCTCGAAATTCTGGGGCCAGATGACATCATGAATACCTCAGATTATCCAAGCAACAATCGGAAAGTCGTCGTGTTTGATGACCTCATGAATTCATCCGATCGCATTCAAAAACAAATCGCAAATCACTGGACAGATGGAAGGCACCACGGAATCAGTCCAATTTATCTTTCCCAATCCTATTACGATGTACCGCAAAAGATTCGTTTGAATTGTTCTCATATGATTCTGTATCCTCCAGCCACAAAAACTCATTTAGACTTGGTTGCAAAGGAGAATCTGATTGACCCACAGCTTTTCAGCAGATT
The DNA here is from genome assembly GCA_022457155.1 of Cladopsammia gracilis. Classification (NCBI taxonomy): domain Eukaryota; kingdom Metazoa; phylum Cnidaria; class Anthozoa; order Scleractinia; family Dendrophylliidae; genus Cladopsammia; species Cladopsammia gracilis. Next base: position 512,762 of record JAJGOT010000043.1, read on the forward strand.
GGGCCCTTTCGTATTCCTTTTCCTGGATAAAGAAAAGAAAAGTGTGGCGAAAAACTTTGATGAGTCATTATAAATGGGGATATTCAACAATCTTGAAAGATTTAATAAAGTTGATTTATCAGCATATCTCGAAAGTCATGTTCAACGTGGTTTGAAATTGGATTCGGACAGTAACTATGACATAGAGAATAAAAAACTGGTCAATGTGGCTGAAGGAAGCGAAGATTCGGATGCAGTCACAAAACATCAAGTTGATCAATTGCGGGCAGATTCACTTCAGGTTGATGGTTCCTCGCATATGACTGGGAATCTCAATCTCAATGGACACAATCTCATCAACCCCGGAGGAATCAACATGAACCGCAAAGCTATCGCAAATTTAGCCACAGACACAGATGACTTTTCGGGAGTGAACATGATCACTCTGAAAAGATTTCACCCAAATGCGCCAGCACCAACGCATGAAGTCACGAAAGATCTTGATTTGAAGACGTTGTTTTCAGTCAAGAATGCCAAGCAACATGATGTCTCGTTTTATCGCACAAACTACAACACTCTGATGCCTTTCGAGGACATCCGACGCATCTTCCTCAGTCGCAAAGAAGAATTTCCGATGGAGGTTCAACTTGACATGAATCATCACAGCATCACTAACCTCCAAGACCCGAAGTTTGGAGGAGAAGCTGCAACTAAGAGTTATGTCGACTCAGTCAGTCAGTCCATTCTTCCCCTGACAGGAGGCACTATGACTGGCCCAATTGATATGGGTGGGTCCAAGATCACCAACGTAGGAGATCCCGAAGCAAACGGTGATGCAGTTCCGAAGGTGTTCCTGGATTCACAGATCGCTGATTTGAAAAAATCGCATATCACTTCAACTTCCCACCAAAAGGATGAGTTTCGTTATCTCATGGAAAATGTGGATGAATCCAGTTCTGAGCATGATATGACAGTAACTGGGATCAGTGATTTTCCAAGTTCGCCGCATCTTTTCAATAAGAAGGCCTATGATTTGCAAATAACAAAAGACGACAGTAATCGACACTCTGGGAGACTTGGATTCAATATGTTCAAACTCCCAGAGGGAGAATACACTATTTGCATTGAATTCTTCCCCGCGGTAATGGATGGTGCGAGCGTTAATGTCGTGAGCACAAGTCTGAATATCAATCAACAATCAACAAAGAAGTTTTCCACGTATTCCAGATCCATCATCCACATGCATAAATGGAGGATTTCCCCACCTGAATATATCTATCTGGATCTGAAATGGCAGGGAACCCCTGAATCAGCTGAAAAGGAGATGCAAATCTGATCATATATGGAGTTGCCGGATTTCAGGCAGATGTTGAGAGCAAAGTCTTTGATGCACCTTTCGTTTTAGAAGCAGAGAAGATGGCCATGGAGACTGACTTGGATATGAATAGCCATCAAATCCTCAATTCAAATTTGAAGAATAATTTCATGCTGATTGGAAGATTTAGAAGATCTTCTGGAAACGGCATAAATATACTTTTCGATAATTATTTTAATGATATCGTCATCCCCATCCGATGCAAATTAATTAAAGCATATTCTCAAATTTAATCGAAAACATCTTCTTTTCCACAACTAACGTTATATCTCCCAGATAAAGAATCACAAAGTGGAACGAGGGTTAGCAGTGATAATAGAATTCAATTATTTGTCTTTTACAATGTTGTTTATAACGAAGGAGAATTATTTTCAGCAAGAATAGATGATCGATCATTAAATATCAGGACTGCCCAAATCACATTTCTTTTTGAAATTACCTAAAAAATGAGAAGTCGAAAACAAAGCATCTTTGGATTCAATCACATTGACCCATGCATTGGGGAAGAAAAACTGACCGAGATCAAGCAACTCTTCCGATTCTATCACAAAAGATTTTGGTGTTTGAAAAGAGCCCACAAACATTTCAAGAGAATGAATTTGTTTGTGAATTTGGCATCTTCCGCTCTTGTTGCGATTGGAACGATCGCGGGGGCAGCAACAATGAATCCCATCGTTTTGGGAGTGATTTCAGGTGCAGGATTGGTCGTCAAAACAGGGAATGAGTTGAAGAAATATGGAAACAAAATTGACATGGCAAAGTTTTCTTTCTTTCACAACCTATGAAAAAACACTGACAGAGTTGAGATTTGCCTTGAGGAGTGGGCAATTTGATCGAACGGCATTTTTGTCTTCGATGGAGGCAGTTGATGGGATTGTGATTGATTTGGGATTGGATTTGGAGAAATGTGAGAGAAAATATGATTTGTTGTTTGAGTGATTCAGCGGAGCTGGATTCATTTCCCAAGGAAATGAATGGCATCCACGCTTATATATCCTCTGCATCGGGTTCACTCTCATAAAATACTGCGGCTGCACCCCAAATTGCATCCGCAGTTTCCAGGTCATAGAACTCTGAAGCTTCTTTCTGGCGCCACCATTGTTCACGTCGTTCAAATTCTCTTTCCCTATCGTCACGAAGTTGGTTCTCAAACTCTTCACGTTGTTTTAGCTCTTTTTCCCATCTTGCTGCTGCGCTCTTATCAAACTCTTCACGTTTTCTTTCATCTCGTGTTTCTACCTTCCATCTTGCAATAGGCAAGAGAGACCTGTTAGCTGCTTCACACAGTTTAAGATAAACACCTTCACCAGACTTAACCCGTGTGACTTCGGCTATGGATCTTTCAAACTCTTTACGCTTGTCATAATCTTCCCGTCTTTTGGTCTCTTTGCGTCTGTTTTCTGCTTCCTGTCGCCCAAACTTTTCACGCCTTGATTCGGAAATGCCAGGTCAACTACGCCTTTGTCTTTCATTTCTTTCAAACTCTTCACTCCTTTCTCTTTCATTTCTATCAAACTCTTCACGCTTTTCACTTTCAGTTCTTGGTGCTTTGCGTCTTTTCATCTCTTCACACTTTTCAAACTCTTCACGCCTTTTATATTCACTTGCTATTACCGGTTGATCCGTTTCACGGCATCGTGAAAGAAAATCTGCCTGTCTTTGAGCCTCTTTGCGTCTGTATTTTGCTTCGGTTTGTTCACTCTTTTCCTCAAATGAGATTCGTTTTCGTTCGTGGGCCATTTTATTTGGGAGGAAAAAAAATGAAAAAAAAAATAATCCCAAGTAAAATGGACCTGAAAGACTTGAAAATAAATGAAATCAAAACCGAAGCACCGACAATGAAAAATACCAGCCATCCATTCGTAGAAATTCCTCTCCGGTTCAAAGAACGACCAATTACCATCCAACTGACTAAATGCTGTTTCAAAATCTTCCAGAATGAAAACGGATTTTCAATGGCGATCAACCTCGATCAATCTCTTCCTGAACTCAAAGAAAAGTTTCAAGAGATGCAAGAGCAAATCAGAAAGTTAGCCATGGAAAACCAGCCTGCAGTTAGGAAACTGAGTTGGCGATTTGGAAAATACTCAGCCAATGATTTCAACTTAATCAAAACGGATCGAAGTGGGATGGAAAAAGTTTGGGGAAAGTTGTGGACAACCACGAAAGGAAACATCTCTGTCCCATTTTCAAAATTTGGTGAAGGAGAAGTTGGAAGCAGAAAATCCATTCGGTTTGATCCCCATGACCACATTGGAGAAAAACTGACAGGGCATGTGATCTTCCGCATTTCCCGTATCTTTTGCGGGACTTGCCAATCTATCACATGTTCAATCAATTCAGCTTTTGTGTCAAAATTCCATGGCAGCGCTTCAGCGTTTGATAACTTTCAAGATAATGAGGAGGATGAGTGGTAAGTTTTTCATTTCTTGGAAATGAAAAGATGGTTCAAGGGGTTTCTGGCCTTTTCATGACTTGTTTGAGTCTTGCATGCAGTCGTTTTTGCCGCAAGTTGTCAATGAAGATTTGTAAGTCATCCCGCATCCATGTGATTTTGTGAGAAATTTCTTGTGCGTCAAGGAAATGATTCTTCTTCTTGAGGACTTGCTTGAAGAAAACTGTTTGGGAGATGTTTAATTTTGAAAACACATCCTCAATATTGTAAAAGTCCGCATCATCAATCTTTATGACTGGCCCCACATCAATCTCTTTCTGAATTAAGAAAACTTTGTTGTCGGATTTCCTTGTGAAAACTGGGTTAGAAATTGGCCTCCTAAGAACATTCACGATGCCTGAAGCTGAAATTCCAGTTGCAGCCGATGCTTCCCGAAATGTAAAAAAACTTGCTTCTCTTTTCCTTCTTCTTGAATCGAAAACTTCATTTTATTTGGATTTTTATTTTCCAAATAAAATGGTGACTTTGAAAGAGTTGAGATCGTTCGCGAAATCATCCGGGTTGCGCGGATGGTCCCGATTGAAAAAAGATGATTTGATTTTATTTTGGTTGAAAATCTTTGGTCGGGGGGAGGAAGATGGGATCAACCAAAAATGAACAAAGCAGCTCGTTTGAGAATTCGGAAAAACAAAAAAGCCAACCCCCTGGATGTCGAAAATGAAAGAATAGATGTTCCTATTCTAGTTCCTGAAAGAAGAACCATTCCTCCCAGAGAAATTCCTTCCGTCATTCAACAACAAAAAGAAACGATTTCTGACTGGTTGAATTGGCTGGAAAATGCGCAGATTGAGAGGCAGCCTGATCCTGAGATTGAAGACTTGAGAAGACCGCTGAACAGATAAAATGTGGAAAGAGCTTCTGCCTTCCATGGATTTGCGAAAGAAATGGTAATCCCAGGAATTCCAGGAGAACTCCCCAGAGAGTTTTTCGATCGTGTGAAAGTTCAAGTGGTCCATTTGCTTCGACGAAATGATTTGACCAAAGTCAGGTTGATTTTGACTTGTTTGATGGCTCGAACTGTGTTGGCAACTGGAGAAGAGATTGAGGAAGAAGCAAACTTTCACTCTCGAGTGATGGCAAATCTGGAAGGAACAGATAAGTGGGAAATGTATGATGCGATGGTTGAGAGAGTAATGGAGAGCATGGCGACTTTCCAAATGAGAGGTTCAAATTGGGTATTTGTAAGAGCGATGGAGTTGGTGATTCCCTTCGCAACCTTTCAACCTCTGCGTGGGAGTTCATGGATGAAACTTCCAGCGGGATTGAAGAATAAGAAAGCTGTGGTGAATTTGAAGAATGAGGATGAGATGTGTTTCAAGTGGTGTGTGACACGAGCCCTCAATCCAGTTGAGAAAAATGCAGAAAGAATCTCAATCGAATTGAGGGAACAAAGCTGGGAGTTGGATTGGAATGGTTTGACTTTCCCAACTCCTTTGAGTGACATTGGGAAGTTTGAAAGAAGGAATTTGGGATTGGCAGTGAATGTGTTTGGGTATGACGATGGAAGTGTCTTTCCTTTGAGAATTTCTGAGAAAGAAGGACAAATGATTGATTTGTTGTGGTTGAAGGATGGGAAAGAGAAAACACATTTCTGTTGGATAAAGAACCTCAGTCGACTTCTCTCAAAACAAGTTTCAAATCATGAAAAAGCACTTGTGTTTTGCCGAAGGTGTTTGAGCCACTTTCCCGATAATAATAACAACAACAACAACTTTATTTCAGTGTCAAGAAATGTAGCAGTCTCCCACTAAATAAGGACACTATCTTAAATTATAATATATATTACTAATTATTTAAAATTTAAAATAATTAAAATTTACATAAAATACAGTTCTTACAATTTAAAATACTTAAGATTTACATAAAATACAGTTCTTACAATCATCACTGATCACTTTTTCTAGATCTAGCTTTCTAGCTTTTCTTTTAAAGGCTTCTAATGTTGATGAGTTCCTTATCTTAGTATCTATCCGGGACCAAAGTAGTGGTCCCAAATATCTTAAGGAGTGTTTCCCATAACTTATAGTATTAAACCTGGGGATCACAAATTCTATAACCCTTAAGTTATACTTTATGTTATTAATTTGGAAAATATCTTGGGTATACTTGGGGCACAGACCATTCTTAACTTTACACATAAGGATAGATATATTTTGGAGTCGTCTATTAATTAGAGTGGGCAAATTAGCCCTTGTCAAAAGTTGTTCGTATGATGAACTTCGATCACAATAAACAGCCCTTAAGCCTCTTTCCTGAACTCTCTCCAACTTCCTAGCATCACTAGCCTTGCAGAAATGCCAAATAGTATCACAATATGACATATAAGGTAAAATTGCTGCTTTAAATAGCTGCAGCTTGGCACTAGTTGGTATCATATTACGCAGCCTCATAATAACCCCCACACGCTGACTAGTTTTCTTACAGATAGTACTAATATGATCAGAGAAAGTCATTGCACTGTCAATATTTACTCCTAATAATGTAATATTATGATAGAAAGTTGAAACGGCATGAAGAGTCTTGTTCCCAGTTTGAAGCAGTGAAGATTGTCATGCCAGCAGAAGGGAGTGTTGTAAAGTTCAAAAACTACCACCGAAAGATGAAATTTCCATTTGTGATATACGCTGATTTTGAAGCGAGACAACTTCCAATTTCTTCTGTTCAACCGACAGTTGAGAACTCATTCACTGAAAAGTTTCAAAAACATGTGGCTTGTTCATTTGCGTTTCATTTAGTGTCAGACTTTGTGAAGAGAGATCCTGTCTTGTTCCGAGCAGATAGTGATGAAGAGGATGTTGGGAAGAAGTTTGTTGAGGAATTGAGTCGGTTTGTGTTGGGTGTGCAAGAGGAGGTGAAATTCCCTAAGATGATGATCTTTGGCCTAAAAGAACGAAAACAGTTTGAGGAAGCCAGCTGCTGTTGGATATGTGAAAAAGAATTTGCAGTGGATGATAAACGAGTTCGAGACCACTGCCATTTCACTGGGAAATTCAGAGGAGCAGCTCATGAATCTTGCAATCTAAATTTCAAGAAACCAAAGTTCACCCCGGTAATTTTCCACAACTTGAAAGGATATGACGCGCATCTCATTGTGAAGAGTTTGGGATTAAGTAAAGGGGATATCAGTTGCCTCCCAAACAATGAAGGGAAGTTCATTTCCTTCTCTAAGAAGCTAAAAATTGGGGAAATAGAACAAGGGGGGCTTAAACCACCTAAAATAATTTGGCATGAAATTCGGTTCTTGGATTCAGCTGCATTCATGGCTGCTCCTTTGGGAAACTTGGTGAAGAACTTGAGGGATGAAGACTTCATTGAAACGAAAAAGGTGTTTGGGGAGAAGTGGGAGTTGTTCAAACGGAAAGGAATCTTCCCATATGAGTGGTTAGATACAACAGAGAAATTCAACGTGAAGGAACTCCCTGAAAAAGAGGCCTTCTATTCAACTTTGAATGATGAAGGAGTGAGTGATGAGGACTTGGAACATCAAAACTGGTTTGGGACGATATGGGAATGGATAACATGGGAGACTTCCATGATGCCTATCTGAAGGCGGATGTCACTCTGTTAGCGGATGTCTTTCAAGAGTTCAGAAAAGTTTGCCGGACTCATTATAACTTGGATCCAGCTTGGTTCTTCACTTCACCCGGTTTAGCATGGGATGCAGCGCTGAAAGAAAGTGGAGTGGAGTTGGAACTGCTGACAGACCCAGAGATGCTGCTTTTCTTCGAACGAGGAATTCGAGGAGGTGTTTCAACTATCTTCCACAGGAGAGCAAAGGCAAACAACGAGTACATGAGTGATGATTTTGATGAAAGTCAGCCGTCAAAGTTTCTCGCTTATTGGGATGCGAATGAACTGTATGCATGGGCTATGTCAAATCCACTTCCAGTTGGGGGCTTCCAGTGGATGAGTGAAGAAGAGTTGGAAAGATGGGGTGATGAAAGTTGCGTCCTGGAAGTGGATGTGGATATTCCCAAAGAGTTGCATGACCATTTCAATGACTTTCCACCGCTTCCAGAACGACTGATGATGGGAAAGGTGGAGAAACTGATTCCCAACTTGAGAAACAAGCGGAAAATGATTGTGCATCGACGACTGCTGAAACAAGCTTTGGAGTTGGGATGTGAGTTGAAGAAAGTTAGAAGGGGAGTGAAGTTCAGGGAAGAGTGCTGGTTGAAGTCATTCATTGACAAGAATGTCATCCTGCGACAACAGTCCAAAAATGCATTTGAGAAGGATTTCTTCAAGTTGATGAACAATGCAGTCTTTGGGAAAACTATGGAAAACATCAGGAAAAGGAAAGATGTGCGACTGGTGTGTCAGGGAAAGAAATTCTGCAAGTTGGTGGCTAAACCAAACTTTGAGCATTTCACCATCTTTGGTGAAAATCTTGTGGGAGTTCATATGAAACGGACCAAGATGGCATTCGACAAGCCAGTATATGTGGACAAGCGATATTGGATGTATCGAAGAGTTTGATGTATGACTTCCATTATGGGTATGTGAAGAAAAAATGGAAAAAGGCTCAGTTATGTTTCACTGATACAGATTCGTTGCTATATGAGATTGAGACGGATGATTTGTTTGTGGATATAGCAAAGGATGTGCCAAAGCATTTTGACACGTCAGAGTTTGCTGAAACACATCCCAGAGTTGTTGACGGAACGATAACGCGAATGAACAAGAAAGTATTGGGTTTGATGAAAGATGAAGCTTGTGGTGGAGTAATTGAAGAGTTTGTGGGATTGAGAGCAAAGTGTTATTCCTTCAAAGTGCATGGTGGAGGTGGGACAAAAAATGTAAGGGTGTGAAGAAACGCGTTGTGAAAAAGCGAATCACGCATGAAGACTATGTTGACTGTCTGGAAACGAAGAACCCACAGATGAGGATCATGAATTGCATTAGGAGTGAAAAGCATCAGATCTTCACCCAGAGAATTAACAAGACGGCCTTGAGTGCTGATGATGACAAACGATTTGTGAGAGAAGATGGAATTAGCACATGGGCTTGTGGGCATTGGAGACTTGGAGAAACGGAGCAACGCGATGTGAGTGAAGTGAGTGAAGTGAATGAAGAAAATAAAGAAGTGATTCAAAAAATGAATCAAAGAAGTGAAGAAGAGATAAAAGCAGCAAGGCTCGAAAAGAAACGAAAGAAAGTTTGCTACTTCTTAAAACATAAAGAAGGATTAAGAGAACATGTTGAGTTAGGAACTCTAGAAAGAAAGTTTCATGTAAAGGAAGATGTTCTGAAGAATGAGATGAATATGAAAGTTTATGTGAAAGGATATACTAGATATGCAACCTTGTAATGTGTGAGAATTGTTTACCTTCGGGTGGAGGTGAGTGGGAATGTGTTGAGTTAGTGGGTAATTTGTTTTGAACGTATTTCTGCTAGTGAATAATGTGCATTGATTTGGGGAAGTAGGAATGTGTTGAGTTTGTGCTTGATGAAAATGTGCATTGATTTGGGAGAGTGGGAATGTGTTGAGTTGGTGGGTAATTTTTTGGGCGTATTTATGCTTGATTGAGGGTAAGTTTTTGGGCGTATTTCTGCTGTGAGCCAGAACCGGCCTTTTCTATCTACTACTCTGTATCTTGGAAAAATCATATCTCTTATATTTGCTCACGAATATCACGAAATACAGGAATTATATCCAAACTAAGACACTACCTTTCTATTAATCAACTTAAACAAATTTATTATAACCTAATATATCCATACATATCTTATGCCATCTTAGCATGGGGTAGCGACTACAAATCACATCTTCAAAAAGTTCAAATTAAACAAAATCACGTAATTAGATTAATATTCTTTGCAACATGTTATGGCAAAGAAACGGAAAGCGCTAAACCATTACTAAATTTATTAGATATTCTAACAGTACATAATGTTTACGTCTTGCATGCACTTAAATTTACGCACCTATGGCACAAAGGATTATTACCAAACATTTTTCAAAACATTTTTAAATATGCCAACACTGTACATAACTATAATACTAGGTATGCAGCCAATCAAAACCTCTGTAAATCAGGAGTAAGAACAAATATAGGCAAACAAAGAATCACCTTTGTAGCAATTGACCTCTGGAAAGATCTCCCATCTGACCTAAAGGATCTAAATGCATTCCTCTTCTCGAAAAATTTAAAACGTTATCTCTTGTCAGAACAACACAAATAATTTGTCTCCTCTGTTATGTTTTTCTAAAATCATATTGTTAAATTATTTCACCGTAAATATTTTCACTTGTTTTAATTCTTTCACCTGATGTAAATGTTTAACAAACTGTGGCTGGGGGCTAACTAGAAAACTCACCCGTTAATTTAGCTCCCAGACTCAAATTAATATTAACTATTTAAATTATTAGTACTTAGTTCAAAATGTGTGTAGGCATTTTTTTAAAATATAGTTGTAAAAAACTAATGAGTAAATAAAATAAAGTATTGTTGAATTGTCGAATTTTGACGGGGATATAACGCCATAGAGTTCCAGACTCCATGAAATTGCCAAAGCGATAGTACCGAAGGAGATGGCATGATAGTGACACATTAAACTGCCCAGTAATTGCTATAATACCCTATAAAGGACGAGATCATTATGGCGGAAAAGTAGGCACACATGTGTGACCATGCAGTGCGTTTCAATTTTGTCCACTTAAATCAATAGCTGCGGGTGCGTTTTCAGTAATGTGCAACAAAATCGGAAATTATCGTTGATGCAGGTGGAATTTTTATATTTACAAGCTCAGTGAGGAGGAAATGAAAATAAATGGCGTCCGGTGTTTCAAAGAAAGTATATTCATCACCTCATGGGTTCCCTGTGCATAAACTCAAAATTATCGGCTGTATATTACTTAAATAATGAAACAATGTAACACTTTTCACAAACAGAAATATAGGATTAAGAATTTTCGCCCTATCTATTAGTCTTTTTTTGTTTAAGAAACACAAAAACGAACGAATTTTGGGGGACTTTTAGTATGTTGCTAAGCAGACCACCCTTGATCGCATGGAGTTAAGAAAATTTAATGTTGCAATTTGCTTTATGTTAAACCGTACATTGACTGGACTACACTGGTTCGTTTGTAGAGATATTCAAATGACACTAAGTAACTTTTTGAAAACTTTTTTGACGCACTTATCCACTTTTGGTGGTAAAAATAAAAATTTTCTGTACTAATCACCATTTGACGGGCTGAATTCGAATCGGCGAAAAATAGCGCTTGAAAAGTGCAAATTTACTATTCTCAGGGAAGAACACAATCGTTAATCAGGAAGGAATTGTTATTTGGAGGCTGCGGGTGCGTTGAAATGCATCGACAAGCGTTTTGTCGTCTTCAAGGCAGGACTAGGGCTCTTTAATTGGAACTTTTACCTGTTTTGACATTTTCTTAGATAAACTTAAACAACCAAGTTAGGAACCGAGTACCGAGTTAAAAACCGAGTTTGGAACCTAGTCAGGAACTAGATCATGCAACCCTAAACTTAACGCTCAACCTAACCCTAACGCTAACCCTTATGCTAACCCTAACCTCAGTCCTCTGAAATAAGCCGTCGTTCTCTCATTGGTCCGCTTGGTACGGCGCATATATTTCAGGATGTTTTGATATTAGTTAGGTGGATTCATATTAGACACTCAGGTGGATTCATATTAGACACTCAAGTGCATTTTTAGTGCACTTCGTTTCATATGAACTGCACCTTTATTTTTGTTGCAAATAAGCATTTGCACTGAACTTCAAATTGTGTTTCTTGTGCTATCTAAATAATGCCTAGTGTACTTTGACTGAAGTTTGCCGGCTTCAAATTCGAGCGAGATCTTGTTGGGTGCCGCTCTTCGGATTTTCATCAGGGTTTTGATCCAAAAAATTAATGTTGTTTCTTCTCTCCTGCAACCTTCATTTCATGGCCTGTGCAGCCTCCTATGAGAAATGAATGTAACTATCTTTGATGTTGAAAAGTGTTCAAGTGAAGTGAAGTGTTTGCTGAATTGAAAAATGCACATTTTCTGGCGAAATATAGTTTCCGAAGGATGCATAGATGACACGGTATTGACAGAACATTTTCTTGTAGAATCCAATTGCTGTATGAAACTTCAAAGAGTGATCTTTAGTACGCGTAGCCGGTCTTTCCAACTCTACTGATTTAATCGATTGATGCTGATGATGTGTACAAGCAGAAGTAGGTTGAAACTACAACAATACTGTGATCGCATCGATTTGACAGATTCCATGACATATTCCCAACGCGTTTATTACACAAGAAAACGCGTTGGGAATATGTCATGGAATCTGTCAAATCGATGCGATCACATTTGTTAGAAAATATTTCCACTGCCAGGGAGCTTAGGCGGTAGCGGTTAACACTTAGTTTGCCGTATAACAAATTCGGGGCAAGAATTAATTTATACCAGAGGAAACAATGATTATATTCCCTAAAGAACAACGCAACAGAAATTAACATGGAAAAAATTCAAATAAGTAGCATGCACGCTAGCGCGGGAATACTACATCCCGGCCCCTAAATGCTGACTACAGCATTTAACAAGATAATAATAAAAAAGTAACGTTCTTAGCTTGTATATTTCAGCTTAAACCAACATGTCCAGTTTTCTCTTGATGTCTCTCCTCTAAAGTACTCTAAAGGGAGGGGATTCCCTCAGTCCGTAACAAAATCTTAGCTGGATTCGAGGAACACAATCTTATCAATCGGTCGCTCTAGAACAGATTCTTTGGTCTTCACCGTAACTCTTCGAACATATCCATCTTTGGCGTTTCTTTGTACACTTAAGATACGGCCGAGTGGCCAGCGGCTCCGCGGACAGTTCATGTCTGCTACCAAAACGACGTCATCGACCGAAAAATTTCTCCTGGGTCGGTTCCATTTTTGCTTCTGTTGTAAGGACGGGAGGTACTCCTTGGTCCACCTGCGCCAGAAAACGTCTGCCAGGTATTGAACCTGCCGCCAACGTCTGCGAGAATATAATTCTTCTTTGGAGAAATCACCTGGTGGAAGCGACGGACCTGAGCGAAGAAGCAGCAAGTGATTTGGTGTAAGCGCCTCCAAATCCTTCGGGTCGTCTGAGACCTTGGTTATTGGTCGACCGTTAACGATTGACTCGATTTCACACAGCAGAGTTACCAGGCCTTCATCGTCAAGCACTTGTTCTTTCAAAAGGGCACCCATGATCTTTCTCACATTTCTAATACAGCGTTCCCAAACTCCACCGTGGTGGGATCCGGCTGGTGGGTTGAAGATCCATTTAACGTTTCGTTGCAGTAAGAATTCACTGATCTTGCGTTGGTTCCAATCCCCAATCGCTTCACGAAGCTCATTCTCACCGCGAATGAACTTCCCTCCATTGTCAGATCGTACTTCTTCTGGTTGACCTCTTCGAGCTATGAAACGACGCATGGCGTTGATGAACGAGTCTGTGTCGAGACTAGCGCAACTTCTAAATGAATCGCCCGTACAGATAGGCATGTGAATAGGACCCCATATCTTTTGACGGTGCTCCTTCCTCTTCGCACAATGAACGGCCCAAAGCAGTCCAACCCTACAAACGTGAAAGGTGGCCTTCCAGATGTCACACGATCCTTAGGTAGGTCTGCCATCTTCTGCTCCGCCAGAGGTGCTTGTCTCCTTTTACAGTCGAAGCAGTCGATCAACATCCTTCTAACTGCCATTCTCCCCTTCACGATCCAAAACTTTTCTCGAATAAGAGAAAGCACGTATTCCAGACCTGAGTGGCCCGATTCATGGTGGTAGTGGCGCACGATCAAGTCTACCACGTGGTGTTTCTTCGGTAAAATAACCGGATGCTTCGCCGTGTCTGAAATCGATGCTTGCCTTAGGCGCCCTCCTACGCAAAGCAGACCATCAATCTTTATGGGATCAAGCTTGTAAATTGTACTTGACTTTGACAGCGTATCCCCTTCTTTGAAACTCTGTCTTTGAACGAATTTGAGAACTTCTTTCTCAGCTCTGTTGATCTCGTCTATGCTAATAGGTTCAACTGCTTGGTAATGGAAGCGTTCAGGTTCCAGATTCTTCTTTTGTCTTGTGCATGATTCCCTTAATTTGTCTCTGTAGCGCAGGATCCAAGCTACCATTTTTTTTAAATAGGTCCACGACGAGAAACTCCTCAGGAGTTGGTTCACGCTGTCAATCCCCACACTCGAAGTTGTAGGAAAGTTCTGAAACTCACTTTTGATTTCAGGACCATTTACTGGAATTCCGTCGACAGCAGCCGGCTGTGCAGGCCATTTCGTTTCAGGCTCCCATAGAAATTTAGAATATTGTTTAGACATCACGTCTTTTTTCCACGTTCGACGCACTTAAAAACTATAAAACTACAAAAACTGTAAAACTATAAAAAATTAAAAGGATGTTCTATAAAAGTCACTTCAGGCTAATATCGATTTCGATCCTACTCGGATCCTCTTCAGTCGCCATTTTAGAAATACACATATTGTTCATGTAAGTGACCTTGAAAAGTCCACGTTTCTCTCAGGCTTTATGTATGCAGTCATGAGGTATCCCACCTCGGTTAGGTAATCACAGCACGTGGGATCTGAAAAAAGTTCCATTCATTCTTGGAGTTCATAAGTGAACCTTCGCTCACATTATTGATCTTCACTCCCTCTGCTATCTGTCTCAGCATCACGTCATTATGATAAACCCCAGTCACATCCATTCGGAATTGTTGCACCTCACTATTGTGTTTCTCCTTGCAGTGTTTCCACAAGGCAGATCGTTCCTCCTTACTGTTGAGCGATTTTGTATGCTCTTTTCCTCTGGTATACGCGCTCCTGGCTGTTTCTCTGACGTATACGCTGTTACACCCGGCACATTTTATTTCATACGTCACACTTTCTCCATCGCACGGCCCTTTTCCACCTGTGTTACATACTGGGCAATCTCCTCGTTTACACTGTCGCGGTTTGAATGGGTCGGAGTAATCTCTTAATAGCAATACCCGCGACAGTGTAAACGAGGAGATTGCCCAGTATGTAACACAGGTGGAAAAGGGCCGTGCGATGGAGAAAGTGTGACGTATGAAATAAAATGTACCGAGTGTAACAGCGTATACGTCGGAGAAACAGCCAGGAGCGCGTATACCAGAGGAAAAGAGCATACAAAATCGCTCAACGGTAAGGAGGAACGATCTGCCTTGTGGAAACACTGCAAGGAGAAACACAATAGTGAGGTGCAACAATTCCGAATGGATGTGACTGGGGTTTATCATAATGACGCGATGCTGAGACAGATAGCAGAGGGAGTGAAGATCAATAATGTGAGCGAAGGTTCACTTATGAACTCCAAGAATGAATGGAACTTTTTTCAGATCCCACGTGCTGTGATTACCTAACCGAGGTGGGATACCTCATGACTGCATACATAAAGCCTGAGAGAAACGTGGACTTTTCAAGGTCACTTACATGAACAATATGTGTATTTCTAAAATGGCGACTGAAGAGGATCCGAGTAGGATCGAAATCGATATCAGCCTGAAGTGACTTTTATAGAACATCGTTTTACTTTTTTATAGTTTTACAGTTTTTGTAGTTTTATAGTTTTTAAGTGCGTCGAACGTGGAAAAAAGACGTGATGTCTAAACAATGTTCTAAATGTTCCAACACGTTCTTGGCTTCGGCTCATGAAATTTCACTGCAACTCCTATAGAAAGTTAGGTGCACTTGTCCAACGGTTGCTCTTAATGAATGCATTTACCTCGAGGCCTCTCGAAGCATCATCTGCGGGATTCTCTTCTGTGCTCACAAACCTCCATTGGGACGGCGAGGAACCATCATGTATAATCGCGATCCTGTTGGCAACAAACGTATGGAACCGTATATCGTTGTTCTTGATGTAGTTGATAACACAAGTGCTGTCCGACCAGAAAACAGATTCTTGCAATGGAAGGTCAATCTCTCTTCTAATCATTCTGTCCAACCACGACGCAATAACAGCTGCCGATAATTCCAGTCTTGGGATTGATATCGACTTCAACGGGGCAGTTCTCGCTTTACCCATTACAAATGAGCAGTGGACCTTGCCTTCGCCATTAACACATCTGAAGTAGGCTACGGCCCCATAGCCTTGTTGAGAGGCGTCTGAAAAATGGTGCAATTGTCGTGACACGCAAGTGCCAAAACCGAACGGCTTGAAACAGCGATCGATCGAGAAGTGTTCGAGCTTGGGTAGATCGGTTATCCATTTCAGCCAACGATCTCTTTCTTCGATGGGAAGTGGATCGTCCCACTCCAATTTCTTTCGACATAAGTCTTGCAATATGGTCTTGGCTGGAAGGAACAATTACTGGGGCTACGAATCCAAGGGGGTCGTACACTGAACAGATAATTGAAAGGAGGCCTCTTCTTGTGAGTGGTTTATCTTTAACTTCAATCTTGAAGCAGAATCTATCTTGTTGCACATCCCAATGTATCCCGAGGGCTCGTTCTACCGGAAGCTGATCGAGATGAAGATCTTTTAAAGAACCAGCTCTCTCTGATTCAGGAAGTGATTCAAGTAGCTTGCGAGAATTTGACACCCACTTCGTTAGATTAAACCCTCCTTTTACTAGAAGCTTCTTAAGATCATTTGTCAGGTGAATTGCGTCGGCTTCACTTGCAACGGATTTCAAGCAGTCATCCACATAGAAATTCCTTCTTACAGTCTCGATTGTTTCATGAGGGAAATCTCGTGAGTTGTCCTCCGCCGTCTTTCTTAGACCAAATGTAGCGCAACTGGGCGACGATACAGCACCAAATAAGTGAACTTTCATTTGGTACTCCTGCGGTTCACTGTCTAGATCGTTACCAG
This sequence comes from Cladopsammia gracilis, assembly GCA_022457155.1. NCBI lineage: Eukaryota > Metazoa > Cnidaria > Anthozoa > Scleractinia > Dendrophylliidae > Cladopsammia > Cladopsammia gracilis. The sequence goes on from JAJGOT010000043.1 coordinate 529,401, forward strand.
GCCACCATAGAAATCGTAGAATATCGGAGTCTTCTGGACGAACCGGATCTGGTAGAACATACATTCGATATCGGCCATTCTGGCAGTTCGTTCTTGTCGGAACCGAGTCAGAACGCCGACCAGGTTATTGGCTAGATCAGGACCTTGCAGCAGTGCATCGTTGAGAGAGACGCCTTTGTATTTGGCCGCGCAATAAAAAACAACACGTACTTTCTCGGGTTTCCTTGGATGGAAAACTGGGTGATGAGGTAAAAACCAAACAGCTTCATTCGGGTGGCCGATTAGATGATCCGGGACCTTCCTGGCGTAATCTCTGTCTAGAAGATTGTCAATAAAGGCTGAGTACTTCCGAAGGAGGTCTGGATCTTTGGTGAGTCTTCTCTTTAAGAGTTTTAATCGATGTTCGGCTAATACTCTGTTATTTGGTAGACAGCGGGGGGAATGCTTCCACGGCATAGCTATCTCATAGTGGCCTTCTTTAAAAACGGCTGAAGACTCCATTATGCTCAGGGCTTTCTTGTCCTCCAGAGACATTGCCTTTTCGGTGTCCAGCAAGGAATCGTTGAACTCCATATTGCAGAATCTTTGGAATTGCTGGCTCAGCTCAGGGGCCGCCCGGATGAGATTGGAAGTACGTGAAGGGGACCCGTTTCTTCCAAGTGGACCATTTATTGCCCAGCCGAGCAGAGTTCTCGTCGCATACGGACCTCCATTCTGGCTCTTCCTTACTTCTTTCGGTTCTAGGGCTCCAGGTACATCGTGACCTATCAACAGGCCGACGTGGGCATCCAATTCAGCAACACGAATACCTTTGAGGTGGGGCCACCTGTCGACATCATTTTGGCGTGGTATGCTCTCAGCTGCAACTGGTAGTTTTGATGCAGAAAACACGAGTGGTAGCTCGATGAGGTTATCTTCGTTTAGATCAAAGACTTCTAACTGGACCAGGGCACAGGTTTTGCAGCTGTTTTCTCTTTCCATTGTCGTTAACATCAGGGTGGTGTTAGTACCTTGAATTCCGAGTTGCTCCATCAGCTGATTACTGCAGAAAGATGTGTTAGAGCCACCGTCCAGGAAGGCATATGTCTCTACTAGCTTGTCGCCACCTTTCGCTTTTACTTTGACTGGTACAATAGGTAAACCTGTCACAGAAACCCCGGCCCCAGTGACGATACGTTGATGCTTGTCTGCGTTGACATAAGCACTCTGGGCTTCGATCTGTGTTTGTACGGCTGGTGGATGTAGGAACGTCGAATGCTTCGTTTCACACCCATCTATTCTGCAAAAACTCGTTCTTGGGCATGATACTGCATAATGTCCTGGTAGCAGACAATTGTAGTAGAGGTTTTCTTCTCTTACAAAGTGGTATCTTTCGCCGACGTTCTTTTCTCTGAAGCCTTTACACTGCGACAACCAATGGAAGTCTGTACATAATATTTGTCCGTCGCGGCCGTATCGCAAAAACATTTAGAGAAAAAGCCGGACAATAACACATGACAGTTCGTGATGATTAGTTTCCCTGGAAAAAGTGAGTTTTCGAAAAAGCTACTGAGTGAGGACAAAATCGGCTGTTTCGGCGAATGAAAGAGTTTATAATTATATAATACGGCATACAAATATGAAAGAATGTAACTACAGTACCGCCTTGCCGTAAACTTGTCAACTTTTATTTCCAGCATGGTAACTTTTACAGCTACAACACAACGTTTCTTTTGTTTTGATCTCTTGCTGATCAGCAGCTAGCTACTTTGCCATGTGTGGCTAATTGCAATACGGCCTTGCAAAATTAAAGGCGAGAATATTGATAATATCTGATAATCACAGAACACCAGATGAGGGTTTCTGTGGATCGAAAAATAATCGCCTCCTGCAATAATCTTAATAAAGTTTCATGACCTGACCCGCTGTTTTTTTTCTTTTGCTTCTATAGGCTTTGAATTTCTTAACTTTTGAATCGAACCTTGGCCGATTGGGCGATTTATTCTCAACGAAATGTCAGGGGGGAAAGCTTTGTACGGCGTGACATGACCGTTGTAGATCGCGCGCAAACCAATCAACCGCGAAAGCAGAAAAAAAACAGAAATTTAAATTTTACAACGGTATAACTGCAAAAGAGAACAGAAGTTTGCTGCTTCAAATATTGAGACGATATATCAGCTACTTAATGCTCAAAAGTGAGTACTGATTACAGTTTGTTTGGTTCACTAACCGTTTGTTTGGGTTTCTTGCGGTTTCGAGTCGCTTCTGATTGGTTGTTGCACAATGGGAAATGTCAAAATCAAATCAAAGTGTTCACGGTTTTTGGATTCGCACAGTAAACGCGCAGATAAGAACTTTATTATTAGTAGTAGTACTTATGACATCATATCTCGTTACCATAGCAACCGATTCTCTCCGAACTCCAACAAAATGTGTCAAGGACAAACGAACAGCACGTGCAAAGACGGCACGTGCTAACCTTATGCCACCACCTTAAGGGTTGGTGGCATACACCCCCCCCCCCCCCCTCTTGTACGTCCCACGGTTTAAAACTAAAATAATCTTTCTCTCTTACAGAGACCTCCAATCCAATAAAATTCAGCACCTACTGAAAGGAATCTTCTCCAACCTGTCACAATTGCAATACTTGTAAGTTTTATATTTCTTTCGCATGTTACTGAAGTTATGATCGGTTTTGATCATCAAAATGCTTTTTTCGCTTATAAAAAGAAACAGAAAGGCGGAAAACTTCATTTAAAAACTAAATTATTCTCTCTCTTACAGGGACCTTAGATACAATAACATTCAAGACCTACCAAAAGGGATATTCTCCAACCTGTCACAATTGCAAGTCTTGTAAGTTTTATATTTCTTTCGCATGTTACTGAAGTTATGATCGGTTTTGATTATCAAAATGCTTTTTTCGCTTATAGGAAGAAACAGAAAGGCGGAAAACTTCATTTAAAAACTAAATTATTCTCTCTCTTACAGGGACCTTAGATACAACAACATTCAGGACCTACCAAAAGGGATCTTCTCCAACCTGTCACAATTGCAATACTTGTAAGTTTTATATTTCTTTCGCATGTTACTGAAGTTATGATCGGTTTTGATTATCAAAATGCTTTTTTCGCTTATAGGAAGAAACAGAAAGGTGGACAACTTCATTTAAAAATCAAATGAAGAATGATCTTCGCAGTTGTGAACGCAATTTAAGCAATTGCGAAAAGAAGCCTGAAAAAAAATTCAGGACTTCAACGGGGTTCGAACCCGTGACCTCGCGATACCGGTGCGATGCTCTACCAACTGAGCTATTTTTTTTTTCAGGCTTCTTTTCGCAATTGCTTAAATCGCGTTCACAACTGCGAGGATCATTCTTCATTTGATTTCATTTCCGCAGTTCATATATGATTTATTTCATATATATCACTTCACATTCACTCCTTTCACGGGAACATATGAACCTACAATTGACCTGCTCCCAACGTCAGTGGCTTCATAGCTCAGTTGGTAGAGCATCGCACCGGTATCGCGAGGTCACGGGTTCGAACCCCGTTGAAGTCCTGAATTTTTTTCAGGCTTCTTTTCGCAATTGCTTAAATTGCGTTCACAACTGCGAGGATCATTCTTCATTTGATTTCATTTCCGCAGTTCATATATGATTTATTTCATATATATCACTTCACATTCATTTAAAAACTAAATTATTCTCTCTCTTACAGGGACCTTGGATACAATAACATTCAGGACCTACCGCAAGGGATCTTCTCCAACCTGTCACAATTGCAAGGCTTGTAAGTTTTCAATTTCTTACGCCTGTTACCGACGTATTGATCGGTTTTGATCATCAAAATGCTTTCCTCGCTTATAGGAAGAAACAGAAAGACGGACAACTTCATTTAAAAACTAAATTATTCTCTCTCTTACAGGAACCTTGGATCCAATAACATTCAAGACCTACCAAAACTTAAAGGGATATTCTCTGACCTGTCACAATTGCGATTTTTGTAAGTTTTAAATTTCTTACGCCTGTTACCGACGTATTGATCAGTTTTGATCATCAAAATGCTTTCCGGCTTTGCTTATAGGAAGAAACAGAAAGGTGGACAACTTCATTTAAAAACTAAATTATTCTCTCTCTTACAGGAACCTTACATCCAATGACATTCAGGTCCTACCAAAAGCGATATTCTCCAACCTGTCTCAATTGCAATACTTGTAAGTTTTAAATTTCTTACGCCTGTTACTGAGGTTACTTTGCTTATAGGAACAAAGAGAAAGGCAGATAACTTCGTTAAAACATAGGCACGCATTGCGTGCATCATCTATTTTGAAAATTACGTTATCCCCTGAACGATATGATTAAATCGTGAAAGCAAGTATCGGCAGAGGCTCGAATGGAATGACTTTCTCCAATCCTCCCCCCAATCCCTAGGCAACAGCGTAAGTTCTAATTGAATTAGTTACACGAACATGTTTTAGCCTAACATTAACATCTGGAACCACCTGGATGTCATGACTAAATGTCTAAGACTAGCCTGGATATCACGGCTTTCATCCAATGAGGAAAAATGGTACGAGGCCTTGAAAACAATACCAAATTATTTTTTGGACAAGAACGGAGATGCAACTACGATTCAAAGTTCCTTGATCGGACTGGAATGCCTCAATTTTATAAACTAATGTTACAGTTTTTGTGGGGGCTTGCCGCCCACTATGCTATCGACTGATTTGTGGGTTTATGTTTGTGGGTTTACGTGATCGCGTCTCGCATGGTCTTCTGGGAGGAGTTCGCAGAGAGAGCCTGGGAACGAGGTTGTGTGGGCTTGTGTCGAGTGGAAATCGGCCATGTTGGCGTGTCGTGGTTTTCGTTTATAAAGTGTTTGGTCTGTTTTCATAGAATTTGACAGCATTTATTTTCGTTGTAGTTTTCAAGGTAAGTTATTGCTTGTTCTGGTGTACTATACCGTATCAATTTGTTTTCACGCGTCGTAAATCTTGGTACGTTTGCGTTAGAGATAAAAAGGCCTGTTTTGTTGTTTTTGACATTTTCAGCTGTTCCTGTAGTTACTCATCGTTACAGCAGCTCTCGAGGTCACACTTCAGGCCAACATTTCGTTTGGCTTGAAGATTGTGCAGATTGCACTTCAATTCAAGGGAAGCTAATACGCTTAATACGCAAGCCAATGTTCACTCGGCTTGATGCTTACTGAGGAAGCACTTGATATTACTTAAATAGCCACTGGAAAGCAATACTAATACGGCCTGATATTGACACTGAAAATAATATTGAGGGGGCATTTCACTTGCTCAGTCACCGATATTTTAAAAACCGTACCTGAAGATTCATAAGATTATGGGGATGTCAGTTGAACAATATCGATCCAGGATCGGCAGTCACGCTTATCACGTCTGAGAGGAACTAGACAAGTAGCGAAACCGGCTGTTACCGAGAGGACGATTTTGAAACATGATGTTAATGATGTTTTATTTGAATGTGTTTTATTCACCAAAGTTGAAACAAGTTGATGGACAATATAAAATGTGGAACGAAGTGAAGTTTTGGTTCACACAAATGACATTCTACAATATTTATATTCCATTGATTATAAGACAAGCGAATAACGTGGAGGAAACTCCAGGCCCTACAATATTTGATGTCATTGACCCAACAACAACAGTATGTGCTCACTCCAGTCAAGGAAATAAATCGCTCTTTTAGAGAAAATGCTGGTAACCAATGTGTACCAATGTCACTTACTGTTATTATTTACCATCATATAGAAGATATTAATTGGACTAATTTGTGGACTTCTTCCACTTTTTATAATACTTTGGTTATTGGAAATAACCGCGGTACACTTCTATAAGATATTCTGTGCTCTTAACTGATATGCCAGTTATTGTTTCAATTTTTGACTAAGTGCATTCAATTACAATACAGTGATTCATTAACAGGAAGTGTGTTTATGGCATCTAACAATGGCCCATTTATGTCTCTTCAAAATTCACTTCAAGAGGTTTTTTCTCAGATAAACTACAATTGGGATTGTTCAATCATATTGAACAACCCCAAACTTGGTAAACAGAATAATTTTAATGCGATCTTTCTTGTGATGGCCTCCAATTTTTAATTGAATTATAATTGAAAACATCATCCCCAGTCCTCATATAAAGTTCGGAACGGGCCATTTCAGAGCCTATTCAAGATTGGCTCTTGCTAAATGTTTGCATGTTTGCACGAGAAAAACAACCGTAAGAGAAACAATTTCACAAGCGTCTGCAGAACAACATTGTGCACCTTGGGAATCGAAGTTGGAACATTTCATCTACTTTCTAGCCTAAGTTGGAATTGAACAAATAAAAACAGAAAAAATAACTTTAAACACCCAACTCCTAATGGCTAATTTAACTGACACTCCGAATTCAGGACTGGTGAAGATGATGAGCTCTCTGTTAATTACTTTAACTATAATCGCAGTTTTTTACATCCACTTCAAGTTGTTCCCAACAATTTAACCACTCCTTTCATACATGATGATGTGCCTATTTGTTATGTAATTAGTGCACATGGCTGTCCAATTAAGGCTATCCGATTACAACTTTTTGTAATTGAATAGTACAAAAAACTCCACGTAGACTTTTCTAATCTAATTTTGTTATTGATGCGATTAATTAGTAATTGAACTTCATGTCGTACAAATCAGGGTAATCGTTCTCGTAATTTCAAATCGTTCTCGCACTAAGTGGTCAGCTTATTTGGAATTACTCGCCCAATTACTCCTGAAGTCTACTCCACTCAGTCCATTACTATTACTAAGTGTATAGTTGAATGTACTAAATGGGTTCCAGTTATTTGAAGAATGATATTTTGATCAATGATCCTAATAGAAGCCCCCACACGTTCGCATTGCGGACCTATTTTTTTTAGAGTTAAAATCTTCTTACCAAACTGATTTTGGGCAAAATTTGGTTTATTTAATAACAGGGAAATCCTGATTGATGGTAAGACTTTCTTTTATAAGACGTGGTTCCAGAATGGCGTTTTCGAAATTATTCTGTAACTTTTCACTGCAATTGAATATGGGAAATCGCCGACATGTTTTCTTAGCGTTTCGTGTCTGGAAACCCGAGAACAAATCAAATTAGCAAAATACAATAATCGCTTTGAGTTATAGCGTTTTAAAGCTGATTCGGACGTTCGAATTTAGACGTCGTAAAAAATTCGACAATTCATTGTATTACCAAATGGTTTCCATATTTAGATAGCCAGCTCTATAAGCTTTAATTTGATATGCGGGTTTAGGTATATTAAGCGTAGTCTTAAGAAGCTAGAGCTGTTATACTGGAGACACCTCCGAAGGTACACGGTAACCTTAAACAATCCTGATTCCTTGTAGTAGGTGGTTTCAAGCATTTTAAAGCGAAAAAAATAAACAAAGTTTTAAACTTGTGTTTTTTCTAACAGTAACGAGCTGATCAGGGAAAAAGTAAAGACCTGAAATTGTAGCCTACTAAGAGATGGACCATTTTATTTTCCTAGGGGGTGGGGGATTGGACAATTTTTCTGAGCATGAATTTTTTCCGACTTGATGTTGTGCAAGAATGTTTTTTTCAAGATTCTTCGATATTTTTTTCCTTTGGCTTGCTGTGCATGATTTTTTCCTTACTTCTGCTGAGCAGGAATTTTTTTTGGTAATTGTCCAACCCCCCCAACCCTTAAAAATATAATGGTCCGTCCCTAAGGAGTGCTTGAAGCGGGCTGTGGGCTGTAAATGTAAATGTGGACTGGACTGTGCATATTAACAGATTCTACGTTGTAAATTGTGGATTGCTAATGTAAAACTCTAAAATGAAAACCGGGTGGAAACGAGCCAGTTGCGAAGCCCAACGGGTTCCTTGTTAACTGGCTCGTCGCTTTGCGGCGAGACAATTCTTAAAATATCCTCTTTTATTATTTTTTTTCTGTCAGGTCACCTACCCCGTATTTCCGCTTTTCCCTCGGCCAACACCGTACCTAGTTTACTTCCGGTTTTCAGTTATGACGTAATCAGTGATGTCATTAAAAAATAAAGGCAAAGACGAATCCATTCGGTGGCTTCCTTGTAGAAGCGTTCTTTATAAAAGCAATTTAAAATAGAAACGTGCTGTGCGTATTACGTGCAAAAGAAAATTCTTGGGAACATGCGGGTTCTCATCGTCTTGTTGCTTTAGAAAAATTGCTGCTTTTGTTATGGTATATTAAAATATATGACAAATGTTTGTTACGCATGCGGATTTACCGTGATTTTGTGTAAATGGCGTAAAACGTCAATCATTTATTTCTCACATCGAGGTGAACGTTGCTTTTGAATACAGCATGCGACTTGACGCCAAATTTGTCGAGATTCTGTAGAAATTAGAGCTATTTTTTGGTTGAGCTCTTCCGAGACTATTAAAGAGCAAAACTATCGATCTTTGCGTTCGTAAGCATATTGTTAATTCATTACAAAGTTTACTACCGATTCTTTACAATGCCTTTGTACAGTCCTCGCTGCCTGTAGTGAGTAATTTCAAGACTTTATTTAACGAAAAAAAACAACAATAGAAATAGAAAATGGGATTGTTCTTTGCTAGGAAACATGCCCATCATTGTAAACAAAAATTAAACCTCTGGAATGGACTTCTGTGGATCGATGGACTGTGAAATGCGTGGCATATTAATGAATACTTTTTACTGATTTCCTTGCTTTTAAAAATAGTCTTTTTGAATGTAACAGAAAACAATTATGGTTTGGAAAGTATTAGACGAGTGTGGATTTACTCGGGAAGCAATAAAGTAAATATTCGAAGCGAGTATTAAATGCCAAATTGGTAGCTTCCGACGATCAAGAACACGCCAGAGGGGAGGGGTGCGTAACTCATTCCAGACCTTCCTCTGCACTGCTCGATTGATGGTACAAGAGTTGAGTGCAAGAGTTGCTTTTTAATACTTTCTTCGATCATTATAAAAGTAAGCGATATCATTCGCGTTTGCTGTTGTAAAAAAAGCGATACTGTAGCATGACTCGGCTGTTGGATTTGTGAGACATCGATGGTTACTTTGATGCAGCTGCTGTGACATTAATCGATCGCTTCACTTTGACAAATTTTGGTTAGATATCTCAGATATTCAAGCGCTTGTCTGCAGCCGTTTTCTGTGATTATTTCAAAATACAACCATATGTTTTCCACATGTATTTCGTTTTAGGAGACTTCTAGAAGGAAGTCATGATCATTTAAGGGAAATGGCTTTGCTTTGCGATTTATATCCTTTGTATATCGCTGCCGTGTGTGATTTTGCTGTGTTTTCATAAGTAATATAGCGAAGTGTAACCAACAGTTAAAGTGTATATGACAGTGATTTTTTTATTTGCTTAATCGAATCTACATGATGTCCTGATAAGAAAATGGAAAAAAATTTCGATATCGATTTTCCTTCTCCACGTTTTAGCCGTCTAAACACATGAAATTTCACTTCCGGTGTGTTACAAAACCGCGCAAGAAGAAAGACTGGAAATATTCCGCTGTGACGTCAATACGGGAATGCCGGTGTCGAGGTTTCTTGGTTCCTCGCATTTTTTGGTGCGCCCTGAGGAAGAAACATGGTTCTATCAAGGTGTGTTGTCTATGGTTGTAGCACTCGGGCCACGATGGCCCACACGGCCGGAGCTTAACCCGGTTTCCGTAGCATGAAGCAACTAGGAATATTGCTACTCCCCCCCTGGATGGGATGCTAGTCCATCGCAGGGTTACCCCCAGCATTTTGTCGCCGGTACCCATTTATACACCTGGGTGGAGAGAGACAGTGTGGAGTAAAGTTTCTTGTCTAAGAGACCAGGCTCGAACCACCGACCTTCAGGTTGAAAGTCCGACGCGCTAACCACTAGACCACCGTGGTTGTAGCAACAAGCACCAAAAAACGGAGGAACAGAGAAACCGCGACACTGGCATTCCCGTATTGACGTCACAGCGGACTATTTCCAGTCACGTTTTTGTAACACACCGGAAGTGAAATTTCACGTGCTTAGACGGCTAAAACGCGGAGAAGGAAAATCGATATCGAAAAATTTGTTTCCACTTTCTTATCAGGACATCATACAGTTTCGATCAAGCAATATAAAAAAATTACTGTCATATACACTATAAGATACCAATTTCATTGTTTACAAGGTATAATACAAAGGTGAATGTTATGCTGATATGCTGTGTAAGCTACTTGTGAAATGTCCTATTTTTCTCCTATTTTTTCATGATTTTTCCTATTGTTTTCCTATTTTTCGTGTTCAAATTTCCTATTTTCCTATTTTCTTGAGCCCATGTGCTGCTTAAGGAGGAAAGTGTATTCCATCGGCTTGTGAATCTGCTTACCGTGAGATTTCTGTGCCTCATCGTGAGACCGCCCTCAAAATGTGAGTCTCACGGCAAAACCGTGAGACTTGACAGGTCTGCTGGAGGCATTCCCGACAACGTAAAACAAAGACAACAAAAGGCATAACTGAAAATGCGATACTACAAAGGTAAAAAACAAAGGGAAAAGTCACAGGTTCTTACACCGAGGTAACCTGCTTATCAGATTGACAATAAATTTAGTAAAGAACTATTTTTCGTTTGTCTCACGATGTAGTCACTTCCGATGTGGATCGCGACGTTTCGACTGCATACTGCTAGTCTTCTTCAGGCGATGGGGTCGACTGGTTACGCGTCACCTTATGAAGCACGATGCTCTGCTGTGATTGGTTGGTTTTCAACAGCTGTGACTGGCACATTTTGATCCTCGTTGTTTCGGCGAATTGTTCCCTCGGCGGTCCGTAGTCGTACGGCTCTCCTGTTGTTGTGTTTCTTGATCGTGGGCATCCATGCTTCTGGAATTTCTATTCCACTGTCCCTGTTGATGTTGTTAGGGTTAAGTCTTATGTGGATCGCCTCTTTGGCCCTGCGTGTGTACCAATGAGGATCACGATCAATAAACTTTACTTTATTCCAAAGCGGGTGGTGTCCGGTGTTGTTGGCGTGCTCTGAAACGGCGGAGGTCTGGGTACGGGCGAATCGGATGTCTCGGTCATGCTCTTTTATTCTGTCTCGCATAGGTCTTCCAGTCTCGCCGATATAAACTTTACCGCATTCACAGGGAATTCTGTAAACCACGCCATCTTGTTTAGTCGGGTCAACAGCGTCTTTAGGCCGTACTAGGTGTGATCTAAGTGTAGTCTCCGACTTGAAAACATGCAGCGCGTACGCCTTGTTGTTTTAGGCAGCGGCGAAGTTGTTCGGACAGACCTTTGACATAAGGTAAAACCGCAGTAGATTTGAACTCGGTCGTGGGCTCCGCACTGGTGTTGGCTTTTCTGGTCTTGGTAAGTTTCTGCAAGAAAGAAAAAGGATAACCATTAGAAACAAGAACAGATGACAGATGTTTTTTCTCCTTGGAGATAACAGAGGGTTTCGTTACGAGACGTTTGGCGCGCTCGTAAAGACACTTGACAATACCGCGTTTTACTGATTGCGGGTGGTGTGAATCATACGCTAAGTATTGATCAGTGTGTGTAGGCTTCCTGTATGCGCTGGTGGTGAGGCGGCCGTCGGGTTCTCTTGAAACTGCAGTGTCGAGGAAGGCGAGTTTGTTGTCATTCTCTGTCTCCATGGTGAAACGGATGGAAGGCTGCTGGTCGTTTAGATGCTGTAAGAAGCTATCGACGATTGCGCGATCTAGAATGGTGAAGGTGTCGTCTACGTAGCGTTTCCAGATCCTAGACTTGTAAGATGATGTAGTTATTGCTTGTTCCTCGAAGCTCTCCATGTAGAGGTTGGCAATAACAGCGGAAACCGGACTCCCCATGGCTGCGCCTTCTTGTTGTTCGTAAATTGTTCCGTTATACTGGAAGTATGTGGATCTCAATACGAAAGTCAGGAGGTCAGCGATCTGAGCAGGCGTTAGCGTCGTACGGTCTGCAAGGGTAGGGTCGTTCTCCAGTTTCTGTAATGTGGCTTGTACGGCGGCTTCGATAGAAACGTTGGTAAACAGCGACTCTACGTCGAAAGACACCATGATCTCGTTGTCTAGGATCGTCTCACTGTTGATGGTGGATACGAAGTGAGCTGAATTGGTCACCGTGAACTCTGAGTTACCTGTTAAAGGAGACAAGATATTAGCTAAGTAGGCGGATAAATCATATTTAAAGGTGTTAATGCATGACACAATAGGTCTTAAGGGTACGTCGGTTTTGTGGATCTTCGGTAAACCGTAGATTCTAGGCGGCTGTTTGTGTCGAGGTCTGATCTTGTTGTAAACGGCCTCCGATAGATGTCCGCTCCGCTTCAAGGTTAGTAGTTTCTTGGACAACTTCCGAGTCAGACGGTCTGTCGGGTCTTTGTTTAGGAGCCGGTACGGTCCGTTCTCGATCAGGGAAGACATCTTGGTGTGATAGGTGTCGGTATCCATGACCACGCTAGCGCGCCCTTTGTCTGCTGGGAGAACCGTGATGGTCTGGTCCTCTTTTAGGCGTTTCAGCGCGTCTTACATTTCCTTTGTGATGTTAAGCTCTGGTGGTTCTGCCTGCAGAAGGATGTTGTTAACAGCTCTTCTGACAGTGTCTGCTTGTTCGGGGTTGAGTTGTCTGATGGCTGATTCAACCTTTGCGACGATCTCTGTGGCAGGTATGTTCTCAGGAGTTACGGCAAAATTCAGTCCTTTCTTCAGCAGGGCTATCTCGGCATCGCTTAGGGACCTAGAAGATAAATTAATAACCCAGTTAGTTCTGTCAACATACGTTGTGTCAGTTGGTGACACGGCCGCCTGTTTTTCGCGCAAAAGTTTTTCAAACTTCTGCTGTTGTCTGTCTTTGGTGGTGTTAAAGACTCGTTGGGTGTTGGTCTTGATTTGTTCTAGTATCCTGTTAGCGTCGTCTGTCGAGAGTTTGGATGAAATACTCTAGGCTGTAGACTTTGCTTCCTTCTTTGTATCTCCTTTGGCCTTCTGCGTCAGTCTGATCCGTTCCCTCAGGAACCGCATAGATGTAAGTTCGGCGGCTTTCCGTGCGCCCTTTGTGGGAACTGGTGCTCGAACTCGTAGATCTTTCGGGACAACGCGGTTCTTGATGCACCTTGTTAGAAAGGTGAGATGGTTTGTGAAGCGTGCGAGCTTGTTCGAGCAACGCTCATGTCGACGAATCAACCCTAGGGCTGTGCGCCCATATTTCCGGTTAATATCGTAAAAAGGGTTGTTGTTGTTCATCGTAGTGAACACTAGTAAAGAAGTATTTTTCGTTTGTCTCACGATGTAGTCACTTCCGATGTGGATCGCGACGTTTCGACTGCATACTGCTAGTCTTCTTCAGGCGATGGGGTCGACTGGTTACGCGTCACCTTATGAAGCACAATGCTCTGCTGTGATTGGTTGGTTTTCAACAGCTGTGATTGGCGCATTTTGATCCTCGTTGTTTCGGCGAATTGTTCCCTCGGCGGTCCGTAGTCGTACGGCTCTTCTGTTGTTGTGTTTCTTGATCATGGGCATCCATGCTTCTGGAATTTCTATTCCACTGTCCCTGTTGATGTTGTTAGGGTTAAGTCTTATGTGGATCGCCTCTTTGACCCTGCGTGTGTACCAATGAGGATCACGATCAATAAACTTTACTTTATTCCAAAGCGGGTGGTGTCCGGTGTTGTTGGCGTGCTCTGAAACGGCGGAGGTCTGGGTACGGGCGAATCGGATGTCTCGGTCATGCTCTTTTATTCTGTCTCGCATTGGTCTTCCAGTCTCGCCGATATAAACTTTACCGCATTCACAGGGAATTCTGTAAACCACGCCATCTTGTTTAGTCGGGTCAATAGCGTCTTTAGGCCGTACTAGGTGTGATCTAAGTGTAGTCTCCGACTTGAAAACAGCGCGTACGCCTTGTTGTTGTAGGCAGCGGAACAATTCGCCGAAACAACGAGGATCAAAATGCGCCAGTCACAGCTGTTGAAAACCAACCAATCACAGCAGAGGGGTATCAGGAGATAGCTCTGTTAAAACAGCACTTCGATTTCTCTACCTAGCATCAGTTCATTGGGAGTCGAACCAGTAGATTCATGAACAGACGACCTGTAAGCCATCATACATGTCGGTAACTGAAGATCCCAATCCCCTTGGTTGTCGTTTAACTTTCCTCTAAGCATCTCAATTAATGTGCGATTGTATCTCTCAACTTGCCCATCGGATTGTGGGTGTAGGGGTGTAGTTCGAGTCTTCTCAATGTTCAGCAATTTACAAACTTCCGCCATTACCTTCGATTCGAAGTTTGTACCCTGATCACTATGGAGCTGCCTTGGCACACCGAACCGGCAAATAAACTCGGAAACCAACTTTTCTGCGACAGTACTGGCACTCTGGTCCGGGATGGCATAACTTTCTGTCCATTTGGTAAAGTAATCACTCACAACCAGCACATAACGGTTTCCTCTGGTGGTTAATGGCAAGGAACCGAGAATGTACATCGCAATCCTCTCCAGGGGGGCACCCACAACATACTGTTTCAAGGGAGCACGACGATTTCGTCCGCAAGTCTTCTTTGCACCACAATCATGACATCTTGTTACCCATCTATAAGTCTGCGAAGTCAGACCAGGCCAATAATAGCGACGCCGTAAAGAACCAAGGGTTTTATTAACTCCTCTATGGCTGGCTGTCGTATGGTTGTGGTGGGCTTTGAGGGCGGTCTCCCTCAAACTCTCCGGAAGTACAATTTGGTATGTTACTCTGTCCCCAATTTCACTCTCCCATCTGCGACATAGTACTTCATCTCGAAGGGAAAGGCGATCCCACTGGGATCATAGCGCTTTTAACATGGGACTTCTATCTGACACGTCAGGCCATTTTGGGCGTTCGTTCGCAGACTTCTTCAGCTGCATGAAGGTCTTCAAGACAGGGTCTTCTGTTTGTTGTTGCTTTAAATACTCCGTTGTCCACATTGGCTCCAATTTCACCGCACCACATTTGTTCTCCGCGGAACTTCCTGTAATCCCATCATCTTCTTCAGTAACTGCATGTACCTCTCTTGCTATTTCGTCCACTTCGGTCTGTGTTCCCACGTCACTCCTGGATAAAGGTTCCCTCTTTCTCCAAACCTGGCACCATTTTGCAGCGGTCCTCACATGGTCTGCGAGATAGGGAATCAACATTTGTGTGACGCTTGCCTTCTCGATAATCGATCTCAAAGTTAAGGGTGCTTAAGAAAGAGATCCAGCGTGCTAACTGTCCCTCTGGGTCTTTTGTTTCGAGGATAGACCGGAGTGGGGCGTGGTCTGTCCGAACTAAGAACTGGGATCCTTGGAGGTGGTGTCGATGCAATTTGGTGAATTCAACAATGGCTAGCAGCTCCTTTCTTGTAGTACAGTAGTTCCTCTCAAATTTGGAGAGTGTCCTGCTCGAGTATGCTATCGGCTTTTCGACTCCATCTTGTATTTGGGAGAGTACATCCCCGATGCCATGGTTGCTGGCGTCTGTGTCCAGAATAAATAATCCGTCTTGTTTCGGATAAGCTAAAACAGGAGAGGAAGTGAGTAGTTCCTTCAGCTGATCGAATGCGTGTTGGCATTCATCTGTCCACTCAAAATCCTTGGTTGGTTCTGTGAGTTGGTACAGTGGCTTAGCTATACTTGCAAATCTTGGGACGAACCGGCTGTAATAGGTTGCCAAACCAAGGAAACTCTTGACTTCAGCTGAACTCTCAGGAACGGGCCACTTTGAAACGCGCTCAATCTTTGCTGGGTCAGTTGCTACTCCTTGTTCAGTCACAATGTATCCTAAGTAAGAGATCTTCTGCTGGAAAAGACTACACTTGCTTGGCTTGAGTTTAAGACCTGCAGAAGCAAACCGTATAAGCACCTTTTCTAACCGCTGGAGGTGTTCCTGGAAGGTTTCGGCGAAACCAATTACATCATCCAGGTAGCACAAACAAATCTTGAATTGAAGGCCCTTCAATACAAGTGTAATCAATCTTTCGAACGTTCCAGGCGAGTTCGTGAGCCCAAACGGCAGACAATTTCACTCAAATAACCCGCTACTAGTGACAAATGCTGCTTTCTGCTTGGTGGTAGGGTCCATTCCCACTTGCCAATAGCCCGAGGCCATATCAAGGGTGGAAAACCAATTAGCACCAGACAAACAATCTAGAGAGTCATCTATTCGTGGTAAGGGAAACGCATCCTTAACAGTCACAGAGTTCAATTGACGATAATCCACACAGAGTCTTTGACTCCCATCCTTTTTTGCGACCAAAACCACTGGAGAAGCCCATGGACTGTTAAATTCTTGCACTTTTCCTTCCTTCAACAATTTATTAACCTGTAAGTCGATTTCTTTCTGTTTCCAAGGTGCTGTCCTACGAGGGCGCTGTCGTATCGGTGCGGCACTACCAGTGTTGATGTGATGTTCGATTTCGTTGTTCATTCCAAGGTCCCAATCGTTCATTGAAAACACTTGTTTGTACCTTTTTAAAAGGTTGACCACTTGCTGTCTCTCCTCCTCGTTAAGATTTGCTGAGCTTCTTTCAGTCAGTCCTTTCAATGGTTCAGAATTCGCGCTGGCACAGTTGAAGCATCTTCGACATTTACTAATGTTCTTGCAATGAATAGTCCCTTTTCTTGTAAATGTGAGTTATTGCAAGGTTCCAAAATACGCAAACCGTGGTCTGTAGTTAACAGCGTAGGTACTACTCTTCGTTTCTTGATAGTCACTGGGATAACAACTTCAGAGTTTGCATCCACGATAACAGATCGGCGAACCATACATCGAAAACTAAGCAACTGATTCTGTGAGTCGTGACAGTCGATTACTTCTCCATTTACAGTGACAGTTCCTTGAACAATGTCTAGGGTGGCTCCGACTTGAGATAGTAAGTCCATTCCGAGTATTACATCTTCTTCAATATCAGCCACTACAAGACTGGTCATAATTTCTTGACTGCCTAGTCTTAACATGGTGTTTCCTGTACCATAAGTCTTGCTGCTACTACCATCTGCTAGCAAGATGTCAGTGTTCTCATTTCTGAGAGGAAACCTTTGGCTTTGAGGGAGCTTTCCATATACTCTATTAGACAAAACTGTCTTTACTGCTCCAGTGTCAATCAAACAGTTAACACTTTGATCCTCAATAAATCCTTTGGCGTATAAACCACGGGAAATTCCGGAAGAAACCGTTATGCCATGAGGTGGTTGCCCTTTTCAATCATCTAGACGTCCCCCCGGGCTGCAGGGAACGTCTGCCTCTCGTTTTCCGGCAACTTACTTACTTCAGGCTCCAACTTTCTAGGAAATTGACAATCTCTTTGGAAGTGCCCTTTTCCTTGGCAATTCCAGCACTCTAGGTTTTGTCGTGATGAGAACCCGCTGCGTTTTGGGTACGGTGTGGGTTGAGTCTGCCCTCCAACAGTCATACATTTTTGTACTTGATCTGCAAGATTGTGTAAAGCTTCCCTTTGGGCAAGGTGCTCCTGCTGTTGAGTTTTAATTAACTTTGTCAACTCCTCTACCTGATGTGCAAGGTCATTTGTCTCCTTGTAGAAATTTTCCACTGATCTAATTCTTGGTTTTGATGTAAGCCCGGTATTGACAACACGAAAGGCTTCTAATTCACATGCGGTTAGTAAGGCTTCGTTTAATGTCCGTGGTTTGTCTTGCCGAAGTCGCATTCGGTCGTCAACGTCACGTATGGCATCAATAAAATGCTGTACGGCAAACCGCTCCTGGGCTGCAGGAACCAAATCTTGATATGCCAAACTTGACATAGTTCTGATATCAGCAGCAAGAGCTTTAAGGAACTCACCTTCCTGTTGTCGGCGATTATGGAGTCTGGCTTGGAAAAGTTCAGTTTGTTTTTCCACACCAAAGCGTAGTCCCAGCCGTGCTACTAACTTCGAGTAATCATTGCAATCAGAGTCGGACATCCCATGTAATATTTTTTGTGCTTCTCCACGAAGGGCTGCAGACAAAAAGCTGGCTGATTCCTCCGATTTCCAACCATTAATAACTGCACATCGATCAAAATGTCGCAAGTAATCTCGTAAACAGGTACGTCCATCGTAGTCATCGGGGAGTTTAATCGGTTTCGTGAAACGGCGACTAAAACTTGTGTTAGGCATCGATCGTGGGTTGTCACCACGAGCAGCGTTCCAAAGGTCGTTCACAGAGGAAAAAATACTTGCATTCATCATTGTGTTCTCTTCGTCTTCGCTACGAAACGGATTTCCCGGCTTGAAAGGGTTTGTAGGTGGTGTTTTAGGCGCAGGAGTGGAACAACTTGAAAACAACCCAGAATCGAGGGAATCCATTGCGACTACGTGTGTCAACACACCGAACCAAACTAACCAAATTGTGACTCCAATTAAAGACATAAACAACAACCGTAGTTTCTTACGAAAAGGTTCTGCAGAGAACACCGCTGCCACCAGTTGCAGCGTTCCGATTTGTTCCTAAATTGATATAAAAACGCGTAAACTTCCAATCCGATAAACAACTGTATTTTCCCATTCACGATAACAACAACAACTGCGCATGCCTGTGAAACAAGACAAAACGCATGCGCTACAATACACATATCGGGGGCTTTATGTACTACGGCCAACCGAAAATCCGATTAAAGAGAAATCTCGGGCAATACGAAAATGTGATCAGGCAAAAATATCGATATTGTGGCAGAAAATTGATGGAACCTTCAGAAAATTCAAACAAGTGGAAATCGATGTATTCCAGCAGAAAATTGATGAAACCATCCGAAAATTCAAAAATGTGATGCAAAATGACATATCATATAACAGAAATCAAAATTTTAATTATGACGGTAATCACCCACCATATCAATCAATGTGTCTTGGCGTGTTCTTGGGATGTCGCAATGTGTGTCATGCAAATTTTGTTGGGGGGAGGGGTGCGTGACTGGTTTCAGACGTTTACTCTCCCAGTCGCTGTAAAAGAAAGCGATATTGTTCGCGTTTGCTGTCCTAAAACAAAATGATGCCGTAACAAGACTGAGCTGTTTGATTTGTGAGACATCAATGTTTAGTTTGATGCAGTTGTTTAACATTCATCGATCACTTCGAGTTGACAAATTTTGGTTAGATATCCTGCAAGGTAAGCGTTTTGCGATTTATATCCTTTGCTGGTATATGGCTATCGTGTGTGATTTTGCTGTTTCTTCAGAAGTAGTATAGCGAACTGTACCCGGTAATTAAGCAATTACAATTCAACTATTTACCGTTCTAATTTCGACGGAATTGTTAAAAATTAAATCTTTTTTATTTCGCATGTGTTCTATTTCTGGTAAAAGGAAAGCAGGTTGAAATTTTCTAAGAAAAATTAGTTGTCAAACGGTTGAGTTTAAATAGGGATAAATCGTCGAACAAAACACGTCCCGGTAAGTCAAAGAACTACTGAGTAAACAATTCTTAAGCATTACATCATGTAGTTTCGCTCAAATTCCACCCATCTCGTATTTATGTCACGCTAAGGCCGGTTGTTAATTGTTTGATCGATCATGTTGATATTGTAAATTAATTCTAAATTCTATCACTGATTCTCCAAAATGCCTGTACTTAAGCAATCGTAACTCCTTGTAGTTGGTGGTTTCAAAGATTTTAATGCGAAAGAAAATGCAAAGTTGTAAACTTATGTTTTTTTCTAGATGTACCCAGCCCGTCATAGAAAAAATATAGACCTAAAATGTAGCCTACTATGATGTGCTTGAAGCGGACTGTGGAATGTAAATGCGAATGTGGACTTGACTGCGCATAACAGATTCTAGATTGTGTATTGTGGACTGCTGATATAAAACTTGAAGTAACAATGCGTGTAAGAACTAGGCAATCTTCTATTGTTCAGCGGCATTTCGCTTTCTTCACATAAGATTTTTTTTAGATTTTCTTACTGAGAATAAAAAAACCTATGGACAACACGTTTTTGAAATAAAATGTACTGAAACTTTATTTTAAAGCGATATTTCTTTTGTGTTACAATATTTTATCCAATCATGAGACTCCAAAACAATGGCCAAGAAAGGCTTCTAACTTGCCATGTTTCCCACATAGAAATTTTGCTGCATTAAAACTCGGAATAGTTTTCATTAAAAGCGAATCAACAAGTAAACTAGAGAGAAATAAATGCGCTACCTGATGAAGTGATAGTAGATTTTCATGTTTTAGCCAATGAGGTGGACGGTTTTAACAATATCACAATTAACACCTTTCTGCATTCCTTGCCGTTGGGTTGCCTAGTTCTTACTGGGATCATTACTTAAAATGAGAACTGTGAACTTTGGACAGTTGACAGTTGGGATGCATTTTGACCAAGGCCTGTGGCTACAGACTGTTGGCTGAGTGTGAACAGGGGAAAGTGGACTCAGTATCCACACATTAGTAAAAACTAATAAAGCTAGGAGCGGCCGGGTGGGAACTCGGACCAAACGAGCCATTCGCGAAGCCCAACGGGCTACTTGTTAGTCACGCAATGGAAGTCGTATGTCACGCCTATTGCGGAGCGGTGTCCACCCTTAACGCCAATACTTTGTTTTGTTATATCTTAATTAAATGCCACATTAATATAAATATAAAATAAAATTATTATATCTGACATTTCCGTGACCTACCTGCTAATTTTTCCTCAACGATTTTGTTCAAAGAGAATTCTATATCACTGCAAAGCATCGTTATTTTTGTTTAGCGAATTTTTAGATGAAGCTAGGATTTAACCTTTTCCTAACGATTGAATATTTATCGGTACGAACTCAAGAAACAGATTGATAAATAGTCAAAAATGAGTTAAAAATATAAAATATAAAATATAAATAATAGAAAAAAAAGTAGAAAAAAAACCCGACCCCGACCCCAACCCCGACCCCGACCCCGACCCCGGCACCGGCCCCGCGTTCTACTGACACCCAATTTTATGGAAGAGTGAACTTAGGAGACTCCTAAGTTTCGCGTATCTTAGGATGGGCATAATATATTGTTCGTGAAAAACACTTAGGACATATCTTAGGATGCCCCTAATTTTTATCCTAAGTTATATTTCAGGATATATCTTAGGTAGGATTTCGTGAATCCGGCCTCAGGACCGTACCTAGCATGGGGCGGACCGAGGCACTTGCTTCGGTAATAATAAAATTTTGAATACTAGTACAAGTATTGGATCTTTTTTGTAAGAGGCTATGCATAAAAACAAAGAAAGAAAGAAGTGTTTTTGCTTTCTGATATTGCCACGGTAAGAATGTTTAGCCGGCTACGGCTCTGGTTATGAATCTGCAGTCGCCTTTGTAAACGTTATTGTCCATGAAACATGCTTCTGTTGAAGATGTTTCAGCCGTAAATTCAACAGGTGGATGATTGTTTGTTTGCTTCCTCAATGAACGTGCGTGGTTTCCAAGTGTTGGCTGATCTCCGGTGTAATAGCGGCAGCTGACGTCATAGGTCGCTTACTATCAGACTTTACATGATAATATATACAGATAGGCTGAGCGTACAGGGTCGCTCTCTGAACAGAAAGCTGATGATAAACTTAAGCACAATAATTAAAATTGACGACCGGGCTATTGTTCAATTTTAGAAATTCTCAAAAAAACAGACTTACGCGACCGTCTGCACAGTACATTTAGACCGTACAAAAGTTCACAAAAACAACCTTTTCTCCGTCTATAATAACTAGTACGACTACTTTTCAAATAAAATAAAATAAAATAAAATAAAAATAAAATACAATAAAATACTTTTCAAATAAAATACAATTCTCAAAAACAGACTTACGCGAGCGTCTGCACAGTACATTTAGACCGTACAGAAGTTCACAAAAACAACTTTTTCTCCTTTTAGATACTAGTAAGACTAATTTCCAAACAAAATACATCTGTTGTTTATCAAAAATTGTCCGAGAAACTGATTTGGAAATCAAAATTGCAAAAAATACACAAACATATTTGCATAAGGCCACGCGAGCTGGTGAAGTTTAGAACTATAAAATCCAAGTCTTGTTTTGTCTAAGTACATAAAATCGCTTTTCAAGCTATGTAATGAATGAACAAACACATAAAAATGGACAACACAATCTTCTTTCGAAAAATTGTATTCAAATCTCCATACGTTTATGTTTAAAAGCAAAACACGAACCATTTATAGCTCATCAAGGCCGAGCTGTCTTCGATGAAAGAAATCAAAACGACTGAATTTAAGCACGTTTATAAACAATTTTCCAAAACTAGCGAGAAGACAAAGAAAAAGTCAATCACAAATTGATATCAACATAAAGTCCCATCGAAAAATGTAATCTGTTTTACCTTTAAGTCCCTCGCTTGCTTGGAAAATCTTTAAATCTCCGCTTCTTTGGTTGTGAAATCCGTAATGAAAACAAACATCTCGGATGTTATGTGGCGTCAGGCACACGCGCGCCCGCGAAACATTCCGCTAGCCATGACCATGAAAAATGACGGGCATAGCTTCTATGAGTATGAGGCTCCGCGCGGGCCTTCGGCCCTCAGAGCTCCGCTAAAATCGCTTTTCAACCTGTGTAATGAATGAACAAACACAAAAATGGACAACACAATCTTCTTTCGAAACATTTTATTCAAATCTCCATAAGTTTATGTTAAAAAGCAAAACGCGAATTTATAGCTCATCGAGGCCGAGATGTCTCCGATGAAAGAAATCAAAACAACTGAATTTAGGTACATAAATTCCCATAGAAAAATGTATTTTGTTTTACCTTTAAGTCCCTCTACTGCTTGGAAATTCTTTAAATCTCCGCTTCTTCAGTTCTGAAATCCGAAGTGACAAACATCTCCCCGCATTGCTCCCATCCTCGAAGCAAGATTTTATCCCTGAAAGCCCTTCTTTTTCCACTATAGCGGCTTCTGAGTATTCCTTAATTGGTATCCCTGTCTTGAGTAGCAAACCGCGAAAAAATGCGGGAAAATAACAACTTTAATTTAAAAGGTTTTCTCCGCTTAGTAAACACAGAAAAACAGGGTTTTCCCAGCTGAAGTGACTTTCAGCCGTGTAACCGCGCGAAAAACAAAGCCTCGCTTTGGTTTCAAAATTGCTAAGATCCCGGATGTTGCGTGACGTTGTACGCGCATGTTTTGCGACGTCATACGCGCCCGCGAGCTAGTCCTGCCCAACGGACGGCGGACGGCGGCGGCGGAGGCGGGCACACGACGCGCCCGCGAGACATTCCGCTAGCCATGGCCATGAAAAATGACGGGCATAGGTTCTATGAGTATTGGGTTACGCAGCATAGGCCCTTATCAATTGTGCTAGTAAAAGTAGCATATTGTGCTACTAGCAGTGCCCAATTTTTTTTCCAAGTTATGCTCAAAATTATGCTACTTTTTCTTAAAGTAAAGTTTCACGTCAGATGCCCCCTCCCCTCCCCCGGTCTTGTATTTGCCTTTGGTTTGCTTCAGGCTCCGATCTCTAGTAATAAACAAAATAAGAAAGGCTGACTGTCTGACTGTACAGTTGGGAAAAAATTGTATATTTCCAATATTTCGTCAGGCACGGCCTGACTTCCTCAGGGTACTGACAACATCTTTACATTTCAAATAACCAAGAAACAATGGAATATAAGGTTACAAGCAAAAACGTTACAAAATTCAAATAATACAAGATAAGTAATAAAAGATGACATGTGCTATAAATTAATATAAAATAGGGGGTTTACAATTCCTCGCGCTTATTGATACCCTTGGGTTCAAGTGTTTGACCCCGTTCTATTAATAATCCCTCCCTTACTTTGCGTGCAGCGTCACGAGATGAATGCATGAGTTCTAATGGGATGAGTTCCATGTCAGTGGGTGAATGGTTGTCGGAAATAAAATGGTCTGAAACTATAGTAGGTCTCGAGGTAGGGGTGGGTCTGTCAACTGGTCTTCGGTGTTCGTTAAATCTGTCTTTAAGTCGCCGTTTAGTTTCACCAATGTACTGTTTGTTACAACGTCGGAAGTGTACCATGTAGATGAGATTTTTTGAGTTACAGTCAATGTGATGTGTGATAGTTCTGGTTTCCCCAGTGACAGAAAATAAGTAGTTAGTAGGTCCGTCAGTAATGTAACTACAAGTGAGGCAGTTGCTTCCGCATTTAAAGGATCCCCTGGGCAGGTTGGTTTGTGTGTCCCTATTAGCACGTAGTTTGGATCTAACTAGTATGTCACTAAGATTGTTAGTGCGTCGGTAGGCGACAATGGGTGTGGATGTAAATATACTAGCGCAACGTTGGGAAGAGGAAAGAATATTGAAATGTTAACGAATGACGGATGAAATAGAGGTGAGGGCAGGGTTGTATGTGATAACAAAAGGAACACGACTGGGTGAGTCTGATGTGGTAATACTGGGTTTGAGTGCCTCAGTACGTGTGATGGCCTGAATACGTTGTACCTCGCGTTTGTGGAAACAGAGGTTGTTACCACGAACGTTAAGGTATTGTATAAGTTCGTTGGTGCGTTGTACGAAGGTGTCGTCGGAAGAGCATATACGTCGTAGTCTGAGGCCGAGGCTAAATGGAATGGCTCGTTTGCTATGAAATGGGTGACATGAAGAATGTAAGAGGTACTGATGTTTGTCCGTAGGCTTGGTGTATAGATCTGTGACGATGACACCATTGTCTGGAGAGACATTGACATCAAGAAATGGTATGCACTGTGATGAATGAGAGGAAGTGAATTTGATGGTGGGGTGACGGTTGTTAAGGTAAGAAATGATCATGAGTGAAAGTAGGTCGTTCGAAGCGCCACCAGGTATGTGGTTGAAATGGTGCATGTTTGAGTGCATCGGTCTCGAACTTGGCGAGGAACAGGTTAGCGTATGATAATCTCTAGCAATTTGAGCGGGTTCTGGCTTATCGGGCGGCTGTTCTTCTCGATCATCTCGTATCTATCTGTAAGTTTCTAGACGCCATTTTTTTTGCCTGTAAAAGCGGAACTGAGACCGACGCAATCTTTACTTCCGGTGTGCCCAGTTCTCTAGACGACGAACGACGCAGTATTGCGGTAACCTTCTTCACCCTCCCCGAGACGAATGAAGTAGACTGAACCATGGACAGAACTTGAAAATAATCAATCTCAGAGTCCAATCAAGTAACGACACTGGTAATGTGCCATTAAAAAACCCCCTAAAAATATGCCGATTATGCTAGCAGTGTTACTTTTATACAAAGTGCAAAAATTATGCTCGTTTTTCCAAATTATGCCAAACATTATGCCATCACAATCGATAAGGGCCTAACGCATCGGGCCTGCGTTAGGCCCGGGTCTTAGTTCCGGTAGTTCTCTGATTCCCTGGTTCTCTGGTTCTCTAGTTCGCTAGTTCTCTAGTTCTCTAGTTCTCTGGTTCTTGTGGTTCTTTTGGTTCTCTGGTTCTTGTGGTTCGCTGGTTTTCTGGTTCTTGTGGTTCTCTGGTTCTCTGGTTCTTGTGGTTTTCTTGTTCTCGTGGTTCTCTAGTTCTCTGGCTCTCATGGTTCTCGTGGTTCTCGTGTTCCTTGTGGTTCTCTGGATCTCGTCGATCTCGCGTGGTTCGCGCGTGCACCGCCATTTTGAATGTCGAGAGAACCCCGGGTACGAGTGTGCGCACAAGAGCCCGATTTCCTGTGCATATTTGGTTTGCCTCGCTCGTCGCTTAGCTCTCAATCTTGATAGTTTTTCTCTTTGTTCTGGATGAAGAACGTGAACTTCGTTCTTTAAGCGAAAAACTAGGAGAGGTTATCTTTCTATTCGATGTGGTGGTCCCAGATGTTACCAACGAATGGTTCACGAAGTACGCAGCTTCTCGTGGAAGCACACGGGAACTACTTTTTGTCAGTTCCCTTACGTCTACCAGTGCGTTGATTGGGAAGGCAACGGTGAAGGTATTTGGCACATATGAGGAACCAGGAAACCTCTTCATGATTGCTGTGGCGCCGTCGCTGATTTCCCTTTCGTAAACGGTCGATACCATTTTTAACGGTCGATGTCATCATTAGCATTCATTAGTAACCAAGCCTTTGGTAATGGTCGATGCTATTTCTCTCTAGTTTATGCCCAGATTGGGACAAAAGTAGGCTATCATTATTAGATAAAATTGGGCCTAGGAAAAGCGATTATTAGATCTAAGCTAGATTCGCGGTAAGATTTAGGGTTAGGGTGACCCGTTATTGATATATATTAAGAAAAGCATCATTTATAATTAAATTTTTCTTGGGTTTGCCGGATCAACCTAGTGGTCTAGTGGTAAGAGAGACATGCTAGCATGTAGAGGTTCCGGGTTCGATTCTAGGTAATTAATTGCATTTTTCTTTTTGTGATAGAAGAAATAATTCTAAAATTGGTGAAAAATTTTCTAATTGTCGCTAAAATGGCATCGACCGTTTACGAAAGGGACAATTGCGTCGCCGTCGGGATCAGGAAAGACTCCGGCCTGTCATCTTGGCTATATTGGTTCGATTGTAGGACGCATCAAGCCAAAGATCAACACCAATATCTTGGTAGACGTCACCAATCGCCAGAGGATGTCACACCATCACAGAGTTCTGCTGGAAATAGGCTTGCACCGGACGTTAAACATTCGAACTCGAAGCGCAACAAACAAGTGCTTCGCGTTGCTATGAACATGCACGTTCTATGTGAGCGGCTGAAAAAGGCTTTACTCACCAGACCGGACCAACCGAGAGACCCATCAGCCTCTTGACAATGAATATGGCCATAAACCTTGTCGAGACACTAGAAACGTACAAAGGCATATCGGAAACGGTAAGTTTATTCAACATTGAAGTGTTACAGATGTTGACTAACAAAAAACATGGCTTTGGTTTTCAGTGAGCCTTTTCAAGGGATGGAGTGGATGACGGAGGCACATTGTTCAAATTATATTTCCACACAATGTTAATTTCTCTTTGATAACGGGGAGGGAAGAAGAGAGAGATTATTATATTTCTTAGAACTCCCCCCCCCCCCCGCCATCGCCACCACTGACGGTCTGTTTACGTGGAGTGTTACCGTTCTCTATTGTATTTCCCAGTTTTGTTTACATAAAATGTAGGGTCACCCTAGGAGTAGGGTTACCCTATAAGCTGGCAAGGGTTATATAAACCCTCCTAGCAGGACCAACCGTTTTGTTTGTTAAGCCATGTAAAAGCTCGAGGTAGGGTCACCCTCCTTGGAGGGTCAAGTTTAGCAGGATCAAGTTACTGTCACAATACTGCCAAAACAAAAAAGGAAATGGTTTCCGGTTGCCACAGCTTTTAGTTTAATTGGCGAGATAGCCCAAGGGATAACCGTTTGCATGTAAAGGTGGGCTTTCTTTTGAACCTTCTAAGAGGGTGCCCCTTCTACATATAGGTGCGTCACTCTCCCTCCATGTAATTAGTAAACAGGTGCTAATAAGGCTTTGGTTAGGAAATTAACCCTTTAATTTATAGCTAATCTCAGAAAAAAATATTAATCAGTGTCAGAATTAATATTATTTAACTTGTATATTTTCTTGCTTAATACTCAGGCAAATTTTTCATCTGACTACCTCTCTCCATAAATAAATGATGACTGGATCCTTATGTCATTTCACTGCATGAAATAAATCAGACCATATATCTTGAGTAATCATTCAACTGTGATTTAAATTTCTTTGTTTTTATTTTGACATTTTTTGGTATATTTTTATTAAATGACATTATTTGAATGTGAGATATTGAAGGCAAATACCACTAATAATACTTTGTGTCAGTATGCAATTTCTACATATCTCGTATATTGTATTAATTGTATGTTTCTTTCAGTGCTGTCAGTTACTACAGTCATCATCTGATGTTGTTAAAGTTGGTGTCAGTAGCCAGGAAATAAAGAAGAGGATCATTAACATTTCTGGACCTGTTGTTACAGTTAGAGGGATCTACACCAGCTTCTCATCACGAAACAGGCCAAGCACACAAAAAGTGCAGCTGTGCACGAACGAGCTTGAAAAAGAGGGCCTGGGCATCTTCAAAAAAGTGGATAAGTTGAAGATGTTTCACAAGAAGCTACCTGGAGATGACATCAAACCTAAATTAGCTTTGTATGATGTCTCTAGAAGCCTATACAGACATTTTCAGGAAAGGGGACCCCCGACTGACAAAACGCAACATGGATGAAATTTGGGAACACCACCCAGATGCTGCTGCAGTTGATGCTTACTTGTTACCACCTACACCTGTCATTTCACCATTACCATAGTAGTTTGGAATGGCTCCTTATGTCAGTGTACCGGTATATAGTGTACTAGATGAGGAAAAGTGAGTACAAAGACATTTTTAGGAACAGACAACAAGATTAGGCTTAGTGTTAATTGTTTGTAATACATTTCACTGGATATATAATTTGAGCAGAATTTGTATTGCTAGCAATCTTGGGGTTGTGTCGCAGAAAGGTTTGAGTCTTACCGTATCCCTTCAGGGTGAAGAATATACAAGTATTTACAATTTTATCATAAGTCTGTGTTTACTGACTATATTCGATAATTTTTTTCTCATTTGCAAAAGAATATTGGAACAAAATGGGCATACATATGATAATCAATTATATGTATTTCATTTTGAAATCGAAAAGAATATGTTATTATCACTATTAAGAACACTATCTAACAACAGGAAATTAATTCTGAAATATAAATGATGCTCATAGGGATTTTTCTTTAATATAAGGTACGTTGCATCAGTACACAGTTTGGTTAAGTTAAGTGACCAGACAGAAATTTGTTGGAAGAAATGTTATATGGTCTGTGTTATGTTATTGTTTATAACAGAGGTGATTTATCAGTTGACTGCAAATGGACCGTTGATTGATAAGTCTAATTCTCAAGACTCACAGTCAAGTAAATTAATCTGATTACTTGTGGTGCAAGTTGAGTTCAAACAGAAAATAAACTATATTACTTGTAGGAAATAAGTTTACAGTAAGTCACAAAGTTTGGTTGTGTTTGCTTAAATGGTAAAAACGTTTAAGGTATAAACATTTAAACTCCATGCGGGTGGATAGCTCCCCCCCTTCCCCCAAATCTGAACAGGACCATTCATGTTTCATGGGATGGGGGGAGGGGGGCTGGTGGGATTTAGGAAGAGGGAGGTGGGGGCATGTAAGAAATAATGAAGGCCTTTGGTACTAAATTTGCCTCTGTTTGTGTACTATACCGGGGGGGGGGGGTCATGTGAGAAAAAATGGCAAGCTGAGCGGAGTAATATAATTTCCAAATGAACCCCTCACCCACACAAATCCCACCAGCCCCATCCCCCTATGTGATAAAAAATGTGTGGGTGGATAAAGCCTTCCTGGAGATCCTCGGAAAGGCTTCGTGAGGGTGGACAGAGCCTTCCTGGAGGGGGTTTAGAGGCGAAACTGTATTTGACTCCCTCTCTCTATACTACTTGGGTGTAAAGGTGTTTTTATTCAGTGAAATGGTAACGGACCAATACTGTTCTAAACCTTTAATCACATCCCTCGGAAGCTTATTTGAACAATTGATATGGTGAGATGACCAATTGAAGAAAACCATACCCTTTATATATATCCAACGGACGACTGGTGGCTACCAGTTTTGTAAAATAAAAAAAAAAAATATATATATATATATATACACCCGTTTGCAAAAAAAAATGACATTTTTAAAAAATAGAAATACATACATAGCTGTTGTGTTCGCATCACAAATGTGGTGACAGGCGGCAGATACCTTTTCACAGTAACTACAATACCCTTTGCCAAGTGTTCATTACAGCAGGCGTCCGTTAATCTGCACCTTTGTTCACGGAAAACATTATTGAATAATTTTACAGATTAAATTATTCAATGCCTGAATAATCAAAGGCTCCTTAGAGCCAACCCGTGAATTTGAAATGCTAACGCATAACGCAATATTGCGGTAAGCTTATGGTTTTACTCTGTCACGGTTCAATATATATTTTTTTAATTAAACGTAAGGATTTTTGACAAACGCAAAAAATAAAATAACAGTACATCACTTTCATAATGTTCAGTCCTCAACATATTGGGGGCTTATTGTAGCCTTTACCGCTCTATTAGCGATTTTTCTTGTTTCTTTTTAACCAAGATTAAAGGATTTGTACATAACATTCAGGTTGTTGTACTGCCGCCTTGATATAATGAATTTAAAAAAATATATATCAAAAGCCGCCAATTTATAGCGGCAAGTTCGTCGAACAGAGGAAATATTTTTACATAAAAGGTCGCTAAATTTGCCATCTTTGATTCCCCCTTTTTTAATTGCAATCAAAGGATTTGTAAAATAACGGTAAGGGTCGTGAACGACCCCAAAAAAAGCGGATTATCCAACTATGGAGTCCGTCGACGAAATGATTAAGTTACTTATTGACACCTACTCTCAATAATAGGTGCTGAACAAGAGAACAAATATATCATCTTTGTCCTATGCTTTTTAAACTGTTGTGATATTTGTATCCAATAACGTCTATTTTCTACTACGTTTTTGCTTCACAGTCTCCAACGAAGATCGTTGCTATCCGCAATGCCTCAAAAGAAGCAAAGGCTCGAGTTAATAAATTGTCTGTGACTCATTTGTTTTTATTCAGGCATTGAATAATTTAATCTGTAAAATTATTCAATAATGTTTTCCGTGAACAATGGTGCAGATTAACGGACGCCTGCTGTAATGAACACTTGGTAAAGGGTATTGTAGTTACTGTGAAAAGGTATCTACCGCCTGTCACCACATTTGTGATGCGAACACAATAGCTATATATATATATTTCTATTTTTTAAAAATGTAATTTTTTTTGCAAACGGCTAGAGCTAGAGCTAGAGCACTAGCGCAAAGAGCACTAGAGCACTAGCGCAAAGCTTCTTTGCTACTCACCCGAGAGTTCGTGGTAATGGCAATGTTGTCACTTTGCGACAGTTTCATTTGTTTGAAAGGCACTTTAAACAAGGGCTTGCCGCTTACACTGTTACAGATAACGGCGACTTTGTTTTGAGTTACACACCTTCGCGCTATGACAAGGTAGGCACCCCTACAATGACTATCGGCATCTACGACGCTCACGCCTTCTTGATCACTAACATAAACAAAGTCACAAACAACTACACTTGTGGCGAATGTTTGGCTAGGTTCACAGGGGCCGATAATCTAGCGCGTCACGCCAAGACGTGCACTCGTGTTCAAACCAATATTGCCTGCCCTGGAAATCAAATCCTTGCTCCTGAGTCAGCTTTTAAAAAGGCGTTTTATCCAGAAGGCAGTTTTGGTATCAAAGCAACTTGCTGGCTAGAGTATGAGGCTCGGCAGCGTGGTATCCACATACACCATCACAGGTGCGGCCATGGAGGTGAGCGTATCATTGCAGGCCACAAAGTTGATGCCTATCTCCCAGAAAGCAAAACCGTGTTTCAGTACCATGGCTGCCACTGGCATGGTTGTCGCAAGTGCTTTCCATCACCTGAACAAAAAAAAGGAAGTGATCTCGACTGACTGTAAAGACAACCCAATCACAAGGAAGCAAGCCTTCGAAAGAACTCTGCACCGAAGTCACGAGATCAGCACGATGCTTGGCTATAACTTGGTTGAAAGGTGGCAACACGAGATGCCTCGACCATGGTGGTACGATCGAATCCCGCCTAAAAGAAACGAAACGTATCCAAACGCTATCGTCTACGACTCGAAGCCTATCAAGATAAGACCAAGGCGAGTCAGCCGACGCGGGATCTTTCCTACGAAAGTGAGCATGTGCCTATATCAGTCTCTATCGCGGACACATTGAATTTCGAGCCTGAGTACATTTGCTCTAAAGACCCCGAAGAGCTTATCCGCCTGTTTTATCAATCTCTGGAACAACGCAGTGAATTGATCCGAGAAGATATAGCCCAAAAATACATGCCGCCAGATCTTGAGGGACTTCCCGAAAACCAACAAAACCTCATCAAGCAATGGTGTGAGCAAGTCCCAGTGGTCGGCTTCAACTTCGGCAGATACGATCTGCATCTTATCAGAAAGCACTTTGTTTCTCATCTCGGACAAGAAAACGGAGTCTTTGCTGGGGAGAAACAGAGACAAATCATGTTCATCAACACACCCACCTTAAAATTTCTCGACGTCATAAACCATTTGTCCCCAGGCATCAAATGGGTAAAGATGTACCACAGACCAAGTCCTGGCTTCCATACGAATGGTTTGACAGCGCTGACAAACTTGATTACAAGGGCCTTCCGCCATACTGGTGTTGGTACTCACAACTCCGAAACCGCTTGTAGTGCAAACAATGCGAGCGTGTTTTCAAAGAGCGCGGAATGAACACCTTCGGGGATTGGTTGGAGAATTACAACAACCTCGACGTTACTCTATTACTCGAAACCCTCGAGAAAATGAAAGCGTTTTACACTAAGCTCGGTATTGACATTTTCAAAGACGCTGTTTCCTTGCCTGGGGTTTCGATGCAATATATCTTGTGGGGAACCCTGAGAGGACGTAACCGACCCCCACTGTACGCCCCAAGTGCCGAAGCCTATACAATGCTGAAAGAGGCTGTGGTCAGAGGCCCCAGCTTGGTGTTCACACGTAAACACGTGCGAGGAGAAACCCGCATTCGCTCACACAAATACGACCCAGCGCGCATCACCAAGCGTATTCTCGGGTTTGACGCGAACTCTCTTTACCCTAGCACCATGTTGAAGGAAATGCCCTATGGTAAAGAAAAAGTCGTGCATTACGAAGATCCAGCACAGGCGGCGAGAGATCTAATCCCCAAGTTGCGGTCTAAAACGTGGTTTGGCTTTGCCGAGGTCGACATCGAAGTCCCCAGGGATTTGTGGGAAACGTTGGAAGAGTTTCCTCCTCTCTTCATAAACCGCAGCGTGGGTGAAGAGGGTGTTCCACAACATATAAAAGATTACCTCGCGAAAAGCAACAGAACCCATTTTCCAGACCAAAAGAAGTTGCTAGGTGTGCTCCAAGCAAAAAAGATGCTTCTCTACGCGCCTATGTTGGAATGGTATCTTGATCACGGACTAAAGATCACAGCCGTTCATCGCACGATCGACTACATACCCATAAAAATCTTCGACTGGTTCGTGAAGGAGGTTGCAAACAATCGAAGGAAAGATGACGCTGATAAAGAGAAGGCCTTGCTCGCAGAAGTGTACAAGCTTTTGGGTAACAGTGCCTACGGCAAGTTTATCGAAGCTGTTGAGCGACAGACAAGAGTGGTGTACACCAACGATGAAGACACGGTCGACAAAAACCTGCGCTCGATATGGTTTGAAGATCTCGAAGAGATCGGAAACGCATACAAGATCGAATTGAGCAAAAACAAAGTCACGATAAACCGCCCTTTCCAGGTTGGCATCGTCGTGTATCAGCTTGCCAAGTTGCGCATGTTGCAGTTTTATTATGAGTTCTTGGATCACTATCTTGACAGAAGAGACTTCGAGCTTATCAAGATGGACACGGACAGTATGTACTTTGCCCTTTCGTTCGACGCTCTGGAAGAAGCTATACGGCCAGAACTGCTAGAGCAGTTTGAAAGGGAGAAAAAGAACTGGCTATCTTGGGACAAGTGGAGCAACAGAGAGCCCAGTTCGTTCAAACTGGAGTCTGAAGGCACAAGAGCCATCGCGTTGTGTAGTAAGTGCTACTTCGTAGAAGACGAGCACAGCGGTAAGGCCAAAATGTCCTCCAAAGGCATGTCAAAGGCGCAGAACGAGCTTCTATGGGAAAGATACGAGAGGGCTTTGGATGGGTACAAGGACATGGCCACAAACAGAGGCTTCAGGATGTACCAAGGCTCTACACGTACGAGCAGAGAAAGGTGGGCCTTAGCGCTTACTACGACAAGCGCTGGGTGTTGCCAGACGGCATCCACACAAAGCCTATAGAGTTTCACACTGGCGGCAACTGAGTGTCTGGCGGCACAACCATCAGCTCCTCATGTACGGAGCCCCGCTTGGGCCCATCGTAAAGGTAATACACAACCGGCTCGTTTGGTTTGGTAACAACCTTTTCAATGTTATAGACCTTCATCGACCAGATTGGATCAGTCGCCCTTCTCCCACCACCTTCAAGGCTGGTACAAGTACCATACGTGTACTCGGGGCGGGAGTTTCTTCTCGTTCACCCCAATTGGTCTCAAATATGGAGTCGCGGGCTTGGCTGAAACTGCTTTCTCACGTATTGCTTGCGCAGGCTTCTTACCAGTGAGCCATGTCACTTCATTGTTAATCGCAGATACAACATCAGGAAGTCTTTTTACCCATTCAGTCGATCTCTGACCGGAGGGAAGGCGCATTTCAACCGCATACTGGTGC
Source organism: Cladopsammia gracilis (assembly GCA_022457155.1). Taxonomy (NCBI): domain Eukaryota; kingdom Metazoa; phylum Cnidaria; class Anthozoa; order Scleractinia; family Dendrophylliidae; genus Cladopsammia; species Cladopsammia gracilis. The sequence goes on from JAJGOT010000043.1 coordinate 563,683, forward strand.
CCAAACAACCTCTCCGCCAGGGTTCTGTTGAATCTTTCAACAGTAGCTTGGTCTCTGTGGATATCAACGCGCCCACGACGAATAACAGTTTTGTTATCACTCATAGCCTTAGTCACAGCCCCCATAAACTCACGTCCAGGGTCAACCTGTAATAATTGTGGCCATTTCAAAGGCCCGCGTCTGTAAATCTTTTGAAACGTTTTAGCAACTTCATCTGACTCTTTCGAAGTCAAGGGCTCTGCTGCTTTGAAACGGCTAGCCACATCGACAACCGTTAAAGCGTATTTGTAAAGCTTTCTCCCACGAGGAAGTTTGTCATGTGGCAAAAAAAGAAGGTCTACTTGATGCACCGCATTGGGCGAGAAGACATCAAACTTTGGCCGAAGAATATAGCGTGGTGCTGGGAGGTAAATCTGCCAAAGGGCTTGTTTGATGAGCCACTTTTTCGCCACCTCATCAGAGACCTTAGCCGCTGCAGCTAGTTTTTTCACAGCGGCAAGACCTTTCCAGTAGCCTTTCGGGCTGAAGTAGATCTTTGAGAGTTTGGCATTCATCATTTGTGTATATATATGGAGGTTTAAAGAAAACGAAAGGCTGCATAGCCAAGCGCAAGCACGCTCGTGCCAATAAACAAGAGTTCGCCTTGCTTTTTGCTGTAGGCCGGGTTTATAGAAGTCAGAGAACTCGGGCTCTTTGGGAAGTGTTTGCATTCGTTCTTCTGTGGGATGGGCTTGATTGTAGAGGGCAAGCGCTATGTCCGTCTCATGGAAGTTGTCCTTCGCTTGATTTTTAATCCGATCATTAGTTGCAATCCAGTCGAGGAGTTTTGTGCGGTTATCTGATACTTAGCATAAGCCGTCTGATAGTCTTCTAAAGTCTTGTCGTGCCTTTTCTTCTCTTCCATGGCAGCTTGGCCGTTATCACGAGACAAATATTTTTCTAGATAATTGCCTCCAGTGAAAGCGGCAGCATTCAGAATTGCTCCACCAAACATCATTGCGATTGATGCCATTGTTGTGTATATATATTTATTGTTTTTTTGTGTGTGTTTACATCGAGGCTGGAAGGATTTTCTGGTCCTCAAGGTATTTCTTCAGTGCAATGTTGCCAGCCATGACAGCTGTGAACTTTACGTAGTTCATGACATTAGTGCTTGGATCAGCTGTGAAATTCTCTTTGACGACTTTTTTAGTAATCCATCCAATGCCGGCGACAAGGCCAGTGATTACGGCGGCATCAGTAATTGATTTCACGAGCTTGCTGTCAGACATGGTGTATATATAAGATTTTTAAAAATTATGACTCGTGGATCTCGTCTTCACTCTCATCTTCAGTCTCATCTTCGCATTCTGCAATCACCCGTTGTTTTTTATTTTCCTTGAACTTAGCATTAACCTTGGAAATTGTTTCGAAAAAGATTTGGTTAGTTGTAAACCAAACACAAATTAAGGCGGTTAAGCCGAAAAAGTGTTCCTCCACATTTATATATATATATATATATATATATATATATATATATATATATATATATATATATATAAAGTGTAGAACTGGATATTCGTAAAACAGTGCTCAATACATTAATGTAGAGCGAAGTATATGTTTATGGAGGAAAGAAACAAATAAACTACGCTTTCATCCCGACAAGCCTGTTTCGTGGTTGCCCACTCATCAGGGGATTCAATAAGAATATTCCTTACCGTCGCTTCTTATATACAAAATAATTTACATAATAACAATAACAAATCTATGCGGCGCGAAGTTTAACAGTTCAGCTGTTGCGTAGAAGGGCTTTGTTTCTGTGGCGGCAAGAAGACACGAGTTCATTACGTTTGTTAAGTGTAGAGAGTTTCGGTCGGCAAATGATTAGAAATTTTTCCTTTAGGAAAAAGATGCAAAAGATGCAACCTCTGCCTCTGTTGGTTTTGGGGTGGTTTTGAAGTGGGGTTATTTGTCGTGTTTGGAGTACGGTCGTTATTTTCAGCTTGTTTTTTTGTTTCGCGAGCCAGGCGGTTGCGCTCTGCTAGTATTTTTCCAGAAACAACACGATCTGGGTGTTTTTTTGGGAACAGTTTTTGGAACATCGGTGGTAATGTGAGTGGTAGTTGTTGGCGCTGTTGGTTCTTCAGGGATCGTATCCATCATGTATATATAATATTATAACATAGCGCGCGTGCTTGCCCTATATAAGTCCTATTGAGTCGCTATGAACAAAATCTTTATTTATGCACGCCCGTGCGTAAATAAGATGGCGTCAGCATTTTTTTACCTGGCTGCACAGTTTCTGCCCTGTTGAGCTGCAGTGCAGTTTTCCTTCTCTTTAAAATATGGAAAAAACCAGTGAAGAACTGCCCAATTTTTCTATCGGCATTAATGCGATTTTATGAAAATGTATGATGTATGAAAATGCCAAAAAACTTAGCTTATTCATGTTAGTTTTTTATCTTGGCGGCGCAATGTTTACAAGTTTACTCAAACTCGTGAACACGCTATGCTAAAATTTTACAAACCGAAGTTTTATACGGAAATTATACCTATTATAAAACAACAGACAACATAAAATACAGCAGTAAAATTGCAGAGAATGTTGCATTGTAAAGACTTCAATTCAGAATTGAAAAACAAACTGAACAAGCATGCGACCGAACAGAGCGAAAAGCTATCAGATTTGAAAAAAATGCAATCAAGGCAGTCTAACAAAAATTAGTACATTTGGACACAAATTAACGTTAAAAAAACGTTACCTGCACTCGATACAGCTTTTTAGTCCCTTCCTTTAGCACCCAGCTTTCCAGAAAATTAAGCGAGTTGAATTGTTCTTGTTGTTGTTTTGACACGGACCATTCGCTAAAGAACCCGCATCTTTAGTCCACACATTTCAAGTCCGAAGTTAATCCATACTGAAAGCATATGTTGTTCTCTCTTCAATTAACAACGGATTTTGAACTGCACAGCGAGTCTCTGTTTCAGTTCATGAACCATTTCTCCATTGAGCAGACTGAGTTCGACAAAACTTGCACACAAGTCCCGTGATGCGAAAAAATACAAACTTGCTCGTTTTAGTTCCTACAGCTGCGTAGTGAGATTTTTTGCCTCCAATCCGCTTCAAACAGTGTTTAGGAACATTTTCAAGGAAACATAAAGCATATACCATATTTCAAAGCCAATTATTAGGAGACAATTTCAGAAAATTGTGCTTGTTCGTTTTTTCCAGATCAAGCGGTTTGAACAGCTTTGCCAAGGTGAACTTTCATTCAGCTTCGTCAAGGTGAACTGTGATACGCGGCAAAATTTTCGCGCCTTTTTTCGTTCAGTCATGCGATCAGTATTTTTTTCCTTCCCTTTCGCTATGTTATAAAAGAATTTGTTCATGCTTTTAGCTGTGCGTATATCGAGTTATGGATGCACTTGGGAAGTTTGGAGAGCACTCAAGAAGCTAGAGTTGCTCTTACGCATCTTTCGTGCTCTCCAAACTTCCCGTGTGCATCCATAACTCGATATACGCACGCTAAGCATGAACAAATTCTTAATTTTTAAAAACTTTCGACCGTTTGTACCTTGTTTCTACCTGGTTCCTGCCAGGTTCTTGTCAGGTTCCTACCGGGTTCTTGTCAGTTCTTGTCAGGTTCTTACCAGTCCATCGCTGTCAACATCATCAATGTCCCATATTAGGCGGTCAACTTCATCAAAGCCCACTATTGGATAGCCTTCAATGTCTCTGCTTTGGTGTGTGATAGGCTTCGGCTCTTCCAAAACAGTCTTTTTATTTTTGAAGTCGATGTGTTTTGTAGTGATAAGAACAGCATTGGCCAACGCCAACAATCGTCCACATCGCAGTGCAAGGGCGCCAGCAAGTGTTGACAATTCTTGGTTAATGATGTAGTCATTTTTTAGTTCTTTCTGTAGCTCTTTCACATTATCAATTGAAACAACCATACCAATGCCTTTGGTAACAAGCATTATAGCGCTTTCAACCAGAGATTCAGTCGTCTTATTATCGATGTATGCTTCATATCTTTAGTTGTATTTTGTAACATCTTTATCTAATAGGCGTTTCACCTGTTCGTGTGTGAGATGGACACCGATGGCTTCTTTTGATTTACGAGTCGAAGCAAGAACTGCCAGTTTCTCGCGTTGAGCTGGAATGTCATCACCACCCGTGAAGAATGACACCGGCCCTGAAGGTATAGAATTACAAGGGGCTGCCTCCAGCATCTGCATAACTTCGTCGTTAATTTCGGCCAACTCTTCTGGGTTTGCTGCCATCGTGTATATACTTATGTTTTTAATTTTCGATTATTTTCTTTATGTCAGTCAAAAGACTTTCAACCTCCTGTAAAAGCGAAGACATGGTGCCTGGAATCTCTACGAGTTTCAAAGGGTATCGGTTAAGAAGCATGAGACGCAGATCATCTTCACCAGCGGTTTTGATAATTCTGATTTGCATTTCTTCTGTCTTGGTCTGTAGTTTGCCCAAAATCTGAGAAAAAGCTGTTAGCTTGTGGAGACTGGTTGTGATGTTCATAACTCAGAGTATATTTTAAATTTTCAATCCAATCCCATATGGATATCGCACAGAGAAATCCAGATGTGAAAACTTCTGTTTCTTAAGCTGTGCAATAAGCTTTTTGTACTCATCATGTGTAAGCTCGCCGGCATAGTCTTCGAAGATTGTCTTCGTTGTTTTACCCGACGGTGTATAAAAAAGCACGATAACTGCCACGTTTTGCCTAAATGGCTTCGCAATACTGGTTAACTGTTGAGTCAGTACCCACACGGATATGCCGCTGTGGCGCGCGCTGAAGCCTAGATTAACCAGCTGGCTCGTGCGACCTTTCACGTCTTTCGAAGCGGCACAATCATCGAGAATGAAGAGTGTGTTAGTCCCTTCGAAGTGGTAGCTTAACAGCTTTAACCACCATTCAATCTCGTGCTGTTGGCAGTTTATCACAAAAATGCGTGGCTCATTATCCACGAAACCATTGTAGGTCTTGTTGTGGACAAAGGTTGGGCAAAAGATCACGATATAGTCAAACTTACCCCTTAAGGGACTTCGTAGCTGATTAAGAAGATACTGTGTTTTACCAGAGTTGGTCGGCCCAACAATTAGGGCGTTGAAGGGTAGCTTTCGTTGGTCCATTCTCTATATATAAGATATGTTTCTTATTTTTCCGCCTAATACTGAACCGCCTGCAGCTGCCTGTCTATGATGTTCATCTGTGAGTCACTGATGGTGTAGATGTGGCATTGCACGTTTCCTGAGCCGGAGGTTGTTCTTTCAATCTCAAGGTGCAAGCCGTCTTTTGTGTTTACGAGACGTTGGCCGTTGCCGTGCAGAGTTGTATCAGCCATTGATTTCAGATCGATAAGGAGGCCGAACTTGTTGTCCGTTGTATATTTGGTCAGATTCATGTTGGGTCTGCTCCCACACTTTGTTTTCACGTTGAAGAGTCGGCTAACTTCTCTCCACATGTCTCTCCACTATCTTCGATGCCATTGTTGTAAACCCTATTTGGTGAGCCGTTTATGGTGACATTCACTTAGGTGATGTCGGGGTTGAAGTATTTTTCAGAGTCCCTGGCTCCTGCTGTGTAAGGTTTTATAAACAAGAGAAGAATGCCTTTGAGCGATCTGCGCTGTGGATTCACTCGAAGATTCAGCCTAGCATCTGATCCTTTCGAGAATGGAACCACTTCTTCTCGCATTATGTGGTCGTAGGCGAACTCCTTTCCGCTAGAATAGACGCTAGTTGCCTCATCTGCAAGTTCTTTGCTGCGGATCGTCTCGTATTCAAGCTGGATATTTGACAACTTGTACACAAGCTTACTTGCATCCGCGCCTCTTACAACTTGAGATGCCAAAGCGAGGGTTATCTCGAAGATAAGATCGTTATAGAGGGCCTGTGGGTATAAAACACCGTGGTCAGTCAAAATCTGGTGATCCAGATTAATACGGTATTTGTTCTTGTACACGCTTTCCAGCTTATTTTCTACAGCCACACCGGAGGTGCTTTTGTCGCCGGCGTTATAGCGGATCTTACACAAATCCACACTCTGGATGCCCTCCTGAATCATATTATCGCGATCATCCACTGAGAGAAACAGGTCCTCGAAGATTTTGTAAATATCGTAACCAACGGTGTCCTGGACAGTAGTGGCAGCAAACTTCACAACGAGCCTGTCAACCAGTGCTCTGAAGACATTCTGGACGAGATAGTTGTTTGCGTGGCCACCGGCAAGAACGATGTTAAAGATCAGGGCCAGCGAGCCAGACACGATAACCTCATGTTCATTCAACTTGGGCACCGAAACATACAGGGTCTCACCTGGCTTGGCTGTAGAGCGATCAAATGTGATGCGCTTTACGGTGCGCTCTGCTTTCATAGCATTAAGAGTCTTCTCGGCATTCGTTGGGAGGAGGTTTGGTTGCACAGCCATGGTCAGAATATATATATATATATATATATATATATATATATATATATATATATATATAGAATTTTCACTTGTAAAACAATAAGCTCCGACTCCAGTTAAGGCTTTTGACAGGTTTATTCTAAACGTTTCGGCCTCACGGCCTTCCTCAGGAGAATTATTGCACTATGGCTTGCTTACAACATTTCAAAATTTGCTATTAACGGAAATGCGGTTCGTTACAAATACGAACTCGCATACGATTAAAAAATTAAACCTTATTGGCTACCGCGCGCATTTGAATAACGTAATGGAATAAAACAAACCGACATGCGCGCGCGCGTGCACAAAATGTTAACTGCTTAAGGCTGGCCGTTTATGGCAGGTTTTTAGGAGTTCGTATTTGTAACGAACCGCATTTCCGTTAATAGCAAATTTTGAAATGTTGTAAGCAAGCCATAGTGCAATAATTCTCCTGAGGAACGTTGAGAATAAACCTGTCTGACTGGAGTCGGAGCTTATTGTTTTACAAGTGAAAATTCTACAAAGACTTTCAATACTCCAAGATCGCGCGAGTGATCCTCCATTCCAGAGCTCAGAAGAGCATTGTTTGAGGGACCATTCACCGTGCCCAAGTTCAGGAGTTGCCATAAAGCCATTATGGTAATAACCGGGAGGGCACATTGTATACACAATTGTATATTACGCTCACTGTTCATACAGTTTGAGCACTCTCTGGATTGGGTGGAGAGCCTCGTAAGAGGTGTTCACTATTGGCATATTGCTTCGCTCACTGATTGCAGTTTGAGCACTCTTGTGTCTCCACAATGCAATCCAACAATGTGTAACCGTACATCCTGTGCCCAAGTTGAGGAGTTGCCATAAAGCCATTATGGTAATAACCGGGAGCGCACATTGTATACACAATTGTATTGTATATATATATATATATATATATATATATATATATATATATATATATATATACAATTATGTATACAATGTGCCCTCCCGGTTGTTACCATAATGGCTTTATAGCAACTCCTGAACTTGGGCACAGGATGTATATATATATATATATATATATATATATATATATATATATATATATATATATATATATATTATATATATTTTAATAAATATATACATTATGGCTGAATATATATATATATGTATATATATATATATATATATATATTATATATATTTTAATAAATATATACATTATGGCTGAATATATATATATATATATATATTATATATATTTTAATAAATATATACATTATGGCTGAAGGCGGTTATGATATACCTGGTGAGAATGAGAACACTGGGCTTGACTGGGACATTGACCACGATGACGACGACGATGACGAAGAAGAAGTTGACACAAAAGACCCCCTCTGAACCAGTCGCCGCTTCAACCCCATATCATGGTGGTGAACAGCATGAAATGCACACAATTCCTAGCGAAGAGAGCGGGCTGCCAGAAATCCCTCTGCTTAGTGACTTCACACATGCTGAAGACAAACAAAGCTTTGTTGATAGAGCTAAGGAATTCATCAAAAGTAAATTTCCAAACGTGGATTTCGGTAGATTAGGCCCAATTGGTTTCAGCAAAAAAAGCGGAAATGAAACCAAAATCGTTTCCTTTGGGCCAAGGGGTGGTGAAACACCCATTCATAAGCAGGATGGGCCATGACTTCTTAAATCATTCACCGACAAGTTCAAAGGGCCTCTTAAGAGGCCAAGAGCTGAAGAGATTGTCTCTGAAGACAATGCAGCTATAAAGGAAGAAAAACAAAGGCTAAAAGAAGCAGAAAAACAACAAAAAGAGTTACAAAGGATTTCTGCAGAAAAACAACAAGCAGCAAATGAAGTGCAAAAACTCAGGAACAGAATCGAAGAAACTCAAGCGAAGATTGACGCACAGGAACAGGAACACGGTTCAAGCTTTGAGAGTCAAATCGAGCTAGATAGGCTAAAACGGCTGAAAAAGAATCTTCAAGGCGATCTTGAAAACAAGAAAAAGGAATTAGACGCCCTTCAAAAAATACAAAAACAAACAGACAAAAAGCAGGCAAAGGTTGACAAACTCAGAACACAACTTTCCGCTAAGGTGAAGGCAAGAAATGAAGTTGAAGCAAGACTGAACTCCATCAAGCCGCTGGATGAGTTAAACGAACAAGAGGCCGAGCTTGAACGACAAAACGAAGGAGACAGGCGCGTGATAGAGGAAGAGAACACTTCTCCCTCTGACAGAGAAGCAGCGGAAGACAGAGTTGCAGTAGTATAGGGGGTTGGTGATTCGGGACCGCCTCCAAACGCCCGAAAAACCGCTTATTTTTGGAACTCCCGAACACCTTAGTTGCCGTGCCCCCAGGGCTCATTGCATTCGCCCTGGGGGCACGGCAACTAAGGTGTTCGGGAGTTCCAAAAATAAGCGGTTTTTCGGGCGTTTGGAGGCGGTCCCGGATACACCAACCCCCTATACTACACAGGGCTTGTGAATGCTGACCCGGCACGAGACCATCCCCAACCACAGCTTGTGGATGCTGGCCCCGATACGAGACCACCAATTGAAGAAACCCCACCCCCGCATATACCAACCCACATGGCAAACGTGAAAGCTTTCAAGGCCTTCCTTAAATCACGCGATACTGGTCTGGTTCAAAGGAGCGAAGAATGGGTCAAAGCCAGACAAAATACAATCGGAGCCTCTGAGATCTCTGCCTTGACAGGGTCTTCACCATTTGAGAGTCAGTCAAGTCTAATTCGCAAAAAGGTAAACCCTATCGACATGAGCAAAAATGTGGCCTGCGCTTGGGGCACATTGTTTTGAGTTTCTAATCCGTGAATACTTTGAGAAGAAACATTCTGTCAAAGTTTTTGGATATAAGGGCTCTATAAATCTTCCAAAGGGTCACCCTCTTTTTGGAAAGGTTTCTTTCAGCCCAGACGGATATTTCTCACACAAAGACGAGACAATTGTCTTGTTAGAGTTTAAGTGCCCTTACACCAGAAAGATCGCATGCCAAAAAATTCCTAAACAGTATCGTGATCAAATACAAACCGGCCTTGCTCTCAGCGGTGAGAGAGTTAACAAAGGCTTGTATGTAGATGCCTATTTCAGAATGTGTTCTTTGAAGCAGCTTGGTCTTAGCCTTGAACATAATTCCTTTCTAAACAAAGGGGTTGTACACAAAACGAAAAAACCATCAGCACGTGCATGTGGTATTTATCTTCTATCTTCCAAACAAAAAATATTTCCGGGTCAGACAAAATTACTTGACCTCGGCGCAACAAAATCAACAGCTATGTTTGAAAGAATTATGAAAGGAATTTCATCTGGAGATTTCGTGTGTAGCGGTGATTGGTTTTATATTAGCTATGATGAGTATCAGAAACGAAGCGATTTAGATTTTTTGAAGGAAATAAACAGAATGACATTCAGGGAAGCTTGGCCTCCAAACTATTATAAGACAGTTGCCTTCTTTTCATGGAAGCTCCTTGATATATCAACAATTTGGGAAACAAAACAATTAAATTTCTTAGAAACTATTCACGAACCGATCAACCGGTTTCATGAAAATTTATCAAAACAAAAACACCTCGACAAAACCATACCTGGTGAAACTTTTGAAGACAACATCGGCGATGACAGTGCCATGTTAGAAGCCTTTCTTATTGAGAAAGCGGCAACTTTTACTCAAGATCTTTGAAAGCATTGTTCCATAAACGGTCGTTTTTAATTATCATATTGTTTGACATCTGTTGCCTCAGGTAATTTACAATCGCTCGTTGCGGGTCTTCAAGCGGCGTTGTAATGTCCAGGATTTTGTAGAGCACAAACATATAAGAGATTCTCGGAAGCCGAGCTTCTATAAGTTTGAAGATACGTTTCGTGTTATCAATTTGGTCGATAGTCAATCCAATCCTTTTGTTAATTCGTGTTAAAGCGTACCCAAACGCATAACACCGTGCCGACTGCCTTTGTCTTGGTTTGTACAAAATGTTTTGATCCGTATATGCCGGAGCATAATCCTCTAGCACTTCCACACGACCGCATTTTTTGCAATAAAGTTCACAAGAATCGCTTGATTGTAAAAATGGGCCGTCGCAAGAATAACAAGACAGAAATCTTCGGGCCCAACGTTCACGCTGCAAGTCGTTATAATGTTCTTGTAGATATTGTTTCCCCATCTCTGCCAACCCCATATCTTCGTAGATATGGCAAAGTTTTTCCGGCAGGCGCAAGCGGTGTATTTCTTTCCTATAATCACCACCATATAGCGAGCGAAGGATGGCAAAATTGTGTTGTTTGTCAAGTTCATTGAGCCGTGCGGTGAAGTCAGTCATGCTTAAACATTATAATTGTTTTTTCAATTTGGCGATCTTGTGACTTCCGGTATTTATTATGTAAAGCCTATATTTAGAAAAATACAACTTTTGGGTTACATTTGCGCATGCGTAGTTCTTTATGAGTTACCACATGTGAAAGCACGGCAACTCGCTCGAATATAAAAGACCTGTTCGCACCATATATTATAGTAAGTCTGTAATTCGGTATAGCTCAGGGAGGTGTGGCTGGCCCCCACTGAATCCTGCTTACGGTTAATGCGATGTCAGACCAGGGGTAGTGGGGTTGCTGCGTCAGTTAGTGACCCCCTGGTGAACCAGCCCCGGCCCAACTGATACAGGGGGGTGCTCGAACAGAGATCTCCTAGGAGAACTCGACCTCGCTCCCAGAGGCTAAATGGGAAACGACAACTCCCTTGTCCGGAGTTAAGTCCTAGCCTAGGCTAGGCAAAAACGAAACAGCCACCAGAGCACCCCCTGACTAGGGTTTTGTCCCTTTTCGTTATGTGTCACGCAATGTCACGCGTGACAATCACGCACAATGTCACGTCATGTGTCACGCTTTGTCACGCAATTGCGTTCTTTTGTTAGATAAAGCGAGAAACCCGAATTTAGTCTTTCAAATCTGACTTGGACACAGCGGTAAGACGATTGAGTTTTTTTTTAATCTTTTCTTGTTCTTCCTTGCGGATTTCTTTTCTGATCTTGTCAAGATCTGGCGTTTGAGTTTGAGTTTGTTTGTTTTGTGAGGGGTTTGCATCACCAGAGCGTATTTCGTTCTTAAGTTCATAATAGCTCTCAACTTCACGGAGGATTATTTTGAACTCTGAATCGCTGATACGCTTGTCAGTTAGAGCTTTTGAAACCAGCTCAAAGACAGAGTTTCGTTTTGCAAGGGCGAGTGTGTATATTTTTTCGTGTTTAGTAATTTTTCTCTGAAGCCGCCTACTAAACAAAGTGATGCCGGCCGCTGAAAAACCTGTCATAGCTGCCACGCCGGCAATGACAGGGCTGGCTATGAGCCCGGCTCCTGTCAGGGCTGTGACGATTGTGGCTGAAGACAAGCCTGTAGAAATGAAACCAAAACTTACTGCGGTTCCGTGAACAATGGTGTGTGCTCGCTTGTATTTCTTCGCAACTTGTCTGTAATGATTAGCCTCCGACTCAAGCTCCTTTTGCAAGTCAGAGATTTTTTTGAGTCTGAAGTCTTCACCGTTGGATAAGTCTGGGTAAAGCGATGAAGTTTCGCTGTATTCAGGAGCTGATGGCAATACGTTAGCCGAGCTCATCATCAGGGGGTATATATAATATATTTTTTAATTGATCTCAAGTTCAAATTCAAGGGGCATGTTATTGAAGTCAAAAAGGGCATTGTGTTCATCCCTTACAGACAGTGTTATGCTGTTTACATAATCACCAGACGAGACGTCACGCAAGATGTTCTGCTGTGTTGATTCATAGAAAACTTTCTCATATGGCTCACCTCGAAGATCAAATTTAGCCAAGACAGTCGAAGGCTTACCGTTGAACAGGTTCTGTTCTTTATCAACCAGATCGCAGTGGATAAAGTAAGTGCTTGGTGATGTTAATCTTTTGACGTATGTTACTAGAAACAATACAGCTCTTATGCCAAGTAAATTTGCCAGATTGTCACTAAACTTTACATTACTTCCATTGTGAATGACCATCGAGCCGACTGGTGTATTTATAGTAGTTGATAATTGTAATTTTATTCTATGTTTGGTGGCTAAGTCGTTAAATTGTTTCGCTAGACTATCAATGGTGTAATGCCCTTGAAGTAATGTCACGTTTGGAGTTGATCCATTGGAGCCATTTATTGTTGTTGAAATAGTTGCAATTTCTTTCAAATTATGCCACGAGTTGTAAAATGAACAAGAGACAAGTCTTATGTAACTCGGTTTCTGAAGCGGGTGGTCGAAGTAGATGGTGTGAGGGTTCGAAGGTGCGACGATTGTTAACACAACCATGATTGTATATATATTTAAATTTAAATATATATATTCAATCATGATTGGCAGACACGGTTCAAATCTCGGTCTGAACATTGGCGGTCACGATTACGGACCTCCACCCCCGTTTTTTCCTCGTCCCCAAAATCCCCTCTATCCCCAACAGAGCAGGTATATTAGCAAAAAACAGCCAACACAACCCACAGTAAATCAGCAACTTGCTTGGATGAGTTCTCCGGAGGCTGAAAAACTCTCTACAGCTGCCAAGGCTAAGGCTATCTCAGACTTCAAAAGGCGTTTCCCGCACGCTGACATGTCAAGATTTAAAACAGAAGTTTCTTTCGACGAAAAACACAAAGCCTCAGCAGTAGTTCTTTTCTCAGAGGGGCATGGCTCATGGGCTATGCCTTCAGACATACCGCACAAGAATTGGACACAAGCCCTGAAAGACGCCCTTGGCTTAGAGTATATTGGTGGTTTCCCTTATCAGTTGACGTTAAACCGAAACACACAAAAGCCAATCCCGGCTGTTGATTTCTCCACATCAATCGACAAAGACATGATGATTGGCTCTGTCTTGAACGATGAAGCGCAAAAGATCTATGTCACGCCGACTGATTATTTCACAACGAAATACAGAAACATTTTCAGAGACACACAGATTACGTTCATAACTGCGAAATATGGGAGAAAGTGGCTCGGCGGTCCGCATGTGAGTTTCTGGCCACAACAACTAAACTTTGCTCTGTGGTGTGCAACAACCGGCTGCGGGATCTCGCGTGACCTTCTGTTTGATAAGAACTCTACTCTCTCCCTAACCCCACAGCTCCGATCATTTTACAGGTTTCACGTCTATTTCACAACAAGACGAATACTCTACAAGCTGGGTGGGGAACAGAGCGTTAGTGCTTTGCCAGACGACCCCACATTCAACCAGAAAGACAACAAGTTCAACATCGACGCATACAAGAGGATTTGCCAAGAGTTTGGTGTCGACCCCAATTCTGACTTCCGTTTCACATACGGCAAAAACCACGGTCTTGGCAATGTGTACATTTGGGTTACTGGTGAGGGCCCCTACTCTACTGATTACAACTATCCTGATCCCGATCTAGCCCTGTTTGATGACGAGCGCGTCACAGACAGAAAAGACCCAAACTATCGAGCAAACGGCATATACTTCGTTCGTAACGACCAGGGCGCTGTTAGTCAGTTCGAGCACTTTGTGCTGAATTATGCACAAGGGCTAACACAGCCAGGGCTCGCGCGTATGAATCAGTCAATCGAGGCCTTTGTGTACTGCATTCTGGGTGCACAAGCAAACACTCGCAGCAGCATTCTTGGGAATGGAGGCCGAGCATTCGAAACGCAGAGAGTATTCCTCACACTCTTAGAGGACGCCATAAGACTGAACGACATATCTAAGAGCGTACAGCATTATCAGCAGGCCATCCAAGCAACGAAAGTGTGGCTAAACTTTGTAGTTGCCCCTGGGAGCTGGCTGATGCCGTCACGCATGGTTATCAACACAGAGAGCGTGGTGGGGTACAATAACAATCTTATGCAGGCAACGCAAGGGATGAAGCTTGGTGTTAACAATGATGTCAATCTTGCCACAAAAAAAGCCTCCCTTCGCCCTATGGACGGAGGGCCGACAAAGATTAATCCACCAAACAGCCACCCATCGAACCCGATTCACAAACAGGCGACACAGGCACAGGGCATAGCGCCAAAAGACCCAAAACCAGCCCCTGCACCCACGCCAACACCAACACCAGACCCCACACAAGAGACCAAGATCGAGCCGCATCATGTAAACAAGGCGCTCATTGGTGTGGGTGCGCTTGCTTTAGCAGGCTTGTTTGCCTGGATGAGATAATTATCTCCTGCGCTTGGTGCTCCTTTCAATCATAAAGCCTACAACGGCAAGGATCAGCAGCCAGGCGTGCTCGCCAAGGAAGGATATAACCTGGCCGGCTGTTTTGAAGATAAAGCTCACGATCGAACCGATCAAGCCTGGCAAGATGGAGGCAACCTTATTTCCTAGGGCTTTGAGCCCATTGCCAATAGCCTTGGTGCCGGCCTTTAAGCCATTTATTGCGGCAATCGTCACAGCGCCTATGACTAGACCTGCAGCCAGAACAACCGCCTGAAGGGTCCAGCCATATTTCTTGAAGATATTTTTGACCCGCTCTCGAAGAGGCAAGGCTTCTTCTCTTTCCTGAACTTGTGTTCTTAGTCTTGCCAGTTCTTCTTCTCGCTCAGCAACTCGGGCTTCTGCAGCTTCTCTGTCAGAGGGAGAAGTGTTCTCATCCTCTATCACGCGTTTGTCTTCCTCGTTTTGTCGTACAAGCTCGGCCTCTTGTTCGTTTAACTCATCCAGCGGCTTGGTGGAGTTCAGTCTTGCTTCGACAGCATTTCTTTCTTTTGTTTTCGCAGAAAGTTGTGTTCTGAGTTTGTCAACCTTTGCCTGCTCTTGGTCTCGTTGTTTTTGTATTTTTTGAATGGCGCCTAATTCTTTTTTCTGGTTTTCAAGATCGCCTTGAAGATTTTTCTTTAGTTGTTTTAACCGATCTAGCTCGGTTTGACTCTCAACGTTTGAACCGTGTTCCTGCTCCAGAGCTTCAATCCTCGCTTGAGTTTCTTCGATTCTTCCCCTGAGATTTTGAACCTCACTTGCTGCTTGTTGCCGTGCTACAGAAACCCTTTCCGCCTCCTTTAGTTGTTTCTCTGCCTCCTTCAATCTTTGTCTTTCTTCTCTTATAGTTGTATTGTCTTCAGAGACGATATCTTCAGCGCTTGGGCCAAGAGCCCCTTTGAATTTGTCTGTAAATGATTTAAGAAGGCCAGACCCATCTTGTTTGAAAATGGGCTTCTCGCCACCCCTTGGCCCAAAGGTAACAATTCTGCCTATATTTTCTGTTTTTTTACCGAAACCAATAGGGTCTAATCGGCTGAAATCCGCTCTCGGCCGGAGCCTTTTGATCCAGTCCCTAGCTTTAGCAACCATTCCTTCTCTGTCGTCAGGATGTGTGAAGTCAGTAAGCGAGGGATGTCTTCAGAATCAAAACCGCTCTGTTCGCGAGGCAGTGTATGCATTTCATGCTCTTCACCGCCATGATATGGGGTGGATGCAGCCCCCGGTTGAAAGGGGATTGTTGTGTCAACTTCTTCTTCGTCATCATCATCGTGGTCTATCTCCCAGTCAAGCCC
This sequence comes from Cladopsammia gracilis, assembly GCA_022457155.1. Classification (NCBI taxonomy): domain Eukaryota; kingdom Metazoa; phylum Cnidaria; class Anthozoa; order Scleractinia; family Dendrophylliidae; genus Cladopsammia; species Cladopsammia gracilis. Next base: position 579,638 of record JAJGOT010000043.1, read on the forward strand.
GGTGTTTTCGTTCTCGCCAGGTATATCATATCCACCTTCTGCCATGATGTATATAAATATAAATATAAATTTATATATATATACTCTGGCTATGGCCGTGCAACCCGTGCAACCCAACCTCCTCCCAACTAATGCCGAGAAGATTCTTGGTGCTATGAAAGCAGAGCGCACCGTAAAGCGCATCACCTTTGAACGCACTTCAGCCAATCCCGGCGAGACCCTGTACGTTACGGTGCCCAAGCTCAACGAACATGAGGTTATCGTGTCGGGCTCGCTTGCCTTGCTCTTTAACATCGACCTTGCCGGCGGCCATGCAAACAACTATCTTGTACAAAATGTCTCCAGAGCACTAGTTGACAGGCTTGTTGTGAAGTTTGCCGCCACCACTGTCCAGGACACCGTTGGGTACGATATTTACAAAATCTTTGAGGATCTATTCCTCTCTGTTGATAAGAGAGACAACATGCTCCCTGAGGGCATCCAGAGTGTAGACTTGAGTAAGATTCGCTCTAGTGCCGGCGACAAGAAGACCTCTGGCGTGGATGCGGAAAACAAACTGGAGACCATTTACAAAAACAAATACCGCATCAACCTTGACCACCAGATTATAACAGACCACGGCGTCATGTACCCACAGGCACTCTACAACGATTTGACATTCGAGATAACGCTCGCCCAGGCTTCCCAAGTTGTCAGGGGTTCAGATACAAGCAAGCTTGTCTACAAGTTGACAAATATCCAGCTTGAGTACGAGACAATCCGAAGTAAGCAGCTGGCTGACGAGGCAACAAGTGTATACTCTAGCGGAAAGGAGTTTGCCTACGACCATATCATGCGAGAGGAAGTGGTCCCCTTCTCGAAGGGTTCAGACGCTAGGCTGAATCTCAGGGTGAACCCGCAGCGCAGGTCACTGAAAGCCATCCTTCTGCTATTCATCGAACCCTACACGGCAGGAGCCAGGGACTCAGAAAAATACTTCAACCCAGACATAACCAAAGTTAATGTCACCATAAACGGCTCCCCCAACAGGATTTACAACGAAGGCATCAACGGGACCGACATGTGGCGTGAGGTCGGTCGCCTCTTCAAAAAAAAGGGCGATGGCAGGCCCAACATGAATCTAACAAAATATCTCACTGGCAACAAGTTCGGCCTCCTTATCGACCTTAGATCAATGGCTGATACAACCCTACATGGCAACGGTCAACGCCTCGTCAACACAAAGGACGGCGTACATCTTGAGCTCGAAAGGGCAACCTCCGGCTCGGGAAACGTGCACTGCCACATCTACACCATCAGCGACTCACAGATGAACAACATTGATAGACAGCTGCAGGCGGTTCAGTACTACACACATATATACACATAAAAATATATAGAGAATGGACCCACGAAAGCTGCCATTCAATGCCCTAATTATCGGCCCGACTAATTCTGGCAAAACACAATATCTTCTGAATCAGTTGCGTGGCCCCTTCAGGGGCAAGTTTGACTATATTGTTCTCTTCTGCCCAACATTTGTCCACAACAAGACCTACGACGGTTTCGTGGACCAGGAGCCACGCATTTTCGTGATTGATTGTCAGCAGCATGAGATTGAAGCATGGTTAACTTTAGCCAGTTATTTCTTCGACGGGACAAACACGCTCTTTGTGCTGGATGACTGTGCTGCTTCGAAGGATGTGAAAGGTCGCACGAGTCAACTTGTGAAACTAGGGTTCAGTGCTCGCCACAGCGGCTTGTCAGTGTGGGTGCTAACCCAACAGTTAACCAGCATTGCGAAACCCTTTAGGGAAAACGTTGCAGCGATTGTGCTTTTTTACACCCCATCAAGCAAAACAACGAAGGCCATCTTCGACGACTATGCCGGTGAGCTTGAACAACAAGAGTACAAAGAGTTGATTGCAAAATTAAAGGGGCACAAGTTTTCTCATCTAGTCTTCTCTCTGCGACATCCCTATGGGGTTGAAGTGAAAATGTGAAAACACATATATACGCTGAACCATGAACACCTCAACCAGTATCCACAAGCTCACGGTCTTTTCACAGCTTCTGGGTGAATTACAGTCATGCGGAGGAGATGCAAATACAGATAATCAAAACCACTGGCGAGGACGATCTGCGCCTCATGCTTATTAGTCGATATCCTTTGAAAGTCACTGTGTGCCCAGCCACCATGACGGGGCTTATACGTGAGGTTGAAAGTCTTTTGCCTGACATCAAGAGAATAATTGAAAAATAAATACATAATAATATACGCAATGGCAACAAACCTCCAAGAAGACATGGCCGCATTTGATAATGAAATCATGCAGCTGCTAGAGGCAACCCCTGATAGCTCCTTGCCATCAGCGATTCCTGAAGTCTTAACAGGTCCAGACACTTCAGCTCAACGCGAGAAACTGGCAGTCCTTGTTTCAACCGGCAAATCAAAAGAGGCCATCGGTGCCCAGCTCACACACGAGCAGGTGAAACGCCTGACAGATAAACAGGTTGAAAAGTACTACAAAAGGTATGAAGCCTATGTCGGTAACAAGACGACCGAGTCTCTGATTGACAGCGTTATAATGTTCGCAACCAAAGGCGCCGGCATGGTTGTTAAGATTGACGATGTGGAGGCCCTGCAGAAAGAACTCAAAAATGACTACATGATTAACCAGGAACTTTCATCTCTTGCTGGAAACCTTGCACTGCGTTGTGGGCGCTTCTTGGCCTTGGCCAATGCTGTTTTGATCACTACAAAACACATCGACTTCAAAAAGGAGCCAGAAGAGTTGCCACCTGTACACCCAAGCAGAGACGGTGAAGGTTATCCACTCGAGGGTTTTGATGAAGTTGACACATGTTTTGATGAAATTTTTGACACATAATCTGACAGGAACCTGGCAGAAACCTGGCAGGAACCTGACAGAAACCTGGCAGAAACCACGAAGGTTTGAAAAAAAAATATACATATATACACATGATGGCTCAACCCCTCGAGACGGTATCTGAAGAAACAGTCGCACATGTTACCTCTGCTCCAGCCAAAAGCCCTGGGCGTGTTGCTGCGGGCAAAAGGCTTGCTGAGCGTAACCGCCTGGCAAGAGAGGCAAAAAAACAAGACTCTTGGCGTATTGCTGCTGGCAAAAGGCTTTCTGCGCGTAACCGCCTGGCAAGAGAGGCAAAAAACTCGGCAAATGAAGAAGATAGCAGCAACACAACACAACATTTCTCATTCTTGGTGTTGTCGGGGGGACGCCTGGCAGGAACCACGAATGTTTGAAATAAAAAATATACATATATACACATGATGGCTGAGCCACTCGAGACGGTGCCTGAAGAAACAGTCGCGCCCACAAACAACACGCATGTTACCTCTGATACCCCAAAGACTGCTCCAGCCAAAAACCCTGGGCGTGTTGCTTCTGGCAAAAGGCTTGCTGAGCGTAACCGCCTGGCAAGAGAGGCAAAAAAACAAGCACAAGCACAAGGTTCTAAAGCAACAAACGAGCCTGCCCCAAACCCGGCAAATGAAGAGGCTAGCAGCAACACAACATTTCTCATTCTTGGTGTTGTCGGGGTAATTATATCCGCTTGGGGCGTCTATTACCAACGTGAGGCCATTATGAATACACTTAGACGCAAAGCCCCGACCCCTGCGCCTGCGCCGGCAGTGGTGAATGAAGTTCAAACTCCCCCACAACCGAGACGAAGAATTCGCGAGATGGAGTAAAAAATCTTATATATACAATGGCAAATCTCTTTCAAGGCTTCGTAAACGGGGCTGCAATCGGAGGTATTCTTTTTGTTATGCTTAAATTCAACATTGTCGCCCTAAAAACAGTTTGGCAATTAGCAACACAACAGATCAACGAGACAACGCATAATGAAGAGTCGACTGAAATTTAAAATCTTATATATACACCATGTCTGACAACAAGCTCGTGAAAGCTGTTCTTGATGCGGCCACAATAACTGGTCTTGTCGCAAGTATTGGCTGGGTTGGCAAAAAGGTCGTCAAGGAAAATCTCACAGCCGACCCCAGCTCGAGTCTCATGAACTACGTGAAGTTCACTGCTGCCATGGCTGGCAGCATAGCTCTCAAGAAATACCTCGAGGACCAGAAGATCCTCCCTGCCTCAATGTAAATCATATATATATAGCAATGGCCTCAATCGCTATTATGGTTGGTGGAGCAATTTTGAATGCCGCTGCTTTCACTGGGGGCAACTATCTCGCAAAATATCTTTCCGGCGACAGTGGGAAAGCCGCTCTGGATGAGAAGATCAGACACGACAAGGCGTTAGAGGCCTATCAAATGGCCTACGCTAAATATCAGAAAGACCGCACAAAGCTCCTCGACTGGATTGCCAGCAATGATCGGATCAAAGATCAAGCGAAACACAACTTTCAAGACACTGACCAAGCTCTAGTGCTCTACAATCAAACACATCGGGAGCAGCAAATAACACTCCCCAAAGAGCCCGAGTTCTCTGACTTCTATAAACCAGGCCCACAGCAGAAACAAGGCGAACTCTTGTTTATCGGCACTGGCGCGCTCGCCCTTGGCTATGCGGCGTTTCGCTTTCTGTAAACACATATGTATATGGAGGCGAAACTCTCAAAGGTCTATTACGGCCCCAAAGGCTATTGGAAAGGACTTGCCGCCGTCAAAAAGCTAGCTGCAGCAACCAAGGTATCTGAAGAGGCGGCAAAGAAATGGCTCGTCAAACAAGCCCTTTGGCAAGTTTACCTCCCCGCACCACGCCATATCCCTCGGCCCAAGTTTGATGTCCAGACTCCTAATGCGGTGCATCAAGCAGATCTACTTTTTTTGCCACACGACAAACTGCCTCATGGGAGGAAAATTTACAAATATGCTTTGACAGTTGTTGATGTGGCTAGCCGTTACAAAGCAGCAGAGCCCTTGACTTCGAAAGAGTCTGATGAAGTTTCGAAGGCGCTTACACGTATTTACAGACGCGGGCCTTTGAAATGGCCACAACTGTTGCAAGTTGACCCGGGAACAGAGTTTATGGGAGCTGTGACTAAAGAGACTGGGGCTCATAAAACAACCATTCGTCGTGGGCGTGTTGATATCCACAGAGACCAAGGGATTGTTGAAAGATTCAACAGAACCCTGGCTGAACGATTGTTTGGTTACCAGTACGCAGTTGAAATGAATCTGCCCTCTGGCCGTTCGACTGCTTGGGTTAAAAGATTGCCAGATGTTATCTCGGCCTTGAACAATGAAGTGACTCAACTCACTGGCAAGAAGCCTGCGCAAGCGATCAAAGAGAAAACAACCTCAGCTAAGCCAGCGACACCATATTTGAGACCAGTTGGCAAGAAGGAAAAGAAGCTCCATCATGGAGTCAATTTGAGATATCTGTATTACCCCGATGAGCTTGAAGGCGGTAGTCGACGGGCAACTGATCCGATCTGGTCTTTGAAAGTCTACCAAATACAAAGGATTGTCACCAAGCCAGATGCGCCGGCTGTCTATTATCTGTACGACGGACCCAAGCGCGGGTTTGTGCGTGAGGAGTTGATGGTTGTGCCACCGGGCACTCAGTTGCCTCCTGTATCTTTGTGACCATATGCAAGCGTATGGACGCCATCGTCTTTTATCCAGCGCTTTGAATCAAAGGGCGAGAGTGTTATCTTGGTGATGTGCTCACCGAAGATTTGGTGGCCTTTGCTTCGGAGCCTTTCCATCCCATGCTTGAAGGCTCGCCGATCGAAAAGAGCTTCCTTGTAATTCTGGTGGATGATCTCTTTCTTTGTGACAACCTTTGTGGTGCCCTTTGCTTTCTTGATGTTTTTGTCGTCCTCTAGTAAGATAGAGTACATCTTCGAGCGAAGACACACAACCTCTGAGATGGGCACACCCTCGCACTCGTCCTTCATCTTCCCAATGACCTTCTTGTTAAGCTGGCTGTGGAGTGGATGGTCCTTGGGATAGTCACTCGTGTCGTAGATTTCATCCCGAAGGTTCTCCATGTCTTTGTAAACATCATCCGTCTTGATCTCGAGGAGCAGAGAGTCTGTGTCTGTGTAAAGTAGGTCTACGCGTGGACCATATTTCAGCTTGAGATGTTTGTAATAGAAGTCATACATCAGTGTTTTGGAAAGATCAAGGATGCACATGCCTGTGTAGACTGGGCGGTTGAAGAGGATTTTCTCCCTGTGCATCTGGATCCCCGCCATGTTAGCTCCAAAGACTGTTGCTCTGGAAAACAGCGGGCTTGCGATAAGCTTTCTAATCTTGTCTTGCTCGTGCGATCGGACAAGCTTCATGTCGATTCGATTTCTGAGGTTCTCCATTGTCTTACCGAAGACTGAGTTGTTCATGAGCTTGAAGAAGTTCTTCTCAAAATCGGAAGTGGCCTTCTTTCTGAGCTCGGTGTTCAGGGAGATGTATGGCTCCATCCAAGCCCTCTGCTCGAACTTGAGCATTTTGTGGATTTTCGTCAACTTCATTCCCAGATCCAGGTACTGCTGGAGATTTCTGTAATGCAACACATACCGAGATTTCTTGTTTAGGGTAAGGAGCAGCTTCTGTGTCTTGTCTTCTGACTGTCCCTCTGCCAAGGCCCTTTGATATGGAGACATCCATGCCTTAGGAATGGCCTGACTTTCTGGGGCAAGAGGATAAGCGTTGTGCTCATCGTGCAGCTCCTCGGGGTACTCAAGATCAACCTCGAGGATGTAACCAATCTTTCTGTTCGACCTCCACTTCCTGATCTGGTGTTGAGTTGGAAAGACAGGGCACCATGCGAAGTTACCAACTGGGAGAGGCTGACTCATGGCCCATCCATATAGATTGTTCGCGTCGAGATACATGATGTAACTTGACTCTTCGTTGGGGTTGTGATCGTGAAGATAGGGGTTGTTAGCCTTGCAGTACCGCCTGCTCTCCATGGATATACCACCTCGCAAACCTCTTTCAACAAAGAGATGCATGTCAACATCTGTGAGCAGCTCCAGGTTGATGCCCGTATACCTGAGAAGGGCGTCCCATGAGAGGCCAGGGCTTGTGTAATAATGTGCCGGGTCAAGCTTGTAATGTTGCAGACATGTTTTTCTGACGTTCTCGAAAACATCGGCCAGAAGAAGCACATCTGTCATGAGGTAGAGATCGTGGTAAACTCCAAGCGTCTTGCATCCAAATACCTCCCACACTTTTTGCGCGTGGGCGTATTCCTTATCTGAGATACCTTCCTTCTTGAGCTCGCTATAGAAGGCATCCTTCGGCGGGAGAGATGTCTCCTCGAATCGAGCCCATGAGTCCATGTATTCGTATGGGTAAATCCCTTTTTGCAGGAGAAGGTTGCGTTTGGCTTGGTTCTCCTCATAGCTTGCCGTGATTGTGAAGGACTCTGGCTTGTTTGCTTCAACCAGGGCACTGAGGCTTGACTGCATTAACTGCAAGCTGTCAATGAACCTTAGCTTGCCGAGGGAGAAAGAGATGTATTTCTCCATGTTGTTGGGAATGCATGTCAAATCAGATTGAATGCCTGCAATTCCGCCCATAATGTGGTGCGCATCATAACCCCTCAAGTTGTGAAAGATTACGGGGATTATTTCCGTTTTCGGGTTGGTTCGGAAATAGTTGATGTTGCAAAAACTATGAGCCGCGCCCCGATATTTGCCTGTGATGTGGCAATGATCTTTAACTGCGTCTCGAACAGAGTCTTGGATTAGAGACTCCCCGCAGAAAAGACAGTCGACCTGTTCGAATAATTTTTCTGTGATGGGCTTCCATTTGTTTCTTGGCCCAACAAATGGGAACTCTTCTAATTCACCATCCTCGCCCTTGATGTAAGTTTTGAATGCCTTTTGGTAACATTTGTTGGTGAAACGATGAACAAAGCCCACGTATTCTCCGGTATTTGGATCATAGACTTCAGTGGCATCCCTGTGGTTCCTCTTGGTGAGAGACTTGTTACAGATGTGACAGTCAGTTGCGCTGTTGAATTCAATCCATTCCTTTCTCGTCATTGAGAGTGGTGTCTTGTCTTGTAATTCGTATCTGATCTCTGCTTCCAGCTGCTGAAGGCTGTTAAGAAAGACCGGCACCGCGTCCTCTCCTCTGTATAGGTAAGGGCCCTTTGTCTCCCCATCAGAGCGAACAGCTAACATGCAGAACCCACAGGGTTTGTGTACGGATGTCGCAGTAGTGCTGCTCTGTTGGGGATCTGGTATGCATCCATGGACTTTTTCGACAATGCTTTCGAAGTCAGCATAAATAACCCAAGGCTTCTTCATCTGGTTCTGAAAGTTCTCAAAGTGGAGGAAGTTTTCACCTTCTTTGGGCATTTCAACTCGTGCCGGCCTGCCTTTTACTCCCCTGCAATAGAAGAGATGGTCGGTGAGAACCCTTTCTGAAGAGAAGGGTTGGAGACACCTGTCACAGTGATGCATGCGACGCCCAACATTGAACTCACTGTGTAGAAGTCTGCTCATGCTCTTGATGTAACAATAATGCGAAGTGTGTATGTCTGTGAGCAACATCAGATTAATCCTTCGCAGATTGGGATCCCCTTGCTCACTGACTCTGATTACAACCACCTTGTTGTTTTTCCAGCCATAAACGTTGATTGCAAGGTTGTTTTGACGTTCAACCTTAGAAATCTGACTCAATGGCGTTGGAAAATCAACTCCAGTGCAGTCAAGGCCATCATCAATGGGATAACTTCCTGGTCTGTCTGAATGCGCCTCGGCAGGGAACAATGCCGATCGCAATGCCCAACGTAGACACTGATTGTCTCTGTTCTTTACATTGATGATTGCCTGCTTCGACCTGAGTTTTGATGGTGTTGGGATAAATGTGCCGCCTCGTATAGGCTTGTACACCCCGAATTCAAGGTAAACAGTTTTGATTTTATCAACCACCCAACCAGAACCCAATTGCTGCCATCTAGCAATCTCTTCCTTAAAGCCATTCACAATGTCTTCTAGGAAGCCTTCCTCTCGCAGCTTATAGATATGTGTCACAATCAGTGGTTTAACGTTCTAAAAGAAGTGATTCATTTCTCGATTGTTATCACCTGCCATTGAAAAGTGAACATCGAATGACAAAGTGACCTTCACCCCGCCAAGCTCTGTGACTTCGCGTGCAATTCTCTGGAGAATGACTGCCTTATTAGTTATGAAGAATGAATTCAGGTCCTTGATTTGGTAATCATCAGGGACATTCATCTTATAACCATGCAGCCAATTACCGAAGTAATCGTGGTTCCTTGGGTTGAAGTGAAGACGTTGAGCCTCCACGTTATATACAGGGATTTCATTTTCTCCAATTGCTGGTCTCGCATCGGGCCTCTGTGCCATTGCCATGTGGGTTGGTATATGCGGGGGTGGGGTTTCTTCAATTGGTGGTCTCGTGTCGGGGCCAGCATCCACAAGCTGTGGTTGGGGATGGTCTCGTGCCGGGTCAGCATTCACAAGCCCTGTGTAGTATAGGGGGTTGGTGTATCCGGGACCGCCTCCAAACGCCCGAAAAACCGCTTATTTTTGGAACTCCCGAACACCTTAGTTGCCGTGCCCCCAGGGCGAATGCAATGAGCCCTGGGGGCACGGCAACTAAGGTGTTCGGGAGTTCCAAAAATAAGCGGTTTTTCGGGCGTTTGGAGGCGGTCCCGAATCACCAACCCCCTATACTACTGTTGCAGAGCGAGAAGAAGAACTGGCAAGGCTAAGAACACAAGTTCAAGAAAGGGAAGAAGCCTTACCTCTTAGGGAGAGGATCAAAAATATCTTCAAGAAATATGGGTGGACCTTGCAAGCGGTTGTTATCGCTGCCGGTATTGTCATGGGCGCTGTGACGCTGGCTGCAATGAATGCCTTGAAAGCTGGTACAAAGGCTATTGGCAATGGACTTAAAGAAATAGGCAAAAAATAGCCACTATAACACCAGGCCTCATCGGCTCGATCGTGAGCTTTATTTTCAAAACAGCCGGTCAGGTTATCTCCTTTCTTGGCGAGCATGCTTGGCTGTTAATCCTTGCCGTGGTGGCCTTCTTGGTTGAAAAGACAATCAAACGTAAAAGTTAATTAATTAACGCATCCAGACAACGACACCTACCAAAGCAAGCACGCCAGCGGCAATGACTGCCTTGTTTACATGATGCGGCTCGATTGTGGTCTCTCCACCCCCCCCCCCTTCGTTTTATCTGGTACGGGATCTGGTGTTGGGGCTGGTGTTAGTTTTGGGTCTTTGAGCGCTATACCCTGTGCCTGTGTTGCCTCTTTATGTATCGGGTTCGATGGGTGGCTGTTTGGTGGATTGATTTTTGTTGGCCCGCCGTCCATAGGGCGTAGTGAGGCCTTTTTTGTGCCCAGAGTAATATCATTGTTTACACCCAGCTTCATTCCTTGCGTTGCCTGCTTTAGCTGATTGTTGTAACCCACAGTGCTTTCAGTGTTTATAACCATGCGTGATGGCATGAGCCAGGTCCCGGGAGCTACTGCAAAGTCCAAGCGCACCTTTGCCTCGTCGATGGCTAGTTGATAGCGCTGAACGCTCTTTGAAATGTCAGGCGTTCTGATAGCGTCTTCCATTAGGATGAGAAACTCATCCTGTGTTTCCTTGGCTCTCCCACCGCTACCTAGAATGCTGCTGCGGACGTTCACCTGTGAGCCTAGAATGCAGTACACAAAGGCCTCGATCGACCGGTTCATACGAGACAAGCCAACTTGTGTTAGCCCTTGTGAAGAGTTTGGAATAAAATGCTCAAACTGTCTGTCTGCACCATTGTCATTGCGAATGAACTGTACAAGGGTTCCATCACTAGCACTTCCACCTTCGTCACTGAATTTTGCATGGGCTCCTGGATAGCTCATTCCGGTTGATATAATGCCACCGCGGGAAACATAGATAAATACATTACCGAGCCCATGATTCGCGCCGAGTGAGAAACGGAAATCACTGCTTGGATCAACGCCGAACTCAGCACATATCCTGTTATATTAGGCAATGTCGTAGTGGTTATTTGTTTGGCTAAAGGTGGGATCGCCTGGCAAAGCACTGATACTCTGGATTCCGCCCATTTCAAACAATATGCGTCTTGTTGTGAAATAAACGTGGAAGAGATAGAAAGACCGGAGCTGTGGGGGAAGAACTAGATAGTTAGAGGGTAACAGTATCTCACGGGAAACTCCAGAGCCTGTTGTTGCACATCATAAAGCGAAGTTCAGCTGCTGCGGCCAGTAACTCATATTTGGTTTAGAAAGCCACCTTTTTGATTCTTTTCCAATTGTGTGCTTAATTTGTGCGTTTGTGAAGATCTGTCTGTATTTTGCTGTAAAGGATTCTGTTGGCGTCACGTAGATCTTTTGCTCTTTGTTCAAGATATCGCCGATGCTTGCCACATTTTCAGAGAATGCAATGCGACCGCTGGGATTGGCTTTGTAGTGGTCCATTGTAGATTGATAAAGGAATTGGAAAACCGCCGTCTTGTTGCAATCCTAAAGCCTCTTTCATGGCCTGAGTCCAATCCTTGCGGGCTATTTCTGTAATAAGCGCCCGTGAATCTGCGCTCTCTTTGAAAAGCACTACTCCAGTGGCTTTGTGCTTATAATCAAAATCAACTTCTACTTCAAACTTAGACATATCAGCATGCGGGAAACGCTTTTTGAAGTCCGAGGTCGCCTTGGCTTTAGCCGCTGCAGAGAGCTTTGCTGCTTCTGGTGTTCTCAACCAAGCCAGTTCCATGTTTGTATAAATATATTTTTAAAAATCTATATATATACAATGGTTGTGCTAACAATCGTCGCGCCTTCGAACCCTTACACAATCTACTTTGATCAACCGCTCCATAAATCTAGTTACACCCGGCTTCTATCATGCTCGCTTTACAATTCGTGGCATAATTTGAAAGAAATGGGGGAAATATCTGTTAGAATATCTGCCCCGGAGCAAACGCCAATTATATTTAACATTGAGCCTAGCTTTTACACTCCTAGTAGTTTAGCAAAAACGATAGTTGATAAATATGCAGAACATGTTATAGAGCTTAATGCGGAATCGTATACACCTCTTGGTGCTATGGTGATTTTGAACCCAGGGAGTGAATACCAAATAGGTCTTTCCAATAATCTTAGATTATTATTTGGCAATCACCCACAAACACCCCCTCATATAACAAGTAAAAAATTCGATTCTCCAAGCACTTACTTTATCCACTGTGATCTGGTTGATAAAGAACAAAACCTACTCAATGGGAAGCCTTCTACAGTTTTGGCTAAATCCGATCTTCGTGGAAACCCTATGAGAAAGTTTTTTATGAGTCAACACACCAAAACATCTTGCGTGACGTCTCTTCTGACGATTATGTAAATAGCATATCACTGACAGTGGAGGATGAAAACAATGACCTCTTTGATTTTAATAACAAACCATTAGAATTTGAAATAGAAATAAATTAAAATCTTATATATACACAAACATGAGTTCGGCTAACGTGTTACCATCGGCTCCAGAATACAGCGAAACTCTACCGCTATACCCAGTTTTACAAAATGGTGAAGATTTTCGTCTCAAGAAAATATCTGACTTGCAAAAGGAACTTGAGTCAGAAGCCGGCCACTATAGGCAGGTCGCAAAAAAATATAAACGAACCCACTCAGTTGTTCACGGGACTGCCGTTGGACTTGGCTTCATTTCTACTGGCTTGTTTTCAGCTGCCCTTGCAACAGCATTGACTGGAGTTGGAATTATTGCGGCTCCCCCGCTTGCTGGAATCGCAACGATTTCAGGATTTTCAGCAGCTGATCTCACTGTGTTTAGCAAACGGCTTGAAAGAAACATCACAAAACATGAAAAGATCTACACGCTCACCCTTGCTAAACGAAACTCTGTCTGTGAGCTGGTTTCTAAGGCGCTAACTGACAAGAAAATCAGTGACTCTGAATTTAGAATCGTACTTCGTGAGGTTGAAAAATTTCACGAACTGAAAAACTTGATCCGCTATGGTCAAACAAAGTCTACACAAGGCGAACAAACTAAAGTGCCAGATCTTGAAAAAATCAGAAAAGAAATTCGCAATGAAGAACGGGCTAAATTTCAAAAAAAGATAAGATCCTTAGCCGCTCAGCAACCCCACTACCCCTGGTCTGACATCGCATGTGCCGTAAACAGGGTTCAATGGCGGCCAACCATACCCCCTGAGCACTACCGAATTACAGACTTAATTACACTCAAAACCGGTCAAGCGTTCCCGCCAAGAATGAATTAATGAATTCATTATTGCAAATTTGATTTCATTACTCATTTCAATAATCCACTCTTCGAATATACAATGCAAATTTCAAAATAAGCCTCGATTCAATAATGGAATTTTGATTGGATTAATGAACAAAAGGTTTATGCTATATATGGAATACTAAGCACCAGGTTGACCGCGACTCGGCAACAAAGATGGAGGGGGGCGAAATCAGCTGGGAAGAGTGTTTGAATCAGGAAAGGCCCTTTCCCAAGCTTTTAGAGAAGAGATCATTTATTTGCACAATTGGGGTTTCAGTGCACACCAAATATTGACTGATCTAAAGGTCATAGTTCGTGGGGTAAACAAGATAGTAAGCCATTATCGACATCACGGAACTCTGATTCCTTTTTCTCAAGGTGGTAGCGAAGCGAGTGTCATGACAGATGGTATTTTGAATTGTATTGAAATGTGGAAGCTCCAGAAACCGAGTATTTATGCTACAGAACTACGGGACAGACTTCTGCTCGAGGTACGGTCATTAGTATGACCGGTTTTGACTGTAATTTATGGATCGATTTAGGTATATATAGGTTCGGCCTGTATATTCTTTCACATGTGGTAACTCATTGACAAGAATGTGTGGACAGTTAAAAACACACGCACGCGCAAGTGGTGCTCATCTTAAGTTTTCCAATTGAACATTTGCATAAAAGTATATAGACATGGCAGGATTACGAGACACTGAGATTATAAGCGTTTTAACACACAACTATCTACAGTTAGACAAATGGATAAAAAGAAAAAATACCAGAAAGAACTAGATGTCTTAGATCTGAAACATAAACAAGCCGTTCTACGCTCACTCACTGACAGTTCTTATGCAACCGAACTTAGCCGCTCACAACTGCTAGAAAAACTCTATACCATCTTTGAAACTCTTAGTTCTACAGCAAAACAAGAGTTTATTCAAGAATACCGTGAAAATGGGTTTATGATAATTTCAAACAGAACAAACAAAAGAATGAAATCATGTATAGAATACGGGGGCGCATTTTCACACGAATTAAATTCAACAGAACTCTATTGTGTTGAATGCGGACGCGTTGAAATAATAAACGGAGCTGCCTTTGATATCGAAGATCTTTACCAAAATGGCAATATGAAAGTTAAGAACCGTTCTAATTATAATTATGCTTTTAAAAAGAACCTTGATCGTATACTAGACATCGCTTTAAGGGAAAAAATACCTGAATTAACATATAGACAAAAAGATCAAATCATGTTTGTTTACACTAATGTAATAAGGGATCATCTACCGAAGTATATAAATTCTTCTTTCGTAATTTATAAAATCTTAGATCTAATTGTACCAGAAGGGCCACAGCGTAAGAAAGAACGAACTTCTCTGGAATAAGGCTATAAACCCACAGGCATTAATCAAGTACCGTGATATTATAATTCCGGCGGCTCATATTCGTTAAATTCTTTCTGTAAAAATCTTTCTAACATAAAGTCAGTATCATCGCCGATGTTTGATATTGTTTCCTCAGAGCTTAGCGTGGTGGAAAGATCCTCAGGTTAGCCATCGATTACATCGTCGTATGTATAATCGCTAACTCTTTTTTTTAGATTATTTAAATTTTTATGAAAACATTCTACTGACCTTTGTACGACATTCAAGAAATTTGGTTGTTTTGTTTCCCAAATTTCAGTTATATCGAGCAGTTTCCAGGCGAACATTGCCACAGGTTAAGGGTTTTCTGAACGCTTGTTTGAGAAAGCTTCTTGCATAGAGTGTAAGCGTAAAAACTCATCGCCTTCATCATGCTTTGTGTACGACATTCTCACTCTACCGTAACAACACCAAATGTCTTTGTTCGCGATGTAGCCCATTATGCGTTCAAACAATGCCTTTGTTTTTGTCGACCCAAGGTAAATTATTTTGGTTTGATTTCTGATTATTTTATGGTTGCTAAACAAGTAACAAACACCCCAAGCAAGAGTTGATTTGCTTTTTGTCTTATATATATTTCCTCCGTTTAGAAACGAATTGTGGGCTAGACTCGGTCCTAACTGATTTAAAGAACACATTCTGAAGTAAGCGTCAATAAAGAGCCCTTTGTTTACTCTTTCCCCACTGAAAGCAAGGCCTGTTTGAATCTGATCTCTATAGTAACTAGGAACTCTATTAATAGCTATCTTTCTTTTAAAAGGGCATTTGAATTCTAATAAAATTATGGTGTTATCTTTACTCAAGAAATATCCGTCTGGGCTGCAAGTGACCTTTCGATAAAGCGGATGATCTCTTGCGAGATTAAGAGATATGTTGAAACAGAAAACTGAAACAGAATGTTTCTGTTCAAAATACTTGCGTATAATCGGCTCAAACAGATTGCCCCAGGTACAGGCTGCATTATTATGCATATCTGTTGGTTGTATTTCTATAAGAGCAAGCTTTTCTTAGTTTCAAACGGTGAAGATCCTGTCAAGACAGAGATCTCTGATGCACCGATAGTGTTTTGTCTAGCTTTCACCCAGTCGGCGCTCTTTTGTTTCAAACCCGTGTTCCTCAATTTAAGAAAGTTCATGAACCCATGAACAGCCGCTATCATTTATATACAAAGGTAAGATATTTTTCAATTGGCAATATCATATATATAGCAATTTCTCTAAAAGAAACAATTACCCTTCTAAAAGAAGCAAATAAAAAATACGATAAATTGCTTCAGGAGAATGAAAATCTCAGACTCAGTTATAACCATCTTTATCAGAAATAAATGAAACAAAGAAGCAGACTCCTTTGTCAAGATTGTAAAACACGGTGTGAAAACGAGGAAGACGGCGGTTGTACAGAACTTTGTTCGTCTTGCAGTATTTAGTTAGCTGGTGATACCACCGACCAAACTCTCCATCCGCAGATATTAATCCTGTGTAAGGTTTTTGAGAATATTAGAACGAATCTCTAATATTGTTTCTTTTACTGGAGAGGTGTCTAAGGTCTCCCAAAATTCAGAAGCCCCCTTTTCCTTATAAAGGCACAGTAAACGAATGTTTTTCACAAGCATCTGAACCCCTTCATGCGTGTCCATATCAATTCGAACATAGACATTTGGTAGCTTAGTGATTGGCCTTGTAGGGGGTAAATTAATACCCTTGTAACAGCGTAATACGGCTTGCATAACCGTACCTCCAATATCAATCGACTTTCCCATGATTGTGATCCAGCAATGCCATGATACAAATTCACCACACTGTTGAAACCCCTCAACCACCTCTGAAGCGTACCCTGCTGCTGATAGAGCCTCCACTGCAAGTATCGCCGATGGAAGACACACGCTATAAAGGCCTTCGTCGATCAGTTTATTTATAAGCCTCATGATAATTTCTAACGCCTTTTCTGGTAGTTCTAAAAGACAATCGGGGATTATATAGAGTGAATACAAAGCTTCGGTTTGTTTCGGAGGCTCAATTTTATTTACATACAAACGATTCCTCTTAAGTCCTTTCCTTACAAGCGCTTTCTTTCCGCGTCCCAACGTATATACAAGGGGTATGGTTTTCTTAAATTGATCATCTCACCATATCAATTGTTCAAATAAGCTTCCGAGGGATGTGATTAACGGTTTAGACAGAACAGTGTTGGTCTAATAGAAGATTACGAAAACGGTATTGCCGTTAAACCATTTCACTGAATAAAAACACCTTTACACCCAAGTAGTATAGAGAGAGTGAGTCAAATACAGTTTTGCCTCTAAACCCCCTCCAGGAAGGCTTTGTCCACCCTCACGAAGCCCTCCCTAGGATCTCCAGGAAGGCTTTATCCACCCTCACGAAGCCTTCCCGAGGACCGACGTACGGAGGTCTGAGGGAGGGCTTCGTGGGGGTGGATAAAGCCTTCCTGGAGATCCTAGGGAGGGCTTCGTGAGGGTGGATAAAGCCTTCCTGGAGGGGGTTTAGAGGCAAAACTGTATTTGACTCCCTCTCTCTATACTACTAGAACTTAGTAAAAGAAAACCTTTTAGGCCCATGTTCATCTTCCAATGACATTGAAAACAGTACTGAAAACTTAATTTAATGAGATGTCAGGCTGTCCTTTCTTATACATGTATGAACAGGGCTCCACTTCTACATACATGTTCTGGTCTGAATCAAACTAGTGTCTAGATTTGTTCTGGCCTCAATAACCACTTTGCGATACAAATAGCTGACTTTCAGAGTGACTGTTAGCTCTTTATTTGCTTAAATGCTCGGAATGTCAGCTGTTTGTTGCAGTACTTAATTTGAGGTGATAACAAAGTACATGTTTATCCTTATAGTAGTACTTTTAAGTCTTGAGAATTCAAATTTATACATTTGCTACTATGAACATATAAACCAGGGGCCGGATTCACGAAAGCCTCCTAAGTTAAGACATATCCTAAGTATTGTTTGTTTCTTAACAATAGTCTATTATCATTCCAACACTAGGCTATTGTTAAGAAACAATACTTAGGATATGTCCTAACTTAGGAGAGCTTCGTGAATCCGGCCCCAGGTTACTATAGGAAGATTACTGATAGCCTCCTTTCTTCCAACAGTTACTGCAACTTACTTTATTTTCGGTAAAACAAAAAAGATATTTTACCGACTAGGTTAAGTTATTCTGCATAAAAACTTCACTGTAGACTCGCATCAGTCACTCACCTAAATTAACCCGAATTTGCTCTTTCATTAACGTTGCAAACACTTTTTCGCTACTTAACAATTTTGAAAGCTTATGAGCCACTTGTCTTTCTCTTTTCTTGCCCAAACAGTGCTTCACAGCTGTTGGTCTAACAGTGTCAACCACATGATTATATTCTTTGTAAATAACCGCTTTTTCAAGCTTGTCACTTGCTAAAAGAGCAACTACAAGCTTCATCAAAACAAGCTCCTCGAAGAATGCACAGTGTACTGTCAGTGTTCTACCTGCTTTGAATTCAGTAAATGACTTTCCACTTAACCCTTCTGTTGAACTGTCATGATGTCGCCGCTTTCGAGCTGAACATGTAATTGGTGCAGAGCCTGATAATGCCTTCTTGCCTCTAGGATTATTGCAGTTTATACACTGACAATGCATATTACACCCCATCACAGTTTGAAAACACTTGCAGCCACTCATATTCATGACAGGAAATGCTTCCCGCTTTTTTTTCTTTTTGCATCTTGTCCACACCTGCATGTTATTTGATGCTGGTTACCACACTGAGTAGGTGACTGTACTTCTCTGCTGTTGCTCCTCTTGCTGTAGAGCACTTTGCTGTTCAATGCCATCATAATGGCCAGCAAAGCTCAAGATATGTCGGATTGTCACTTAGAGTCCTTCTCTCTTGGGCAAATTGGCAAAACTCTGAAGTTTAACATTGCTGTGAAGACCACAATAAAGATGCGCAATGCATTGGAGGCAGCAAAAGGCAAAGACTTCCAAGTTCTGATGCAAAGTGACCATCTTGTAAAAATGCATTTGCTTCTGCTTTATAGTCTTCTTCTGAAGTGAGGAAAGGCTCATAGGAAGAGGGATTTGCCAGCCACTTGTAACTTGTAGCAACAGAATGACGTCATCATGACGTCATAAAAAATATTTGTTTTGATGTTTTAATTTTTGTAATTAAACCACAATCTAAGGGAAGTATAAATTTTTCTTACTCTGTAATTGTTTAAACATTTGTATAACAACAACTTTTTATGTTACCATGAAAGTTAATGTGACGTCATCATGACGTCAATATGACGTCAGATGTGCAAGAAAACGTCCAAAAGGCAAGAAAATGTCACCTTAAAATACTTAGAATGTATTTATTCTAAAAAAATACATAAAAAATAAATAAAGCTAAAATAAAAAAATAAAGAAAAAACAACATTAAAAAAAAGAAAATAAATTTCGAATATATTTTTTGGAGCCGCCATCTTGGATCCGCCATCTTGGATCCGCCATCTTGGATCCGTCATCTTGGATTTGGAATATCGTATCATGAGCACGGAATATGCGCTAAAATTACCCAAAATCACTCAAAATTAAAAGATTAACATTTAAATCAAGCAAAGAGTAAAAAACAAAAATAAAAAATATGCGATGAAAGGTAGAAAAAAGTGAAATTTGAAAGTACTACAAAAAAGCCTCTTTAACTACGGTTACCATGGAAACGCCTCCTTACTTTTTTAATTTTGGATCAAGGACGACAACAATGCATCGTTTGGTGTTTAAATCCATAATAAAGATCAGTGTAAAACAGAATAACATAAAATAAACAGAGGAAATACTTATCTCTCAAAATGAGCAAAAAGCATCCGTCAAAATGTGGTTGCCATGGCAACGTCAAATTTTCTTTGACAACATACTTTCTGCCAAAATGTTCACAGATAAATTTTAGGAAAAGTCGAGAAGTTTCAAGGCTGTAGGTAGAAAGGCTTAGAAGTTATAAACGTTCAAAGTCGGCGCGGGCACTTTCCGCCCCCCCCCCCGGTCTGAAAAGGGTTAAAGACTTTTTAAACTTTTGTGTATTTATTCATTTCTGTTTGTCCCTCCTGATGGTGGTATTTCAGACAAACAGCCTTTGATGACATGATGTTTCAGGTTATCAATCTCTTATACTACACCAGATGGTAATAATGGAATGGAATCTATTTCAGCCTTGCTCCACTGCCTCATAAAAATCTCAATATTTTCCAGGATATCTTCTGGTGAAGGGGTGTCCATTGTTCTCTGTTCACGGAAAAGTTGCATTAAAGAGAATATCATTTTCCTTCGAAGCTGCGTAGTTGTTTCATCACAAACTCTCTTTTTAGGGATTTTCTTTATAACTCTTTGTATTGCATGAAAAGGGTCCAATTTTATGGTTATGTCAGGGAATATCTTCAACAGCTTTGCACGCCACGAACAGCAATTTTCTAAGAAGAAAATTGTTGGCTTTTGTCCCTGATTATCTAGCCTGTCTTTTACGAGTTGCAAAGCATTTTCAATAGATAGAAACTTGGTTCCTTTGCACAGCTTCCAGCTTACACATTTCCTTCCCCATTAAGGACAATAAATAATGTATCATACGACAGCTTCACCCAACTCTTATTAAACCAAAATCTAATATTTGCAGACACTTTAAACGTATGATCACAACTTAGCCACTTTCTGAATGTCATTTGACACATTCTCTTGGT